>JAPDNY010000003.1:137539741-138139741 GCA_029375565.1 Gekko gecko | reverse complement strand
TCCATAAATAATTATTAGATCCAAATCCAGGTTATGGCCATAAAGTATACAATTCATCTTTAGAAGTAAAAGGTATAAAATCACTAAAATTAAACACTTTTAAGCATCTTGGATTTCAGTGAAGAAGTTAGCAGACATGTACCACATCTCTCTCTCTCTCTCTCTCTCTCTCTCTCTCTCTCTCTCTCTCTCTCTCTCTACACACACACACACACACACACACACACACACACACACACACACACACACACACACAGAGGCTTATAACCAATCATAAAGATAGCACAGGATGTAATTTTGGAGAAGAGAATGAAATAGATCAGCAGTAGAAAGAAGTACAGCATGAGCTAGCCCAAACCAAACAATTAAAAGTCCAACTGATTTCAAGAGAAAAGATTTAAGCATCATTAGCACTGAAAAGGTGCTTAACTTCAAAGGGAGTTAGGCTTAACTTCATGCCTATAGTTTTTAGCCTCATAATACAATCATTCAAAATTGTGACGAAGAATGCCTATGTGCCATATGAATAAATACATATGAGAAGTTTTGGTGGATGTGAATATAATTTCTTTGTGCTGCATACAGTCCCACAGGAAAGCAAAAAAACAAGACAATTTCTTACTACTTACCACAGAATAGGTGACCTTTCCAAGTAACAGAAAGACAGAAGAAAGTAGAATACAACCATTCTCCAAACTGAATGGGTTTGTGAAATTAGGATAAAAAAGGCAATTACATATCAACTGGTCTAAATTAACTGTGTCTCATCAGAATGGTTTGTCCTTTTCTAATTTTAACATCATGGAAATTTTAAGAAAACTTTTAAGGATCAGATATTTTAACATATGTCACATTTGTTTATATATGTGTGGCTTGATGTTTGATTTTATTTGGATATGTTGTCAGTTTTTAAAATATAAACCTGATCAACTGGGATGGAATGAGCCAGAAATTCAAACAAATAAATTTCAGAGTGTAGGGACAGTAATTTCCTCTTATAGAATCATAGAATCACAGAGTTGGAAGGGTCATACAGGCCATCTAGTCCAACCCCCTGCTCAATGCAGGATCAGCCCTGACAAGTGTTTGTCCAGCTTCTGCTTAAAGACTGCCATCATGAACCGTGATTTGCCTCTTGTCAATCAAATACAGTTTTCAGCTTAGCAGTGAATAATACTTTGTCTATTCTCATATGTTGTGCAGTGCTTTGAAACTGATAACGGAGTTAGGAATTTATTACAGTCAAATCTCAAATCTGCACCAGACTTATGTTCAATTGCCACCTTCTTCAAAATATGATGATTAGAAAAAACACTGTTTTAGCAGTTGATTGTGAGTCTCTAGTGTACACCAGTCTGGCTTGTACTGATCCTCTGTAATATAAAAGCAGACCTTAATTATTGGATACTGGAAACAATGTTTCCATCCATTGTCATAAGGCACGCAACTAATAGTTGGTTCTCACATATATGTGATCCCTTCATATCTCATCAGGCTAAATGAGGTAATAGCCTCTACGGAAAAGTATTGTGTTTGAGTTCATATAAAATCTGTATAAGTTATTGTTTGATCTGTGATGGCCATTTCACATATGCAAATAAGAATGTGAATGTAAGAACATAAGAGAAGGCATGTTGGATCAGGCCAATGGCCCATCCAGGCCAACACTCTGTGTACCACAGTAGCCTAAACTGTGAAATGCAGATGGCAATGGAGACATCTACCTTAAGTTTTTCAGGTTCAAGGCTTGGCGTTTTAATAAAGCTCTAAAGCTGAAATCCTAAACACACTTATGCTGGACATAAAATGTAACTGGAGACATTTAAAAATAAAGATTAGTCGGATTAGGGCAGAAATTATTTTGGTTCCCAGATCTATCTGAAATACCATTGTGGAGTGGTGGAGTGAACAATCTCAGGTTTGAATGGAACGGAAAAAATATTGTGAAATGGGTTGAGAATACAAATGTTTTTCATATAGTGATACTGACTAATTTCACTCAAGGGAAAGAAGAAAAAGGAAGTTATAGTATTTATATTGATAGCTGCATAATGATCGTATGCTGATATATAGGTATGTCATTCTTAGCGTGTCTAAAGGCACAACATATTTTGTGTATAAATCTAAGAAAATAGTTGCAGCCTTATCACTAAATGGAAGTGATAGAAACCCAAAATCACATCTTATTTTCCAGGTTCTCAACAGACCTAGGCATCAAGCATTTGTGACCTCTGGAGCCAAGATGTTCAGTCACAGTGGAGCCAAGATGGTCAATAACAGACATTCATATTCCAACCCAACCTTCATTATCTCTGTTTTGTCAGGAAAAAGTTTCAGTGAATTCAGCCTCCAAACACAGCTAGGAATTGTGTAAGGACTACAGAAACAGGTCCAAATGTGTGTGTGAGAGAGATGAATATCAGTATATTGATGGCATGTCACTCTTACACCTATCCTGAATTGCACACACACGCTAATGTGAAGAGGAAGCATTTTAGTGTGTCCTACCCATTTATTTCAGTGAAGGCTCTCAAATAATTATGCATGAGTGAATCTACCAACTCCAATAAAATGAATGTGTTAGCTCTATAGATAAGAATGGTCTCTATGTACATCATATTTGCCACACATGTAAAATGAATAATTAGATAGTGGCTGTAATATATTCTCAGCATCATACACACACTCACACGGGGAAGTTTTGAACTACAGTTTAAAGTAAACAAAATGGAATTATTTCCATTGTTCACTGCGGTCTTTGGATCATTAGTAGAAAAAAAGACCAATCATTTTCAGTGGCTATGCAAGAAGTACATTGAAATAGAAGCTGACACAGAACTGTTTGTTTACTTATTCATCACTATCTAAAATAGTAAGAACAGATTGTCAGGATGTCTCTTTATATAACTCTATAAAATAATCCCCACTTGAATTAGGAAGATTTTCTTTTTGCTTTACTGAGATATAAACATATCTGAGCACTATACAATTCTTTTCGAAACTGTTTTCTTCCACCATCAGAATTGTCACTTCTGCAGTCAAATCCAAGTAACATCTGCTCAGAGCAACCAGTCAATATTGTGAAAAGTTCAAAGAATGAAGATCATTAGTAGTGTCAGCTTTACAAGCAGAAGGTAATGACGTTAAAGTGAGCAAGGATAATACCCACAAATACTGGCTTCATTAACCAGTGATTTATCATGATGAAAAACCTGTTTAACCTTTTGATCTCTGCATGCTTTCTGATTTTAACAAAAAGCTCCATTATTTCGTGTTGTCAAGTGATAATTTGTGGGTTGTTAAAGAAGTGTATTGAATTATTCTGAAAACAATTTTTGCATAGTTTAGATTTGGACTGGGTTCACTCCAAAACTATATGGAAATGGCTCTGCTGTTTCCCTTACGCTTTCGTCCTTCTTTTTTCATTAATAGGTCCACATGGTGGCTCACAGCAAACAGAAGCAGCCTCCAAAGACATTTGGTTTGATGACATCTTATCCAATATCAATAAAGTGAGATATCATACCCCTGAACCTTTTGAGTCCTAGCTTCAGCCCTGCCACTGGACTCATAATAAACTGTTTATTGTATAAAAGGCTATCTTTCTGTCTGTCTTGCTTTTCTCTTCCACAGTCTGTCTCCTCCCCCCTTCTTCTGTTTTCCCTGCCTTTCTCCTTCAGTTAAAGAGGAGGCCAACAAAGCAAGGAAAAGAAACAGTGGTTTCTACTGCTGGTAGTACCCCTCTGTTTGGATATGACCCACCAACTGAAGATCAACGATATAACAGAAACATTGAACTGTGGGATAGATGACACTGAACAGATTGGTGTTCCACTATTACACAGCCATCCATATTCTCAGTGTAATCATACATGTTCTTAGAATGGATTATACCAAAATATATACTAGCATGAAACTACAGACAAACCATTATGTCAGTCAGTCTCTACTGCCTCATTGCATAGGCTTGTAAAACAAGTTATTGACTCCTATTTCAACACTTGAAGATTTTAAAGCATCACCGTATCTGGTGAGTCTTATAGCAGCTGACACTAAATGTTGCTTGGGTTTGTTAATTCAAACAATTTTTAAGTACACATTTTAAATCCAAAACTCTGTCTAAGTATTCCTAATATGTCTCCTCATGGTCCTGTCCATTGTAGTCACAGATAATGTCACTGGTGGCAAATAGTGCTAACCTGTGCAGCAGCTTTTTGTGTTGAGAAGAAATGCCATGTCAGAGATCAAACGAGACTATTAAAATGAGATCACTCGTGAGCAAAGAGACAGCTCACTAAGAGCCAGGAGCTATGCATGAATGTGATTTTAGGAAATTCATCATGCGTAGCTTATGCCTTTTAAAACATGCTATAAAACATCTATAAATTTTCATACCATGGTTTACATTGGACAAATGAGCTCGTATGCATGGAGACAAACTGACAAGATTTCATTCCCAGTTCCGATGTGCCCAATGCAATCTTCACTAAGAATGGATCTTAGGAATTTTCTATTTTAGGAATAAAAGGACAGTTCTCTCAATAGCAGTGGGGTCATGCAGTAGGGGGGTCACCCATTGAGAGGCAAAGAGATGTTGGGGTTGTAGTGGATAGCTCAGTGAAAATGTCAACCCAGTGGTGCAAAGGCAATCTCTATGCTGCAGATTATTAGGAAAGGGATTGAAAATAAAAGAGCCAATACTGGCCCCATATAGATCTATGGTGCAGCTTCCTTTGGAATACTATGCACAATTCTGGTCACCATATCTCAAAAAGGACATTGCAGAGCTGGAAAAAGTACAAAGGAGGGCAACAAGGATGATTAAGGGGATAGACAACCTTTCCTATGAGGAAAAACTGAAGAGTCTGGAACTTTTCAGTTTAGAAAAGAGATGACTAAGGGGGAACAAGAGGTTTATAAAATTACCCACAAGGACATGCAGGGTGAATTTCCCTCTCCCCCACTATTTCACCTTTCTCTTTTCTTGAAAATTCCTATAGCCTCTTCTTCTTCCCATCAACCATGGGGGAAATTCCCCCACTGCTTAGTCCTCTGACTTCTGACATCCCAGCCACTTTCCTCTCACTGCCACCCTGCTGCTCTACCTATCTACCCTCCACCCTTGGTAATCCGCTCATGTTTCCCAACCTTACTGCTCTGCTTGCCTACCCCCCACCCTTGCCATTCCCCTCCCCACCCTCACTGGTCTACTGACCTACCCCCAACTTGCCACTCCCCTCCCCTCCAACCTGGCTGCTCTGCCACCCTACCCCCACCCTTACTGTTCTCCCTCCCAACCTCCCACCCTATCTGCCCTCCACAACCCCCACCCTTGACACTCTGCTCACTGCCCAGTAGCCTGACGAAAATCAAAGGGAAAGCTTCCCTCTCTAACCTTTATTCCCCCCACCATAGTTGGCATGGAGCCCAGACTGGCTACAAGCCTCTGCCACTGGGTCCACTAAGGCTTCCCCTCAATGGCTGCTAGTGATTCAAGGCAGCTTACAAATCATACTGAAAAGCATAATAGGGTTGTGCAAAACAATTGTTTTTTCCAGCTCCATTGTAGCCTGTGGGGAACATTATAGTCAATGGCCCGATAGGTACCTGGGGGCAGTGTTTTTTGAGGTAGAGGCACCAAATTTTCAGCATAGCTGCTGGTGCCACTCCTCAAAAACCTACCCAAGTTTCAAAAAGATTGGACCAGGGGAGATGCCCCCATCCTCCATTGTTTCCAATGGAAGGAAAATGCTTTGAGCAGACAGCAGAAATTCCTGAGCAGTCTGTTAAAATGTTGTGTACCAGCACCACCTAGCATAGCTTAGAGGGAACTATGGTGGTTACTAGCCATGATGACTAAAAGGAACCTCCACATCCAAAGGCAGTAAACCTCTGAATACCAGTACCAACAAGCAATGTCAGGGGAAAGCCTTGTTCTCCTTCAGTGGAGGAAGGCATCCACACTGGTTAGGCCATGCCTCCTCTCGCTCAAGGAAGGGCTATGCAAATTTTTGAGCATGCCCAGTAGGACAGAGCGTGGGTGTCCTTCCAGTTGAATAGCCCTGCTGCTTCAGGAGGGTCATCAGAGCTTAGCTCTGCTCTCTACTTCAGCTACAAAAAAATAAAAATAAAAAGGAGAGAGGTTAAGAATATTTTAAAAGAAGACAAGGAGAAGTTAAAGATGGACTCGAAGTCTTCAAAAAGAGCTCTGGTTGCAGGACCCTCAGAGAAAAGGGTCCCTCAACAAGGCAAGCCATGCCCACCTGAGATCTCAGGCAAAGGGGAAGGGCTGCAGGACGCTGTCTCAGTGTCAGGACAAGGAGAAGAGCGGGCAGGTGCCCCCAAGGCCTTGGGGAATCACCTAAAGTTAAGGGGATCAGTGCCGCCAACATCCCTGTCAGCCCCAGAGGCTTCTGGGCAGCCAGAAAGGGAGGGGGAGGAGAGGCAGACTGTTAGGAGCGTGGCTGAAGGTTCCATGGCAGCAACAGTTGGTGAGTTTCCTGCAGCCCCATCAAATACCTTTAATCCTTCCCTACTGGTTCAAGACCCCAGGCTCAGTGGAATAGCCTATTATGGGGCGCCCTTCATCCCAGCCTTTTCCACCATGGTGGGACCTGCTGCCGCAGCCAGTACATGTATGGGGGCCATGCCTTCCCCCCCACTATGTTTGGTCAGCCCCCTACAGACTGGAATACGTGGAGGGCAGCCTGGTTCACACAGGCTATACCTGCAGAGTCAGAAGTGCAGCAGAGGGGTCGGTCGGGGGGGAAGGAAACTGAGGTCAGGTCCAGTCACTGACTAGTAGACATAATTCAGAGGGGGAAGGGGCCCCATCCCTCAGTTATGCGACAATCACTGGCTCAGATAGAGAGGAAGGTGAATGGTCTGGGGATGAATCTGACACAAAAGAAAGTTCTACCAGTCTTTTCCTGCCGGAGCACTTTCAGAGACTTCTGAAGAAGATGGTCTCAACTCTTAACTACAACATAGAGATAGAGGAACAAAAGTCCTCCAAGACCTGGATACCAGAGGCATCAAGAAGCCAAATAAACAATTACATGGATGTCTATGGAGAGCCAGTTTGGTGCAGTGGTTCAGTGCGTGGACTCTTATCTGGGAGAACCGGGTTTGATTCCCCACTCCTCCACCTGCACCTGCTGATGTGACCTTGGGTCAGTCACAAGCTCTGGCACAGCTGTTCTCTCAAGGACAGTTTCTGTCAGAAGTTCTCTCAGCCCCACCTACCTCACAGGGCGTCTGTTGTGGGGAGGGGAAGGGAAAGGAGTTTGTAAGCCGCTCTGAGATGCCTTTGGGCAGTGAAGGGTGGGGTATAAGTCCAAACTCCTCATCCTCCTCCTCCTCCTCCTCCTCCTCCTCTTCCTCTTCTTCTTCTTCTTCTTCTTCTTCTTCTTCTTCTTCTTCTTCTTCCTGAAAATTTTGAGGAGGTTATCAGGTCGGAGTGGGCTGTGCCTGGGGGTGGTTCAACCTTACAAACCATAGCCAAAAGGTTTTATGTCCTTCCGGAGAAGATCATGGAGGACTTGAAGGCACCTTTAATGGATGTTCCAGTTGTGGCACTACACTCAGGAGCAGCCCTATCAAAAGATGGGGACAATGTACTAAAAGGTGAGGTGGATAGGAAAAATGAGACTGTGCTAAAGAGAGCACATGAAGCAGTATCCTTGTCCATCAGAGCATCTGCAGTTCTTTCAAATTTCACAGATGCCATAGTGATTTGGTCTGACAATCTGCTTCAGGATCCTGAACCACTCCCCTTAAAGAGATCCCTACTCAAAATAAAGCATGCTGCCCAGTCTGCAGCCTCTCAGGACAGCTTACAATATTCTGCTGGATCTCAGGCAGCTGACGTGGTGATGAGAAGGAATCTATGGCTCAAGCAGTGGAAAGTGGACTCACTTTCAAAATCAAACCTGTCCACAGAAAAGTTTTTGTGATGGCTTCTGTTTGGTGAAGGTCTTTTGGAGAAGGTGCTAGCTGAGAAGAAAGGAAAAGAAGCAAGCTATGCCATCTTCAACTGATTCCAAAAAGGATTTAAGCCAAGAGCCTTCCAGTCCTTTCACCCTTACAACCCACCATTCAGAGGCAGAGATTACAGGGACAATAGAGGAGGCCATTTTTCCTCCCCCAGTCAAGATTCCAGAGGAAGCAGTTCTCCGGACCCGAGAAGGACTACAATAATCAAGGCGGAAAGCCAGCAGCATGACACCATGATAGGAGGGAGACTGCAAGATTTCGCCCCACAATGGGGAAGGACCACTCAAGATTCTTGGGTCCTCTCTATTGAGGAGTCTGGGTACAAGATCCAGTTTTCATCATTACTCCATCATTTTATTCATTCTCCAGTTCCAAGCAATTTGAGCAAGCTGATTCATATGAGGGAAGCCATCCAGCACCTGTTGGACACTGGCCCGATAAAGACAGTCCCAACTCAGCAGCGCTTCCAGGGAGTGTATTATATCCTTTTTCTTGTCCTGAAAAAATAAGGAGAATGGAGGGCCATTTTGAACCTCAAAGAACTCGATGTTCAACAGAAGTTCCGCATGGAATCTTTAAGGTCCATCCTTCAAGCTTTACATCAGGATGATTTCTTGGCCTCCTTGGACCTCAAGGAGGCGTACTTAAACATACCAATAAATCCAGGACATTGGAAATACCTGCATCCTGCATTTCAAGGGGAGCATTACCAATACAAAGTGCTGCCTTTTGGTCTATCATCGTCACCTCAGGTGTTTACCAAGGTCCTGGTGACATTAATAGCAGCACTGAGGAGAGAAGGGATAAACACATATCTCTAGTTTGATGACATCCTGATAAGATCTTGGGACCAGGGGAAGTGTCAGAGAGACATCAACCTTGTGGTACATTTCCTACAGGTTGGATGCCCGGATAGACACCAGGCTGGCAAGAGACTTTTTACCAACAGAGAAGCAGACGACTATCAGATCACTGATAACATCTACGACAGCGAAAGAAAGCAAACTTGATGACACTAGCCAGGCTATTAGGTCTCTTGACTGCAACAATAGATTGAGTACCAGGGGCGAAATTTCATTCAAGAGTGTTGCAGTGGGCATTGATTCCATATCAAAATGACATCGTAAGAAAGAGACACAAATTCATTCACAAGGATGAGAGACTCTCTCAAATGGTGAACATCCACAACGAACCTGGGACAAGGTGTTCCATTGTTTCAGAATCCCGACATCATGATAACCACAGATACCAGTCTGAGGGGTTGGGGGGCCCACTGCTTGGACAAGACAGTTCAAGGGAAATGGACCAATCAGCATAAATCTTCTGGAATGCAGAGCAATACATTTGGTACTTCTAGCCTTCGCAAACATGATAAGAAGAAAATTTGTACTAGTATGTATGGACTCTATCTTCTTGGGTGTTTGCTACTCTTTCCAATTTGATATCATCAGAAAATTTAATGAGTAGCCCTTCAATGAGATCATTGATAAAAATATTGAAAAGTACTGGGCCCAAAACCGAGCCCTGTGGCACTCCGCTGGACACCTCCCTCCAATCTGATGAAATGCCATTGACTACCACTCTTTGGATGTGGTCCTCTAACTAGTTTCCTATCCACCAAACTGTCCTATAGTCCAGTCCACAATCTTCCAGTTTGCCCATCAGAATGTCATGGGGAAACTTATCAAAAGCTTTACTGAAATCCAGGTAAATCACATCAACAGAGTTCCCACGATCCAGTAAGCTCATCACACAATCAAAGAAGGAAACCAGGTTGGTCTGACAAGATCTGTTGGGGACAAAACCATGCTGACTTCCTTGGATCACTAAGTGGTCCTTCAGATGCTTACAGATTGATCACTTTAAAATCTGCTCTAATATCTTCCCAGCAACAGAAGTCGAACTGACTAGCCTGTAGTTTCCCAGGTCATCCTTCTTCCCTTTCTTAAAGATTGGGATAACATTTGCTCTCCTCTAATCTTGTGGCACATCCCCAGTACTCTAGGAGGCCTTGAAGATGATGGACAGAGTCTCTGCAAGTTCCTTAGAAAGCTCTTTGAGCACTCTTGGGTGCACACCATCTGGCCCAGGGGATTTATATTCATCCAGTGCAGCCAGGTGCCTCTCCACAACCTCCCTGTCAATGTTAACTGGACACTCAGGTGTCCTGTTATGTCTTATACCATCTCTAGATGGACTTGAGTTCTTCTGGGAGAAAACAGAGGCAAAAAAAATTGTTAAGCCTGTCAGCTTTTTCTCTGTCCTCCACCAGAGTTTCTTCTTCTACTCCCAAAGGCAGTCCAATTGCTTCTTTTACCTTGCGTTTGCTTCTCACATATTTGTAGAAGTTTTTCTTATTGTAGCGAGCCCCCCTGGCCAGACCCAACTCATACCGAGCTTTGGTTTCTCTGATGGCTGATCTGCAGTACCTAGTAACTCTCATATACTCCTCTTTAGAGGTCTGACCGGCCCTCCATTTCCCTCCATTTCCTTTTTCTCCCTTAGCATATTCTGAAGCTCTCGGTTCATCCACATCAGTTTCTTGGAGCCCTTACCATGTTTCCATCTTGCTGGAATAGTGAGGGCTTGAGCTTGCAAAAGCTCATGTTTGAGAAGAGCCCACCCTTCACTCCCTCCTTTTCCTTCCAGCACAGTTCCTTCCAGCACACATTTCCTTCTAGGAATCAAGAAGAAGAAGAATCTCCATTGTTGTAGACTGTGTGGTCAAAGTGTACAGATGTAGTCTTAGGTGTTTTTGTTGTTTTGTAGATTTCCTGTGAACTCTTCCCTTAGAAATAAAGATTTTTACATAGAAGAAAATGTCTCCTAGCAAAGATCCATTGCAATCTCTGAATATTTAACTATTTTGCCAATTTTCCCAACATTAGTTGCATGTAAAGCAGAGTTTTATTTTGATTGTTATTTATCTCCAGAAAAAAAGACAAGGCCACATTAAAGGACAGAGGCTGAACTACACTGGCATACAGGGAGGCCAAAGGAACCCCACCAGAATGTGATCCCACAATATAGCCCAAACATGATTCTAACTTAATCCCAGCATGAGCTGTGTCTCTAGGATCCTGGCCTACATGATCTCACTACAATGTGTTGTTGAGTGGAATCATTTATTCAACATTGTACAAAATTAGAACCTTATTTTTAAAAAATGTGCTGGCACTTAAACACACCCATACAATAATTACTTTAACGTTTCTAAAGTGATGTTTTTCTTTGCATGTAGCATACAGAACAGCCCTTCTCTACTTTCTGTATTGATCAGCCTGCATGTGTTTTCCTTCCCCCAGTGGTTCTGAGCATTTTGGGATTTCTCTTTTCTTCCTAAACTAGAGGTGACATTTAGAGAAGACAAGGAAACAGTCCTCTACATTTCAGAACACATTTGGCCCACATATTTCAATGGACAGTCAAGCACTCATCCTTTGAGCTAACATTTTAAAAAATCATTACGACATTTAAAATCATTCCCAAACTGCTCTGGGCAAGGAAGAAAAGAGAATGTGTTACTCAGCACAGACACTATCCACTAGGTGTCCTGGATATTCGCACTCAACTACATGTTTCCCATTTGCTTTTCCTTCACTGTGATGATTTACAGGAGCTCTTTAGTTTTTTGCATGGGGATGGGGTACAGTTCATCTTCTAATTGTCTGGATGTTTGTGATCAACCAACAGGCTGTTCAGATAAAAGAAACTGTAGTACAGTCTAATGAGGAGAGTTACTGTAAGGACAGAATCCGATCCATTCTTTGGCTTGCTGTTTTTCCAGCACCCAGAAAAGTATTAGCAGTTTTCAAAATGAAAAAAAATCTACACAGCTTTTATCTTACTCACTCATTGCCAAGAGAGGACAATTGAATTATAGTGTGAAAGATTTTAACTCCAGTTATTCCAAACTGTGCCACAGATGTCTTGTCTTCTTAAAAAAGAATGACATTATAACTAAAACAAGAATAACACTGTGCCCATTTTTCACATCTGTACTTACCCATGCCATCCCTGATACACTGGAACCCCCTTCCCCCACAATCAGACCATTCTGAAATATTTTAAAATAATTGTAGAAGTTGTGTCGTCTTTGCTGTGCTATTGCAGTGGTGTATTCACACAGCCTTTTAACATTTGCAGGGTAGGGGTTGTAGAACTAGAGAATATCAACAAAACTTCCTACAGCAGTTCCCTATTATTTTGTATCTGTCTACCTACCTGCCTTCCTGTTTCCTACATATTTTTCTGTCTTTTTTTAAAAAAACTGGCAATCTCTTTGCAGCATGGCAATCCCCCAACTGCACACACAGCAAACTACTACATCTCTTCTCTTCTGATAAGTCAAATTTAATGCCAGGAATAAAACAAGATTTTTTATTCCCACAATTGGAAATATCCTGTGGAAGACCCAGGTAATGCTGTACCAAGACTTTAGTGCCCACACATTTGAAAACTGCCCCATCAGTAGAGTGAAATATGGCATTACCACTTCTGTGCCTTGTGTAGTACATATCTACAGGCATGTTTAGTCCTCTCAGTCTGGGAGCCGGTATTCCCTCTCCCTTTCCCCCCTCCTTTCCTCCCTTCTGCTGCCGAACAAAAGCTTGCCAACAAAAGAAATTCTTCCTGGTCTGTAAAACAGTTGTGTAAAACTTGAACTGTAAAAGCCACAGTTGACTGCGTTAATGCAGAACAGTTGGGAGGGTGGGGAAATCAGTGGCAGGTTGAGGCAGGCTACAGCAGTGGTGCCCCTATTCTGTTGAGGGGCTACTTAGTCACACCACCTGCTCCCCCTATTATTTCAAAGGCAAACCAGTCATGGCAATATGGACAGACGGGTGTTTAGCTTCAATACCGTAGACACAGAGCACCAGACGGTTTGAGGGGAAGTTAAGAAAAGATAAATTAAGTGATCAATAAAGATAAGGAGACCAGTAAAATGGTATGGACAGAGTAGACAAAACAATAGGGGCAAACGTGAGTTTAATAATGCAAATAGTAGCCAAATTCAACTTTACCAGCCCATATAATTTTCAGGATTATTTCTTCTTTGTTTTGTGTACTTGTGTTCTTATGTAATGATAACTGTAAAACAACTTATACTCAGGGAAATGTGTGATTTTTTTCCCCCCTGCACAGCCCTGTAACTGTGGTAAGGGGAAAACCATGTGTCTAGAATTAACTCCTGCATCCTTGCAATAAACCCAAGTATCTTAAGTCTAGGTAAGGCCTTTAGAGTTACTCAGTTCTGTAACCAACAAGAACACTTTGTAAGATTATGAAGTCTTTATAAGATTAGAGAACTGGAAATTGCCTAAAAATTTCTAATCACATCTTCTGCCCTAACATGTGAAGAGAACACTGAAAAATATAATGTATGAATGAGACAATTTAATAGCTATCACCTTAGAGTTACCTACAGATAAAGGACAGCAATCAGGACCATTTCACACCTGTTCACATCACATGTGCGGAGACCAGTAAAACATTTTTATGCACAGCAATGGGTACTGTTTGAGCAAAATTTAACCATGCTAATATAAGCCTCTGAAAAACATGGGTCAGGTCTCTGTGTATGTGAATCAGGCTGCTCACAAGGAATATGAAGAGAACCCTATCAAATAAGATGTCCTGAGACCTGACATTGGACACAAGTTGAGTCAGTGTTCCAACTCTGCTCTAGGTCAAAGCCAAATGTTATATCTGGGTAACAATGTTCCCAAGCGCATTAGGGCTCTATTTAGCTTAGTACCATGGCATGAGGCAAAAGGGGCTTCAGTCCCCCTTCTGCTGTTTTCTGAAGCTGAAATGGGCCCGGGAATGAGTTAAGAACATAAGAGAAGCCATGTTGGATCAGGCCAGTGGCCCATTCAGTCCAACACTCTGTATCACGCAGTGGCCAAAACCCAGTTATTTGCCCTGCATGTGCACTCAGTACTATATGTACAGCTCCCCAATTGGATAGCGCCCCTGAATCTGCTTTGGGTTGGGACAGCACTCCAACACAGCACTCCCCCAACATGCTTCAGAACCTTTCCGCCAGATGTAATGGTTGGCTCTGACATGTCCAGAACCACTGGGCCAACAGAATTATTTTCCCTGGGATGGTAAGTCTATTCTTATTTATTTATTTACTTAATTTATACTTCACCTTTTTCTCCAGTGGGGACCAAAAACAGCTTAAAATATTCTCTTCTCCTCTATTTTATTCTTATAGCAACCCAATTAAGTAGGTCAGGCTGGGAGTGTGTGGCTAGTCCAAGTTCAGCCAGCACACTTCCATGGCAGAGCAAGCCTTCAAACTAGGGTTGTCCAGATCCCAGTCCAACCACACTGGCTCTCATTTAGCTTGGAAAAAATGACTTGGCAGAGATATATAAACATGGCAGAAGTTCATGAAACTATGGGTGAGGTGGACAGACCTGAGCCAGAGTCTTGGCTCTGATCAAGTGGTTGAAGGTAAATCCAGAAAAGATTGAGAGTCAAAGAAGATCTTACTTTTTTGTACTTGCCTACACGTGCATCCAAGAGTTCCCTGCTTCTTTTAAAAAAGGGGTGGGACAAATGAGCTCAGAATGGTGCTGTGGGGAAGGAAGGGCTCCTGCATCCCCAAGCAACTTTCCCAAGCAAAAAACATGCATAAGGTGAGGTAGTTATTTTGCCAATTTTTCCTGTTCCACATGCACTGACAATCCACGAGGAGCAGAAACATTGGCAAAATAATTCCCCCCATGTGGTTTTCCTCAAGAAAACTGCGGTGGTGGGGGCAGGAGCTTTCCTCCCCTGTGGCACGGTTCTGAGTCCATTTGAGCTCTCTCTCTCTCCTCTCTCTCTCTCTCTCTCTCTCTCTCTCTTCCTTCTCTCTCTGCAGGAAACACTTGAATGCACTTGTATACAAGGACAAAAAAGTAATGTCTAGTTTAACTCTGAGGTGATGCTGGCTGGGAAGGTAGAATATTTGCCTGACTTTGACTTACCAGACTTAAATGGGGTTAAGCTTTCTGTACTAGAGCAAGTTAAGAGTTTGGGGTACTCCTGGACTTGACCTCGTCAATGGATAAGCAGATCAGTGCTGTTGCTAGGAGCATCTTCTTTCAATTTCATCTGGCCCCATATTTGGATTCTTCTGACCTGGTTATGCTGCTACCATAACCTCCAGACTACAGGACTACTGTAACACACTGTACAAGGAGGCAGTGTTCCCTCTCAAATGAGTTAGTGTGAGCTAGCTCACAGTTTTTTAGCCTCCAGCTCACACATTTTTGTCTTAGCTCAGGAAGGATGGCTCCAGAGCAAACTAATTTATACAGTAGCCAAATCTCTTGCTCATAACTTTAATGCCAGTAGCTCGCAAAGTAGAATTTTTGCTCACACGACTCCACAGCTTAGAGTAAGCACTGCAGGGAGGTGCCTTTGAAGATGTCCCAGAAGCTCCAGCTGGTACAAAATGTAACAACAATGTGGTTTTCTGGAGACAGCTGCTCCAGTGCTGCATCAACTGCGCTGGTTATCTATTTGAAGAAAAGAAGAAGAGATTGGATTTATACCCCACCCTTCAGTTGGAGTCTTAGAGTGGCTTATAAACTCCTTTCCCTTTCCCTCCACACAACAGACACCCTGTGAGGTAGGTGGGGCTGAGAGAGCTCTTTCCAGAATTGTCCTTGAGAGAACAGCTCTGACAGAACTACGGCTTGCCCAAGGTCATCCAGCAGCTGCAAGTGGAGGAGTGGGGAATCAAACCCGGTTCTCTCAGATTAGAGTCCACACACTTAACCACTACACTGGCTTCTGGGCTCAATTTAAAATGCTGGTTATTACCTTTAAAGCTATTCATGGCCTAGGGCCCGCATACATATTGAACTACATTTCCCAATACAAGTATACGTTCTGCAGCCAGCTTCCTCCTTAAGGTATCCTCCATTAGGACGGTCTCTGTATGGCTACAGTGAGATCATGGACTTTTTCTGTGGTGGGTCCAGCCTTCTGACATGGCATAATACTCAAACACACCACAAGCCAAAACACTTCTTCAGATAACAAGAGAAAAAATTCACAAAGTTGGCACAAAACTTCTTGTAAAATTTAAAGCACATATCATGCCAGCAGTCCTTCAAAATTTAATTACTGACAACAAGGGTGTAGACTTTCCAATTTCTGAGGTGGGGGGGCTGCAGCTGGGCCAGAGGCATTGCTATGCTAGGTTCTTAAAAGAACCAAGGCCCAGTGACATCATAGGGAGGATCCAGTGACATCACAGGCCATTGTCACTATCTATGGAGGTGGAGCCATGTGGGATTTAGGAAGGGGCTCCCCAGAAATTTATGGTGGCCTGGGAACCCTTGGGAAACCCCCTAGCCATGCCCCTGGGCTGGGCTAAACCCAGGAAAAGGTGGGAGTTGGCCAGTGGTTATAGTAGTATCTTAGCAGTCTCCTGCTATGTCCTCTATTTAAATTCACTTTTAGAATAGTCACTTTAAGATCTGCAAATATACATACCATGTTCATAAGACAAACAAATGATCACAAATGTGAAAGTAAGGAGGGCAACTCAGAAAAGCCTGTAGGGAAATATTTTAAAAGTTTTCCTGGACATTCATTTACAGAAATCTTGTTTCTGCCTTATTCATAAGGGTAACTTTGTACTGAAATTTACTAAATTATGGCATCACAGATGCCTTTGTTTGGTAAACACATGGCTGAAGTCTCTGAGCCAGAATACCAAATGCTCAATTTCTGTGCAATGTGCACTCAATTTCTGAGCAATGTACAGAGTTCAGAGTAGCAGCAATCTTCTTGTCACTTCAAACTCATATCCTACAAGTGAGTGCAAGTCCCAGAGCACTGAGCCTATTCCCAGTGGCTGTCATTCCACTTTTCAACCTATCATTCCAGTCCCAGAGCACTGAGCCTATTCCAAGGGGCTGTCCTGTCATTCCACTCTGTGACCTATCATTCCAGTCCCACAGCACAGATTCTATTGCTAGGGATCATCATTCCACTCTGGGGACTATCATTCCAGTACCAGAGTACAAATTCTCTTCCTAGGGACCATAATTCCACTCTGGGGACTGTCAGTCTAGTCCCAGAGCACAGATTCTATTCCTAGGGACTTTCCCCTCTAGGGGCTGTCATTCCAGTCCCAGAGTAGCCTATTTGAGCCCAAAGACCGTAATGGAAAAATCATTCCACATTTTCTTTGCAACTTTTTTTGTGCTGTAATGTATTTCAGTGGAGCCCATGCAAGTCAATTGGCATTCCTGGCTCCCATTATCTCCAATGGGCCTTCAAGACTCTCCCATTGTTTCCAGTGGGCAATCCTGTAATTCATTTTATACATCCCAGTTAGTTGTCCCTTTGAAACTGGACCACACCATTTGCACAAGGGCAAAAGGAAATTTTAAAAGGCATCTGATCTGCATGTCTCTCCCAATCTTGTTCATGCATATGGGTTTACCATTTAAAAATGAAATGGAAATTGAAAGAGGAGCTTAGGAGTGGTTGAAGCAACCCCCCCCTTGAAAAAACAACTGTTCTCAATCAAGGATATATATACCCAAGTAAAATAAAACAGAGACACACTTTCCCTCAAAATGTAAATTGGAGCCCATCAAGTATGTTGGGCCCAACAAAGGCTTTGCAGTCAAAACTATATAACTGTTGCTACATTGAAAATGGGTGGAGACCGCCAGGGTTAAGGACTATACTTTCTTTTCCAACAGACACCAAACATATTCAAGGACTGATATGTTCTGGATATCAAAAACCTTAGTTATTAACCCAGTGCACAAAGATACAACCAAAAACCTGATGGATCCAGCCACAAGAGACCTTCTCTTCCTGTTGCAAGGAATATAATCAAATCTCTTTCCTGTCAGCTTTTCCTATCTCCAGAGATCTGTCTTCCTAAAGACTCTCTAGTGCAGAGGTGTCGAACTCAGCTGTTATGAGGGCTGGATCTGACATAAATGTCACTTTGTCGGGCTGGGCCATGTGTGCCATAAAATGTAACGCCAGGTATCAGATATATAAACATTATAAAGATGATTTCAGATGCTGAATGGCAATAGCCAGCTTGATCAGGTTGGGTGTGATATTCAGAGGGGTAGTAGTAGAGATATCAGCACTGGTAATGAGGTAGGAAACCTAGGTCTCAATTTTGGTACAAGAGGTTTCAGTCCAGGAGGATGCAAAGAATAAATTGAAATAAGTCTGAAGAAGTGAGCAGTGACTCATGAAAGCACATAACCTACCACAATTGTGTTAGTCTTTAAAGGTGCTACTGGACTCTTACAAACCACAACATTAAAAAAACAGTGGGGGAACATTTGAACCTTCCAGGACATTCAGTTGCTGACCTAAGAGTAGCAGTTCTCTTACAAAGGAATTTCAAAGGGAGATTAGAAAGAGAGACTGCTGAATTGCAACTGATCATGAAGCTCAAGATAATGCAAACGGTTGGACTGAATTGAGATCTAGGTTGTTTCTCTCATTAATAATGCCTGCTACCAGGGCCAGCCCGAGGTGTCTGGGCTCCCTAGGCGAGGCCAGCTTGTGGTGCCCGCACCCCCCCCCGGCAATGCCAACCTCCCGGTGGGTCCTGGAGACAGGGGTAGGGCACCACAAGCTGGTCTCTTCCACTGAGTGCTGGCTTGCCTGTGCACCCCACAGCTGCAGGGTGTGCCGGCAAGCCAGGGAAGGAGCGGGGTGGGGGTTGGTGGGGGGGGCTTTTGATGCTCCTAAGGACTGGCACGCTGTAGGTGAATGCCTAGTTCACCTAATGAGTGAGCTGGCCCTGCCTGCTACTGTCATTTGGCATCTGAAATCACTTCACTCTCCAAGATATAAGGACAGACAGACTCCCATTCTAGCTGTATCTGAAGAAGTGAGCAGTGACTCATGAAAGCTCCTACCCTGACAGAAACTTTGTTAGTCTTTAAGGTGCTTCTGGGCTCTTGCTCTCTTTCACTAATAAGGAATGCAAGCTGTACTATTAGGTTTCTTCCCCTCTCCCATCTGTTAGAAAAAGGGGATCCATATATCTCTCTCTGGCATGCTCTCTTTAGCATCCCCCCCAAAAAAAAGAAGTCTGCAGGCAAACAAAAACAGCTGGAAGAAAACATTGCTGGCACTGACTCTCACTCTCTCTGGCATGTTCTCTTTAGCTCCCCCCCCAAAGAAGTCTGCAGGCAAACAAAAGCTTATACCTGGAAGAAAACGTCACTAATCTTCTTTAAAAAGCTATTAGACTCCATTTCTCTCTCTCTCTCTCTCTCTCTCTCTCTCTCTCTCTCTCTCTCTCTCTCTCTCTCTCTCTAGCTCTTTCCCTCCCCCTCCCTCCCCAGAAGAGGGGGAGAAGCCCTCAGCCAATCAAAGGAAGGCTTTCTTTCTCTCCTCTCCCAAGCAGGAAATAGGAGAGGCTGGGGAAAGAGCTGCGACGCCAGAAGAAGGAGGAAGCAGCACAGAGCAAGCTGCTCTTGGGCTTGGCTAGATTGCGGGAAAGTTTTGAACTCAGTATTGGCTGGCACTGGTTGCCCCAGGGGAGGTTCAGTCCCCCCTGAAAAATTTTTTGGGGGACAGCCCCTGAGCGCCCCCCCCATAGTGTACACCTATGTCTGGCAAATGAATAAGTATTTATCTGAAGAAGTGTTTTGGTTTGTGATAAATGCTACAGCTGAAACAAGGAACCTCGAGCACCTTTTCCCTTTGCAAAATGTGCCAGGTCTCTAGTTGCAGAGTTGCACAGCAGAGCCAAGACTGTCAGACTTCAAGGCTAGATGTATAATTGCTGCTGAGCTGATTAGCTGCTTTTTCTATGAAGCTTTCATATTATATGGTTGTTAGATGATTGGCTGCAACATTGTATGTACATTTACTGAGCTGATTAGCCGCCATTTTCAAGAAGTAATAAACAAGTCTTTTCTATATAATGTACATTTATTGAATGGTGCAATAAGATTTATTTGATGTTTGGCAAAACCTTTTTACACAGTGGCATGTTTGTGTATTTAGCACTTACACTGAGTTCCCCATTTATTTCATTCTGACGTGGTATAGCAGAGTGGGTGAAGAGGGCACCTTTAGTTGCTACATTTAATCAGGGCTCTTTTTGTAGCAGGAACTCCTTTGCATATTAAGTGACACACCCCTAATGTAGCCAATCCTCCAAGAGCTTACAGTAGCCCCTGTAAGAAGAGCTCTGCAAGCTCTTGGAGGATTGGCTACATTAGGGGCGTGTCACCTAATATGCAAAGGAGTTCCTGCTACAAAAGAGCCCTGCATTTAATAAGGCATTTAAGGAAGTCTTATTTCAAAGAGAATTCAGTAGAAGGTGAATTGTTTCAGCAGATCTGGCAGGGCTCCTTCTTCTCCTGGGTTTGCTGTTCCTGTGTTTTTTAAAAAAAATTATTGTGTGTTTTCAAGTCTATTTAATAAAATGTTTTAAGATTTAAAAAGGTCTAGAATGCTTTTAAATTTTAACTTGACTATTTTAATCTGTGTTCTAATTTTAGTAATTTGAATATTATCATTTATGTCCTTGCAAGTTGGTTGCTGCATTATTTACTGCCCTGTGTCCAAGGAGATAAGATGGGACAGGATTTTTTTAAAATAAATAAGTGCTCACCTCTTTTCATAGTATCAGAACTCAGGAACTTCCAAAGAAATTGATTGGTAGTAGGCTGGCTACAGTCAAGAAAGTATTTTTTCATACAATGTATAACTTCACTTCTATAGTGATCGTCAGTGGCTTAGAGGGTTTTACCAGATGATCAGACAAATTAAACCAAGGATAGCTATAACAGTGGCTTTTAGCTGTGAGAGCTAAATAAACCTCCAGGCTCAGAGGCAGTACACCTCTGAATACCAGAAGCATAGAACAAGCAACAATCCTTCTTGTCCTTAATCCTGGTTTAAGGGAATCCCGGACACATCTGGTTATCACTATTAGTATGCTGGACTAGGTAGTAAACCAGCAAAGCTTGTCTTATACTATTAATGATATCCTATCTTGGCACAAAGGGATGAGCTACGAAACTCAGAAGAAGCCCTCTAAATCCCATATTTTATTAATTTCATGAATGAGATGGAAATGTAATTGCAACATCAGAAAGGTTACATTTCTCTCTCATTATTGCTATTCTGTTGGATTGTTTTACACAGTGTAACCCACCTTGAGTTTCAGTAACAAAGGTGGGTTATAAAGAAACTAAGCACATAAATAAATAAATAAATACATACATAAATAATGAAAAACCTGTGGACTTCTTGAAGCCATTAAATGAGATCATCTGTAGAGTTGCTGTTGGCTCCCCTTGGTATGTGAATAACACAAAACTCTGTATTTCTTTACCTAAGCCTCCAAAAGTTACTAGCCAGTTTGGTGTAGTGGTTAAGTACACGGACTCTAATCTGGGAGAACCAGGTTTGAATCCCTACTTCTCCACTTGCACCTGGCTGGATTATCTTGGGCAAGCCATAGTTCTCATAAGATCAGTTTCTGTCAAGAGCTCTCTCAGCCCCACCATCTGTTGTGGGGAGAGGAAGGGAAAGGAGTTTGTAAGCCGCTCTGAGACACCTTTGGGCAGTGAAGGGTGGGGTATAAGTCCAACTCATCCTCCTCCTCCTCCTCCTCCTCCTCCTCCTCCTCCTCCTCCTCCTCCTCCTCCTCCTCCTCCTCCTCTTCTTCTTCTTCTTCTTCTTCTTCTTCTTCTTCTTCTTCTTCTTCTTCTTCTTCTTCTTCTTCTTCTTCTTCTTCTTCTTCTTCTGATGTTCTACACTAGTGTCTTGAAGAGGTTCAATTATATTGGGAAAAAATAGTGTTTCATATGAAGAATGTAACTATGGTTGACTTACCTTTTGAACCAGAAGTCCTTTTACTGCAGCACTGCAGCACAAAGTGGTCCCTTGTCTGCTTGCTGCTAGTAGCAGTGCAAATTGCAGTAGCCTCAAAGTGGCATTCCAGCAAAGTTCCATCAATGTCTTTATGGTCTGAGAAAACATGGGACCAATTCATAACGGATAAAATAGCAGAAATGCACAAACATAACACGTTAAGAGGAGATATCTCCGATTTTACAGAAATCTGGTTCCCAGGCTTGACATATTTTGCTTCATGTGGAATCATTCCTAATAATATTGAATATCAAAAAATGCAAACTTTCTGACATAATGATAATGTTTTAGTACTTGGCAGTTTATGTCCTTGTTGTTGACTTTTCTGCTCCTATGCTAAGGTTATTAGACTACTACCAACCAATATATTCATTATCAGCTATTATCCCCAGTTTAATCTGTTTATTTAATGTGTTGTTTCGATTTTTGTACCCTGTTGATGCAATTTTGTTTTCCCTTTAAATTGTTTGTAATTGTATAATAAAATAAATTTAAAAATTTAAAAAGCAGCTGTTGTAAAGGGACCGAGGAAGACCAAAATGAAACTAAATCCAAACATGGTATAGGTGATGCCAATGGGGGAGGCAGTCTTGGCCTATTCTTGTCGGGGTAAGACTTTTTCTAACTGACCCTGTGAAGAGTCTGGATGTACTACTGGACCCAGCCTTGCTGACAAATAAGCAGTGCTGCTTCCCCATGGATTATTTGCTTTGCCCTGCACCCTCAACCGCAGCAGATTTTCTGTGGACTTTCACAGGACATCCACATGCATGTGGCCTCCTTCCAGGTTTTCTTATGCCTTGCTGCTCCCCCCAACCTGTTTTGGTATGATCTTTCCTGAAAGACTGTAACCCAAAGTGGATTTGTTCACCATATGGTTGGGGAAGTGTGGATTTTCAGACCTCCATGCGCACATAGCACCATTTTCTAGATTTTGCTTTATGCTTATGACTGATGGAGGACTTTTTTGCCTTGTTTTACTGGTGTGAGGCAGGTGGGGGTTTGCCTGGCCCAGCCTCCCCTTTCTCTTTGTGTGCAACTGTGACTGACCCAAGGTCACCCAGCAGGCTTCAGGTGGAGGAGTGGAGAATCAATTCCAGTACTCCAGATTAGAGTCTGGTGCTCTACCACTACACCAAAGAGGGCAGTTGCAAGGGTAAGTGGCACCCTTTAAAAACAAAGTGATTGATATATATCTATAGCATTCTGAGAATACAGTGGTAGAGCAAATATCATTTCTTTTTTAAAGGCAAAAAGTCCTCCATTGGTTTGGGGGTAGATGACAAAAGCAGGCACAGAGATTACCTAGAAAAAATATGAAGCTACATTTGCAGCAACAGGGAGTATTCCACGGAATCATTTCCATGTGAAAGCAGTCCAGATTGACATAGTGACTAAAAGCTGTTTTTTTTCCAATTGTAGTCATGCAGTCTGCACCATTCCCCCTATAACTCTGCAATGAAAATGACTAGAGATGTGGGGTTTTTTAATGAAAGCTGGGCACTGGTACATTGTTCAAACAGATAGTTATAATGTTATAATGCAATATATCAATTCCTTATTTTTTCAAAAAAGCTCTTGGAGGGAGTGGTCGCAGGGGCTGAGACAAGGACAGCCCCCTCAAGATCTTGTGGGTTCTCTGCTTGTATGTTCCTTATTTTTGCAGTGGGAGTTACTCCACTTGGGAGAGTAAAAGGGAAGGTCATATTTTTCTGTGATGGTTTCCCTTGATATGCAGAAACCTCCCTTTCTCTTTTGTCTGGCCCTGTTCTCTTGCTTTGGACTGAATCCTACCAGCTTTCTACTGCCGGAATTTTATTGCACCCCACATCTTGCCATTTCCCCTGCAGTTCCTTTGACCAGAATTACCAGCCTTCAGGTGGTAGCTGGAGTTCTCCCAGAATTAGAACTGATCTTCATACTTATAGAGACCACTTCTCCTGGAAGAGATGGTAAATTCAGATGGCAGACTTTATGGTACAGAAAAAATGGAACTCCTTGAATGACAAACTCTGCACTCTCTAAGAACTGCCCAAATCTCTAGGAATTTACCAAGCCAGAGTTGGCAATCCTACTTTGACTCTCCCCCTCCACAAAAGTTATGCAGATCAGGTAATCTGCATCGATTAAAAAAAAAAAGCGCTACATGGGACAGGGGCCTGCAGCAAAATTGGTTGGGATCATCACTCCTCCCTCTTGTGCCTGCAGAAAATAGGTTGAATCCTACCATTATCTGCACAGGAGTCAGGCATTTTTCTGTACTTCTTTCCTTCTACTTCTTTCCTTTTACTACCTCTATAGTGCATTGCACAAGCAAAATATTCTAGTTAGAATAAACTAGAGCAGAGAGGTCAAATGTGTGGCTGCAAGCCGCATCCGATTCACGCAGGGCTCAAAACTGGCCCCCAAGCAACATCTTTCTCCTGTTTCCTTTCCCAGAGGTGCTTCTGCAGCTGCACCCTGGTCTGCTTTTCCCCCAGCTCTCTCAGTGGCTCTTTGCTTCCTGCTTCCTGCCTCTTGCCTCCCTTCCCTCCCCTCTCTCTCTCTCTTACACACACACACACACACACACACACACACACACACACACACACACACAGAGTTAGAGAGAGCCTCGTGGCTGCTTCATGCCAGAGATATACAAAGACAAGCCTGCCTGCCTGCCCCCCTCTCTCTCTCTCTTTGTCCCTCCCTCCTTCTCTGTCACACCCCCCACACACACACACAGAGCTTCTGTTTTCTTCTCCAGGGCTGCTCCTCCTCTTTTGGGGGGGAAGGGAGGAGGAAGAAAGAGAGAACAAAATTGGAGTCCCAGCTTTAAGACCAACAGTGTTTTATTCCAGGTATAACCTTTTGTATGCAAGCACACTTCTTTGGAGGGTGGGTGGATGGATTCCTCTGACAAGCACAATGTACACTGAGGAAATTACTTTGGCTTATTCTGAAATGTTTTTTTTTAAAAGAATGATTGGATTTCTCAGTTCCTATCTGGATTTTTTTTCTCAAAAAGACCCTGATTAGGAATTAGAACACTTGGATTGGTCCTTATATCCTGGAGAGTGAAGTGATTTTAGATGCCAAATGATAACAGCACACATTGGTAATGAGACAGGAAAATTAAGTCTCAACTCAGTCCAGGAGGATGCATTGTCTTGAGTTTCATCATCAATTGCAATTCAGCAGTCTATTTCTAATCTCCCTCTGAAATTCCTTTTAAGAGTCCTTCTACTCTTAGGTCAGCAACTGGTTTCTAATGGCAGACTTATGTCCATCCTCCTGGACTGATTCCTTCTGGATGGAATTGAGACCTAGGTTTCCTGTCGTATTACCAATGCTGATATCTCCACGTATACTTATTGATTGATTGATTGATTTGATTTGATTTGATTTGTATCCCACCCTCCCTGCTGAGGCAGGCTCAGGGCAGTTTAAAATATATTAGAGAACTAAAACACAGGATTAAATAAAACCACAACAGTATAATTATAAAACACAGCATAAAGTGCTAGCGCTGTTCGTGAACAATGGTGGGCATTAGCAGCGTCTATGTTATGTACCGAGCTTAAAGCCATTCCTCAAGCTGTACCTTGAATGGGTGGAGCTTGCTTCTCTAGAACAATAGCTCACCTGGATCCAGGAACAAACCAATAGATAAGTAGTGTAATGTAAATAGCCTGTCACTGGGAGTGGGTGTTTGTTGGGTGTGCATGCTTTATAAGCAGGGCTCAGGCCCTGCTAGCTGTCTTGTAGTTTGCTGAAATCACTTAATAAACTAGATCACTGCAATGCATCAAGAACCTAGTATTTAACAGTCTAACATTAATATATTAATGATGATGTTAATATTGGGGCCAGGGTCTCAATTTATTGGGGTGGATCCCTAGTCGAAGGCCTGGTGGAAGAGCTCCATCTTGCAGGCTCCGTGGAACTGTAAAAGGTCTTGCAGGGCCCTGATCACTTCTGGGAGCTCATTCCACCAGTGTGGAGCCGCCACTGAAAAGGCCCTGGCCCTTGTCACAGCCAGCCTGGCTTCTCTAGGGCCTGGGAGGGCCAGACAGTTTTGGGACCCCAATCACAGAGCTCTCTGGGAAATGTATGGGGAAAGGCAGTCCCTTAGGCAGGGCTTTTTTTGTAGAAAAAGCCCAGCAGGAACTCATTAGCATAATAGGCCACACCCAACAGCAGAAACTCATTAGCTTATTTGGCCACACCCCTGACAGCACAGCTCATTAGCATATTATGCCACACCCCCATGTTACCAGAAGTGTGGTCATCAAGCCACACCCACCTTTTGCTTCTTATTCTGTTTACCTTGTTTGTTGTCAAAACCCAGGGCTTTTTTTGTAGCAGGGCCACACACCCCTAATGTGGCCAATCCTAATGAGTTTCTGCTGTTGGGTGTTGTTAAGTATGAGACTCAACAACGATTTCAGCTTCAAAAGTGATTTCAGCTTTATTTGAACAGCAAACTGTACGTCAGGAACACACAACAACAAGGGGAGCACAGCTCCTTCTTTTAAACTCTCCTGGGCTGTCAAAACCACACCCACAACAAGTTAAAGACAAATCAGAATACAGGGATAAAGGCCAATCAGGACTGTTCCCTCTTTGCAACATTATTACATAGTGATTGGCTATTTACACTGGTTTCTCAGAAACCAACCAATAGTATTGCGACAGCTGAGGAGCCACATTCTGAAGCAAGCTTAACATGTGAAAGAATATGCTTGATTCACAGTTCAATACATAACAGGTATGGCCTATTCTAATGAGTTCCTGCTGGGCGTGGCCATCTCAGGAGCCAGCTGGAACTCCATTCCTGTGTGTTCCTGCCCCAAAATAGCCCTGCCCTTAGGTATGTAGGCCTCTGACCATATAAGGCTTTAAAGGTCAGAACCAGCACCTTGAACCAAATTTGGTATGCTATTGGCAGCCAGTGCAGTACTTTTAGTGCAGGCTGGATGTGCTCCCACATGAGAAGACCCAACAGCAGCCTGGCTGCTGCATTCTGCACCAGCTGCAGCTTCTGGATTTGGGACAAGGGCAGCCCCATGTAGAGAACATAGCAGTAATACAGTCTCGACGTGACCATGGCATGGATCATTGTCGCCAGGTCATTGCATTCAAGGATAGGAACCAACTGCCTGTTCAGACGAAGATGATAAAAGGCTGACTTTGCAGTGGCTGCTACCTGGGCCTCCATCATTAAGGAGGCATCCAGGAGCACTCCCAGACTCCTAACCTCTGGCGCTGGCACCAACTGTGCTCCATGAAAGGTCAGGAGTGGGATCCCTAACCTCAGGCCACTCCAACTCAGGCACAAGACCTCTGTCTTCGTCGGATTCAATTTCAGTCATCTCAGTCTAAGCCAACCAGCCACAGCTTTCAACGCCAGGTCCAGATCTTCCAGACTAGAGTCAGACTGGCTGTCCAACAACAGATAGAGCTAGGTGTCATCCATGTATTGGTTACTTCTCCCCTGCATATCACACCTGCTATTGCCATTTGGCATCTGAAATCATCTTTATAAAGTTTATATCTCTGGTTCCTCATGCTACATTTTATACCATGCATGGCCTGGCCCAACAAACTGACATTTATGTCAGATCCAGCCCATATAACAAATGAGTTTGACACCCCTGAACTAGGGTATATGATAAGCACAAAAGTAATGTATACAGTGATTTTTTAAAAAATTTAACTAACCAGCAAGAATTTTAAATGCTTATTTTACATTGCAGTCCAGAGTTACAGCCTTTAAGGTCCATTGAAATCAATGGGTTTAGAAGGGCAGAACTTGGTTTAGGACTACACTCTTATTCTAGTTTCAAAATATAGAGGAAAAAGCTGAACTGTTGAGTTCAAACATCACAAAAGAAGAGCATTGTAATAAAAAGAAGGCTATGAGATTTCCTTGACCAAATACATTCTGAAATATTTAGGTGTCTCCAGGGCTCTTTTTATAGAAAAAGCCCAGCAGGAACTTATTAGCATAATAGGCCACATCCAACAGCAGAAACTCATTAGCATATTAGGCCACACCCCTGACAGCACAGCTCCCTTCCAGGATCAGCTTTCCCAGATGCCCCATGACTTGCGGGGCACATGGGGAACCTGAGGGAAGGAAGGCAGTTTCTGGATCAGCTTCCAGAAATAAGCCGAGGAGGGGAGGCTGTAGGCATGGCCAACTAGAAAGCCAGCTGGAACTCCATTCCAACAAAAATAGCCCTGGGTGTCTCCTTTTCTAAGACTATTAAGTACTTAGTATTTTTACTGTTCTCTGCTGTGGAGATTACAAAGGAAAATCTAACAGTATCTGCTTCCTCATGGGGACACATTACTGTCATTGCTCCTGTGAATATGGAAGGTCCACATGGGGGGTATTCTCCATGGAGTCCCTTTGTACCCAGCCATCCCTTTTTTCACTGGAATGTTGTTTGCCAGCATTTTTTAAAAAATCAGTTTTAGATATATATCTGATTTTAAAAGTGGGCAGTGGCAGGGGAGGGGGTATGGTGAGCACAAGGGGATATGGAGAGAAAACAGAGCTGGTTGTGGATGAGGAGGTCCAAAACGCTGCACCTTCCCATCTTCATTGATGTCTACAGTAATTGTACAGTTCGAGCTGATCTTTCTGAAAAGATTGCATCAGCATAGTTTGGGGGGGGAATGCTGGGAGCTGGAAAATCCAGAAGGTCAATAGTTGCATGACATTATTGTGTGGAAGCTAAATAAAATAAAATAAACCCACTGCAGTTGCAGGGGGATTGCAGAGCTAAAGGTCCTTGTGTGAGAACCAAAGAAGCCATGCTAACATTAATAGGTAGCGTTCTGCTGTGACCTGGATGGCAACAGGCTAGCCTGACCTCATCAGATCTGAGATGCTCAGTAGGGTTGGCCCTGGTTAATACTTGGACGGGAAACCACCAAGGAAGTCCAGAGTTGCTAAACAGAGGCAGTTAATGGCAAACCACCTCTCTGTCTCTTGCATTGAAAACCCGGCGGGTCTCCATAAGCCGCCTGCAATTTAACAGCAAGTAGAACTAAAATGGGGGGAAAGGACTGAAATTACTTTTTCCTTTTTTTTTAGACCTGTCTAATAATATTAGACCAAAAGTACAGAAATTACATAAGAGAATTTTGAGACTTATCTGGAATGGCAAAAAACCAGCAGTGAGGTTGAAAGCAGCCCAGGATGCATGGCAGCATATAAGAGATTAAGAACATTTCAGTTAACTGCATTAAGAAAACTGCAGAGGAAAAACAACTGAATTTTGTCCCAGTTCTCTCCTTTAGATTGCTACCTAATGCCTCTGTGAAATTAGGGCTTACTTTCTAAAATGAAAGATGCCAGGTCTCCACATTGCCTGGAAGCATATTGTGGAATTCCTTCCTCTAATTCCCAGTGTGCTATAGAATTGGTTATAATAAGTCAAAGACAGCCTGCACATGCTCAAAGCACATTGGCCCCTTCTTTCTGTTCAGCAGTGAGCCCTGCCTCAGATTAAACTCCAATCCAACTACACTCTTCTCCTTAAAATCTATGAACCATTCTGCTGATGATCAAGACCAACTCCTGCAAGGTATGGGTGGTCATGAACTGAACAGCAATTTCATCAGCAGGGCATGGCTCAGTCTCTGAGTACGTCGTGTAGCTGATCAGTTTCCAAAACTCAGTTTACCCACTGTCTTAATAAATTCTCTGATTAATTACATAAATCTGAGTGGTTGACATTCTAAGTCTAGCAATAAAACTGCTTCATTTGATGAGATATAGTACAATTCTAGATCTGTGAGAAAAGCATGGTCCATTAGTGTTGGTATATCAGCTTAATGGGCATATAGAGTCATAAAATGAATCAAACAAACAAGTGAGGGCATTAAGATGTGTTATGGAATTTGCTGCACTTGCAGCCATAACATGATTCATTAAGTAGATTTTTATGGTTTATTAATGTCTCAGTAGGCCTAGGATTTATATAAGTATTTATTTAACTACCATGAGGATGAGAAGCGAACTAGTGAGGTATAGTCATGATTATAACTATATTGATATTGCAAGGCAAGCAAACCGGTGAAGTGATGCTGCAAACCACACCATCTAATCTCACAATGGGGATCCTTTGGTCCTTGTGATAAGAGTTGTGGTGTGGGTGTTATGAAGAAATCAGTCGGCAGCAAGCCTGGAAACTGCTGCACTATTTTACACAAGTGTCAACACTGCCACTTGATTTCTGCAACAGCACACTTTACCCACCTGCCCGGCCTCTGTTAACTGTGCATCTCCTGCCCCCTCCTGCACAAAAATCAGGTACATTCTTCCTAGCCAATCAAATTAAGGCTAATAAGGAGAAAGCCCTCCCTTTCCCAACCTATAGCCTTATTCCATAAGGTATATTTTCTTGCTTTGGTCCAGTGCTGCTCAGAGCTGACACCACAGTGAAATATAACCAAGAACTAATGTGAGTGTTTACTTATGGCTCACATGTCGATTCATCCAATTCCTGCAGTGACATGGAAGATGTATTAATCCCCTGCTAACTGACAGAGCATACTGGGGAAACTCACAAGGTCCATATGCGTGCCATAATCTACACTAGGAAACACTGTGTGCCACCCATTCCCTTACAATATAAGCATTCTTTTTTAAGGTTACTGCCTCTCCTGCTTCTGGCTCAATAAAACTGAAGGCAACTCCAGTGCAGTAATTTTATTTAATTATGTATTTAATTAATTTATTTACTTCATTTATGCCCTGCCTTTTTCCCCATCATGGCCCCAACACAGTTTACAGTGCTCCCCTCTCCTCTATTTTATCCTCACAGCCTCAGTACGTTAGGCTGAGAGTGTGTGACTTGGCCCAAAGTCATGTAGTGAGAATCCATGGCAATGGGAATTTGTACCCGAGTTTCCCAGGTCCTAGTCCAACACTCTTCTAACCACTGTACCACACATACCTGTAGATACCAAGACACTGTGCAACACATACCCATGGAAAGCTGGAGGACTTACTTCTTATTCTTTCTGCATGAAAGTGTTGTCATGCGGTTGCTAGAGATAGCTTTCCCCTATAGCTGCTTTTGTGCAACAGCTTGCCATCCAGTTCAGATGATTTCCCCCATGCCCTAGCAGACGTTCCACTGGAGTCTTCCGATGGAGTTTCCATCTGCTGGAGACCGCCTAATCAATGTGATAAGCTACAACACAAGAATGTGTCACTGTAAGGAGGCAACTTCAACTATTGAAAGTGACTGCTGTTTCATTTGCCCTGATCCTTCGTTCTACTAAAATCTAAGGGGCATATCTGCAAGCAAACACATTCAGAATTTAGGTATGAACAAAAGCTGCTTGTTTCCCTTTTAAGGGTACTATGGTCAGAAACAAAGCCTTTGAAATATAGAGGATTTTTTTAAAAAAACAAAACAATTAGACATAAGCAATACAGCAAAGAAAAATAGCCAATTGAGAAATTAGGAGGTACTGGACAATGTTTTCCTGTATCCCTCATTTCACTTAAATTTCTCTTTAGCTTGAAGAGGCAAATAGTGAGTAGGATGTAATTCATTCATGTTAGCAGTAGTATCTTCATATAGTGGCGACCCGAAAATCAAGTTTAAGATGCTAAAAATAAGACTGATCACTCAGATTTATCACCTAAGGCTGAAATTCTAGGGAATTTGCCTAGAAGTAAGACCATTGAACACACTGAGATTTACTGCTGAGTAAACAGGCACAGGTTCATGTTGCACACTTGGTACATATGTTCTATACCATCTCTGCATAAGCATTATAATTCAACTTAAATTATTGTGTACGTAATTGTGTATCTACACCATAGATAGTCAAATCTGACATTGTGGTTTTCTAAATGAATAGCCAAGGATGTTTGCTGAGCAAAATTACTGGACTTGCATTTTTAGCTGTATGGGAGAGATAATGTTGCAGGGTTTGGGGTTTTTTTTTTAACATCAAGTCTCACACGACGATTTCTCCAGCTGTCCAAATAGAATAGGGATAGATTTTTCTCTTGGTATTGAAATTATGCATGCCAGCAAATGCTCATAACAATTGCTTCTTAAGTCACTGAAATTTAAAACCATTCAGTTTCCTTGTAAGGAGCTCCCGGCTTCTTTTGATGTGAATGTTGGTTAAGCCTAGATGTGGAGAACTAATAAAATAATAAAAAGACTCCAGAGGTGTTTATAGATTTCAATTATCTCCTGCTTTTCTATCCCAGGACGGGACTAAGTTGGAATGTGTTGCACTCTCAAGTAGTACTTGAGGCGAGGCTGCATTTTATCCTGGCTGGTTTCGCATTCTCCAAGACTTCTTCTTTGTAGCTGAATTGCCTTATCGTGGCTAGTGTACAGAGGTGCTAAGGACTACCCCAGACAAAGCAGGCATGCCTCACAAAAGCAAAGGACCCAAAAGAAACAAAATTGAATCTCTAGCACCCAGCTCCTGAGCAAACAAGACAAAACTAATGGATCCCCTTTTGCTCCTCCCATCCAATTACTGTGATCCAGTGGAGAGAATATGGCAACATCAGTTCACACAAATTCTAATACTCTTAATCCCTTCCATACATATAAACCTCACATTCACCAACATTACTTCATTACCAAGCCACCCAGGCAGACTGAGTGTTGGAATGGACCCACCAGCTGCATAAACCTGCCTCCTTCAGGTTTTAATCAGCTAATGAGGGATATGCAAATGACAAGCTTATAGGATTATGGCTTGTCTAACAGCAGTCCTCCCCACAGTGATACAGTACTAATACAGGTGTTAGTAAACTGGTTATTCGGCCCCAACTAATTTAGGTCCATTCATGCTGAGATTGTGCTCTCAGCCTCATCATTTGTACCAATGTTTGTGGCCTGGTAGGAGATCTATTAGTGCTGCGGTGGGTCTGACATGAACTCCTGGCTGTCAGATATGATGATAATAAATCCCATTGGTTTGGTGCTTACGATCTTTCCCTGTTCTCCACCCACACCCGTACACACTTTGCTTTCCCTGGGAAATTGCCATGGAGCAGTCAAAAGGGAATTTAATTAAATGTTACTTACCGCTTATATGGACTTTTCACATACTTTATTTGGTAAAGGGTGAACCTTAGTAATAATTCACTTAACCTCCATTTTCTCTTGTTCACAAGTAGTTAGTAGTCAGTTTTCTGACAGAATATAGTTGAATGGTCAATACCGAGGAAAAGAAAGTATAACAACATGAGCTTAGAGAGGAATAACTACTAAAAACATGAACACAGAAAAAATCTTAAGCTGGTTAGCTTATTGTCTTCTCTTTTTTGCTTTAAACATGACAGCAGGACATAATGTTGTAGGTGATTGAAAAATTATGGTATCAGAAAGTCTATAGTGAATGATATTTAAAATACCATACCTAAAATTTGATTCAGTTTTGGGATGAGAAGATAATTAGAAACACACAAGCAGGAATCTGCAAGGACTTGTGGGGCACACATCATGCCCCCCCTCACTATTTCCTCTTCCCTGAGAGCCCACATAGTCTCTTCCTTTTCTGCTTCTTTCTCTCCTTGCCACCCACCAACAAACCTATCTTTTTTTTGGCCCTCATCTTTGGCAATATTTATCATTTATTTACTTCATTTATACCCCACTTTTTTCCACAATGGGAATCCAAAGCAGTTTACATCATTCTCCTCTCTTCTATTTTATCCTCACAACAGTGCTCCAAGGTAGGTTAGGTTGAGAATGTGTAAATGGCCTATGATCACCCAGTGAGCTTCCATCACAGAGTAGGGATTTGAACCTGCTAGTTATTGCCAGTGGGGCCAGGTACATGGCCTCTGGGCTGAGTTCAAGTGTGCAGTTGCCGCTGGACCCAGTCATGTGGTATGGGCTGGGCCTACTTGTGTGATGGGGGACCTGCAAGGGCTTGCAGGGGGCACCTCACTTATCCCTGTATCCCCTCCCCACACTATTTCCTTTTTCTTTCCTTCTGGCAGCCCTCATATCTTCCCCTGCTTCTTTTATACACCCCACCTCCACCAGCCTTTTATCTACCCTCATTTTTACTTATATTTATTATTTCATTTATACCCCACCTTTCTCCACAATGAAGACCCAAAGCAGTGTTCATCATTCTCCTCTCCTCTATTTTATCTTCACAAGAGCTCTCTGAGGTAGGTTAGTAAAGGTAAAGGTTCCCCTGCTCGAAAGCCAGTCGAATCCGACTCTAGGGTTGCGGTGCTCATCTCCGTTTCAAAGCCGAAGAGCCAGCGCTGTCCGAAGACATTTCCGTGGTCATGTGGCCGGCATGACTAAACACCAAGGTGCACGGAACGCTGAGGTAGGTTAGGCTGGGACTATATGACTGGTCCAATGTCGTGTGGTGGCCACTGTTGAATAGCAGCAAGTAGCTCGGCCTGCCAATGAGTCCTTGCTCAAAGGCCATAACAGCTGTGAAAATGGCCCTGCTCCCTCCCCCAGCCTTTAATTGACAGAAACGAAGGCTTGAAGGCTGGCAATACTGTTGTGGTTGTCTGGCAACTCCCACAATGGGCATTGCAGAGGGCATTCATTTCTTAAAGGTAAAAGTGCTGTTTCTATTATTTGGGGTTTTTTAACCTCCCCCCCCTTTAAGATTTCACATTTTTCTGTAAACCTTGGGCTTTCTGCAGGTTTGTAGAAATATATGTTTTGTCTGTTCATAGTTCCAATCTCCAGATTTAAATATCCACAGATGGGACCACGTTGAGAATTAGATATATTGATATATAAATATGGGATGAAATAACATAAAATTATTGCATTTCAAGTATAATACAACAGAACTTGGACAAAATAGACCAGGGCATAGATAAAATTATAAGTCTGTCTGTCTAACAACTGTTCAGGACTATGAATGTAAACTACCTGAACACACAAACACATGAAGCTGCCTCAGGCCATTGCTCTTTCAAGGTCAGTATTGCTTACTCAGATGCCAGTGGCTCTCTGGAGTCTCAGAGGTCTTTCGTACCATCTACTCTCTGATCCCTTTAAGTAGAGATTCCAGGAATTGCACTTAGGACCTTCTACTGAGCCATCCCCGTCCCCCCGTATTGACCCATTGATATAAATGGACTCTTCCCCCTACGTGAACATGTTTAGGGCAGGATTAGATGTTTCAATGTAATGCTTGCTTCCAAAAGATCAGCCACCTCTTCCCCTGTTCACATGTCCATATGTAATGAGGTGAATAGAGCACATGGTAGTACAATTTCCCCCTCTTTCCCTAGACATCCCCTACGACGCCTTCACAGGGACAAAAATACAAGAAACAAACAAATTGACAAAAACCCCTCCACCAGATGAGGGTTTACTTAGTTTCTGAGATCTGACAAGATCGGGCCAGCTTGGGCCATCCAGGTCGGATCATGTTACCATTTAGGGAAGAAATCTGGTGTTCAACCCTCAGAAAGAGGATTCATATTAACTTGTAAAGGACCTGAGCACTAAATATCTTGATGTGTGTCTCAAATCTCTCTTCCTAGATGCAAGTTTTTACTGATATAAGCATTATCCTCTCATCTTAGTTTGGTGTAGTGGTTAAGTGCATTGACTCTACTCTGGGAGAACCGGGTTTGATTTCCCACTCCTCCATATGCAGCTGCTGGTGTGACCTTGAGTCAGTCACAAGTTGTCTTAGAGCTGTTCTCTCAAGAGCAGTCCTCGAAAGAGCTCTCTTGGCCCCACCTACCTCACAGGGTTTCTATTGTGGGAAGGGGAAGGGAAAGGAGATTGTAAGCCACTCCGAGTGAAGGGCAGGGTATATATCCAATCTCTTTTTCTTCTTCACCTTACTTTGCATGCTGCTACTACTACCAAGGCTGCATACATGGGTAACTCTGCATTGCTCCTCATTGTGGTCCCAGCAAAATGTGTGAGGTGGAGTGAGGTTAGGAATTGGAGCGCTTCAAGTGGAAATGGTATCAAATGAATGGAACCGGTAACAATAAATGAATATGAGCAGGGGCAAAGAAACAATTATGGACACTTCAGTAAAAAGCAAGCAGGTATCGGCTTGGATCCCTCCTAGATATCCATGGACACAAGGACAGGGACATTTTTGACAATTCTCGCTTCTCATGGGAGACCACCAATTCCTCCCAAGCTATATGTGGGGATCACCAATTCTCCCAAGAGCAGCATTCGGGGGGGGGGTGCATTTTTAGCTGCCATGGGAGGAAAGAATCAGCAAACCCTCCTCCTTGTACCCTCTGAAATCTAGGCAAGATCCAAGCGGTAGTCAGATACACAGTGCTTTTTGTATGATTTTTGGTAGTGTAGAAGAGCAGTGCCATACACTATATATTTTAATAGCATTTTTAAAAGACCCACTCAGCAGGAACTAGTGTTTCAATTTGCCATCCTTGGGGTACTTCCACACAGGCAATTCTCTTGCTGCAGGATGAACAGAGGACAACCTCATGGTGATGCTCCAGAAAATAGTGCAGTTGTAAGGAAGTCAAGGTGGAGCTCTTTGGACTTTTAACTGATGCAAGACTGTTGATGCTCATATTCTAAACCACACATAATGTTGGAAATTTCAGTTTGGATTACCTGGCTTGGATTCCATGGAAGATTTCCACGTACACAAAAGTGCACAGAAGTCAACACACAAGTATATAAGCACTAAAATGATTCTTTTCTATTTGCTTGCACTAAATGAAAGTGATTGTCTCTCCATTATATTTTCAATGTATAGATAAAACTATTTATTCTGATACAATTTCAAAATTAAATGAGATCATGTGAACCATCTGTTGTATCATCTGTCCTCCACATGTACATTGTTATTTCGTTAAAAATTAGTGGCTATTAGTCACAAAGTATAGATAGGAAGTCTCAGTCTGGGGCAAGTGATACACTGTATTCTTGGTGCTTGGGGGGGGCAACAGTGGGAGGGCTTCTAGTGTCCTGGCCCCACTGATGGACCTCCTGACAGGCACCTGGTATTTTTGGCCACTGAATGACAGAGTGGTGGGCTGGATGGGCCATTGGCCTGATCCAACATTGGCTTCTCTCTTGTCTTCTTACTAGTGAGCAAAGCCCGTTGTGGCAGTAGACAACGGGCCCTAGATAGGAAGGTAGGGCGGATGGAAGGAAGGGAGGGAGGAACTGAGAAGCGGAGGTACAGAGAGAGAGAGAGAGAGAGAGAGAGCTGGGGGGGAGGGGGGAGGAAAAGGGGGAGAGAGAGAGGGAAAGAGGTGGGAGTCAGAAACAGAGGGGGGTGATGATATTAAGTTTGAAAGAAAGGAAGGAAGGGAGCTAGGAAGGAAGGGAGAAAGAATGAAAGTCAGGAAGGAAGGAAGGAGGGTAGGGAGCCTGTGAAGGGGGTGGAGCAGCGAAACGGGCCGGCGGGGGTTGGCTCAGCACCACCGCAGCCCCTTGCCTGCTCCCCCTGAAAGCTTGTGAAGGTGGGGAGGTGGAGCAGTGAAAATGGGCTGGTGGGGGTTGGCTCAGTGCTGCTGCTGCCCCTTGCCTGCTCCCCCGAAAGCTGGTGAAGGTGGGGGTGGTGGAGCGGTGAACAGGTCTACCCACTCCCTTCCACTATCTTGGTAGACCTGCCCTCTGGAGAGGAGGTCTACCCACCCCCTTCCACTATTTTGGTAGACCTGTCATCTGGAGAGCAGGTCTACCCCCTTCCACTATATTGGCAGACCTGGCCTCTGGAGAACAGGTCTACCCCCCTTCCTCTATATTGGTAGACCTGGCCTCTGGAGAACAGGTCTACCCACCCCCTTCTACTTTTTTGGTAAACCTGGCCTCTGGAGAACAGGTCTACCCCCCCTCCACTATATTGGTAGACCTGGCCTCTGGAGAACAGGTCTACCCACCCCTTCTACTTTCTTGGTAGACCTGGCCTCTGGGGATCAGGTCTACCCACCACCTTCCACTGTCTTGGTAGACCTTGGGGGGTGGGCTTGGAGGCCTTCTCCTGGCTGGCCAGCTATCCGGGTGGGAGGGAGAAGGCGGCACAGAGGGAAGGCTCAGAGGGCTTCTCCTGGCCATCCAGCTATCCGGGTGGGTGGGAGAAGGTGGTGCAGAGGGGAAGGCTCAGAGGGCTTCTCTGGCTGGCCAGCTCTCCGGGCGGGTGGGAGAAGGTGGCGCAGGGAGGAAAGGCTTGGAGAGCTTCTCCTGGCCGGCCGGCTATCCAGGCAGGCGGGAGAAGGTGGCATGGGGGAAAGGCTTGGAGGGCTTCTCCAGCCAGCCTGCTATCCAGGTGGATGGGAGAAGGTGGCGTGGGGAAGGCTCAGAGGTTTCTCCCGGCAGCTGGCTCTCCGGGCGAACGGGAGAAGGTGGCACGGGGAGGCTCGGAGGGCTTCTCCCAGCCGGCTCTCTGGGCAGGCGGGAGAAGGTGGCACGGGGGAAGGCTCGGAGGGCTTCTCCCATCCATCCAGCTATCTGGGCAGGTGGGAGAAGATGGCGTGAGGGGGAATGGCTTGGAGGGCTTCTCCTGGCCAGCCGGCTATTCAGGCGGGTGAGAGAAGGTGGCACCAGGGGGGAAGACTTGGAGGGCATGTCTCGGCTGGCTGGCTCTCCGGGCGGGCAGGAGAAGGTGGGAGGAAGGCTTGGAGGGCTTCTCCCAGCCGGCCAGCTATCTGGGTGGGCGGGAGAAGGTAGCGCGGGGGGAAGGCTTGGAAGGCTTCTCCCAGCTGGCTGGCTCTCCTGGTGGGTGGCAGAAGGTGGTGCGGGGGGGGCTTGGAAAATTTGAAGGTGGCAGGGGGGCCTTGGCCAGCTGGGGGTTCTAAGAGAGACCCTACCTCCTGCAAGGACGCAGGGTCGGCAAGCAAACCCACGGTTGCTCCTCACTGATCTTCTAACAGCTCAATGGTCGCTCTGAGGTAAAGGGAATGTTGGGATTGCTGGCTCTGTGGGTGGGACCCAGGCACAGCTCCTGATGGGCAGTTCATGTGGCCAATCTATTTTGGCGCACATAGAACATTGTGGGGCAAAAAGTCAATTATGTATAAGGACAGGATTTGTCAAAAGTAATAGCGAGTATTTTTGTTATCTATATACTAATAACCAAGGGTCCCCAGTGCGTGCAGATACTTATTTCAGCAAATAGGGGGCACATGGAGGCGCAAAGAAATTCCTGTGCACTTGAGGCATTACTTAGGTGTGCAGAAAAATCTAACATGTTTAAGAAAATATACAGGGATAGTTACCCCACCCCCCCAAAATGAAACTGCGTTCTTGCGCATGCATGGAGAATGGACTTGTCATTTGGAACTGTGGCAGAGTTTGCTGCTGGCAGCTGCGAGGGAGCTGAGGGGAGCCTTGGCAGGTGGGCAGCTGGGAGCTGCACAGGGGTCACCACTGTTGCTGCTGGTGGGGGTGGTAGAAGCCACGGTAGGCGGCAGCTGGGTGGCCAGCAGAGAGCCACGTGGGGCTTGCTGCCATTGCTGCTGGCTGAGGGGGGAGAAGCGTGGGTGGGTGACTGGGACCCGGGCAGGGCTTGCCGCCATTGCTGCTGTGCTGGGCTTGCCTGTGGCTGCCTCCTCCTCCTCAGTGAGGACCTCCTTTTGCGTCTGCAGGCTGGGAGCTGTGGGGAATACTCCCCCCCCAAGTATCGTGGGTCCCACTTCTTGTATTACCTATTTGCGAAAAGTAATAGCAAGTATGCAGAAATGGCAAAAATATGCAGTATGCAGCAACAGTGAAATTAATAATTCAGTTGAAAAACAGATTAGTTACGAAATTCAAAATGTAAAATGTTGAATATAAATGTATCCCAACAGAAGTACATTTAGAGTATTTGGTAAACAGTGACCCAAAAACCTTTCAATGTAACGAAGGGGGTGTTGAGCAGAAATATTTTCTATTTCATATATTTTGTTATAATCACTTTTTGATATAAAACAATATGTAATCATTTTTTCTTCATTTTCTTTTTATTATCTCTTTGTTTCCTAAAAGTAAAAATAATATAATTTATATTTTAAAAATTATATAGAAGTACTATTGGGCTGCTGCTGTGCTACTGGTTATACAAGCAGAACTGGGTCCTTTCCACTCATGTTTTGCTGGATCCAACTCTTGCCTCTAAACCAAAAGCAAAATATCTCACAAGGCTGGCATTTTTCCTGATATAAAACATATACCTATATTAGGATCAAGATTCTATATCAAAGTTATCTTTGCACTGCAATATATAAACATGCCTACCATTTTAAAAGTCTTTTATATTATTACCATTATTGACAAAGTACAATCACTGTATTCAGTGGAAGTATGTGTCAGACCAACATGGTATTGTAAGGTACCAGTCTTTGCTTCATAAACAGGTAAGACAGTACTTCATGTTTGCACAGTTTAAAATTTCTGTGGAAATTATAGAACCAGATGATGAAGAGAAATCTTGGAATGGTTAACGTTAATATTTGCTTTGCTATGTATTAGTGATAGGGAACTATTTTAGGCAGAGCTGGGGAAACTGTCCTAACCCTGTTTTGGACTGCATGAGATTATTGCTCAGGTGGAGCTCCTAAAAGTCTGGATATTATGAAGTATTGATTGATGCAACAAGGGAAGCCGTAGCCTTCAGTCTGTAAGTCCTGAGCAAGTTTGTTAATGATAGGATGTTTTGGAGGTCATTAATTTGTAAAGTTGCCACAGGCCAGAGGTGACTTGATGGCACATCACACACACGAAGTGTAGTCACTCTAAGGGATCTTAAAATACATAGCATTTTTTGCAACACAATCTTAAATATATGCAAGATTTTGTGTTTTGAACATCTAAGAAGCTTGCTCCTTCCCAATGAAATCACTTTGCCCTGCCCATCCTTTAATGGCATCCCTTGAGAGTGAGTGTACTATTGCCTGAATATGTTTTCCCTCTTCCCTGCATCTTCCTGCATTTTGACACTCAGTGTCACAAGAATAAAATTTAACAGATTCTTCAGCTAGTACTCCATTCATCAGTCCGTTAGCTATTCTCTATTTCTCAACTTTGGATATCATGAATCTAATTGTGGAGGAGGGTTATTCATATTTAGACAGGATTAAGGTACATAATTCCCATAGATATAGTTGAGAAATACAATTTCTATATGTGTTAAGCTGGGATAGGGAGAAGTATAAAAGATCCTGAAGAGACATGTTTCTCTAAGTTACTGTTTAAGGAATTAGCCGAAACAGGAGAAGAGGGGAGGAAATAACAATGTGAAGAATTACCTTTAGAAAACCCTAAGGTCAATCAGACTAAAAGCGTATTTATTGCATGCCTTCATAAGAAGATTTTTAAGAGGAATCCTTGCCACATGATGGTACAAAGGGTCAAAGGTTAACTACTGACCAACTCGAAGGACAAGGCATTATTTGAAATTGGGTACTTAGAACATTTGCTGGAGGACTTAGCTATTAGAGTTGTTTGGAGTCGGTGTTTCCCAACAGGGAAAGTCTTTAGAAAGAGAAAAAGGGATCTGGACATAAAAGAAATTAAGAACATTCTACTGTCTCTTGTCACTGTATGAACTGAAAGAGACCTTTAGAGGTTGGGTCTGTTTTTTTCCTTTTAAAGACGAATCGTGACAATATCCAGATTTGTTCTGAGGGATTTGTATATGATGGCACCACTCTCTTCAAGCAGATGCAAGCCTAAAAATATTCATTCTCCACTTTTGGTACTTATTTGTTTTAGAAATGACAGTGTACCCATTCTTTCTCTCCCCACCCCCTCATTTCAAAGCTGTTAGTGAATGATAATGGTATAGTCATCTGGAGGAGGGGAAAAGAAGATACCGGTGTCCAGTGTAGTATGATGCCCAACACTGAAGGTTACTCTACCTATTCTTGTTAGACACCAAATATGTAAAGCTTGATAGACTGTGTTCTGCTGCAAATGAGAGAAATAAAGTTGTTCAGGAGAAAGAGCAACATATTATTAAGTCCTAGTCCTTATCAGACATACAAATACACAAATCCTTAGCATGCGGAGGGGGAAACAAGACTGAACCTATTATCCCGACATTTGTCCTGCATGCATTAAGCAGCTTTGTGTGTTCAAAGACTATACATTATATAAGGTTGCCAGGTCTCTCTCCCCCCTGCCACTGGCAGGGAACTGGGGCAATTTGGGTATATGTGAGCTGTCTCTCTGTGTAATCAGACAAGCTGCATTTCTATATGCATTGGGTCTATTGTAACACTGTTGCTAAGGAATAAACTTTAACAAATGTTTTCAACAGCCCGCATAACAGATCTTTAAAAATTGCTGATACCAGTTGTTCAGGGCATCTTGCTCAATTCAGTTTTTGCTATGGGTATATTGTCTTTTGACTGTAGTGTCAAATCTGACTCCTCAGAATCTCCTGGTGATTCCTCCTCAAAGACTGCAAGCCCTTCAGAAGTTACCTGTAGTAACATACCCACCATGTTTTATTCTGCTGTACCCTCTTAACTGTGTTGCTTTTCCTTTTCCACTGATTCCACCCACCCCCAGGAATTGGTATTTGGGCAAAAACTCTACTGTAGAAGCTATTTTTACCATAGAGTTTTTGCCTAAATACCAGAGTGTTGCCTCCCAAGGTAGAAATGTAATGACATAACTTCTAGTACACACCAGAAGTGATGCAGATGCATCACTGGTGATGTTGCCTAGGCCTCCCTCTCACTCCTGGTAAGTCTCCCGCCCCCATCTCCTGCCAGTTACCAGGAGGGATTTCATCTAGCATGCTATGCTAGCTATGACCAGATCATTAACATAGGCCTAGGCCTGTGCTAAGTGACTCTCCTGTAGAGATGTTGTACGGTTCACTGGTTCTTGCTGTCTGACAACTAAATCACAGAGGAACAGGGGATTATGATATGGCTACCATCTCCAGGTGGGGCTTGGTGATGGACTGGTATCAGGGCTATTTTGGGGCAGGAATGCACAGGAATGGAGTTCCAGATGGCTCCCGAGTTGGCCACACCCAGCAGGAATTTATTAGCATAATAGGCCACATCCAACAGCAGAAACTCATTAGGATTGGCTACATTAGGGGTGTGTGGCCTAACATGCAAAGGAGTTCCTGCTACAAAAAAGCCCTGGGTTTTGATAACAAACAAGGTAAACAGAATAAGAAGCAAAAGGTGTGTGTGGCTGGATGACCACACTTCTGGTAACATGGGGTGTGGCCTAATATGCTAATGAGTTCCTGCTGTTGGGTACAGTTAATGAGTTCCTGCTGGGCTTTTTCTACAAAAAAAGTCCTGACTGGAATTATAACTGATCTCCACACTACAAACATTAGTTCCCCTGGAGAAAATGGCTGCATTGGAGCATAGACTCAATGGCTTTGTATCCCACTGAGGTCCCTCCCCTCCACAAACCCTGCCCTCCCCAGGTTCCACCCCCAAGTCTCAAAATCTCAGGATTACAAAGTCCAAAAATAATTTCATAAGGTGAGTACTGGATTGTCAGATCTCTGCTAGTGTTATTAGTGACTATAACATATAGAACCTCTAAATCCAGATCATTCTGGTCTTCATTCACCAGGACTCTAAGTACAGTTCACCCTTTCCACTACTCCAGGGTTGGTAACACTTGTCTTTACCTTGGTTATCTGCAGGTGTCAGCACAATTCATGCAGCAACCATGATTCAAACTCTTTCCCTTGATCACTGCAAATACAGTTCAATGGGCCAAACTGCAACACAACATGCTTAATGAGTACATCTGTCAAAGTCTCAGTTCTTTTTTATAAAAGGGGCTGTGTTTGGTGTAGTGGTTAAGTGCATGGACTCTAATCTGGGAGAACCGAGTTTGATTCCTCACTCCTCTACTTGCAGCTGCTGGATGACCTTGGGCAAGCCATAGTTCTGTCAAAGCTGTTCTCTCAAAGATAGTTCTGGAAAGAGCTCTCTCAGCCCTGCCTACCTCACAGGGTGCCTGTTGTGGAGAGGGGAAGGGAAAGGAGTTTGTAAACCACTCTGAGACTCTGAGTGAAGGGCAGGGTATAAATCCAATCCTTTCTTCTTTTCTTCTTCTTCTGTGTCACCACATGCTTAAAAAATATATTATACACTGCCAGCAAGTACTGATTCCCAGTTGGCATTTCTGGTAGTGAGCCTTTCAGGTCAACTTAAATAATTTTTCATGCCTTTCCAGGTTGTAGCATGTCCGCTTAATGGGGTTCTCTCGTGTCTCTCTGGTGTTTTCTTTTGTTGGCAGACAAGGCTAGGGATGGTCACAAACCAAACCACTAGCCCCTTTAAAACTCCTGCTTTCTGTTCCCTGCAAAAGTCACAAAAGCAGTGAAGCAGTGGGGAGTGCTCCTCTGCCGCTCACCAGGGTTCCTTGTGCAGTCCCTTTAAAGGTCAGAAGTCCATATTGCTTCAGAGACCCCCAATGTCACTTGGAGCCCAATTGCTCCTTCTGCTTGCAGCGGCTTGTTGTCAATAGTCACCAGTATTAACCCCAACTGCATCTCATTCCTTTCCTGGACGCTCACTCCGTGTGTGTGTGTGTGTGTGTAAAGTGCCATCAATTCACAGCCAAGTTATGGCAAACGCAACAAAGGGCTTTCAAGGTATGTGAGAAGCAGAGGTGGTTTGTCATTGCCTTTCTCTGCAGAGGCTTCCTTGGAGGTCTCCCTTCCTGCTTAGCTTCCGAGACTTCTGTGTATAATAGTATAGAAAATAACCTCTGTTGAATCAAGAATGTACAATCCCACTGTATAGTGGTTATATGTTAATACAATCACAAAGACATCCATTTCATATGTCCATATCAGGTACCAACACCATTATCCATATACTTCAAAGTCCAATGGGTGAAACAGGCAAAGCTTGTCCAGATGCAAGATCCACAATAGATGATTTCAAAGTAGAATCAAGAATTCATGAAGCATTTCCTTCTAACGAGCATGCTAGCCAATTAGTTGTCTCATTTCACATCATAGCTTTTTCAAAGAACGATCCACATTTCATGATTCTCTACAGAAATTAACAACATCTTGCCGAAACACTTAAACCTTACATGCCATTTCTAGATTAAAAAAACACTTTCTGTGCTACATTACCTATAACAATCTCAGCTCTCCATAAATTTCCTGTGGGATGCAAATCCATGCAGCAAGCATTTCATAGAAGTAACATTCACAAATTGCAATAACTGCCTACACTACCAAAGTCTCCAGATGTCTTCAATCACATACACCATGAACCCTTTAAAGTGATATTAACCAAAAAATTAAACAATACCACAATGTATCCAAACTACAGAAAACATATATAATCAATATTTGGATTCAAGCCTTGAGGACACATTGAGTGCATTTTGAGGATCCACTTTGCTTCTTGCTGTAAAAGCAATTTACGTGCATCACAATTATAATCCCTCCACCTGTGGAACTTAAATAGGGTTAGTTCCACAGATGGAGGAATTATAAGGCTGCTGATGTCATCAAAGAGTAACTAGAATTAACAGCAGATACCATTAAGAGAGCACTACTTTCTGCTTCCACACTCCGTACTCTGTGCATGATATACTTCATTGGTTTGTCTGAAATGGTATCTTCTTTAAGAAGCAGGCTATGAAGATCTCCTGGCTTTTCAACACAAGATTCCTTCATGGCCTGCCACTGGATATAAGCTCCGCTCTGCAGTGCCAGCCCCACATTTGGTTGGACAGGATCAGGTTCTTCTAAATTGTCACTTGGGTTGGGAGGAGCAGGAAAAGGTCTATCAGAGAGCCTTCTCAGAGCACATAAGTATGCAGAGGTCCGTCCCCCCCCTTTACTTGCCATACTGGCCTTCTATATGCTTGCAGAGCTTCTGGTAGGAACTATGTTCTGCACAAGGAAGCTGCAGGTGAAATGCCTTGGCTAAATTGGCATCGTCCTATAAAAACACTGCCAGGATGCTGTACTGCCTTCTGATCACTCCACTTGTTCACAAAGACCAGAAGGTCACAGATACCAGACCCTTCTGAGTGAAGGGTAAATGTCTTCTCAGGCAATAAAGCTTTTGTCATCTTGGAGCTGCTGCCACCATTTGTAAGACACTTTTAAAGGAACAAACTTAATGAAAGGTTTTCAAGTGGTCTCCAGAATAGTCTCCAGCACAGATCTTAAAAAACCTTACTACAGTTAAACTTCCACAGAACAATTAGAACCAATACAGAATCAACACAAGCACTCAGATGTACAAGAGCACCACCCACTGGTAGGGATGCTTATATCATCATTACAGTTACCCACATTTGGAGATCAGAAAATGGCAAAAGAGAAGGCTACTTGCACTTTTTAAATTACATACATGAGAGTAGTCTATGAGCCTTTGAAACGTATGTCTATAACATAAATGGCTGCAGCTTGAAAAAAGTTTAGATTTTTTAAAAACCCTGCTGTTATCTATAATGTCACCCACTGACCTTGAAGCAGAAAAAAGAATAGATCGCTGGGGTTTTCCACTGATGTATGACGAATGCCACAGAACTTGAAGGCCATAGTTAATGAACACCATGGAACCTGAAACTCTTTCTTCCCTTTTTGACTACTTTCCAAATTGCTGAATGGAGTAGAGCTTTCTTTGGCTGTATATTCACTTTTTTCACTATGCTGAACTACTAAAAGTGGCTCCAGATTTTATACAGCAATCATGTTAGCAAGCACAATATGAGTGAATGGAAGTGTGTACATGTGTATGTAAGAAGATGTATCTGAGGTTTGCAATTTATATATTTGCTTCAGGTAACAACAGTTTAGTTGAGGCAATTATAATTACAATGTCAAGGGTGCAGTTGCTTTTAATTTGCACATCAAGTAACACTCATATAAATTTAGGTCTGGCAGATGTTGGAACACATGCCAAAGCACCAAGAGCATGTATGGTTCCCTCATTGCTGCTGCAGCTGACAATACAGTACAGTGGCAACGAGGCTTCCACATGACAGCAGCCACCCTCTCCCCACCCAGGGCTTTTTCAGGTTTTTATTTTTTAAATCAGCAATTAAAAATCATTATCTGTGTATCTAATTCTCAACATAGGATATTTAGAGATTAGGGCCACAGAAAGACAAGAGAAATAAAAAGCCCCAGGTTTGCACACGTATCTGAAACCTAAACAAACATTCAAGTCAGCAACACCCCTTGGCCTGCATTTTAAGAAAGTGATGACTTTTGTGTCTTCCATCATACCAAGAAATATCTTGTCCTTTTCTCTTCCCCTCTACCCCTTTATACTTAATATCCAATCTGATGAAGAGTTGTGGGAACCTGAAAGTGTGTGATCCCTGTGAGGTGCTACAAAGGTCACTCTTGTTTTTACTGCAACAAACCAAATTTTTTACCCCTCTGAAATTGGTCCTGTGTAGATAATGTTCCTTGGTCCTACAGACTTTATATATAAGAAGCTCACTGGACATCACAAAACAAATTTCTCAGGAACAGACAAGCTACAGCAAGAAGGCAACTTTTGCTCTTGCACAAGGCAGAAGGTCTTCACATGGTATGCATGCGGAGCTTCTGCCAAATTCCTTTCATGGAGTATGTTTCTGAGGGGTGTAGTTCTCACAAACACCAGGTGCAGTGGTAGACCTGTAGATGGATTGTACCACTTCAGACTCAGTAGGGACTCACCAGATTCAAGTACACAGTGGTACAATCCATCTAAAGTTTATCACTTTTTTTGGCAGAACAAAGTTTGAGTCCAGTGGCACCTTTAAGACCAACAAAGTTTTACTCAAGTATAAGCTTTTGTGTGCATGCAAACTTCTTCAGATACAATGAAATGGAAATTACCAGTCCATACATATAGGTAGAGGGTGAGCAGCAAATTAGCATACAGCATATTAAAGTTGCTTAACGGATGCAAGAAGCAAACTGGAATAACAAGGTTAGTTTATGTGGTCACCATTTGTTTGGGTTTAATTCCAGGGGAAAACTATGTTAGTGAAGGAAATAAATATATTGAAATTGGAGATTAATGAGCAGATGTTCACTTCTTATTTGTGGGATGCTGAAAGTAATTAACTGAGACCCTGCTATCACGCACCATCCGTCTCCTCTCAAGCGTGGAAGTAACCTTCCTCTTACTTGGAGGTGGGGCAATTGGCTGTGCAATGTATCTCCTCTGTCCCCCGACCAGAGAAATACATTCCAATCTACCATTCCAAAATACATTCCAATCTACTATTCCAAATAAGAAATAAAATAAAATAAAAAGAATGTCTAGCTCTTCTGGGGGATTGGTGGGAGTACAAATGTAAGGACTGAATGAGGTTAGCATATGTAGATCAAGATGATTAGCTGAGATTTGAAAAACAATATCCTTGTTAAGTCCTAGGGGTTCCATTGTCTTGAGTGTTCTAATAACCTGTAACTGTGCAATTTCCCTTTCTAGTCTGTTCTTGAAGTTCCTTTGCAATAAAACAGCTACTCTGAGGTCACCCATTGAATGTCCTGGAAGGCTGAAGCGTTCTCTTAGAGGTTTCTCAGTCTTATGATTCTTGATATTAGAATTGTGTCCATTTATCTTTTGACATAGGGTTTCATCTGCTTGCCCTGTGTAGAGAACCAAAGGGTCTTGCTGGCCTTTAATGGCATATGCAATGTTAGAAGATGCGACAGTGAATGAGCCTGAGATGGTGTAGTTTATGCTGTTAAATCCAGTGATCATGTTGTCTGGCCGTTTGTAGCAGCATAGGTGGCATCTGGGTTTATTGCAAGCTCTGGTACCACTGGTATTTGTGACAGTAGGACCTCAGAAACATTCTTTGGTGAAGGATGCATTGCAGAGGTATTTTTAAAGGAAAAAGTTCGAAGGGAAATATTTGTGTATGTTCACTACTAAGAGTATAAAAGTGTTCTTGTCTTTGGGAGAAGTCATGGACCCTAGACAGGGCTTGTTTTAACATATTATTGTAAACATATGAAAGGTTTTAGAACTCTAAACTAAGCAGTCAGTGACGTTTCTGGAAATAGGAAGCTTTTAAAAAGCGAAACAGGATTCAAGTGCTAACCAGATAGAATAAATTGCCCTGATCGTAATAAAGCATTCAATCTTTTTATGTCATTACAGCTTGCTTTCTGGTCAGGAACAAAACCTCTTGTGGCATAGGTTATCCTAGCAATGTTTTATTTCTGAAGAATAAAATTTAATACAGCAAATAGACAATGAAGTCTAAATTTTGCAGCTGGGACAAGAATATTCCATAGAAAAGCTTCAATATTTTGGCCTTAGCATGCTTTAGAGTAAAATTGGGTACACAGAAATAAAATGCACTTGTTATTAGTGTCACGTCAACTGTCAGGCTTGATTTCTTGACCCTTTTTTCATAGATGTAAAATACTATAAAAGAAGGACCATCCTCTCCTGCACCCATACTGCATAATCTTTTCATGTTCTCGCATGGAATAATGATGATGCCACAGGATTGCAGCCTTACTACAGTAAATGGATTTAGGATCTCAGACTAAACAGAGTCTTCTGAAGTTATTGATGTCAGTTGGCTTAGAAGGGTTTAACTGTTTAGGATAGCACTGTTATCCTCAGCAATCACCCTGAAAATGGCACTGCTTACTCCTGACCGTTTATTCAAAAGTAAATTCAGACCTACACCTAACTGCTGGAAAGGTTGTGGTATGAAGGGAACTCTCGTTCACTTCACTGTTGGTGGGCTTGCCCTAAGATTAGATTTTTTGGGGGGGAAAGTGTTAGAAGAAATAAGAAAGATTACTAATCATAACTTACCAGACTCACCTGCCTCCATTCTGTTGCACTTTTGGCCCGGATCACATATGTCAAAACAAGAAGCAGAAATTATCTCGATGTTTTTAATGGCGACTAAAAACTTATTAGCTTTGAACTGGAATTCGACCAAAATACCCACCCTGGCCCAATGGAGGGCTAAAATATGGGATATAATTGTATCTGATAAAATATCCATGCAACTACTTGCTTATGACAATCCTAATTTTGTAAACAACTTTTTAGAAAAATGATTTGTTTTCTTTGAATTTGCTACTGCATGTCAACCCCACTTATATAGATAGCCAAAGAAATATAAAGACTTTGCATTCCACTAGTATTTATCAGACTGTTTTCTACTGCTAAGAGTAATGTTGACTTGAGTGTGTTTATAGTTTGTTTAGTTATGTTACGTGGATGTAAATTACTACCTTGTAATTGTTAATGATGTTGTTATTTAATATTGAGGAAGACTTCTGGTATTATATGTTAATTGAATTAATTTTATTAAAAAACTAATAAAATTGTTAATTACAAAAAGAAAATAGCACTGCTTTAAAAGCCATGGAATATTCCATTGCCATCCCTTTTAACTTTCCAAAATGCAATATATTACTAATATTTTGGCACAATACAGTATAAGTCAAGGACAATTAAAAATGAGCTGGAAGATTTTAAATTCTTTTGTCTCCTAATATGATTCTCCTCTATGATTTACAATGCTTCATCTTAGAGATGTCTTGTAAAAAATGAATTGGCATTTAAAGTGATCAAACTCTAATCAACATATATGCATAATCTTCCTTATTTGTTAATATAATCCTTAAATCTGTAGACCACATTAAGTCTTAAACAAGAGAAAGATGGATTAGAAATCTAAAATCAGAGATTTCCAGAGGGAGAACAGTAGGCCTGTTCTTTGCTGCTACTTTGTTTATTTAACAACCACATAACACACTACAACTGGTGCCAGGCCAAGGAGTTGTAACCCTTCCTTCATTTCTTCCCACCTTTTCCCATAAGCAAGAAGCTGGGGAATGAAATCTCCCTTCTCCCAATCCCCTCCTCTGAGTCTAAGCTACTCAAATTGGACATTTGTGACTGCCTTCTAAGAAGATTATCAAGCCAGATGACCCAAACAGCAGTGGCACCAATTAGCCACCATTCAATATTAATAAGCAGTATGATGATAACAAATAAAAAGATTGATTCTTCAGATGCAGGAATCATTTTAATTAATTTAATCCTTGCTGAAAGATCAGCTGTGCCAGCGGGCCCCATTTGTCCCTACTTCTCCCCATCACCTAAAGCCAGTGAATATGATCAGTAGCCAGCACTTAGGGAACAATAAGAAACAGATTGTACTGTCAGGCTTCATTAAAGATCATCATTAGTATTCCAATTTGGAAACAGTCAATCTATCCTAACCTTTTACCCATTCTTTTGGGGTGCTTTTGTGAAGTTTGGTTCAGCTGCCAAATGTGAGAAACACCATCCTGAGATTTAGAGAGAAGGATGGATCTACTTGATGCCTGTCAGTTCGAAGCTTAAGGATGAAGCTCTGGAGGAATAAAATATTTTTTAAATGATATCAAGTTCAGCTGCTTATGGCCTTAAGATTTTGACCGATATGATGCCTTTTTAAAAATTTGACTGCTGTGATTTTTCTGGGCTGGGGAACCTAAAGCTAGACCCAGGTGGATTGTTAGAATCTCATTTTTGGGCTTGGGCATTTTGAGTGTCTTGCAAGGGAGATAACTTGACTACTAGCCAGAGACATGAATGAGCATTCCCATCCCTAGTGCAAGATGAATGGAATTGCAGAGCTGCATCCAAAAGGATGCCTCACATAAGGTTATACATTCACATCTGACGGCATAAATGTGCAGTTCCTCGTCCTGCACGTTGATTGGTGTACGAGTCTGCGTCCCTATTTGAATCTCCGTTGCTGGATAGGGACAAATGTCTATAAGACAACTTTGCTGAAAGGGAAAGAAGAATAAAGAAATAGCTGATGAAAGATGAATATCTGAAATGTACATGAAATGGTTGAATATCTGCTGCAATGCTGAGTTGTAGGGATGAGGAATAGTGGTAGAGATATGTGGAGTTTTGTTGACTCAAACCACTGTGCAAGCTTCAGAGTCTCCCAGAACATTTCATCATAAAGAATTTTTTTTAAGTGGATGGAATAGTTGTTTCAAGCCATGGGATGGGTCCGGCTCAGTGTTTCCAGAGGTTCAAGGGCTTCCACACATGAAGCGCAAACTTCTAACTGTAACCTCCTCCTTCCATGGCAACCTGAAATGCTTTCCCTGAAATCCTGCTCCTGCTGAGACTACTGTGGGAGGTGGAAGCCGAGAAAGTGCTCCACAAGCAGAAGTTCATCCACCTGCAGAAATACTGTGCTGGATCCAGCCCATGATCCTGAGGCCACATGTCTGCTCCTGTTTAGAAAACCATGCAGACTTAGGAATTACTGGGGTGAAGGACAGCATTAGTATCAGGTTCCATGGCCTTGTGGAAAGAAGACACTGAGGACAGCCTCCATTTCAGGTGCCTGGAACTTCTGCCTGGTCTACTTTGAAAAAAATACCTGAATTTACCTGATAAAGAAAGGGATTTATCAACTGAAGGAAAATGACCTGAGAAAAGACTGCTGTTACCTATTTGGGCATTCATCGGCTCTTTTACTAGTTAATCAAATTAATCTCCAGTATTGTTAATGATCAGGACTATCTTTTGCCCTCTTCTTTTCTCAGCCATTTATGGGACCTGTGTGTTCTGCTTGGTTCTTGTATTTACCATGTGGGCTGCGATTGTTTCAGACCTTTTTATTTTTCTTTAAATAAAGGCTCATTAAGCTGCATTTAATAAAATGCCTGAAACCTAACAAATTTGCCCAGTTTACATAAGACAGAAAGAAGCAAGAAAAGAGAACAATCACAGCAAGTCACTACATAGTAATTGTTAAAATGTCATTTCAACCAATAAGTCATATTCAAAAGAAAATATGTTAGCTCAATTAATGGTTAAAAATTTAAACTGAGTTGAATTTAGAGGCTTTTTTTTTTTTTTACAGAAATTATTTTTAGGTTCCATATTCAGAAGTGAAAGGAGCCATTTCTCTGTAAATTTGCAAGTAGAGGTATGACTCTCTGTAACTTTCAGCTGGGATGATATTTTATCTAACACTATCATTTCCCAGGTCTTTAGGATTGCCAAGTCTGAGCTGGGAAATACCTGGAAATACCAGGGTGAAGCCTGAAGGGGGCAGGGTTTGGGCAGCCATTTTCTCCAGTGGAGCTGATCTGTGTCATTTAGAGATCAGTCATATTTCTGGGAGCTCTGGGAGTTGGCATCCCTACTCAGAGTACTAGATTGAAATAGTAGGGAGGATCCTCCCTCAATTTTGAGCTATTTGTAATTAGCCAGCCACTAAAAGTTTATAAATTCTTGCCTAATTGGAGAAATCTGTTTATTGTCTCTATGTCTCAATAGGTCTGTTTTTGCTTGAAGGTGAACCAAATATCCTGTAATCTTTTGAATATATTTAGGTGCAAAAAATGCTGAACTTTGGAACAAAGACACCAGGTATGACAGAATGAAACATTGGAACTTACCTTCTTTTCTTCAGTGGGGTGAAGTCATCCAAACTGGTTAGGTTATGCCATCTTGGCTATTAATTATTAAGTGCACTTTAATTGAAATTGCTGAATATTTAAATGTTTTAATAATGTTAAATGCTCTAATGTTTTAAATGTTTTAACTGTATGTGAACCTTGGCACATTGTGCCAGGCAATGTGAGCCGCCCTGAGTCCACTTGCGGGGAGGGTGGATTATGAATACAATAAATAAATAAGGTCACACCTCTTCTCGCTCCAGGCAGAGCTATGCAAATTTGTGGAAACTGTATTGGCTCAAAGTGAGGCTGACCCTCCAGTCTTAGTATAGCCCAGCTCCATAACAGATTTTATGTCCGACTAGATTTTATTCTGTTTTATTGTATTTTGGGTGGGATGTGGATGACTTTGGAATTTACTGAAGGTTTCTTCTCTTCAGTGGGGGAAGTCATCCAAACTGGTTATATGTCCAAGCTACAACCTGGGTGGGATCCTCATTCTTATTTTTATCTGTTCTATCACTATGCTGCACACCTTTCTACCAGATGAAACCTCCACTGATTTTAACTGGTCCCACCTACAGTGCCTCACACAGATATAAAAGGTGGACCAGGATGCGACTCTAACAATTTCTTCCACTAGAACACTGGTGGAAAAGGTCACTATCTTACTGCAGTTCTGGTGTGATGGGCCATAACATCCTTTGGAGGTCCTAGGCCTTGCACTTCATACGTCTCTCAGATACACGGCTTGAGACCTTTTTACCTAAAGGCTAAGCTGTGAGACACAGACAGAAAATCCTTTAGCCTAATCTGCACCATCCTATGAAGGAGGCACACAGAGCTCTCAGCACGTCTAGTTTGTGCCAAACTCTCTTGTTGGGGTAACAAAAAGGTGGTAGTATCAACTCTTGGTTAACGTGATAAGGGGAAAAACCTTTGGCACAAAGGAAGGACCCCTCCTGAGTGCCACCAAGATCTTGTGAAACATACACAATTCCATCCTGGCCAATAAAGCCCCTAATTCAGAAATCCTTCTTGCAGAAGTCATCTCTGTAAGAAAAAAGAAGTCTTTCGAAAAGGAGACTTTAGATTCTGATGATCTGAAAGGATCAAATGGAGGATTGCTCAAGGCCTGTAACACTTTAGACAGGTTCCCAGTAAACAACTTATGCCTAATGAGAGGTGCCAACTGTATGGTTCCTTTCAGGGAAGCTTAAATTGCCTATGAGAAGAAAAATTAGGCAGCCTTATGCAGTCCCACATAGAGGCCAGTGCTGCAACTTGTCTCTTAAGGTATCCGGTCTTAGAACCTGATTCCAAACCTTGTCGTAGAAAGGGAATGATGTCTTTGTAAGTAAGTTTCAGTGGATCCAGCTTTTTGATACTGGCCCTTTTAAATGTCTGCCATATACGATTATAGAGACGACGGGAAGCAGGTATTCTGGACTGCACCATGCTGTCAACTACTTAACTTGGAAGGCCCAGTCCTACTAAATCTGCCAGTTCAATCTCTAAGCTGTCAGCTGGAGTCAAATAGGGTTGAGGTGACAAGTGGATTCTTGTACAAGGAGAACCGATCACTTGGCAATCTCCACGGTGGAGACACTGACATCTTCACTAGCTTTGAGACCCAAAAACTTCTGTGCCAGAAAGGAGATATGAAAATCACCTCTGTTGTCTCCTTTGACACTTTATTCAGGCCTAAAGAGGGAGGGAAGAAAAAGTGCGGGAAAAACCCTGAGCAGCTGCCCAATTGGAATTTCCCTGAACTGCCAAAACCACTGGGAAAGGCCTCAGAGAAGGCTGCCCCCCCCACTCTGCTGAATTTAATGGATCGGCCCTTTGTTCACCTTGAGGGTCCTCATCCCACTGCCTATGTCTCAGAGGGGGATGTCACCTTCAGCTCCAACCCTCTCACTCCCTTTAGGCCTGAAAGCCTCTGAGTCTGTATAGGGCAGGGCAGGCGTTGCAATCTCCTCATAGTTGCTGGACTCAGTAGAGCTCTGAAGCCTCAGGTCTAGCAGCACCAACAGAGACCCTGTGCCAGTCTCCAATACCTGAAGCCTCAGGTGGGAGAGGTCTGCCACAATGGTCTCCCCTTCTTTCTTAGACCAGCAACAGGGCCCTTCCTCAAGGACCGTCTGTCTTCCATACTTACAGGTAAGAGACTCCAAGAGACCGGCTCAAGGTTCCGGCCCAGTAGATCTCTGTTGGGTGTTTTTAGCACAGTCGAGGGCCGGCTGGAGAATGACCCGAAGCCTTGGGTCTGCTAGCACTGATGGGCTCATGCTAGTCTCCGATGCCTGAATCCTCAGGTGAGAGAGGCTTGCCACAATTGTCTCCCCCTTCTGTCTAAGAGCAGCAATGGGGCCCTGCCTCAACCATCAGACCCAATAGAGCTCTGCTGGATTTTTCCAGCGCAGTTGGGGGCCGGCTGTAGAAACAACCTGAAGCCTTGGGTCTGGCAGCACTGACAGAGGCCCGTGCCAGTCTCCAATGCCTGAATCCTCAGGTGGGAGAGGCCTGCCACAACTGTCTCTCTCTAAGGGTAGTTTGTGGCATTGTAGATGTTTCTGCATACAGTGCCTGGAACCTCAGGTCTCTTTTTTCTTCTTTTAAGACCTAAGATGCATAGGTGTCAACTTCAGGGGGCTTGAGGGCTGAGGCTACCCCCGAAATTTTCCAGGGGTGACTGAGCCCCCCCGGGCAACCAGGCTCACAAGCTTTGCAACCACCACCCCATGCCACCCCCAACCCATTTTGAAAGTGGAGGGTTTTTTCCCTCTGCTTTCTGAGACTTCGGGTGGGGTGGAAGGAAACTCAGGGCTTGCTTCCTGAAAGCTAAGCCCCACCCCCAGCTCCCAGAAACCCTCAGTTGGGCCTGGTGGAGCTGGGGGCTACACATATTTTCAGTGCTGTCCTGGGGCTCCAGCGAGGGTGGGGGGATGTTTTCAGGAGTGGGGTGGTGTGCACTAGGCCTAGAGTGCCCAGGCTGGCTAGCTGAGGCCAGCCTCGGGGTGGCTGGATGCCCGAGCACCTTTCCTGTGGCCTTGTGCCGCTGCTGTTGTTTCCCGCTTCCTGCAAGGCTTGCCTTGCAGAGAGCCATGTGAGGAGGTTGAGGGGGAAGGCCAGTATCCTTGGAGGATTGCCGGCCTCAGGGAGGCTGGGCATCCTGTGCCCTTGTTCTTCTAGTCCCCCCTCTCCCTGCAAGGCTTGCCTTGCAGAGCCATGCAGGGAGGTCAGTAGGTGGGAGAAGTGGGGGGAGGCTGGCATCCATGGAGGATTGCCTGCCTTGGGGTGGCTGGACTCTTGGGCACCTTTCCTGCAGCCTCATGCCGCTGCTGTTGTTTTCCCACTCCCTGCAAGGCTTGCCTTGCAGAGAGCCATGTGAGGAGGTTGGGAGGGAGGCCGGCATCCATGGAGGATTGCTGGCCTAGGGACGGCTGGGCGTCCTGCGCCCTTGTTCTTCTGTTTCCCCCACATACAAGGCTTGCCTTGCGGAGCCATGCAGGGAGGTCGGGGGGGGGAGGCCGGCATCCATGGAGGATCTCTGGGTGGCTGGGTGCCCGGGCACTTTTCCTGCAGCCTCGTGCCGCTGCTGTTGTTTTCCCACTCCTGAGTTCGCTACTTAACCAGAGCCCTTTATTTTCTCCAAGAGGAGACTCTTCTGAGTTCTTTGTTGAGCTCCACCCCTTCCCTTGACAGAGAGAGGATATTAGGAAAGCCAGGAATCAGCAGTTTACAATCACTGAAATTGCACACTCAGGCCGTGCAGGGGAGGGGGAGGGGGAGGGAGGAGGAGGGCAGGTGAAACCTTGAAGAGTTTAAATGCATACATTCAAGACCAACTGTCCCCTGAACTCCTGGATAAATTATGGAGAGGAATTTCTATTTTCTTTCTTTTCATTTCTCCCCTCCCTCCCCCTTCTTTCCTTCCTTCCTTCCCATCTATTTGCTTTCTTTCCACCTCTCACCTCCCTCCCTCCCTTGTGAAAACATCCCTAGTTAGGGTTGCCAGGTTCCCCCTGTCCACCTCTGGGGGATGGAGGGGGAGGGGTGGCCCAATACAGGTTGGGTAACTCCTGGAGATTTAGGGATGGAGTCTGGGGAGGACTGGGACCTCAGTGGGGTACAATGCCATAGAGTCCACCCTCCAGAATATCCATTTTCTTCAGGGAAACTAATTTTTGTAGTCTGAAAATGAGCTGTAATTCCAGGGGATCCCCAGGTCCCACCTGGAGGCTGGCACCCCTAGCTCCAGTGCTGAAACGGGAAGCTCTGGTTCTTCTGTTTGAGATGGTGAATGCAGACCCCTGGCATCGGCTTGCATCTGCTGAATCACCCTTTCTTTCAATCTTTGTTTCATTTTTAAATTGTAAGCCCATCTGCATGAACGAGTTGGGGGGAGGCATGCCAATCACAGGCCTTTTAAAATTTCCTTTTGATCTGTGTGCAGCCTAGAGAGAACATTGGTAAGGGATGTGCACTCTGTGTTCATGCTCTTCATTTTGCTGTTACTTAAAATGGTGTGGTAGTTTCAAAGGGGCAACCAACTGGGATGTACTAAAAGGAATGACAGGATTGCCCATTGGAAATAATGGGAGAGGCTTGAAGGCCCACTGGAGATAATGGGAGCCAGGAATGCCAATTGACTTCCATGGGCTTTGCTGAAATACACTGCAGCTCAAAAAAAGTTGCAAAGAAAATGCAGAATGGTTTTTCCAATAAGGTTTTTGGGCCCAGATAGGCTACTCTAGGACTGTAATGACAGTTCCCAGAGTGGAAAAACAGTCCCTAGCAGTAGAATCTGTGCTGCATTTTAAGGTGGAGTTTCTAAGCAGTGTGCTAAGAAGGCACCTTTTCCTGGGGTTAGCCCAGCCCAGGGGCATTGCTAGGGGGTTCCCAGGGGTTCCCAGGCCACCCTAATTTTCTGGGGAGCCCCACCCTAAATGCCACATAGTTCCACCTCCATAGATAGTGACAATGGCCTGTGATGCCACTGGCTCCTCTCTATGATGTCATTGGGTCCCAGTTCTTTTAATGACTTGTCAATGTCTCTGGCCCAGCCCCAGCCCCCCTGGGAAATTGCAAAGTCTGCGCCCTTGCTAAGATGGGTCCTTTCTTCAAGGCTTTTCCATCTTCCATATAAGGCAAGAATCTCCAAGAAAGCAGAGCTAGGCTCGAGTGTCCTGCTGGAGCAGCAGGGCTATTGAAACTGGAGGGTCAGCCTCACTCTGAGCCAATACAGGTTACACAAATTTTCATAGCCTGAAGCGAGAGGAGGCGTGACCTAACCAGTTTAGACGACTTCCCCCACTGAAGGAGAAGACATCTGTTTCTCCATATTTTCATTAGCACAGAATATCCTTTGTGAAAATGTCAGAACCTTTCGAGGGTCCAGTGGTAGTGGAAAGTGCTATCAAGTCACAGCTGATTTTTGGCAACCATGTAGGGTTTTCAAAGCAAGAGACATTCAGAGGTGGTTTGCCATTAGCTTGCCTCTGCCTAGCAACCCTGGACTTTGGTGGTGGGCACCCATCCACGTACTAACCAGGGCTGACCCTGCTTAGCATCCGAGATCTGAGAAGATCAGGCTAGCCTGCGCCATCCAGGTCAGGAAAGGGAATCAAATATTTTTAAAAGGGGGTTAACCTATATTAATAGAAGCAGAGAAGGAAGGTGGGAGAGACCATATGTAACACAGAGTTGCCAGCTCTGGGTTGGGAAATACCTGGAGATTTTGTGGGTAGAGTCTGAGGAGGGCGGGGCTTGGGAGGCAAGGGACTTCTATGGAGGATAATGCCATAGAATCCACCTTCCAAAATGGCCATTTTCACCTGGTGAACTGATCTCTCTCGCTTGGAGATCAGTTGTAAGAGCGGGAGATCTCCAGCTACCATCTGGAGGTTGGCAACCTTAATGTAATGCCATACACATTTTTGTTTTTTAACATCTAGCTCGGTGAACAGACCTGGAGAAATTAAAAGCTTTCACATTGTTTTGTATCATTCTGGTTGACCTTAATAATTGAATTTGGTTTTAGAAGTAGAATCAGACTCTAGATTAAATCATGTTGAGAAGAAATCCCATAAAATAATAATAATAAAACAAACACAATGCACATGTTTAAATATATGTACTCTCATCCCCACCATTCTCATCTTAACCTTACAAGTTATAACAGTATTTTAAATATATTTTAACAGTCTTTTTCATTTGGTTACATAATTGACAACTTGGAACTCAAGCTAACAGGCTGCCCGGCCAACAAACAAGGTTACTGCAAGATGATTATTTCCATTGATTTCTGTGTTTTTATTAGCCATACGGCATGATGTGAAGCATGCTTACAAGGCACTGTCCCACTAAGTTCAGTGGAAGAATTCCTAATAAATGTGCATAGGCCTGCATTCTGAAGTTCCACCAAATTGTTACATGGATAAGACTGCTTAGGCGGCAGCAATCCTATATGCAGTCAGGGCTGCCGAGAGCCACCACAGGCGTCCAGACAAAGGCTCCCTGTAGGGTTCTACTTCAGATTCCGTCCGCCTCCCCCCCCCACACACACACATGCAGAAGAACGCATCCCAGTTGGTTCATTAGAGCAAGGATTCTGCTACCATTGTCCAACAGCACCATGCCTCAGGGTGAGGAGGGACCTCGGACTTTTGAACCCCTAGTCCCCTCTGTTCGATAGCCCCACACTCAGTTATGAAGCACTGCAGTGAAAATGTTTCTTTTCCTTTATGAATCTGTGATTTTCTGTTCTTCCACTGAAGTAATACATTTAGAATCAGGGGTCTTTTGGGGGGGGGAGCGCACCGGAGCGCAGCTCCGGGAGCTCAGGAGCCAAGCCCCGCCCCCAGCTGGCATCCCGGGGAGTCTTTCAGGCAGCCGCATGTCAATTTCAGCTCCATTATATCCTATGAGCCATTGAAGTCAATGGTGAAAACATAGGGTATATTCTGGGGGCTGGAGGGGAGGGTTTGAGGGAGAGGCTCCAAACTCACAGGGTAGCTGCTGGAACCTCTCTCCAAGATACCCACCAAGTTTCAAGAATATTGGACCAGGGGGTCCAATTCTATGGGCACGCAAACAGGTTGCCCCCATTCCCTCCATTGTTCTCTATGGTGGGGAAAAAGTAACTTTTATTCCCACCATAGAGAACAATGGAGGGAATAGGGGCAACCTGTTTGGGGGCCCATAGAATTGGACCCCCTGGTCCAATGTTCTTGAAACTTGGTGGGTTTCTTGGGGAGAGGCTCCATCAGCTACCCTGTGAGTTTGGAGCCTCTTCCTCAAACCCCTCCCTCCAGCCCCCAGAATATACCCTACATTTTCACCATTGACTTCAATGGCCCATAGGATATAATGGGGCCGAATTGCCGCAGAATTTCTTTCATTCCCTCCTTTCCTTCTCTCTTTTTCCTCTTTCCCTCCTTCTTCTCTTCTCTTTTTCCTTCTTTCCCTGTTTCCCTCCTTATTCCCTCTCTTTCTTTCCCTCCCCTTTCCTTCTCTTTCTTTCCCTCTTTCCTTCCCTCTTTCCTCCTTCTGTGGCCCAACTCTCACGAGAAGGAGTTTAAACTTCAAACCCCTTCTCTCTTAGCTCCCCCACCCAGACCAGCTGGGGAAGGGAAGGGGAGGCTTTTGAAGATGCCTCCCCCTCTTTTGCTTCCCCTTCTGACATCACTTCCGGGGCATGGCATATGCTAATAGCTTAATAGCTCATTAGCATATCATATGCTAATGAGCTCCTGCAGCTGTTTTTCTACAAAAAGACCCCTGTTTAGAATGATGTATAAACTGCTCCCCCCAACCCCCCGGCCACTATGTTTGTCTGATTCAGTCACTGGTGTTCCAGTCCCAAATAAGTTTACTCAGATGTCCATTTTGTTTAGTACAATTTACTTTTGAGCAAAAATACTTAGGGCTGTGATGTTAAGGCTTTTCCTGGAGTCTTTCAAGAACACAGTCCTTCAAATCACTGCTGGAGAAAGGATTTTCCCAGATTGGGACTGTAGTGCCCTCTTGTGTTTGTAAGCAGAAATTACAATGAAACCATAAAGACTATTTCCACGTCTATCTGTGTCAACCTGCAACAGCACACAAAATTACCATGTACCTCAATATCAGTGTACCTCAACACTAACTTGTACATATTTCATTTTACGGAGCTGAACTTTGTGTTTCCATACAGACTCTCAATTCATAGTGCATCACCTTGACAGATGGGATTGCAAACTGGTATCGAACCCAGGCCTCATCAAACTGTAATCAGTGTAGGTAAACACAACAGTGGAATGCACAAGTCATGCCAGACTGCCAACAAGAGTCAGTGTCACCAGCATGGAAGCCATACTTCTGAATCCTAAATGAGATGACAGGCAATATTTATACTATAGTGAAGGAAATCACACTGTACAGAATCAAAGATCGTTTCATTGCTCCTTCATTTATGTTTCCAAGGATTTAGCTCTAGTATTGAAACAGATTCTGAGTTTGAACCACTGTGGATGCTAGAATAAATTAAGATTTGGTAATATGAACAATCAAAGTTGCCTTGCACTGAATCAGTCCATTAGCCCATTTAGATTAGTATTATCTACTCTGACTGCTGTCTCTCTGAGATCTCATGAAGACAGATCTTTCCCAATACCTTCTGTCTAAGGTACTTTTACTAGAGTAAGTTTCAGAGGGTAGCCATGTTGGTTTTCAGTAGAATGGCTAGATTCAAGTTCAGTAACACCTTAGAGACCAATAAGATTGCTGGCGTATAAGCTTTGTGAGTCAAAGGGGCTACTGGACTTCACTCTAGGTGTTTTACTAGAATAAGCACATGATCTGCTACTGAACTCCGGTACCTCCCCCAATATCTCTCCTGGGGACAGAAAGCAGGCCTATAGAGCAACTTTACTTATTTATTTATGTATTCATCAATCATTTATTTAGATAATTTATATGTCGCTTCTCCAGAGATCTGCTTGAGGCAGTATACAAAGTGAAAATAGTACAATACATGATACAATGACAGTCACCATCCTAAAATGATATTCATAAAACAGTCCTCAGGCTAACCCGCTAAAAAAGATAAGAGTCCTTGCACAGAAAGAAATGTTTTGGCCTGATGCCTGAAGGACAATAAGATGGGCACTGGGTGAGCCTCAAGGAGGAGGGCATTCCAAAGGCAGGGTGCCATCACTGACCAAGCCCCTGTCTCTGGCTGCCACCCATCTCACTTCTGTGTGTGTGTGTGGGAGGGGACGTGACTACATTCTTCTGGCAGCATATCTGCTGCTTGTGAGACAAGGTTCTCTTGCTCCTTTCTGCCCAGACCAGTGTAGCTTTGCTTTCCTTCTTTTTCTTTTCTTTTGCCCTACAACACAGGTATCTTGGTGTTTTCTTCAGATACAAGTTGTGCTCAGGCTACCTGTTGCCTGTAGCAAAGTGTTTTACTCTTGCAATATGTTTCCGGTCAGTTACCCTTCTCTGTCCTCAGACAAATATCTGCTGCCAAGCCTGCATGCAGGTGGACCTGCGCTCGCAAGTCACAGTCTCAGCTAGGGATGGGCAATATACTAAACTGACCTAACCCACCCTATTAGGCAATACTGGAAAGGTTTCTCATTTGAACAAAATTATTTCTGGCATTTGAAAACCATCAGAAGCCTTAAGATCTGGTGGTTGGTGTGGTGTCCGTGGACCGCCACTAGGGGTCTGCGGCCTGAGTCCCTGAGCTTGGCTCCAAACACAATAGGGGCCAAGGATCCTGGTCCACATTTTAGTTCACCAAAAGGGGGTTTGGTAGGAGATTCAAACCCCTCAATAGGACTGTAGGTGAGTCTGGGGTGTGTGTATATAGTTGGCCGCTGCCGGCCAGTTCTTGTCTCGTGTGTGTATTCAATAAACCAGCATAGTTCAGCATGTCGTAGTCCGCCTCTCCATGCAGCGAACCCAGTATTTTTCATTGGTGACGAAGGTGGAATCCCACTGAGCGAGCTGGGCTGACAGGCACCACAGGAGACCCAGCGCTGCTTCTACAGATGAGCAACGACGACAGGCAATCTGCTCCCCTGCCTCAACCCATCAGCACAACGGCAGTCACTCTGGGAACAGGGCTGGTTTTGCCATTCGACCAGTCCCGTCCACATCAATGGGGAGCGTGGGTCACTGGATTCAAGTCCGTCCTGACTTTCTACCAGGTAACCGATGAGGAGAGGAAGAAAGGGCTCCTCCTCGGGTCATGTGGACCCTCCATCGTGGACCCGACACAACGTCTGCTGTCCCCAAAGACGCTAGAAGCGGCGACATTTGAGGAAATCATGAAAGTGCTGCGAGACCACTTCACTCCGCGACCCTCAGAGGTGGCACACCACGTGGCCTTCCACCAATGGAATCAACAGGCCTGGGAGGCAGCCACGGACTTCTTGGCAGAACTCTGCTGCCTCGCCTCCGAGTGCAAGTTTGGGATGCAACTAGACATGACCCTCCGAGATCGCTTTATCTGTGGCCTCCGCAAAGAGAAGCTTCGGTGCTGGCTCATGGAGATGGAGAAATGCACCCTCTCTTCTGCTCTCTCCACGACCACCGCATGGGAGAGATCCCACCTGTTGGCCGCTGCTACCCACCAAGTTGGGACTGGGGTAGGCGACCCCAATGATGAGGAAGTCCATTAGAACCAACAGCCTCATCAGTGGAGGGAGCCCAGGCCGCCGCCACGATTCCCCCGAGGCGAGGATGCCATAAGACCAGAGTGCGCCAGTTGCAGTGACCTCCACGAGAGGAAGACATGCCGCTTCAGGGATGCAACGTGCAGAAGCTGTGGGTGCTCAGGTCACATCACAAAGGCTTGCCGATCCAAGGGGGCCAGGGCCCCGAATTTGCAGCCATCCCAACAACACCGAGCTACCGCGCATTACAAGGCCGATGTGTCCACCAACGAACTCTACCTCCTCACAAGCCAGCCGGCAGTCCAGGTACTATGCCCCCCCCAACCAGGCAGCACCCACCAAAATCCAAGTCAGGGTCATCGAAGGGTCCCCCTGCTCCATGGAAGTCTTCTTTGGGTCAGCCGCATCCATCATATCAGTGAAAACTCTTAACAGACCATGTCCTAATGGAGGCCCCCACTTGTGACCCTCATACATAAACCTGATGGACTTCCAAAGAAACCAGGTCCCGATTTGGGGGGTGGGGTCTTTCCGAGTGCGGTACCGGGGTTTTGATGGGTACCTGGACTTAGCCTCCTGGGGCAGGCATGGTTCAAGCCACTGGGAATCTCCATTGAGGGTGTAAAGCACTGTACTCCACAGGACTTTGGGGATTTGTGTGGAGAATTTCCAGCCATTTTTGATGGGGCATTGGGATGTTACAAGGTTCCCCTGGTGTCTCTGCAGCTCGACCCCAAGGTAGCCCCGTCCGCATGAGATTCCACAGTGCACCGTTCACTCTGTGGCCGAAAATTGATGCGGAGCTGGACTGCCTAGTGGCGCAGGGGGTCCTGGAACCAGTCTCGCATGCGGCTTGGGAAACCCCCATTGTCACACCCATTAAGCTGAACAGGGACATCCGCATCTGCGCAGGCTATAAATGTACCCTGAATAAAGCACTCCAGGACCACACATACCTGGTCCCGGTAGTGAGCCACGTGTTGGCAACATTAGCAGGGGCGAAGATATTTGGCAAACTGGACTTGGCCCAGGTGTACCAAGAGTTGCCTGTAGACGATGCCGTGGCTGCAGCCCAAATGATTGTCACACACTGGGAGGCGTTCAAGGTGAAGAGACTACGATTTGGGGTAGGCACCTAATGGATTCACTTTTAAAAGGGATCCCTGGAGTGATGCCATTTTTTGATGATGTCCTGATTGCTGCAGACACGCCAGAGGACTTTGCTGCCCGTCTCTGCGCTGTCCTCTGCCAATTCAATGAGGCTGGGCTGAAGGTGAAGAGGGAGAAATGCCTTCTAGGAGTTCCTGAAGTGAACCTTTTGGGTTTCATGGTCAACACAGATGGCCTACACCCAACAAGAGGCAAGGTTAAGGCGATCATGGAGGCCCCTCCGCCCGCGTCGAAGGCTGAACTTCAGGCATTTCTTGGCCTCCTCAACTTTTACCACGCCTTCCTCCCCCACAAGGCAGCGGTCATGGAGCCCCTGCACCACCTACTGGACAACCACACGCCTTGGTCCTGGGGCCCCCTTGAAGCCACGGCTTTCCGGGGGGTCAAGGCGCTCCTGATTTCCAACGACGTGCTGGCACATTTCAATGAGTCCCTGCTGGTGGTGCTCGCCTGCGAAGCCTCTCCGTACAAGGTGGGTGCTGTGTTGGGCCACACGCTTCCGGACAGCAGGGAGGTTCCCATGGCCTACTACTCACAGACATTGTCTGCTGCTGAGAGAAACTATGCACAGATTGAATGCGAGGGCCTGGCAATAGTTGTGGGTGTCAAGAAGTTCCACGACTTCTTATACGGATGCTCCTTCACCATCGTGACGGATCATCGGCCGCTTCTTGGCCTCTTCGCTGCTGACAAGAGGACCCCACAAGTTCTCTCCCCGCGGGTCCTCTGCTGGTCCCTGTTCCTCATGGGTTACCAATATCGCCTGGAACACCGGCTGGGGAAGGTGACGCCCTCAGCCGACTGCCTCTCCTGGACATTGAGGTCGACCCGGCTCCTGCCCACTCGGTCCTCATTGAACTTCCCGACCAACCCCTGCAGACCACAGATGTCACCAGACGCTTGGCCCGAGACCCCGTCATCTCCCGAGTTATGGGCTGGGTGGTGAGGGGATGGCCCGCAACCCCTGCAGGCCTGGAATTTACTGCCTTCACAACCCTTATTGTCTGGTTTACTTTTCCCAGGCAGTATGAGACATGAGAGGCTGGGAAAGCAAGGGGAGAGAGAGATTCAGCATTCGCAGTTATGAGTAAAAGGGATGCCACCCACTCAGAAGATCTTCAGCTGAGTAGAGTATCCCAATAGGTGTTTCACGTTCAGCATTTCCACTTTCCACCATTCATTGCACCATCTCACTAACTGGGGAAAGCTGTCTGATTCTGCATGACTGTGGGTCCTGACTAACTGAGCTATTCTGTTATTTGAAGTTTTGCACACTGGGCTAGGCAGGAGAGATACTTTGCTTGTGTCTGCTGTATGCTAGGACAGGTGGGAGAACAGAGTCACAGATGCTATGGCTCTCCACAACCCCGAGTTCAGAAGACAGTAGCAGCTAGACCACCTGACCTTCAGGTGACAGAAACGCTTTGCTCGCACACACTGGCAAAAAGACAGGGCAAATTCAGGGGAGGAAGGAAGTCAAGAACGAAGCCTTGCCTTGTGCACAATTGGTGGCCACTGCTAACATTACCTCTTATGTGCCCTGCAGGGGTCAGAAGGAAACTTTTTTTCATATTAGTTGGTCAGCAGGGAGAGATTTATTTACTTCATTTATATCCTGCCTTTCTCTCCCAATGGGGACCCAGCTCACATTGTTTTCCTCTCCTCCATTTTATTTTCACAACAACCCTGTGAGGTAGGTTAGGTTGGGAGTGCATGACTGGCCCAAGTTCAGCCAGCAAGCTTCTATGATAGAAAGGATAGAAACAGATTTCCTGGTTTTCCACCTCCCATGATAGGCAGATGCCCCCCCCTTTTAATTTACTTACATATTGCACAGATAGGAGAGAAACTAAGACCAATTTCGCAAAAGCAGTTGTTCCATCCTCAGTCTCCTGTTTCCCCTGGTTGTACTGATCAATTTCCCACTACTTGCTGCTCGGCTGCATTTTGACCCGCATCTCCCTGCAATTTCCCCTAAGTCTTCTTGATCCTTATTTTTTAGGATCAAGAAGACATGGGGGAAATCAGGGGGAGATGCGGGTCAAAATGTGGCTGCACAGCAAATAATAGGAAACTGAACAGTACAACTGGGGAAAATGGGAGACCGAGGGCGGAACAACTGCTTCTGCGGAATCAGTCTAAGTTCTATATTAAAGACGTATCCAGTCAGGATAAATATGTGAGATATCAGTGATAGTGAAAGGCTCTGATGCTTTCTCCTGTGAGAACCACACCTCCCCCCCAGATTTGTGGGCCCAAAATCTAAGCATTCAGTTAACTCACTGTCATATACACATCATGCTGCCATGTAGGGTGGTGACTTTAAATGCAAAGCAGGCAGCTAGAAGGTAAAAGAGGTAAGGAGGTAAAAGAAAAGGAACAAAAAGAAATTAAAGGGCACCAATCTATCTTCCAGACCAATCAGACAATTCCTTTCTGCAGTCAGACAACAATATAATAATCAGCAGATGAACAAAAGTAAGACTGAGTTTGTGGCAGCTAATTTTCACTGAAGGGTGCATAGCGCTATGGATTTTTTGCACACTGCCAGTGACTGTAGCAGAAACTGCAGGTGCTCTACAATGGGCAAAAATGGTTAAGTTACCTAGACATCTTGTCTACTGAATGTCAACTTGCAAGAGAGATTGACTTTGGGGGGCTAATCATGATTTTGCAATAGTAAAGGCAGAAAAATAAAGCTTTGCAGTTAATTGATCTAATGTTTGCAACCACGTTAGCCCAGTATAAGTTACTAGTTTGGGGCCTGAAAAGAAAATGCTGGGCCACTGCTTCTCCCAGTCAGACTTTCATAGGACTAGACAACCAGGCAGAGAGAAAAAGCCTGAAAGAAACAGGTAAGTAAGTAAGTAAGTAAGGAGCAATTTCATCTCCCTTCACCATATAATGACACTGCCATTAATGACACTGCCACCCATTAAAGACAGGTAGAGAGGCAGGTCATAATTGTAAGTGTGAGGATTTTAATTGCCTATAAAATGTGGCCACTTTCTCCTTTGCAGCTTAAAATTTGAGAAAGAGGGGAAACCTGAGGGGGCAGGACAATCCCTAGAAATTTCATCCCAGTTGCTTGAAATGAATTACTCCTGGAAATATGTCTCTCATTCAAACCACCCATAAAGTCTATCAGATTGATTTCCTGTTTTGTTTTGTTTTTAAACCTATCTTTTTACTGATATTAAACAATCCAACTCAGGCTTTTAAAATACCATGCAACCCCCCTCTGAATCCAACTGGGTTTTTGTGTGTGTGTGTGTGTTTGCATATGCCTGTGTTGTGTACTGAGTATGACTCATCCCTGAACTAGTACCAGAGCCAGTTTGGTGTAGTGGTTAAGTGCGCGGACTCTAATCTGGGAGAACCGGGTTTGATTCCCCACTCCTCCACTTGCACCTGCTGATGTGACCTTGGGTCAGTCACAAGCTCTGGCACAGCTGTTCTCTCAAGGACAGTTTGTGTTAGAGTTCTCTCAGCCCCACCTACCTCACAAGGTGTCTGTTGTGGGGAGGGGAAGGGAAAGGAGTTTGTAAGCCGCTCTGAGACGCCTTTGGGCAGTGAAGGGCGGGGTATAAATCCAAACTCTTCTTCTTCTTCTAGATCTGGTTGAGCTTGTTTCCCCCGAACAATAGCTGGCTAGGATCCTGGAGTAGACCAATAGAATAAGGGTGTTATGTAAATAGCCTATCCTTGGGAGTGGGGTGTGTTTGGGGTGTGGTGTTTGCATGCTTAAAAACAGGGCAGATGACCAGGAGTTTGTTTTGTAGTGTTCCTGAAATCAATAAAGTTGAGCTGTTTCACTGCAATGCGTCCAGAACCCAGTATTTAACAGCCTGATTTCAGTCCCTTTGTCCAGAAGATTCCAGACTCCAAATGTTGTTTAATATTTCATATTTAATGCCTCTGAAGTGTTCTGTATGGATCACCAAAAGATTCTTTCCTCATTCTGTTCCAGTGGTCTAGATAGCCCTACCTTGCTTCCACACTGCAGTGGTGCTTCATGCTTCACCATCAGAAAGAGCAACAATGCACATCACCAGGATCATTAGCCTGATCACCAGGATCATCATCTGAACAAAGAGTTCTGAAGATGCAACCCTACAAACGGGTAAGGTTAGCAAGGGCCCGTGTACATGCATTCTCCCACCCTGCAGAACAGCCTGATTTAGGAGATCAGGAAGCCCCCCCACACTTCTATCAGTTCACAGAATGTGAAAAACAGAAATGCTCAGAAGGGCAGTTTTATAAAGGGATTACAACTGTGGTATAATGGAACAGCTCAGGATTAGGCTTTTATAAGGAACTAGGAGTAAGGCCCATTGTGGGAAGAAATTCAATGGACTCTAGAAAGAGGCTCCAGGTGAGTGTCCCAGCTTTGGCTGGTGGGGTGGGGGAGGGAAGGGGAAAACAGAGGGGTATGAGCCATGTTTACTTCTTTCTGCTTGGCTATAATGCGGGGCTGTCTCAAGTCATTTTGCTGCCCCAAGTGGGTAGTATGGGAGGAGAGCTGCATGGTAACAGGTACGGTTCCCTCCACCCCTAACTTGTATTGATTTGGGGCTATGCAATGGCAGCTGAGGTAAAAAAGCACCTCCTCCTATGCCATGTTTTCTGGGTACCAAGAGTCTGCAAAGAGGTTCCACAGCCAGTTAGAGGGTTGCCAACTCTGCGTTGGGAAATACCTGTAGATTTGAGTGGTAGAGCCTGGGGAGGGCAGGGTTTGGGGTGGGGAGGGACCTCAACAGGGTATAATGCCATGCAGTCCACTACCCAGTCCCCAGGAGAACTGATCTTGGTCATCTGGAGATCAATTGTAATAGCTGGGAAATTTTCTGTAGAGGAAATGATGTGCTATGGCTGGGGAACACAGTGATTTCTGGGAGATCTCCAGGCCCCACAGAGAGACTGGTAACCCCAGTGAATGTTTAGGGGAAGATTGGGAGATGTATTTTACCTCAGGACAGATTCAATGACTCCCACCAGCATCAGCAAACTGTTTAGAATGTTGGAGGCAAGGGCCAGTCAGGCTGCATATGCAAACGACCTCTGTGTTCCAACTGGCTATGGGGAGTGGAGAGAGAGGATGATGGGCGGAATGGAGTGAGGCCCAATGAGCCCGCATATACAAATATCGGAAACACAGCTAGCCTTTTATGTATATCTAGATAGGATTGTAATTCATTGCAATATTTATTGTTTGTATCAACTTGTTTTTGCTGAATTGTCTTCTACTTTTGTAATCCACTTTCTACATTCTGTTATGTCATACCTTAGATAGTTTTTTGGTTGCGTTGTTTTCTAATTCTATAATCCTATTGTTTATTGTATATCTTACGTTGTCTAATTAATTTCTTTAAAAATATTTTGCAATCCGCCTTGAGTCTCAGTGAGAAAGCTGGGCTATACATGTAGTAAATTAATAAGTAGCACCAGTCCCGTAGCCAGAATTTTTTTTGTAGGGGGGCAACTTTTTTGTTAAGGAGGCCAAGCTCCCCTCTCCGCTGCTCTCAGTGGCTTGCCAGGTGTTGTTCCAGGCAGGCCAGCTGACCTCCCCCTCCTCACAGGCTTTTCCAACTCTGGATGAGCCACTGTGAGCGAGGGAGACCTCAGCAGGCCTGCGCAGAGCAGCTCTAGGCAAGCCACTATGCTTGGCTAGCCCACCCAGAGCAACTCCAGATGAGCCAGCAATGGAGGGGAAGGGAGGTCAGTTGGTTCACCCTGAGCAGCCAGCCCCACCTCCCCTCCCTTCCCTTTGCTTGCTGGCTTGCCGAGAGCAGCTCTGGATGAGGCCAACTGATCTGCCTCCCCTAATCCCCTTTCCCTCGTTGGCTAGCCTGGAGTTGCTCTGGGAGGGCCAGATGACCTTCCCTCCCCTTCCTCGCCAGCTCACCCAGAGCAACTTTGGTTAAGCCAGCTGACCTCCCCTCCCCCACAGTGGCGTGCCTAGGGCTGCTCTAGGCATGCCTGCTAAGGCCTCTATTGCTCTCAGTGGCTCACACAGAGTTGGGCAAGCCTGTGAAGGAGGGGGGGGAAGGTCAGCTGGCTTCTCCCCAGACTCCCCCTCTCAGCGGTTCACCTGGAGCTACTCTGGGTGAGCCAGCTGACCTTCCGTCTCCTTCCTCCTCCACTCTCACCAGCTCACCTACAGTTTCTCCAGGCAAGCCAGCCAAGCTTCCCTCTGCTCCTCACTTCTCTTAGCAGCTTGCTTGAAGGCCCACTGAGGCCTTCCCCACCACTTCCCCACCTTGCTCTTGGGTGGTGGGCACCGGCTAAGTGGGAGGGCGGGGCCGCCCCAGGCCCAATGGTGAGGGGGCATGGCAAATTAGAGAGGGATGTCACCCCTGTGAGCTCTCCTGTGGCTATGGGCTTAAGTAACACTTACCTCCTAGGGTCACAACTCTTCCTGTTTTAGACACAAGAGCACATATGTGTCACATTTGAAAATCAATCACAGCCCAGGTTGAAATAGACCTAAAAGTTAGATGGATCAAAAGTCAAGGCATGCGGGGAAAAATGTATCAGAAAGGGAGAAGAAGAAGCAGTGAGACTACCAAATTTTTAAATGGTGAAATGCAGACAACATAGCAACAGCTACATATTTCAGCCTGACAATCTGTCTTGGGATACATCTGAGTGTGGTAGACTAAAATTCTGTTGCCACTAACCATCACCACCACCATTCAGGACTAGGCTCTAAGTCAGAAGGCTCAGGACATTTACATTCTGTTGAAAACTGCCCTTCATATGCTTTGACGTAGAATTCATACAGGTGGCCAAGTCATCCTCTTCATGAAAATTTTGGATGTGGCATGGGGGCACTACCATTTAAAGTCAAAGATTCCTCTCAGAATAAATGATCCCTTAGGCTCATGATCATCCCAAATCAGCCTTTGGATTGCAGCCTGTAGAAAGGAAGATCCAGAGATTCTCATACGTAGTATACCTCTGAATACTGATTGCCAGGGAAAGCTTTTACTTGCCTGTTCTGCTTAAGTACTATTCAAAACCATTTGCTTCACCGTTATGGGAGAGAGGATACTAGAGTCCGACCTGTCTTGCTTGAGTCTTCGGCTGCTGTTATCGTCTTACATTTTCTGGCAAAACGAACCTTTTGTTTATTTAAAACATCTGTATGTTGCTTTTATTTACAACTAAATAAGTTTGATTACATGGCTTCCAAAAGAGTAACAGCCAATTTAAATGAAGAAGATCAATTACAAATTAAGATACTTATTTTGTTATAGATAATGCACTACTGGGTTCTTAGTTTCAATTTTTAACCATTCCCATTCTGGAGATATATTTATAATACATTAATAAACAGACCTACGCCCTTCTAAGCTGACTGACTTCAATCAACTTAGAAGGGTGTAACTCTACTTAGAATGCCACTATTAGTTTGTTAGCTGCCTTATTAATATTATTGCCCCAGGAGAGACAGTTGAATGTTCTGTATCCCTCTGATAAAGAGACAAACTGCTGTTGCCTTTCAGAAGAGCCTTACCTCTTCAGTACCAGAAACTATTGAGAAAAAACCTGCAAACAAACTTTGGTTCTGTGGCTGTCTCTTGAGCACACATGTCCCATTAGTCAATTTCATGTCACAAAAATTGAAACACACTTTAAATGCCTTAGTATATTTGCAATAAAAACAATTAAAGAATGGCAAGTTTAATTTTTTTCTTTATTTACAGAGTAGAATCCCAGCTGATTTTAAGTACAAAGCCAGTGTAGTTCCAGATTTAAAAGTTGACCACCTCTTCCAAGTCTGTGTGACAAGACACACAACTTTTTGCCCACATCTTAAATTCTGAAAGGAAATAGCCCACCTTCCTGCTTCAGCTTTCTGAGTGAGCAGAATGAGTCAGCTATTCAGCAGTCCGGTGCTAATGCATAATTCTCCATCCCTCAAACCCTGGCTTAACTATCTCTGTGTATTTTTATAGAATCTGACGAAAATGAGTAAGATAATGTCTCTTCCTCTCCCCCCACAATTTCTTCACTGCCCCAAATTAAACACAATCAGATCTGGTATAATAAAGATTTCTTTCCTTTCTGTGAAGTGGGCAGGTGTTACAAATATGTAGAACAATTTAAATATGGTACATTGCCTTCATCTATATGTGTGCTTGTGGCATGTAAGCAGTAGCAATATACGAAGCAGAGAGAAGCTCACCAGTGTGCATTTCTTTTTGTTTGAAGGAGGAACGTTACATTATTATAGTGATATATTTTAGCAAAACCTACAGACCACTTAACTTGGCAGATTTACCTGACTCATTTTAGAACCTAATCCTACACACAGGTGCATAAATTGTGCATTGTGCAGCTGCAGCTGACATTATATTGTGCCTATAAAACATAGTACAAAATGGCGGGGGGGGGCAATGGCCACTGCTGCACTATGCAGGAACTAGGCACAAATTGCAGGGAAGCCCTGCCTTTTATGGAATGAACTGTTTTCTTACACCCATGCTAGTACTTTTAGAGTGCAATCCTAAACAGAATTAAATTTTCCTAAGCCTGCTGAACAGTGGCCTTATAACAGTGTAAGTCTGCTTAAGATTGCACTGTTACAACCACAGATCCTGTACACTCCCATAGGACTGACTTCATTGGGACTGAAATAGCTAAATGCAAGTATCTGGTCTACAGTGGTTTGAGGAATACAGCCTAACTTCTTTTGATAAAGATTCCTGTTTCAGTGTTTTCAGTTATTGTTGTAATCTAAACCAGTTTACAATTTCACCTTTTCATGTTGAATCCTACTTGAATATACGCTCACATTAATGTTGTCCAGTTTATTGATTTATGTATTGGTACAGCATTTTGCAGTCCAATGTTTACTGCTATGTATCAGAATTTCCTTTAATTTTCAGTCATAAATGTAATTTCTGGTGCATAATAAACCGTTAAGGTAATTACTGCAGGAACGCTAGTTCCACTTTTGCCTCAATGCAATTCTGTTACGCTGGTATCTGACAAGAGGCAAGTTTATATATTAGCGAATACAAAACTTACTTGCTTTTAAATAAATTTTAGAAGCTAATGCTTTGTCAGGAATCTTCAAAGAAAATTACTTTTTTCTGCAGTTCAGTAGTGAAATGTAACATTAAAGGCCATGACTACCTTTAGTACCAGAGGAAAAAGAATGGAGGAAATAAACCACCAGAAATTTTAGCATCTTAAAAGAACAAATGTTTATAATCAGTTTGAGAGCTCAGTAGATTTGTGAAATTGTTTGGGATTAACAGGCTATTGATAGCTAATAAAACAATATTTAGCTTTGTCCAGGGAACAGCAGTGGAAAAAGGTGTGGGCACCTTGTCAAACGAGCCCCATTGAGGAAGGATGATGGGTTAAGTGTGGGGGTTGGAGTGGCAGCGTGGGTGCCCATTCTTCAAGGAGGACTTGTCAGTTGTTCCTAAAGCTAATGAAAGGAAGGACGCCAGCATCTGATGGCTGGGGTAGTATTGATGCAAGTTAGCTGACTAATCAGATTGAAAAAGTCCCATGGTATTTATGTCACTTTAATTTGCCTCAAACAATTGAAGACGACAGCACTCTATTAAGGAAAGCTTGATCCAGAACTAAAGCTAAATAAATTAGGGTCTCAGTTTAATCAAATTATCCTTTTACTGGCCTTGGATTAACTCAGAGAGACAGCGTCGGTATAGGGAGTTCTGATTGGCTGGCTAATTTTTAAGAACCCAATACGAAGAATGAGAGATTTTACACACAACTACTATGTATAATACTTCAAACAACTCCTTCTTTTTCTTTTTAAAACTGGAAATAATGCATGTGGTAAAGAGAATTAGTATTTTTCCCCTTTAGGATAGAAGCTTCAATTTCTTTTTTTTAGCATAAATTAATTCAATTTAGTTGAATTAAATTAGCCTAAAAAACAGCTTTCCCCACTTTTGTAAGGAGCTGTTGCTTTTCACTGCATTTGGCATGAGGCAACAGCCATTCATTAAAGCAATTTCAAATGAACCCAAACTGCCACAGTCCCAGGGCTGGACAATAACTTGGTGAAGAGGTCTCTTTCGCTTTGCAGGCAGCCCCTTTATTTTAAAAAAATCTTCTAATTAAAAACAAAAAAGTAACCTCCAGAAATAAATAAAAGTGCTACTTTTTGGTTCCTTTGAATGCACTCTGCATTAAGCAGAGAGGATTAATTCATACCATGCTTCTGATCTAATCTTATGCAATATTACCATCGGACTTCTACTGCAGATCCTTCTCCTAGTTTTACATGCCTGTATGTGTTCTGTATTACAATAAGGGGGCAAAGATTTAAACTGCTCAAAAGTAGTAATGTATTATGTAAATTGCCCAACAATCTTCCTTAAGGCCACTGTAAACAAATAACATCTCTAAAATAGATATTAAAATTAATTTAGACTACTAAATCAGTAAGTTCTACTTTCAGATAGAAGATATATACACTTGGGTACCGCATTTTAGAATGTGTGTCATGCAAGAAGCACAACGAATACCTGAAGCCAGAGAAAACAATAAAAAGACATGAATAGGACCCAAGACATGACCTGCCAGGAATCTCAACACCATGGTCACAACTGATACTGCAAGGTCAAGACACCCCTTAAAGATAAGCAAAGAGGCTTCACTGAGAAGAGGAAGACTGTGGTTCAAAGGGACCTTGCACTTCTTCAATCCACTCCCCAAGCCGTGGAAGAGATGGGTATAAAAAGTGCTCAAATATCCACACAATGTCTTCTAGTTCCTCCTCACTATGGGGTGGAATTGTGTATTGACAGTCTTCCCAGGAATAAGGATCCCTATACACAGAGTAAGTTTTTGGCTTACAGTAAAGGGACCCACTATTGACCGTGATGTACTTTCAAAACACTGCTGCCTTCATGTGCAGGGGAATGCAATGGGAGCCTTCATATGAACCTGGGACCCCTTTTTGGTATGTGCATACTTTCCCACAGAGCTACATAAGAGCAGTCGGGTTAGAACAGATAAAAGAAAGTACTCCTTCACCCAAAGAGTGATTAACACATGGAATTCACTGCCACAGGAGGTGGTGGCAGCTACAAGCATGGACAGGGAAAGCAACAGGGAGAGGCAGCAAGAGCCTTTTGCTATCTTTCCAGCCTAAACTGGCCTTTTCCCGCCTCTTCCCTGGTTCCAGGGAGGAGGGGGGGAGGAAGCCAGTTTCAGCCCATGCATTTGCAGCTTGCAAATACACGTGCAGCCTGCAAGGTTGGTGGTGTTGCATTGCATACCACCTTCCTTGCTTGGGAGGGAGGAGGGAGACTCAACTCTACCAAGTAGGGGTGAGTTGCATCCTCTTTGGGCCAATCACAGGACAGTGTCACGATCTACCAAGCCTGTCACCCAATCACAAAAGGAAATTAAATTAGTCTGACAGAACCTATTAGGGACAAATCCATGCTGACGACTTCTTATCACCAAGTTATCCTCCAGATGTTTGCAAATCAGCCCTTTTAAAATCCCCAGACAGAGGCTAAACTGAATGACCTATAGTTCCCCGGATCATTCTTCCTCTCCTTTTTAAAAATCAGGACAACATTCACCCTTCTCTAATCATCTGGCATGTCACCTGTGCTCCAAGAGGCCTTGAAGACAATGGATAACAACTCAGCCAACCCCCCAGTTACTTCTTCAAGCACTCTCGGGTGGACACCATCTAGGCCAGGGGATTTATACCCATCCAAAGCATCCTTTGAACAACCACTGTACTTATATCCACTTGCAAACACAAATCCTGAATACCACTGTCTCCAAGTGGCTGTACCCTTGACCCCATGATAGGCAGTTTGCCTGTTTTCCAGATTGGAAAGACAGATGTAAGGGCTAGGATTTTGTACTGTAGTAAATCATACAAGATACAAACTGATGAGGAAGGATTATAATTCTCTGTAAGAGAAATGCTGACTGGAAATTGGAAATCTCTTGATGTTTTTAATTTTATTTAAAAGCAACCATGAAGGAGGGAGGGGAGAACCAAGTATTTTGAGAATAAAAGCAGACAATGTATTTTAGTTCAGGGCCGAGTCTGCTTATTCATCTGTAAATCAGGAGGTTAAATAAAACTGTAGCCCATGGATGAAAGGAAGACACCCCCCCCCATTCCGCACTCCAGCACTTGGAACATTCTTTCGCCCACCAGGCTCTGGTAATAGAACAAACCTTGGTTGGAAAAAATATTTCCTGTTTTGGAGTGCAGTGAGGTAAGTCATGGGGGAGCATTTAGCCTGTGTACACCTTTTGTTTAAAAACAGAAGCCCTACCTCCTGGGAAGAAGGAAAAACTCAAGGCTGAAACAGGCAAGGTTCAGTTCATAAAATGCAAACTGTAGATTCACGTAGTCTCTGTTTTCCTCAAGACTGTGCAGGGAATGAAGAGGGGGTTTATTCCTTCAATCGCCACTCAGTTTTGGTCTTCAACCCCCCTCCCCCTGCTGTTAGCATTTTAAAGGAATACATATGTGTCCTTTCAAAACATGAGCCTATTTGCATTTTTTGGACAAGCTGTATAAAAGTAATTGGCCACATGACCCCAGAAATGTCTTCGGACAGTGCTGGCTCTTTGGCTTGGAAACGGAGCTGAACACCGCCCCCTAGAGTTGGATTCAACTAGCTTGTGAGCCAGGGGAACCTTTACTTAAAAGTCCTTTCTGCATTTGCCTGACACTCCAGATTTTCTCAATGTTCGAGTTGAGGCAATTTCTGTCCACAGCAAAACAGCATCCAAATAACCCAGGGCAACAGCAGACTGAAAATGGGCTGACCACAGAAGGGAGAATATGTAATGCCGAATGGGGGGGAAACCTGGAATAAAAAGAAGGTTGAACTTTAGTGCAGAATGGGGAAAAAACCTAGATTAAAAAGGTTGATTTTGATTTTAGTGCAGAATTGCAGTGAACATAGATTAAAAGGAGAGTGCAGAAAGGGCCAAGGGGTGGATTATGCATTTGGAGCTGCCAGGCAAATCAAACTACTCTCTGAGGGGAGCCCTGCTGAAGCTTACGGGGGCAAACATCTGTTACTATCCTCCTGTCAACTGATCTATAGGTAGTGAGTGAGGAGACTGTGGGCTTCCTGCAGCAAGTTGCTTTTGCATTTTGTGAGTTAACACAGACAGGTTAGGTTACAGCCTGACATTCCAGATCTCAACATGCATAGATTCCATGCTGTTGAAAGTACATAGGACCGGAACGTTGCACTGGTAATAGCATAGCAGCCAGCCCCCTAGCCCATGGAATCCCTGGAATGGTTCTGCTGATGTCTCACCCAGAAGTTGCTACCAGGCCTGGGCCTAATGAATCCTCAAAGGCCATAACAGTTCGGTGTAGGAGAGCCAGTTGAGTGTAATGGTTAAGTGCACATACTCTAATCTGGGAGAATCGTGTTTGATTCCCCACACGTCCACTTGCAGCTGCTGGATGACCTTGGGCAAGCCATAGTTCTGTCACAGCAGTTCTTGAAAAGTGCATGTTATGTATTGGGACTGAATCATCCCTGATTGAATCACCCCAGGGACTGGCTGAGCTTGGAGCACAAGAACAATAGTCTGCCGGGGTTCTGAAAGTAACCAGTATAGTAGTAATGTTATGTAAATAGCCTATCACTGGGAGTGGGGTGTGTTTGAGTGTGGCAATGGCATGCTATTTAACAGAGCTGAGGCTCTGGGGTTTTGACTTGCTCTTGCTGAAATCACAAATAAAGTTGAGATGATCACTAGACTCAAGCCTGCTCATCCATGGAACCCCCACTATTTAATAGAGCAGTTCATGAAAGAGCTCTCTCAGTCCTACCTTCCTCACAGGGTGTCTGTTGTGGGAAGGGGAAGGGAAAGTATCTTCACAGGATCTTGACACTTCCTTTCTCTCCAATAGGAGGAATCCCGAAGGTGCTGCACCTCTTGTGCTCTTCAAGGGCCAAATCACTCTGCCACCTTGACACTCTGCCGCCTCAGTAATAAATTGTTTCTGGTTCTTTGAAGCTGATTTTCTAAACAAACAAACAAATAAATAAATGGTTTTGCAAGAAAAAAAATACAAATACATTTTAAAAGAACTTTCCCAATGGCCAGGTACTGTGCCGTGCCAATGAAAGGGATCATGCCGATTTGCTTATGACACTGAGCTGAACACAGTACAAAGGAAAATACTCACCTCACCGGCTCCAGTGGAAGATTTCTCTGGCAAAGGGCCACTGCCTGTCGCAGCTACTGTGGAGTTCCCACTCCCAGGGGAGGGGGTAGGGAGGGGGAGGAAGAGGATGGGGTCAGCCACAAGCCCCCATTCCATCAGTTCCTCTTGGGAAACAATGGAATGGGAGGTCCGTAGGAGGTGTGCCCCTGGTTCCTTTTCCTTCACCACCCCCAAACACTCCCTGTTCCATTCCCTCTACCGCCCCAGCCATTGGTTGGGGGGGTGGCGGGAGTGGGATAGGGAACAGCGGGGCCAGTGGAGGAAGGGGAAGCAGGAACAGTGGGGACAGTTGGGGGGGTAAGTCAGTGGGTTAGTGGGGGTGGGTTAGTGGGGGTGGAGTGGGAAGGGAAGCCGGGAAGGGAAGGGAAGAGGGGATGGAGGAGGTAGAGGAGGAGAGGGAAAGAAGAGTCGTAAGAGTGGTGGGAGAGAGGAAACAAGAACCAGTGGGGGTGTGTGGAGCTAATGGGTTAGAAGGCAGAGTGGAGATCACAGGTTAGAAGACAGTCAAAAGTGCTGAGAAAGGAGACAGAGACAGAGTGAGTGGAGGAGGGGGTGAGCTGGGGAGGGGAGGGGAGGGAAACCCCAGATCACTGCATCTTCGGCACACCCTTCGCCGATCTTGCTGTTTCTGGAGCCTTTGAAACAATACAAATAAAACAACAATTATAAAAACCCATTAAAAGCCACAATGAACAACTTGGACTGCCAGTCATTCAAAACTAAACCAGTCCAAGGCAGTCTCCAACAAAACTGTCTTCAACTGCCTCCTACCCACCTAGGGTTACCAGAACTGGGCTGGAAAATACCTGGAGACTTTGGGGGTGGAGCCAGGAGGGGCCGGGGTTTGGGGCAGGGAGGGGAGGGGCCTCAGCATGGTACACTGCCATAGAGTCCACCATTCTCTCCAGGGGAGCTGATCTCTGTCAGCTAGAGCTCAGTTGTAAAAGTGGGAGATCTTCAGGCCCCACCTGGAGGCTGGCAACCCTATACCCACCTCCTGCTTCGCCACCTCCTATCTCCTACCAACCATCCTTCTCCCCACCAACTTCCACTTTAAAACTCGCCATCGGCCCTCTTGATGGCTTACCGTTAGCCCAACAGTAGGCCTCTCAGTTGACTGCCTCGGCTTTTGAATCCAACTGCCAAGGCTCAAGCCTCTCTGTGCCTCTCTGTCTCCTGGGGGCTTTGTGATGCTGGCATTGTGACATCAGCATCTGGGTAACAGATCTCTGGGCAGCACAGCAGATGGGGGGAGCAGGAGGACAGGGGTCAGCTTGTGGCTTTCTACCTGAGAAGCACTCCATAGACCAGAAATGATAACTGAGCATAAATGGTTAATGTATCGTGACAAATTAAATTTTTCTCAAGGGGATTGTAAAATGAAATTAAGAGAGGGTTTGATTTTCCCAATTTTTATGCATGATTATTAAGATTTGATAGCAGAAGGAAATACTTGCCCATTTTTAATGCACAATTATTAGAAAGGCTTAAAGCAGACAAACGATTGCATGGTTTTGAACAATCGAAAACTGAATTTGAAATGGAATTATGTACAACTGATGAACATTTTAGCAATGTTCTTGTTGAAATTTGAGACAGGATGAACGAGTGAAAGAATCCATGATAAAATGGGCCCAAAACTTTCGATATAATATACAAATGGAACACTGGGGAAATATGTGGATGCATTAATGCTGAGCTCTACTCTTAAAGAGAAGTTTATGAAATGATGTATCAATGGTAAATGACATCAGACAAAATTAGCAAAAATGTATAAAAACCCCAGCAAAGCAAAAGTATAAAAACCCCAGCATGCTCCAGAAAACCTCCCTAGCACCACTTCTGTGAATCAGGCTGCAAAGGCACAAGAAGGCCAATGTGAGAACTGTTGTGCAACAGACCATGCTGCTGGAGCAGGCCTTTTTTCTGGGGAGATGGAAACCTAAGAATTTTCTGGAATTTGGACAAAAGGGCTTTGTAGAATACACTCAGTGTAAGCAACCAAATGCATTGGTTGTATTAAGAAGTGGGCTGAATTTAGAAGTTGGCCTTTATGGCACTACGCCCCAAACCCCGCCTTCCTCAGCTTCCACCCCCAAAATCTCCAGGTATTCTCCAACCCAGAGCCGGCAACTCTAAGCCTGGCCCCTGTGTCTGCCTGTGTGATTGTCCTGGGGGCACCCCACTTTGGAGCAGTTGGCATGAGACCAGTGCTTTGTTTGGACCAGGAAACACCATATGTCCCCTCGAAGGGGAGAGTCCCCAGAATGTGTATGATTTAACTAGGAACCAACTTCTGCCTCCTGGCATTACAGTGACTTCATTTCTCCCCGGCTATTGCAATTCACGCCACCAGAGCCGAGGGGTTCTGGCCCATACTGTGTGCCTCCAGCCATGTGGGAGTCAAGCTGAAACCAGAGAGGCGGCGCTTCTTGAAACCTTTCTAGGCATCCCAAATCCTTTCTCTACAGCCCATGGCAGTAGGAAGCAGGGGAAAGGAGAGGTGGGAGGAGCCTCTGGGGTCCATCAACAGCAGTTGAGGAGATCAGTGGAATTAAGCACACGTTTGCTAAAGGACTGTAGTAGAAGCTGAACCACTAATCACTAGAGTTGGCACATTAGAGACCTTCTCCCACAGGGTGGCTGTTCTTTAAAAAGAGACAATCTTTAAAAAGGGGTATGGCGTGTCTCTGTACCCCATTTGATGGCTTGTAGCATTTCCCATTCCATTCTCACCAGAACCCTGTGAGACTGGGAGAGGCTGAAGTTGGTTCCTTATTCACACTTCCTTATTCATTACTTATTCGTGAATAAGGAAGTACGAATAAGGAACCAACTTCAGCCTCCTCCAAACCAGTATCTTACTCAAATCTCCTTAGAAATACAGGCCTCAAGGAAGCGTCCAAATATTTTTTGGGGGGTGCAGCCTGGCCCCAGTGTCTGCCTGTCTGTTTGTCCTAGGGGCACTGCAATTTGGAGCAACTGGCACCAGAACCGTGCTTTGGATCAGCACACAGAATGTGTCCCCTCAAAGGGGAGGGTCTGCTGAACACAGGGGTGTATGAAGTGTAGGGGTCCAAACCTTATTTTGGGTGCAGAGGGCACTTCCTTATTCAAATCTCCTTTGAAATACAGGCCTCGGGGAAGCACTCTGGATAGAAACTCGTGGCATCAGAACCAGTGTTTGGACCGGGCATCAGTGTATGTCACCTTGCAGAGTCTCCAGAGAGTGGGGATGTGTCCTTGGGGTGGCCCAAAGTTTATTCTGGGGGTGCAGCCAGGCCCCAGTGTCTGCTTGTGTGATTGTCCTAGGGGCACCACACTCTGGAGCAGCTGGCACCAGAACTGTGCTTTGGACCAGCACACAGAGTATGTCCCCTCGAAGGGGAGAGTCCTGTGAACACGGGAGTATATGATATGCGGTGGTCCAGACCTTATTTTGGGGTTCAGAGCTTTCCAACCCTCCTTAGTGTTTCTGAATGACTACACAAATAAGTAACGAATAAGGAATGAATAAGGAAGTGCGAATAAGGAACCAACTTCAGCCTCCTATTTAAAGAGTTCTTTAAATGCTGTTTTTCTAGTGGGTGGCTGCAAGATTTAAAGGGCCCTCCAGCTGGTTTGCAGGCCACATGCTCCGCCGATCAGCTGGAGGTCCCTATTAATGCCCCAGGAGGGGAGGGAGGAAGGAGGTGGGAGAGGGGCAGCAGGTTTTGTGGGGTGTACCTCCCATTTGAGGGGATGGAGCCCCGAAATGCCCTGTTGTGTCCTGGGATCAGAGGGCTGAGCTGGCGAAACACTGCCAAGCTTCGCTCTCTGAGAACAATAGGGACTAGGTTCCTGAGCTCGCCAGTAGGGAACCAATGGCAGCATTGGCGGGCGATTCAAACCCGCCAATAGGAATATAGGGCCGTCCCCCCTAACTGTATATAGTTGGCCTCCGGCCGTTACTGTGTGTTCTTTGTCTTATGTGAAGTACGAATAAACGCGTCTTCTCTTATGTCGTCGTCCGAGTCATGAGGCCTGAAACCCAGTACTTTACAGTGGCGACGAGGATGGGATTCTAACGCCTTCTGTGACTCCATGAACGACGAAACGGACACCGCCGAGCAACGCATCGCTGACCCCGAGAGCAGCACCGCACCACTCGCCGAGCATCGCATCGCTGACCCCGAGAGCAGCACCGCACCGCTCGCCCCAGCGCACGCCGTTCCTGACAGAACCATGGCCGCTTCCCACGTAACACTGGAGCACTTCGACCAGTCGCAGCCAGAAACCTGGGACGCATGGGTCGACCAGCTCATCAGCTACTTGGAGCTCAACGAAATCCGCCACCCCGACCAGAAACGAGCGATCCTCCTGAACGCCTGCGGCACCCAAACCGTCCGCCTCGCCAAGAGCCTCTTGGTGCCCCGCACGGCCTTGGAGAGCTCGTTTGGGGAAATCCTGGACGTCCTAAATGGCTACTTCAGCCCCCGGCCGACCTTCCTGGCCAAGAGGATGGATTTCCAGAGGCGAGTCCAGACACGAGGGGAATCCATTGCCAACTTCCTAGCCGCGCTAAGGGCGCTAGCCGTGGACTGCGGGTTTCCGAAGGTGGAGGACAACCTGCTGACACAGTTCGTGTGGGGCCTGGCGGACTCCAAGCTGCGGCGCAAGTTGGTGGGACACCGGAAGCTCACCTTGGACGAGGCCCTCGACGCCGCCACTGCCCACGAGGCCGCAGAAGGGGATCGGCCGGTCGCGGCCGCGCAGGTGGTTGAAAGGAGCCCAAGCCCCGGAAACGAAGAGACGGACGAGGTCTTCGCCCTCAAACCCCAACAACGCCGGCCGGCGCCGTTCCAGCAGGCCAACAGGGAGCAAGCCAAGTACTCCGGCAACCGAGCCGTCTGTGCCAGCTGCGGGGAGGGCCACGGACGGAAATCCTGCAGGTTCCGGGATGCTGTCTGTCACGGGTGCGGAAAGCAGGGACACCTCGCCCGGGTCTGCCGGTCCAAGGGCTCCCGGAATTCGAGATCGTCGGTCCCCCAGTACCGCGCATCGTCCACCGCACACGAGACAACGGAAGAGGTCGCCGAGTTGTACCACCTCACCGACCAACCAATCCAGGTACTTCGCCTCCCCAACCCCAACCTTTCCTCTGCCCCGAAGATCCAAGTAACCGTGCGGATCGAGGGGTCCCCCTGTTGCATGGAAGTGGACTCGGGATCGGCGGCGTCCATCATTTCCCTGGACACTTTAAAAAGACTTTGCCCACTAGGGGACCCCTCTACGTCCATCGCCACTAAGCTTGGTGGACTTTCAAAAGAACCCTGTCCCCATCCGGGGAGTCGGCACTTTCCGAGTGCAGTACCGAGACTTTGAGGGGAACTTGGACTTGGTGGTGGTAGAGGGAAATCTCGCGAGTCTCCTGGGGCGGGCGTGGTTCGAGGCCCTAGGCATATCGATTGGGGGAGTAAATAAATGTGGGGTGCGGGACTGGGGGGCGGTGTGCAAGGAATTCCCAGAGGTCTTTGACGGGAAACTGGGATGTTACAAAGGGCCCCCGGTGTCGCTCCACTTAGACCCCACCGTGACGCCCATCCGTCGGCGCTTCCGCACCGTGCCCCTGGCCCTCCGCCCTAAAATAGAGACCGAATTAGACCGGCTGGTGGCCCAGGGAGTCTTAGAGCCCGTCCCGAACGCTAGATGGGAGACACCGATAGTGACACCCGTCAAGCCAAACGGGGAGATCCGCATCTGCGCGGATTATAAGTGCACTATTAACCAGGCACTTCAGGCGCACGCATACCCCGTACCAGTGGTCAGCCATGTCCTAGCAACACTGGCAGGGGCGCGCATATTTGGAAAGCTGGATCTCGCGCAGGCGTACCAGCAACTCCCGGTAGATGAGGCCACGGCCGAGGCACAGACCATAGTGACCCACCGGGGAGCCTTCCGGGTGAAGAGGCTGCAGTTCGGGGTCAGTGTGGCCCCAGGGATCTTCCAAAATCTAATGGACGATCTGTTAAAAGGGATCCCTGGAGTGACGCCGTTCTTCGACGACGTCCTCATCGCCGCGACCACCCCGGAAAGCTTCGCCGCCCGCCTCCGAACGGTATTGGAACGCTTCCAAGCCGCGGGGCTGAAAGTGAAGCGGGAAAAGTGCCTCCTCGGGGTGCCGGAAGTAGAGTTCTTGGGATACCGGGTAGACGCATCAGGCCTGCACCCGGCGAGGGACAAAGTGAAGGCCATCGTGGAGGCCCCCGCCCCGAAGTCCGCCGAGCTCCAGGCGTTCTTAGGCCTCCTGAACTTCTACCATTCCTTTCTCCCCCACAAAGCCGCCGTGGCCGAACCCCTACACAGGCTGCTAGATAAGGTGACTCCTTGGGCATGGGGAGCGAGGGAGGAGGCGGCGTTTCGGGGGGTGAAAGTCCTCTTGATTTCAAACGCAGTACTCGCGCACTTTGATGAAAAGCTCCCGGTCATCCTGGCGTGCGACGCATCACCGTATGGGGTCGGGGCAGTCTTGGCACACAAGCTACCGGATGGGAGGGAGGTCCCGGTGGCTTACTACTCCCGCACGCTGTCCCCCGCGGAGCGGAACTACGCCCAAATCGACAGGGAGGGCTTGGCACTGGTGGCGGGGGTAAAAAATTCCACAATTTTGTGTACGGGCGGCCCTTCACGCTCGTAACAGATCATAAGCCGCTCCTGGGACTGTTCGCGGCGGGCCCCACTGTAGATACGGGCCAGCTCCATTGCAACTGGCTCAGCTGGGTATTTAAAACTTTCCCATTGTCTTCTAAGTAGCCAGACTGCGGAGATCAGCCCTGGAGGCAGGGGGGTGAGGAGGATTCTTCACTCCCATTTGCCCATCTCCAGCACTGCTTCTCCCTGCTTCCTAGCTGGTTAGAAGCCAGCAAGAAAATTTTAAAGGACAGTTGAGACCATGGCTACAGATGAGAAGAAGGCTGCTTGCCCACCAGACACCTCCATAGCTGCTGGCTCAGCTGCCCTTTTAAAACTTTCCTGCTGGTTTCTAAATGGCCAGAGTGCACGAATCAGCACTGGAGGCAGCGGGGGGGGGCCTGGGCTCTCTTGCAGCCATGGGGCGAGGAGTGAAAGCCTCTGCTACTGGGCAGTGAGCAGAGTGACAAGGGTGAGGGGGCAGTAGGTAGGAAGAGCAACAAGAGTGGGAAGGCGAGTGGAGAGCTGGGGGGGGGTAAGGGAGAACAGCAAGGTGGCAGTGAAAGGAAAGGGTATAGAAAGGTGGCTAGGGGTGTCAGAAACTAGAGTGTAAAGTACTGGGTTTCGGGCCTCTTGACTCGGACGACGACATAAGAGAAGACGCGTTTATTCGTACTTCACATAAGACAAGAACACACAGTAACGGCCGGAGGCCAACTATATACAGTTAGGGGGGACGGCCCTATATTCCTATTGGCGGGTTTGAATCGCCCGCCAATGCTGCCATTGGTTCACTACTGGCGAGCTCAGGAACCTAGTCCCTATTGTTCTCAGAGAGCGAAGCTTGGCAGTGTTTCGCCAGCTTAGCCCTCTGATCTCAGGACACAACACCCCTCCCCCATGGTTCGTCCCCTATCAGGTGACGTAGTCTTTTAAGTATGCTGGTGGCCTTCTTTCTCTTAGCGAACGTCGGGGGCCGATACCGGACTGGCGGGGCCCCTATCGGTTGTTCCGCCCGCACCCGGAGCTTGGGCCTCTGGAAGTCGCCGAGGCGGTGACGGTGGCGGCTGTAACGGTGGCGGCAGCGGCGGCGGCGACTCGGCTGCTACCGGGGCCAACGGTGGCGGCAGCGGCGGCGGCGGCTCAGCTGCTACCGGGGCCCCCTCCGGATTCCGTGGACTCTCTGGCGCTGGCTCCGCTGTCGGTGCTTGCGGTCGATCGGATGATGGGGCAGGGGCGGCATTTCCCGGTAACTCGATCTCTCTATCGGGGTCTTGACGCCTCCGGAGCTGGTCGATGTGTTTGCGGAGGACCCGGTCCCCATCGGTTAGGACCTCGTACGACACTGGCCCGGTGGGTTTTAGGATGCGCCCTGCCACCCACTGCGGCCCCGCTCCGTAGTTCCGGAAGTAGACAGGGTCTCCCGGTAGGAAGCTCCGGGGCGCCTCCCTGTTCTCGACCAGCTTTCTCTCGGGGGCACGGTCCGGGTGGAGTCTGTCTAATAAAGTGGTAGGGCGGCGGCCCATTAATAGTTCTGCGGGGCAGTGTCCGGAGATGGGGTTTGGGGTGGTGCGGTATGTGAGAAGGAAGTGGGCCAGCCGGAACTCCCAGTCCCCCCCGTTATGCGGCTCAGGGCCTCTTTGGCGGTGCGTACCGTCCTCTCCGCCTGTCCATTAGTTGCCGGGTGGAAAGGCGCGGATCGTATGTGCCGGATGAGGTTCCTTTCGAGGAACGCTTGAAACTCCGCAGATGTGAATGCTGCCCCGTTGTCCGACACGATTGTGTCGGGTAACCCGTGCGTTGCAAATATCTTCCGCAGGGCCCTTATTGCCGCCTTGGTAGAGGTGGTAGACACTGGGCTTATTTCCACCCATTTTGAATAAGAGTCTACCGTTACCATGAACTGGAGCCCCTGGAACGGCCCCGCAAAGTCTATGTGCAGGCGTGACCACGGCTTGTGGGTAGACTCCCAGCTTTGGGTTGGCGCTCTCGGTGGATTGGGGCGGACCTCCTGACATCGTGTGCACCCTCGGACCCAGGCTTCAATTTCTGCGTCCACCCCGGGCCACCACACGTAGCTCCTTGCCAGAGCTTTCATCCGTACGATGCCCGGGTGGGCCTCGTGCAGCGTTTCTAGCACCCCTTGTCTCATGGGCCCCGGAATGATCACCCTGTCTCCCCATAGTAAACACCCTTTCAATGCGGACAGCTCTTCCCGCCTGGCCTTGTATGCTGTGAACTCTGGCCCTGTCTGTTCCGCTGGCCACCCCCTCACCACCCAGTTTAGGACCCGGGAGAGGATTGGATCTCGGGACGTGCGGGCGGCCACATCTGCAGCCTGAAGGGGGGTTTGGCAGTTCCTCCATCAGCAAGACAGCGGGGGCTGGGGCCGGATCTTCCCCTGTCTGCGGCAGCGGTAGGCGGCTCAAGGCGTCGGCATGCCCCAGCGCCTTGCCCGGCCGATGCTCCAGCCGGTATTGGTAACCCGCTAAAAATAAGGACCAGCGCAACACCCGGGGCGACAAAACTTGCGGCGTTTGTTTGTCCGCCGCGAACAGTCCCAGGAGCGGCTTATGATCGGTTACGAGCGTGAAGGGCCGCCCGTACACAAAATTGTGGAACTTTTTACCCCCGCCACCAGTGCCAAGCCCTCCCTGTCGATTTGGGCGTAGTTCCGCTCCGCGGGGGACAGCGTGCGGGAGTAGTAAGCCACCGGGACCTCCCTCCCATCCGGTAGCTTGTGTGCCAAGACTGCCCCGACCCCATATGGTGATGCGTCGCACGCAAGGATGACCGGGAGCTTTTCATCGAAGTGCGCGAGTACCGCGTTTGAAATCAAGAGGACTTTAACCCCCGAAACGCCGCCTCCTCCCTCGCTCCCCATGCCCAAGGTGTCGCCTTATCCAGCAGCCTGTGTAGGGGTTCGGCCACGGCGGCTTTGCGGGGGAGAAATGAGTGGTAAAAGTTCAGGAGGCCTAAGAACGCCTGGAGCTCGGCCTTGGACTTCGGGGCGGGGGCCTCCACGATGGCCTTCACCTTGTCCCTCGCCGGATGCAGGCCTGAAGCGTCTACCCGGTATCCCAAGAACTCCACCTCCGGCACCCCGAGGAGGCACTTTTCCCGCTTCACTTTCAGCCCCGCGGCTTGGAAGCGTTCCAATACCGTTCGGAGGCGGGCGGCGAAGCTTTCCGGGGTGGTCGCGGCGATGAGGACGTCGTCGAAGAACGGCGTCACTCCAGGGATCCCTTTTAACAGATTGTCCATTAGATTTTGGAAGATCCCTGGGGCCACACTGACCCCGAACTGCAGCCTCTTCACCCGGAAGGCTCCCCGGTGGGTCACTATTGTCTGTGCCTCGGCCGTGGCCTCATCTACCGGGAGTTGCTGGTACGCCTGCGCGAGATCCAGCTTTCCAAATATGCGCCCCCCGCCAGTGTTGCTAGGACATGGCTGACCACGGGTACGGGGTATGCGTGCGCCTGAAGTGCCTGGTTAATAGTGCACTTATAATCCGCGCAGATGCGGATCTCCCCGTTTGGCTTGACTGGTGTCACAATCGGGGTCTCCCATCTAGCGTTCGGGACGGGCTCTAAGACTCCCTGGCCCACCAGCCGGTCTAGTTCGGTCTCTATTTTAGGGCGGAGGGCCAGGGGCACGGTGCGGAAGCGCCGGCGGATGGGCGTCACGGTGGGGTCTAAGTGGAGCGACACCGGGGGCCCTTTGTAACATCCCAGTTTCCCGTCAAAGACCTCCGGGAATTCCTTGCACACCGCCCCCCAGTCCTGCACCCCACATTTATTTACTCCCCCAATCGATATGCCTAGGGCCTCGAACCACGCCCGCCCCAGGAGACTCGCGAGATTCCCTTCTACCACCACCAAGTCCAATATCCCCTCAAAGTCTCGGTACCGCACTCGGAAAGTGCCGACTCCCCGGATGGGGACAGGGTTCTTTTGAAAGTCCACCAAGCTTAGTGGCGATGGACATAGAGGGGTCCCCCTAGTGGGCACAGTCTTTTTAAAGTGTCCAGGGAAATGATGGACGCCGCCGATCCCGAGTCCACTTCCATGCAACAGGGGACCCCTCGATCCGCACGGTTACTTGGATCTTCGGGGCAGAGGAGAGGTTGGGGTTGGGGAGGCGAAGTACCTGCAGTGGTTGGTCGGTGAGGTGGTACAACTCGGCGACCTCTTCCGTTGTCTCGTGTGCGGTGGACGATGCGCGGTACTGGGGAACCGACGATCTCGAATTCCGGGGGCCCTTGGACCGGCGGACCCGTGCGAGGTGTCCCTGCTTTCCGCACCCGTGACAGACAGCATCCCGGAACTTGCAGGATTTCCGTCCGTGGGCCTCCCCGCAGCTGGCACAGACGGCCCGGTTGCCGGAATACTTGGCTTGCTCCCGGTTGGCCTGCTGGAACGGCGCCGGCCGGCGTTGTTGGGGTTTGAGGGCGAAGACCTCGTCCGTCTCTTCGTTTCCGGGGCTTGGGCTCCTTCCAACCACCTGCGCGGCCGCGACCGGGCGATCCCCTTCTGCGGCCTCGTGGGCAGTGGCGGCGTCGAGGGCCTCGTCCAAGGTGAGCTTCCGGTGTCCCACCAACTTGCGCCGCAGCTTGGAGTCCGCCAGGCCCCACACGAACTGTGTCAGCAGGTTGTCCTCCACCTTCGGGAACCCGCAGTCCACGGCTAGCGCCCTTAGCGCGGCTAGGAAGTTGGCGATGGATTCCCCTCGTGTCTGGACTCGCCTCTGGAAATCCATCCTCTTGGCCAGGAAGGTCGGCCGGGGGCTGAAGTAGCCATTGAGGACGTCCAGGATTTCCCCAAACGAGCTCTCTAAGGCCGTGCGGGGCACCAAGAGGCTCTTGGCGAGGCGGACGGTTTGGGTGCCGCAGGCGTTCAGGAGGATCGCTCGTTTCTGGTCGGGGTGGCGGATTTCGTTGAGCTCCAAGTAGCTGATGAGCTGGTCGACCCATGCGTCCCAGGTTTCTGGCTGCGACTGGTCGAAGTGCTCCAGTGTTACGTGGGAAGCGGCCATGGTTCTGTCGGGAACGGCGTGCGCCGGGGCGAGCGGTGCGGTGCTGCTCTCGGGGTCAGCGATGCGATGCTCGGCGAGCGGTGCGGTGCTGCTCTCGGGGTCAGCGATGCGTTGCTCGGCGGTGTCCGTTTCGTCGTTCATGGAGTCACGGAAGGCGTTGGAATCCCATCCTCGTCGCCACTGTAAAGTACTGGGTTTCGGGCCTCTTGACTCGGACGACGACATAAGAGAAGACGCGTTTATTCGTACTTCACATAAGACAAGAACACACAGTAACGGCCGGAGGCCAACTATATACAGTTAGGGGGGACGGCCCTATATTCCTATTGGCGGGTTTGAATCGCCCGCCAATGCTGCCATTGGTTCACTACTGGCGAGCTCAGGAACCTAGTCCCTATTGTTCTCAGAGAGCGAAGCTTGGCAGTGTTTCGCCAGCTTAGCCCTCTGATCTCAGGACACAACATAGAGGACAGTGGTCAGTGGGGGAATTTTCCTGTGAGTTTCTCATGGGTCCACATGTGTATATTTATTTTATAACTCATCAAATTCACTAACAAAATAGCATACACAAGACTGACTATAGAGCTAACCTTAAGCAGGAGGTTCCTCTTTTCAAGAATCTCTTCTCAGTCTTACATGTCCTCTGTCAGTGGCAGCCCCCATGGGGGAAGGTGAAGAGGCGCATGGAAACACCCAGCTTTTGCCTACAAGCAACATGCAGCCAGCAAGGAGGGGCACAGTGGTGCCTGGTTTCACTCAGTGCCAGTCTGGGCATAGTGTAAACAGCACTCCTCTTTGCCAGCTATGCCATGCCTGGGCTGGCAAAGATGAAGCTGGTTGCCACAGTGATCCTTGCCGGCTGCATTGGATACAGGTAAGCCCAAGGAGATGGCAGGCATCGCCATGCTCAGGCTGAAGTGAAGTTGCATGCTGCAGTGTGTGTGTTTCTCCTTCCTGGCTGCACTGCACTTGGAACATGGGCACTTCTACACTTCACCTCTCTTGATGCCTTGCACAGGGCTAGCACAGGTGAAGCCAGTCACCACCATCCTTTCCACAAGCAGCACCTGGGCTGCAACCCAAGCTAGGCACTGTGCCCCTCTTCACCTGCCAAACCATATTCAGGCTGGCACTGGGCAAAGCCAGGTGTAGCCATGGCTATGCCTGTCCTTTCCAGTCACACCATGCCTAATTGCCACTATGCTCCTTCTTGCTGGCCACACTGTGCCAAAGCTACCACTGAACGTTCAGACTGGTAGGTCAAAGCCAGGCACTGTTGTGTCCTCTAACTTGGACTGGGATCTGCATAGCATAAAGCTGGGCATTCTTGGGCTCCTGCTTGCTGACCACACCCAAATGTTCCCTAAATCTGCACTTGTCCACACCAGTTTTACTATGCTTCTTGCTGCCAGACCATGGGGAGGGGGGCTCTGGGACAGGCAGTCCTCCAGAATATGGTTGTCAACTTTGGGTTGGGAAATTCCTGGAGATTTTAGGGGTAGAGCCTGGGGAGGGAAGGTACCTCAGCAGGCATGTGATGCCATAGTATCCACTCTCCAAAGCAGCCATTTTCTCCAGAGGAACTGATCTCTGTCATCTGGAGATGAGCTGTAATTCCAGGAGACCTCCAGGCCCCACTTGAGACTGGCAACCAGTGCCCCCTCTAAGCTGAGTTAGTGAGAGCTAGCTCACAGTTTTTTAGCCTCGGGCTCACATTTTTGTCTTACCTCAGGAAGGATGGCTCCAGAGCAAACTAATTTATGCAGTAGCAGAAACACCTGCTCACCACTTTAATGCCAGTAGCTCACAAAGTAGAATTTTTGCTCACAAGACTCCACAGCTTAGAGGGAGCATTGCTATCAACCATATAGGACAACAGCTTATGGGATTCTGGACAGTAGAATAAAATAGCCCATTTCACCCGGCACACAACTCTGTAGCACAGAACTCTATAACTATATAGCAACCAAGAGCGGCATCAATTCAACTTCTGTCGTCTCATCATTGTTTCTAGCGCGCGCTAATCCTCCCTTTCTCATAAATTTGGCCCATTTAAGCTCCCGTACACAGTGCTTCTTTCTCTTCGCAAGCCTCTTAGTACGTTCTGTTATCTTATTGGTCAGTGGGCGGAGTTGTGGACTTCATTGGTAGATGGCCTTAGCCCGGAAGGGGTTTCAAGAGTCCACGTGTGGAAGACGCTTGTTGTCACGGCGCAGTGATGAGCTCGCGGATAGCTGTATCTATTGGTATGCTGTTCTCTTCTCTCTCCAACAAGGTTTTTCGGGGCTCCAACGATACTCATTCTCCCCCCCTTATTGTTCCAGGTGACGCTGCTTCTGTGATCGAGCCCTGTTTATCTGACAGCGGGAGCGAGGATGCCTGGGAAGAAGTAGAGGACCCGGAGCGTCCTTTGCAGGCTCGGTGTCTTTTCTGTGACAGGTCTGTTCGTCGTCCCTTTTGTGGGCACTGCACGTTCGGAGAGCCTCTTTTCCCTGAGCTGCTTGCTAGACTTCCGTTGACTGTTTCTAGTTATTTGCATTGAAAACTTATTCTCCGCTAGTTCAACTGATATCCGAAGAACGGCTTAAGAATAATCTCGTCGTTGTAAAAGAATCAGTTGTATCAAAAAAGCACTAATAAAATGTCAGGATACATAGGAAAAAATAGTTGCAGCTCCCATTCTCTCCCAGGTCTTCATGGTCCCCATCCTTTTTTGTATCACTCTAGAGTTGCCAGGTCTGGGTTTGGGAATTCCTGTGGATTTAGGGATAGATCCTGGGGAGGCTGGTGTTTGGGGAGAGGAGGCATCTCAGTAGGGTATGATGCCATAGAGTCCACACTTTAAAAGAGCCATTTTTTCATCTGGAAATTAGTTTTAACTCCAGGAGGTTTTCAGGTCCTACCTGGAAGTTGGCAGCAACCCTGTAATCAACCGTTGATACAATAACAAAAGTGGCATCTATGCGTTTGGAAGGCTTTCCAGGTATTTAGAAAAAAAATTGATGTTATGAATTGACCAGAAGTGTGTGTGGGAGGACCTCAAATGTGGGAGGACTGAATATTTTTGAGGAACAGAAAGAGACAGAAAGTGCTGCTGAGCATCATGGAAAAGGAGAAAAGGGGGAAGGAACTCAGTTCTGGATGGGCAGATTTTGAATGGTGGGGTGAGAGTTCTGAATTGTTCTTTTCCTCTCAAAATGTCTGGTGCCTACCCCCAATAGTAAATTGGCTGGTGCCTGTGTGGATGCTGAAATCAGCCAGTCCAGACCACCCACAGCCAAGGTAAGGACCTCTACCTATTTGGGTGACTCCCAGGTCTGCGGGAAAGTATATTATAAATTCACCAGTAGGGGGAACAAGTGTCCTGATGGGGACTGAAAATGCTCCAGAAGGGGTTGAATATTGAAGGCACCTGAGTGTCAGTTAAAGTGGGAAAGGGGCTCAAAACCTTAGAACTTAGAAAATTTTGGTGAGATTTTGAGGAATGAAATTGAAATTGCAAACTGTTGTCTGTTCTCATGATTCTTCTTAGGTTCCTAGCTTATGTTTAAGTTTACATTTAAAATCCCTAAGGTAGAAACTTAACTCTCACATGGAGATGCATTTCCCCCCTTCCAAATAACATACATTGTGCTCTACTATGTGTTCTTGTGTTTCTTGTTTATCTCATTGGCCTTCACCATTGCTTTCTGGAATAAATGCTAGATGATTTAAAACAATCTTTTTTCTAAGTTCAGTCTGATACCAGTAGTTTGCTGTGTTCGTGGAAATGGATGGGTGGTGGGGTGAGGAGCACTGTTTTACACTGGATGGGCTTGTTTTGTGGGAATACCCATGGATCAGCAGTGGTGAATATTCTCCAGTATGAGAGGAAAAGCAGAGTCTGCAGAGGGTATGTGATCTAGGTCAGCTGTATCCCTTGCTCCTTTTCTACTTTCCTGCTATTAGATACTCCATCTAGTCAGTATTTCCCCTTCACACACACCCCTGCCCATTTCTTGTGTGAACTGATAAAGGTTTGGTAATTATTCATTATCTAATCATTATCCAAACCTATATTTTTAATGTGTATATATGTTACCTTTCTGCTAGACCTAGAGTTGGTTTTCAAACATGTCGGCCTTCGAATTTAGGTAGTCCCGAACCTGTCTTTATACTATTCTGCTTCCTCTCTGGTTTTAAAATTGAAGCCAATGGAAGCCTGGATCTCCGTAGAAAGTTTTTTCTCCTCACCATTTTCATTACCAGTAACCATTCGGTCTCCTACCAAAAGTAGACCTGCTTTGATTTTTCAACTCCCTACTAGATAACCTGCTTAAAACTCGGGACAAATATAGGGAAATCTTAGCCCCAGGTATTTCTCCTTTAATGACCTCCCTTCCACCAAGGAAGGTTTTAAGTGAATTTAGAGGATGGAGATATTCTGGTGTGTTGATGATTATTAATTGGATTAAAGAGGGACAATCTTAGATAAATCCACAGTGGAAGAAATATTTGGAATTAAGATATCTTGGTGTAGACATTTTCAATTGAAAAATCTGATCACTAATATGATCAGGCCCAAGGATTTACTGTGACCATTAACCCTGTTTGAGGACTTAATTTGGACTGGGAATGATTGTAAACAAGATATGATTTCTGCTGTTTATAAATTACTACTAATGGCAATATATAAAGACCCTTTACCATACAAAAAAAAAAGTCTGAATCTCTGAAACTGGCCTTCAAGGAATCCAATTGGAAACAGTTTTGGAATTCACCTTCCAATAAATCATGCTGTTGGATTTTACAAGTTGTTATCTAATTGGTATTTAACACCACACAAATTAAACCTGATGAATATGTCTTTGAGCCCAATATGTTGGAGATCCTCTAAGCAAGAAGGTACTGTTTTACATATGTGATGGGAATGCCATCTGGTCCAGGACTTTTGGAAGGTGGTTCATAAAGAGATATCCAACATGGTGGGTCTTTCATTGCCTTATTCTCCAGAATTTTAGTTTTTGGATTTTTGGGCCTACTCTTTGTTTGATAAAAATACCAAATTTCTTGTCTCTACATTGGTTGCTTCCGCATGTTTGGCCATTGCTAGGAATTGGAAATCCTTCATAGGACCCTTGCTCAAAAAATGGTACCAGAAAATCTGGGAACAACTTTTGATGGGTAGGATTATGCATAATCTGTTTTGGGGGGGCAACGTATAGAGCACTACGGAAGACAGGAGGGCCTGGCGTGATGTGGTCCATGGGGTCGCGAAGAGTCAGACTCGACTGTGCGACTGAACAACAACAGCAACAAAAATGGATGTAATTCCCTTGATGCAACCCAGTTAGATGGTTGGTCATTGTGATCTTTGGTTTTGTAACAAATGGATAATTTTTTAACGTTATCTTTCTGCTCCTTTCAGAATATAAAAATAGGTTCTCATACTGTGTTTTCCTAGGTTTTTCAGTTCACCTGAAGATGTATTTGACCACTGTTCATCTGACCACAGATTCAGTATTGAGATGGTGGTTCATAAACATAGTAAGTTTATTTTCTGCATTTTATATACTATTGTTTTATAGTTTTCTTCATTTCAATCTTTTTACAGATCTTTTGTGTCAAAAATGAACACATTTCTTTCTTCATGGTACTCTGTTATACACCTTAGGCCTGTTGCATGAAACACAGTTGTAGAATCAATATAGTGGCTTACTTGTTGGCATTTTACTATAGCTGAAATCATTCTGTTCATTGAGGATAAAGAATGAAATAAAGGCAAGATAGTTCAATTTTTACATATGTGTTAGAATATTTTCTACTTTTATATAGAGAGTGGGGCAGGTTGCTTCAGCATAAAGTGTAGGTAAACAAGTGAGGTTTTCAGACTGTTCACATTTGTTAAAACAATATCTGACTATGAATATATTGTATAAGGTATACACAGGTGTTCATGCATGCAAAGTGATGTGTGTAAATATGTGTAGTCTCCACCTAACTCCATTGATTTCCATAGACTTAGCTGCATTTGGTGCACTGTAGTGTTAGGCTGAAAGTGACACTGAACTTAAGTTTGTAGAACTGATAGAGAATAAAAGCAATTCAGTGAAAAAAGGGTCAGATAATCAAATTTGTCACAATTTTTACCTAAGTAACTGTTTCTCAAGCTGGATTTTTTTCTCTTTCAGGACTTGATTTTTATGGATATATCAAGCTAATAAACTTCATTAGGATGGAAGTAAGTTACATGGTGTTCCATGAGTAGAAGACTGACATTATAATATAATTGAATAATATTCTGCTGCATTCTTTAGACACATTTTTTTACTTATGTGGGGCATTTAAATTTTACACTCTAAAGGATCATAAGGCAGCTTACAGAATAAATGCACACTTTATTTTAAAAGCTGGATCTGAAGTGACTTTCCAGAGAATACTGATCATTACAGTTTGAAGAACTTATCCTTCAGTAGCGTACTGAATTATTTATTCATTTATTTATTATTTTCAATTTATATCCCTCCTTGCCGGGAGTCGTCTCAAGGCGGTGAACAACATTAAAACAGTAGAACAATCAATGCGATAAAATACAATAAAATATATATAAACAGATCCCTAACATCATAAAATCTAACAGTACAGTGCAACTGATGGCGGCATCAGTAGACAGTCCCCTCACCAGAAGCGGTATCCAAGTGATATTCATGTAGGCCATAGCATGTTTCGGTGGCACATTGGTCAGTGGTGGCTCCTAGTCGAAAGCCTGGTGGACGAGTTCTATTTTACAGGCCCTGCGGAACTGCCTGCAGGGTCCTGATGTTATCCAGGAGCTCATTCCACCAGTATGGAGCCGCCACTGAAAAGGCCCTGGCTCTTGGGCCAGGAAGAGCCAGGTGACTCTGAGTCCCTGACCTCATTGCTCTCTAGGGCACATATGGGGAAAGGCGGTCCCTCAAGTAGGCAGGCCCCTGACCGTATAGGGCTTTAAAGGTCAAAACCAGCACCTTGAAACGAATCCAGTAAGCTATTGGCAGCCAGTGCAGTGCCTTCAGTACAGGCTGGATGTGGTCTCGTATAGAGAGACCCATCAACAGCCTGGCCGTCGCATTCTGCACTAGCTGCAGCTTCAGGATCTGAGACCAGGGCAGCCCCATGTAGAGAGCATTGCAGTAGTCTGATCTCGAGGTAACCATAGCATGAATCACTGTTGCCAGGTCTTTGCATTCGGGGAAGGGAACCAACTGGCTAATCAGCTGCAGATGGAAAAAGGATGCCTTGGCAGTGGCAATTACCTGGGCCTCCATTGTTAAGGCAGCGTCCAGGAGCACTCCCAAGCTCCTAACTCTTAGTGCTGGCATCAATGGCGCCCCATCGAAGGTCGGGAGTGGGATCCCTACCCCCGATCTGCTCCGACTCAGGCACAGGACCTCCGTCTTCATTGGATTCAATTTCAATCGACTCAGCCTAAGTCAACCCGCCACGTCACAAAGTGCCCGCTTCAAGTCATCTGGGGTAGAGTCGGACCGGCCGCCCAGCAACAGATATAACTGGGTGTCATCTGCATATTGATGACACCCTAGCCTGTGCCTCCAGGTGATCTGGGTGAAGGGGGTGCATGTAGATGTTAAATAACATCGGGGACAGTACCGCCCCTTGAGGAACCCCGCAAACCAGCGGGTGCCTTTGGGATGTCTGCTCCCCTAGTGCCATCCTCTGTCCCTGACCCTGAAGAAAGGAGACAAGCCATTGCAAGGCAAGCCCCTGAATCCCAGTGTCGGTGAGGTTGTGGATCAGTAATTGATGGTCAACGGTATCAAACGCTGCCGACAGGTCTAACAACAACAGTACTACTGAGCTGCCTCGATCCAGATGCCTCTGGTGGTCGTCTGTGAGGGTGACCAGTGCCATCTCAGTCCCATGACCTGGTTGGAAGCTGGACTGGAATGGGTCAAGCGTGGAAGTGTCATCCATAAAGCTCTGCAACTGAATCACCGCCGCTCTCATATTCCTTATGGGAAGAAACTAGAACTTTTAAACATTAAATAATTATCTTTTGGTTTCGCAAGATTCCATGTGCTCCCATTGGCTGTAAAATGCCCTCCCTCAGCCATTGGCCCATCAGCCGCCAGTCAAGAGTACTCGCATGCCATTGGCCGGGTGCTGGGTCTGCTCCTCTTCCCCACCCACTCCCCCTGGCAGGCAGCTCTCTCTCCTGAGGAAGACAGTTCTCTTGACTCCTGTGAGGGACTGTCCCCTCAGTGGCTGTTGGTAGGCAGCCAAGCTTGGTTCTGTGAGTAAAAAAACAAAGGACTTTCAGCATAACCCCCTCCCCCGCCCATAACCCCCTCCCCAGTGGCCACTTTCCTGTCAGAATAAATGGAAAAAGGCTCTTTCTCCTGCTTAGTTTCAGCATGGCTGGCTGGCTAACGAGGTGGGCTAGCGACCATCAAACCATTTTCTTCAACTCCCCACTGTGCAGCTGACTTTCCCTTAGGGCTGCCAATCTCCAGGTGGGGCCTGGAGATCTCCCACTGTTACAATTGACCTCCAGATGACAGAGATCAGTTCCCCGGGAGAAAATGGTTGCTTTGGAGGGTAGACTCTATGGCATTATACCCTGCTGAGTCCTTCCACACACATCCCAAATGCTGCCCTCCACAGGATCCACCCCCCCCCAATCTCCAGGTATTTCCCTAATCAAAGTTGGCACCTGTACTTTCTCCTCTGTCAGCAAAAGGCCCTTTCCACACCTATGTTGGCCTTTGGGAGAAAACTCATTGGGCCCAGTCCTGATCAGGTTGCCAACTCCAGGTGGGCAATTCCTAGAGATTTGAGGGATGGAGCCTGGAGAGGGTGAGGTTTGAGGAGGGGTGGCACCTCAGACAGGTACGATGCCATAGACTCCACCCTCCAATCCAGCCATTCCCTGATGGGGAACCATTGTTGCCAGTCTCCAGGTGGGGGCTGGAGATCACTCAAAAATACAAATGCTCTCTAGGAGGGGGAGATGGAAAATTAAAGGTAGGTTGATGGTTGGCTGGGAGGGAGATAGGGTTGTCAACTCCAGGTTCCTGGAGATTTGAGGGGTCGAACCTGGAGAGGGTGAGTGTTGAGGAGGGGTGGGACCTCAGACAGGTACAATGCCATAGACTCCACCCTCCAAACCAGCCACTCCCTCCTGGGGAACCACTGTTACCAATCTTGGGGGTGGGCTGGAGATCACTCAAAATTACTACTGCTCTTTAGGTAGCAAAGATCAGTTCATCTGGAGAAAATGGTGGACTCTGTCATTATACCCTGCTGAGATTGCCACAGCAAATTGTCACTGAGTGCCCAAAGCCGGGGCACTCTCCCAGAGCCTCTTTCTAGAGCCCATTGTATTTATTTCCACAACGGGCCTTATTCCTAGTATTATATAACTTTAAAAATTTCCTATATCTTTCCCATTAATTTTCCAGAAACCAACAGTAGAGTGTCTCATTTCAATCAGTGCACCAGTTCCCTGGGAGGAAGTGAAGTACTTGAAGCCTGTTTTGGAAGATGATCTTTTACTCCAATATGGTAGGGTTTGTTCTAACTTGAATTTGAGTGCAGCCTTTATGAAAGAAACAGCTATGTTTGCACACTGATGTGGTTTAAAGAGCTGGCTTCTTCCAGGATACAGACTCACCCCCCGCCCATCCTTGCATCTACAAATAAACATAAAAGGCCTTGGACATCTAGCTTATTAAGTTGCTACTTCATTAAAAAATCTATATATCTAATTCGCAAGTGTGCACCCTTCAATAGGCCCGCCAGGAGTTGCTCTGGGTAGGCCATCAAAAATGATGACAAAAGCCTTAATCGGCCAGCCAGAGCAGCTCCGGGTGAGCCACTGAGAGCAGCTGTGGGGAAGGGAAGACTCTGCTGGCTCGCCAGGAGCAGCTCTGGGAGAGCTGCTGAGAGTGGCTATGAGGCGGAAGACTTCGTGGGGGGGCAGACAGAAAAAATGAGTTCTGGGATGGGGAGCAGAAAGAGAAATGGAGAGTGATGGGGTAGGTGGCAGAGAGAGTGATGGAGCTGGAAGCAGAAAGAGTGACAGACACGGAGGAGAGTAAGAGATGCAGTGAGAGGCAGAGAAGTAGGGGGAGAGGGGAGGAATGTCCTCTCCCTGCAAGTTTCTTGTGGGTCCCTGTTTGTTTTATATATTTATGTTTTCAAAAATGGGGTATCCTCCATTATAACGTCTTACATGTCTGCTTATCTGCCTGTGATGTCCTTGACTATCAGATGTGTATTATTTGTATATTAATTTTTTTCAGCTGCTTGCTATATCCCAACATCTGATTTACAACAACAATTATTCTGTAAGCTCATTTTCCATTTCTGGAAAGAGTTGATAGACTGAACTCATTTTAAAGGAAAGCTAGTAGTACTAGGATCTGGTGACTTTTGGAAAATGAGTTTTAAAGTTGAAGAATAAACAGCTGTGTGTTTAATATGACCTAGATGTGACTACTAAAGAAACAACCCACCTAAGCTAGCCAGCTACCTATCTGCCTATGAACTTGTCTATTCCCCTTCTTTTCCTGACTACTTAGTTGGTAGAGGTATTTCTGGTGGGGTGGGAAGAGATTGTATTTTGTAATCCTATATATATAAAAGCCCAATGTATTGGCACTTTCCAGCTCTCTCAATGGTTGTGCTGTGCACTTCCATCAGCCATTGGCCTATCAACCACCACTCAAGAGTACTCGCATGCCATTGGCTTGGTGCTGGGTCTGCTCCTCTCCTCTCCCCTGCCCACTGCCAGCTTGGCCACTTCCCTGTCAGAATAAACTGCCAAAACAGCTGTCTCTCCTGACAAAGTCTCTACTGCTGCTTGGTTCCTCCATGGCTGGTTCACTACCAAACCATTCTCCTCTCCTCCTGCTGTGCAGCTAACTTTCTCCTCATTGGCTGTTGCTAGGCAGCCAAGCTTGGTTTGGTCAGTAAAAAGGTGGGCAGAGGAGGCCCTTTCCAGGCCTACTATGGCCTTTGTGGGGAACTAATTGGGACCAGTCCTGACTAGGTTTACCAGCTCCAGGTTGGGAAATTCCTGGATATTTTATGGTGGAGTCTATGGAAGCCAGAGTTTGGGGAGAGGAGAGGCCTTAGCTGAGTAGAATATCATAGAGTCCACCCATCAGAGCAGTTATTTCCTCCGGGGGGGAAGAGAGGTCTGTTGTCTGGAGTTCAGTTGTGATACCAGACAATACCACAGCCAGTGTGGCATAGCAGCGCTTCAGAGCATGGTCTGCCAGACCCAAGTTCTTGCTGTGGAAGCTGGCTGGATGATTCTGGACCAGTCACAGACTTTCAGCCTAACCTACCTTACAGGGTTGTTGTGCAGATCAAAAGGGGGAGAGGAGAATGATGTGAGCTGCTTTGATCCCCACTGCGGAGAAAGACTGTACTTTTTCTAGATAGAGGCTGCAGGGAGGGGGGAGGAGATGGAAAGCTGATATCAGAGGGGCAGATAAATGTAAGTGGATGGCTGACTAGGAAGGAGATAAAGTTGCCAACTCCAGGTTGGGAAATTCCTGGAGATTTAAGGGGTGGAGCCTGGAGAGGGTGGGGTTTGAGGAAGGGTGGGATCTCAGACAGGTACAATGCCATGGACTCCACCATCCAAACTAGCTATTTCCTCCTGGGGAACCATTGTTGCCAATTTCCAGGTGAGTGCTGGAGATCACTCAGAGTTACAACTGTTCTTCAGGTGGCAGGGATCAATTCCCCTGGAGAAAACAGTCATTATACCCTGCTGAGGTTGCCATAGCAAATTTACACTGAGTTCCCAAGGCTGGGGCACCCCCGCCCCCCAAGCCTCTTTCTAGAGCTCATTGTATTTATTTCCACAATGGGCCTTATTCCTAGTCTGAAATAATTTTTCTAGATAGAAATTCCTGAAATGCCCCTTGGTGCTGTGTACACTCTAAGGAAATATCTGTATCTCCCCCTTCTTTAAGGTCCCATCAGTATCTGCCCAGTAACCTAAAGACACTGACTGCTAAGCATAATGGGCATGGAAGTAAAATAAAGAATAGACATGATCAGCAGTCAGCTCTTGCTCACCTGCTTAGCAACAGTCCCATGATATGGCCACATGCCCACCCTTTTAGTAGCTGTTTTCATGTTAGTAGGCCAAGCAATACTAAGACCTAGAAGTGCGAGCTAAAAATATGAATTGCAAAATAAGTTATACTTTGTTGTGTATGTATGAAATAATACTAAGGGCATGCCTACAATAACGTTAAAACATCACCCCTGCGTAATCAGTAATGTTTACCTTGTTCAGCCTGAAGGGAACTGTAAGGTAGCATTTACCTCTGCAAAGCTTGCAAAGCTTGGCAATGGCATTTTTATGGTGGGGTTGTCCATCAGTAGGTCAGCACCTCCCTGAACACTCCAGCCCTTGTTCCCTTGCATGCTAGTGTGCAGTTCATATGCAGTGAATTCTTTTGTGCTTTTTTCTCTCAGATATAGATGGTGTTGTTGACTCTGCCAGTACCTCTTGTTCCAATGGGGCAACAGAGGCTTCATCTCTCCTGGAGCGCTTGAAATGTGCAGAGCACAGAGCAGAGTTGGCAGAAGCTGCATTGGCCAGAGCCCAAGAAGATCTTCATAAAATGAAGTACTGTTTCAACCAAACGTTTTATTTATGTAGAAACTTAATTGGCACCTCTTGGATACATCGGACTAATATAGGCTTTATATACTATTAACAGTCACTAGAAGCCTGACCGTATGACCAGTTCCAGTAAATTGAGTGCAATGGTGAAATTTTTGCAGGTGTCAAATACCAGCTATTTTGTTCCATGCAGTTTTAATAAGATCTTTCGATAGGTTACTTTTTTTTCTGTCTGACTGATAACAGTAGTTGCTATACGGGTTTTCCTAACCGTAACATTTCAGTTGTACAGTACTGCAAGAAAACCTGTTTCACAAGAATGGATCATATCCAGTGAATGGAACTCCAGCCATGCAGTGAAATTTCCCTGCCTTTACTCTTTTGGTGCAGCCTAACATATACTGCTCCTGGGCTTCATGGGATCTCCAGAACATTGCAGGGCATGGTATGGGGGCCAGCAATGGGGGAGAGAAACTGGACAAAAGCATCCCATCCTTGCTTCACCAGTGGGAATCCTAGTACTGGATACAAACAATCTTAGCAAAAAAAATTCCTATGAACCAAATACATTTATATTTAATCTATATGTCAGCCAAATGAAAATGAACAAAATCTAGTTGATTGGGTTGACCGTAAGTACAAACCCCAAAAAGTTTACTAAAAGCAGCAAGTGTGAAAGGACCTGGCTCAGTCTGCAGCCATGGATGTGTTAAGCCTATTTGGCTTCTGATTCTCTGTTAGTAGTGAATGAATGGGTGGGCACTTCTGCCTTCCACCATGCACCTGGAGTAGCTTATGAGAGCGTTACAAATATGCAAAGTCATGTACCATTCTCCGCATAAGGGAAGAAGACTCACAGAAGTGGGAATTGCATTTCTGTTTGATTGTCATTATGTTTCTCCTTACTTGAGGTGCTGGGTGGAAGGGAGAGGTGAATGCTCAGTACAGGAAGGGAAATGTTGGCTCCTTGTTTGTATGAACTGGACCATCGCACACGGATGGTATTAAATGTACTATCCTATATAGAAAACAATTTTAAAAACTTAGTGGGAACAGGACCATGGTACTCATTTTATTATGTAGCACATTTTGCCACCTTCATGGTTGTGTAGAACAGTTCACCATGTTATCAGATAGCTTAGAACCATAAATGTGTGTTTGGCAAGATGCTCTCTGTTTAGGGGTATAGCCCTCTTTCCTATTGCGAGCCAGAGTGGAGTAGTGATTAGAATGTCTGACTAGGATCTGATAGACGGGTTTAAACTCCATGTATCCATGGAGATCATTGGATAGCCTGAGCCAGTATCAGCCTAACTTCTCCAAGAGGTCTGTTGTGCAGATGAAATGAGGACAGGAGAACCAACCCATTCTGAGATCTTATAAGAAGGCAGGAAAAAAATAGGCTAGTATTTGTTCCATTAAATTATTGTCAACACAGTCTCCCCCCCCGCCATTTGTAAACCTGAAAGTTGGAGACAGAGCATATTATGCAAAGTTACTGGGTTGTAGTCAACAATTGCTTTCCACCAGCAGGACATTGGGAGTAAAAAAAAAAGTGTCACTGTGAATCTGGTGCAACTGAAACATTGGCTCCTCGTTTCTATGACTGTGTGCTGGTGCCTCCTTTTGAGAGATTTCTAGATTCAAGTCTGATAAAGGGCCAATATTTAAAATCTAGTGTAAACTTATAATATACAAAGTACATGTATTTATTAGAAAGACAGTTAAAAGAGCCAGTTTGGTGTAGTGGTTAAGTGTGCAGACTCTAATCTGGGAGAACCGGGTTTGATTCCCCACTCCTCCACTTGCACCTGCTGGATGACCTTGAGCTAGCCATAGTTCTGTCATAGCTGTCCTTGAAAAAGCGATTCTTGAAAGAGCTCTCTCAGCCCCACGTACTTCACAGGGTGTCTGTTGTGGGGTGGGGAAGGGAAAGGAGTTTGTAAGCCGCTTTGAGACTCCAAGTGAAGGGCAGGGTATAAATCGAATCACTTCTGCTGCTTCTTAAAAACAAATAAGGGCCCAATGAAAGCCTCGTTACAATGTGCAAGATTTCTAGATTCAGCCAGTGATGGCTTCTGGTGCTTTTTCCACTTCCTTAGCTTTTTTGCTAGCCAATTCCAATTTTGGTATAACACTGGCTTTGGCAAAAATTTCGGCTCCAGTGGCTTCAATGCAAAGGTATAATTAGAGGGCGTTATTAGTGTGATTTATGTTGCCCAAGACTGCTGGGTCATCAGACTATTTGAAATAAAAGTAAAACTGCTGGTGGAAGTGTAGACCCAGCACAGTTCTTGGAGCTCCACTGAACCCAAGTACAGGGTAATGAATATGTAAAGCTGCCTTATACTGAACCAGACTGTCAGGGTCAGTATGGTCTACTCAGACTGGCAGCGGCTTTCCAGTGTCTCAGGTGAAGGTCTTTGACGTCCCTACTACCTGATCCTTTTAACTTGGAGATGCCAGGAATTGAATCTTTCACATGCCAAGCAGATGCTCTACCACTATGCCACAACCCCTCACTGGGGGGGGTGTTTAGGGGTAGTGTAGGCTACAATGGGATGGTGGAGGCAGGAAATTCCTTTTTGCTGTTTGTTGGCTACAACAAGCCATCTAATTCCAAACTTCATAATATGGACAATTATGGGAAGAAACTGAACATCCATGACACAGAATGGGTGTTGCTCAGTCCAAAATAATGGTCTCGCAGTGAATTGTACACTTTTGTTGCCACTGCAACAGTGCATGGTTGCTGCAAAACTGTTGTGTATTTAAGACATCTTAAAGTGGCTCTTTGAGTATGGAAATTCTTTGTAACTTCATTTTTATTTATAGTAACTTGTGAAGCAGATTGTTTTCTTGCCTGTAACCAGTTCCTTGTCCTTGAAAACCTATTATTTTAAAATTCATTTTTAATTATTTTAATTATGGACCAGTTTTGAAGGACTGCAGGCAAATTTTCCCAGTCTCTATCTTTTTTGCCACAACCCATTGTGCTCGCCAAAAAGAATCCCCCGTGGGGCTGAGGGGATTCTTGGAGCTTTGTGGTCCAGCATGGCAACTGCCACATGGGAAGGGAAAGTCATCATTCCCAACCACACAAGCACAAGTCATCTTCTGCTCCATGAAGGTAGACTTTGGGTCTGGCCCAGTATGTAACCAATCAGTCAAGAGGCTTGGGAGAGGAGGTAGGCAGTGGTTTGAGTGCCCAAGTCTGCTGCATTTCTTGGACGACTCTGTATCTGTCGTCCTGGGTTTCCTGCTGTTTTGAAGTCTTGGAAGAACACCTTTTTAAAACTTTTTTCCTAATGTACATCATCATTTCAGTATAGTCATGTTTTTTGAGGTTGCAGTTGGAGGTACAGAAGGTTTTCTGTTCTGTGAACATCAAAATTGTGTGGGTTGGTCTGGGAGGACCTATGTGCCAAAGGTGGCTGATGAAAGAAAGTGCCAAGTCAGGATTACAGCAATCAGAATTTAGTAGCACAGCATTCTCTTAAATGTGGAAAAATACTGATGCTGATATGCAGAGAATACCAAACTCTTCTGCAGCAACTTTCTGTGTAGCAACCAGCAGAGGGCGCTTCAGCTTACAAGGAAGTACTTTGCTTTCTCTTTCTCTCTCCCCCCCCCCACTTGTCTTGCCCTGAAGTTGTTTTTTTTAATGGTCCCGTAAACGTGTCTCAAGGGTATGTTTCAAACTGATTACAGACAATTTGCACAGGATTTTGTGATGAATACAGAAGTCAGAAGCAACTCAGAAGCCAGTGCCATTGCAGAACTACAGGAGAATGAGGAGGATGTTTATTTCAGCTCTTATGGACACTACGGGATACACGAAGAAATGATAAAGGTTAGAAAGTGAGCACGGACATGTCTTCCTCTCCATAAAGATGGAGGCAAGGCTGATGGTCTATAAACATACTGCAGCATAGCTGCATTTTTAACCCTCTCCTGACTTGTTAGCGGTTCTGTTGCTGAAAGCAAAGGTGCAGAATGAAAGAGAAAAGGAGAAATCATACACAAAAACTGGGATCCAAAGGCCTGCATACATTTTGGCTCTCCTTCCATTGCAATCCGTTACGTTGTCTACAAAGCTACTTCAGAATGTCAGAGAACTCTCTGGAGCTTGCTTCAGCGCAGTGCCAAGAGGCTGAAGCCCAAAAAGAAGCCACCAATTCACAGTATTTCTAGAATTAAGACACATTGACTATGCAAGTAGAAACTACTGATGCAGCTATACATTAGAAAAATGGTGGTTATGAAGGTAGATTATTGATTTTAGCGGATTAAAACTTGTAGTCCTCTAAAAATGTAATATACATAAAATACCATTCTTGACTTGCTCATACTTTTATGCCAGAAACAGAAGTGGTTTCAAGGGAACTGAAAATCATGTGTGTGTGTGTGTAACTGAGTGTCTTAATATTTGTATCCATCCTTTCATGGCTGTGCTCCATTTTTATCTTTATGGTTAGCCTATAGGCAGAAACCTGTATATTTTATTAATGTATACCAATATGATATTTGGCTTGTATATAACTAAAAAGGTGGTGGGGAAAAAAGCAACCTCAGAAGAATTACATTTAACTGTTTTGGCAAAGGTTTCTAAACATTCATATGCTCATTTCGAGCAGGGCAATTTACATGCCCAAGGCAAGTGGCCCTAAGGTTGCTGTGTACCAATCAGACTTCCCAGAGCTTCTGTCTTGATTGGTGACAGGCACAACATTTTGTGCACAGCTGTCACAATGCAAGTTAATGACCAGTAGGGATAATAATCCATGGTGGAGGCAATGACAAACAATGCTTTGGGCTAAAACTAGGTGAAGGGGCCTGTTTTAGTGCTCAAACTATTTAATGTCCACACATTTGAAAAAATAAGGTAGCTGTTCAGAAACTGAGAGAAAATAAAAATTAGACCGCCACAGCTGACATGTTAATTACCCATTAGATAACCACGAAACTACAGTTGGATTAAATTTGAAATTACCATGAGTTTAGGCTGTACTGGATCTACCACAATACTAAATTGAAGGGAAAAGCAGGATAAATATATAAATGTACCTTTTCCATTGTTACAGGATGACTTGACAGTTAATTTTAGTTAGCCACAATGAAACTTGTAAATGAATTGTCCATAAATTGCCCATAAATTGCTAGAACTTTGGCAGCAGTTTGCAGAGTTCTTGGGATGAGCCCAGTTGGCATGAGGCTGATTCTGAAATTGAATTTGCCAGAGAATGTTTTAAGCATTTTCAAGCTCTTCCCCATTTTCATTATGAATGAACGCCTTGGCTTGTCAGTGCTAGGTATTCTTGCTTTAGTTTCCTTCAGCATTTCAGGTGAGTCCACTTTCAAACCTATGGCCAAGAATCGGTGGCTTTTTTGATGCATAACTTGCTGTTCTGTCTACTTCTAGGGTTTTTGGTTGCTTGAATATTTTAGCTCCACTGAAATAGTGGGAGAAATTGCTGTGGAGAGGAGGAAAAGAAGTAACAGAATTCCAAACTAATGACTGCAGCTTTCCTAAGCAGCTGTGCATGTAGTGAGGACAGCAGTTGAAAATCTGTTGATTAGTTTGAGCAACAAGAATAGTATGGGTACAAGTACTGAAGGCTTTACAATTGCCTGCTTATGTGACTGACAACCTTTTAAAGGTAGAATAAAATAGAGTCCAATAGTACCTTAAAGATCTAACCACTTATTGAAGCATAAGCTTTTGTCAATCAGAGCTTACTTCATCAGGTCAAAACTAAGCACTTTTCAGTGCAGTGAACACAAAAATATTAGTTCCTCATTGGATCCCCATAACTAAACTAACAAGCATTCATAAACGGTAAACAGTCCTGGAACTTGCATTGACATTTTGTAAAATCATTTCTAGGTCACTTTTTTTGAGTTCAGATTTATAAATTTCAACCTAAAGGAATAACCTGATTTTATGGTTAAGGGCTGTATTTAGCTTTTGTAAGTTCAAGTTCTGAACTGTTTGCTTGTGGAAGGAATTGTCCTTTTCATCCTTTTGCTGTTCAGATAGCTTTGCAGCTAGTGGTGCAGTGTTCAATTTGTATGCAAGCAGTGACGTTCTCTGGTGGTGGTTTTTTTTTTACTGTTCTGTTTGTACTTTATACTATTTTTGACTGCTATCATAAGGAGCTAAAAATAAAACTGTAACTACTCTCTTCCTTTACTTTGGTGATTGGTCCACTTGCCGTTTGCAGGGCTAGTAAAGCATATAGCTTGCTTGGCAGTCTCCCCACCCCCCGCATATTGAAAGGAATGAAGTCAGTTTGTTGCTAAGACAGGCTATGCAGCCAGCTCACATACTGACGTACTGCATCTATTCAAGTGCACTCTCTGGAAAACCAGCAACATTTTTATAATAATCTGAATAAGCACTTGGGATTCCCCTCCCCCACTGAGCTTGGCATGCTGTTGTCTGTAGCTGCTTTACACCTTTCTAGGTTTAAGATGAGGCTGTTCCTAGGAGTGTTCTGCTACCTAGACCTAATTCATAGTTTTAATTTAAAAAATGAGAACACAGCTTGTTTGTTGTTTTTTTCTTGTAGTGTGCTTTGGTAGTTCACACCTGAGGTACCCAAACCTAGATTACCGGGGGATGTGAATGGTTTTTGATAGCATGGTGCTGCCAGAAAATTTGAAATACATATTTGATAGTTATTTGATTAGTGCTGCTTTGCAGGTTATTATAGAAAATTAACTGACTGGTTCCCAAGCAAAACTCGAGGGGAAAAGTCCATGAATGGACAATTCTGAAATTGTTCTTCTAGACTTGAGGGGTGGGAAATATTTGAAATGTGGCAGAAAGCACTTAATTGCACAATAATTTGTAGTGTGTGCTCTGAACACTTTTTTTTTTTAATAGGATAAAGTGCGTACAGAAAGCTATCGTGACTTCATATATCACAATTCGCACATCTTTAGAGATAAGGTAAGTGGGTTAGCTTTAAAGCTGTAAATGTTCTTGCAGTATGAGATTCTTGTATGTAATAGACACTCTCTTTGATTGGATTCTTTCTAGACTTGGGAGAATGATTCCTTGACAGGTCTGTGATTCAATATATGTTGGGTTCTGTTACATGAAGAGCATTATTCAGCTGCTGGAGGGTGCAAAATGCTGATAACAGAAATGCTGATCAGCATTGTCATTGTTTGGTGTGCTGTCGTGAAGCGTTCATTAATTATGATGACATGGTTTTGTCAAGCCTTCCTTGTCTGCTGTTTTAAAGTAGCGTCTGAAATATGTACGCCTGCATTTATTTACAGTAATTCAAGTGCATTTCTAATCTGTATCTCACATGATAAAAGCATAATGGAGATCCCTGTGGAATTAGCTTTTGAGGATTCAGATCTGTTTTTTTCCCCGTGAATGATACCCATATAAAGTATTAGACATCAGACTGACTGCTACAGATTTCTGACTTTACTGTATATTGTATTCCCTTATGTAAGCAAGGGTAAAGGTTTGGAAAGGAAGAAAGCTGTAAATAAGTGGCTTGATCAATCCGTCCCAGGCATTCACACATGCTGCTTTGCTTATGTATGTATAATTGGACTTGCAAACTTCACCTTGCTGATCTTTGGACCAAGGACACATAGTGCCAGTGTGCTGAATGCTACCTAGGCATTGCTTTAATGAGTGGTAGCTCCCATAGTTAGATGCAGGAGCTTGCTGCTCTCCAGAGCCCCCGTTAAAGTATGTTTAATAAATGTAGTGCTACTTTTCATCGTGTAAGGCACCATTTTGGTAATGCGGTAATATAATCCTAAATCTGTACTGTAATGTATATCAACATATCTAATTCTCAATGTGGCCCCATTTGTAGATACTTAAATCTGAACTTTAAAGCCATACATAGACAAGATCGCTCTTTCTAAAAACCTGAGAAAAGCCCCAGGTTTACAGAAAAATCTGAAAGCTAAAAAGCATACATTTGAGGACTACCCCTCTCAAATGATAGAAGCAACACCTGTATCTTTAAGAAAGGAGATCTTAGTGGCCATTGTGGGGGGGTTTCTAAGCAACCACAACAATATTGGCAGCCTTGAAACATTGGTTTCTTTCAATAAAAGGCAGGGGGAGGGCCCTTTCCACAGCTGTTTGGTTTCTCAAATATACCCCTGCTTCCTATCCTCCTTCCCTGAAGGGGGAGGACTCATTGGCGCCAGACCTAGCAACAACTGTCAGGTAACTTGCTACCATGTAGTTTGTGTGATTCACCCAGGTGTGGCAGTGACTTCCCATACTACTTGCCTGGACGCAGTAGCAGCCTCCACACAACTTGTATGATTTGGTTGGGCCCAGCAATGGTCACTACACAACTCACTTAAGTATATTGCTACTGCATGAGTTTTGCAACTTGGCCAGACTTTTCCCAGGGAGAGGTTGCCAGAGGAGGGAAGGAGGGCAACCTCAGAATCGGTATGGTGTAGTGCTAGAATGTCAGACTAGGATATAGGAGCCCCAGGTTCAGATCACTACTCTGCCATGGAAACTGGTTGGGTGACCTTGGGCCATTCTCCCTTCCTCCCTCTCTCTTGGCCTAGTCTACCTCACAGGGTTGTTGTGAAGATAAAATAGAGGAGAGGACAATGATGTCAGCTGCTTTGAGTCCTCATTGGCGAGAAGGATGAAGTATAAATGAAGTAAATAAAGCTGAAGGAGGGTAAATAGAAGAAAGGTTGATCAGTGAGTTTGATGAAGAGAAGGAAGCAGGGATGGGGGAGAGGATATGGGGTTTGCCAGAAGGAGAGACAGAATACATAGTTCGAGGAAATGGATACAGGGAAAATTAAGTGACACCCATAAGTCCTTGCAGGTTTCATGGTTGTTGTATTCTGTTGGAGAAACTTAAGCAATGAAACTACTACAGTGTAAAGATTAACTCCAAAGCATTAACCTGTCTTCTCAGATTGTGTGCAAATATCTCCTGAAGAGATGTTTAGCAATAGTTATGTTTTTAAAATAAACAAATGGATTTATGGAAACAGATGGATTTATTTCATATATATTAAAAAGGTTATCTTAGTTGTAGACAACTGTTCTGAAGCTTTGGCCATTGGCTTCTGACTTGTGTGCAAGCCTGTAGCTACCGCAGGGGCCATGGGGCCTCCCTCCCCCGTGGTTCTTACCCTCCCCCAATCCTCAGTTCCACCTCCCTCCCCCCAGCCTCCTCATCCCTGATCTATCACTTCTTCTCCCCTCCCCGCCCCCCATGCTCTAGATGGCCAGGCTCAAGGCCTCCACTTTGTCCACTGAATCAGAATTCTGCAGGGGAAGAGGTAATCAGTGACTATTGCTCCCCTTTCCGTCTGCAGAAATTCTTATGAGACCCAAGCAAATGTCTGCAGCAGCACTTGCTTTCAGTTTCACTTTGGCAGGACCTCCCGCACTAATTTCATGTGGGACTCCATATCTTTTGAATACAAAAGGATATCATCCAGATAAACTAAAGCCCCCCTAAACAAGTGCTTGTGCAAAATGTCATTTATTAATTTCACGAACACCCCGGGGCTCTTTGCAGCCCAAACACCCAAACATTTGATAAGTGTACAATGCGTTGCATTGACATGTGTAGTAGAAGATGGAAGTTCAAGGAATAAAATAACAGTGGCTAAGTGAGTTCTTGTAACCTTTTTCCTTTGGATTACAAAAGCCTAGCTAGCATCAGTGTTACTTTCTTGTTTGAAGATTGCCCTTCTTATCAGTCCTTGTGCAAAAGAGAAGCCATCCTCCTTCCCATTTTCCCTTTGCTCCCACATAGTGCTGAGCATTGTTATAGCCAACATGACCAACTGCATTCAGAAGGGCAGTCTGCCTTTTTTCAGACCTTTCATACCATTCTAAGAAAAACTTGGGAGTCCAGTTTTTCTGTCAGGCCCTATTGACATCTCATTAATCCTACATAAATGATCCTTAAAGTTCATTATGTATTTAGATAGCCTTAAAGTTAATGTTAATGTGAACCAAAATGGTAGAGATTCCATGAGGTTAATAGACAACTGAATGTCATTTCAGGCTTGTCTACCAGTGTCTCCCTTTATTCTCCCTGAAGTCAGTCTTTATTTTGCTTCTCTGTCAACCTTAACTGACAGATTGTCAGGTGGAATGGGCTAGCCTATGCTTTATCTTTTGCACATTGATTTTAGCAGGAATATCATTCTTATGTTATGATAAATGATACAGAAGAATTTCCTGGAGGCTCTCAAAATATTTCTGGTGGGAACATCTGTAAACATCTCTGAAACATCGGTCATGATAGAAAGAGCTAAAAACAGAATTACATAGCAAGAAAACCTATGGACCATTTACATGGTTATAGTTGAATGAGTAAAGCACTGTATTCCCTGAAAGACAAACTTGCCAAAACAGAATATTCTAGTTGCTATGCCGAATCAAGATAGATAGAAACACTGAAAAAATCTGCTACTATAAATCCGGTATCCACATTTAAAAGTATACTGTGTTAAACTATTTCTTATGTAACCAAGCAGATGTTTTTCTGTGAATTTTTGGTGAGGTTTTTAAAATTCTCAACACAGCTTTTTCTGTGACAGGTTGCTGCTTGTAACACATCTCAGAAGTGAAATGAAAAATCACTGAAGGGTCTATAATGAAAAAAAAGGTGACAGGCCTTTAATTACAGACCCATAAGTGGCACCACCAGAATGCAATCAGAGCACTCCATCAGGCTTGGCAGTTTGAATAATTGTCTCATACTTGAACCCTCGTGTGTTCAGTTATCTCACCATCTCTCTTTTCCCTGTATTTCCCTTTTTTCATACTTGATGGTTATGCTTGTATACAAATAAGAAAATGTAGCTGTTGCAAATGAATGGCTAGTCACATTAACATGAATTCAGGAGTTGACAACACATTCAGTTTGGAGGGTCACACATTGAATATCATAGGGTTCAAGGGATATATTTTTATAATGGAGAAGTAAGTCATTGTTAATTAGAAGGTGACCTCTGTTTTCCCCCCTCAAGCTTTCATAATTAAGAGATGGAAAAAAGACTTCGGAAACACTAAAGCTATGTGTTCAATCTTGATTTACCTCAAGGATTTTGAATCCTTGAATCGTGATCAGATAAAACCCTCGAGTCTTCTGCATGCGGCCTGTAAAGTGTATGCATGTTTTTGCCTATCCCATTGAAGTTAAAATTGCTGCATTCTAGTGTTTGTTATTACTTTGGTAGAACCTCAGTGCAATTTTATGCAGATTTACTCCTGACCATACTATTAATCTTGTATGGTAAACTTTCATGAGTAGTTTTTCAGAACTGCTGTTTGTGGTATCAGCAGAGTCAGACTTCCTTGTAATAATGACTTTTTGCTTTTTGTGCTAGATTGTCTTAGATGTGGGCTGTGGAACTGGAATCCTCTCCATGTTTGCTGCGAAAGCAGGTGCAAGGAAGGTTATAGGAGTGGACCAGTCTGAAATTATTTATCAGGCCATGGACATCATTAGGTAGGAACAGTTCTTCTGAATTAGTGACTTTTAGTAATAACTTGTGCTCACAATGTTTAAAGTCTGCTGTCATTGCATTTCTGCTTATACACTTGACTTCTAAACCCACATGAGCTACTTTAATACCTGCTTCTTTTTAAATCTCAAAATGCAGTGTTGTTCACCACTCACCTATAAGTAATGATGACTAAGTGCATCTTTGCCTGGTCTTTTTACATCTCAGCTACTATGGTGTGTATGCACACACATACATAATTGAAACTGTGTATCTAAAATTTCCTATGGTACATATGGTACCATTGTATCTGCAAGGTCTGTCCTGCTAAAAAGGTCCATGTTGACCATTGTTGGTCCTGTAATAACAATTTCCTCAGATAATTGGGGAAGGGGCTGTGGCTCAGTGGAAGATCCTCAGGTTTGCACATAGAAGGTCCTGGGTTCAATTGTTAGCCAAATTATTTTATTTCTTTAATAAGAAGTTGGGGAATTATGATATTAACTAGGAATAAGGTCTGTTGTGGAAATAAATACAATGAGCTCTAGAAAGAGGCTCTGGGAGAGTGCCCCGGCCTTGGGCACTCAGCGTCAATTTGCTGTAGCGACCTCAGCAGGGTATAATGACACAGTCCACCATTTTCTTCAGGGGAACTGATCTCTGCCATCTGAAGAGCAATTGTAACTCTGAGTGATCTCCATCCCTCCCCTGGAGATTGGCAACAGTAGTAGCCCAGGCGAGAATGACTAGTTTGGAGGCTGAAGTCTATGGCATGTACCTGTCTGAGGTCCCACCCCTCCTCAAACCTCACTCTCTCCAGGCTCCATCCCTCAATTCTCCAGGAATTTCCCAACCTGGAGTTGGCAACCCTATCTCCTTCCCAGCCAAGCATCAACCTGCCGTTATCCGCCCCTCTGATTTCACCTTTCCATCTCCTCCCCACTTCCTCCTGAAGAGCAGTTGTAATTCTGAGTGCTCCCCAGCCATCACCCGGAGATTGGCAACAGTGGTTCCCCAGGAGTGAATGGCTGGTTGGGAGGGTGGAGTCTTATGGCATTGTACCTGTCTGAGGTCCCACCACTCCTCAAACCTCACCCTCCCCAGGTTCCAGCCTTCAATTCTCCAGGAATTTCCCATCTGTAGTTGGCAACCCTATCTCCTTCCCAGCCAATCATCAACCCACCTTTATTTCTGCCTCACTTTTCAGCTTTCCATATCTCCCCCACACCAGCAGCCTCTACCCTGCTCTGAAGCCCTGACTGCTATATCACATGGGGGGGCTATCTCAGCAGGGTATAAGGACACAGAGTCTGTGTGAGCTCTGAGTAGGGAAATACCTGGGGGGCAGCATTTCGGGAGGGGGCAGAAGGACTCAGCAGGGTATAATGCCATATAGTCTACCCTCCAAAGCAGCCATTTTCTCTAGGGGGACTGGTCTCTGTCATCTGGAGATCAATTGTAACAGCAGGAGATCTCCAGGTCCCACCTGGAGATTGGCAACCCTAGGGGAAAGTCAGCCACACAGCAGGGTGTTAAAGAGAACGGTTTGTTGGCTGCTGGCCCACCTCATTAGCCAGTCAGCCATGGTGGAGCCAAGCAGGAGTGAGAGCTGTTTTCAGTTTATTCTGACAGGAAAGTGGCCAAGCTGGCAGTGGGCGGGGTAGGGGGTTACGCGGAACCAAGCTTGGTTGCCTACCAACAGCCACTGAGGGAAAAGTTAGTCCTACAGAAGAGCCCAATAGCAGAAGTGTCTTCGTCAAGGGAGTGAGAGCCGTCTGCCAGTTATTCTGACAGGCAACAGTGGCTGAAGTGGGAGTGGGTGGGGAAGAGGAACAGACCCAGCACCCGGCCAATGGCATGCAAGTACTCTTGAGTGGCAGCTGATGGCCCAAAGGCTGATGGAATCACACTGCACAGCCAGTGGGAGAGCTGGAAACAGCCAATACGCTACGAGAATTATTATATAGAGATGTGCAATTGGCATAACTATAGGACCATGACCTTTATATACCAGAGTCCCACTTTATCCAAGTACCAGAAATAGACCAGGAGACTAGATCTTAAATATGATTTCTTTAACTAAATAATTCACACACACAATAAAAACAATTATACATTCAAACAACACAGAGTTAGGAAAATTAGATAGAAAGGTATAGCGACTGTCACATTAGCAGGAAAATATTGATGAGGGGTGATACTTTACTTGTCCGATGTGTTGAGTTGAATCTGCAGCGAAAAATGGGAAAAGATACTGGGGAAGAGAATCGTATGATGGCCAGCAGCACACATAGGGGACTTCAGCCAGTGTTAAGACTGAAGTTGGCTAGATAGGGCGGGATTAGCTAGGAGAAGAGAGAGAGAATAATGGGCAGATGCTTTTCTTATATACCCTAGAAGTGGCTTGGGGCGTGTGCCACCAAGTCACACGGTCCCCAGGATTCTAGGGAGCTTCAGTTACCAATGGTCAGGAGATGACCAGGAGAATAGGATTAATGGTTGGGCAATTGCACTGACATTCAACTAACTGTGACACCTTTGAAAGACAAAAGGAAAGACAGGAGTAGTCATGGGCGGTCGTTAGTCTTAATGTTATCAGGATGGGTGGTTGATGGAATCGTAGCAGCTGCTTAATCCTGTCACGTCGCAAGTCCTTTTGTCATACAATGAATAATACATGCAGCATCTGGAGGAGGTGGGGGGGAGGTGCCTGCATTCTGGAGAAGGGTTCCTTCTATGGAGTCTCTGCTGGAACACTCATGCTTTACACAAGCATGGCTTCTCCTTGGCAAACTGCTGCTGGTTGCTGAGTGCTTTGGGTGTCAGGGATGCTGGCTTGCCACCTACGGGGATGCAGGGTTGCGAGGCTTTGGGCATGCCACGGGTCCATGTCTGGCTGGCACACTGCTTCAGGGCAAGGCTTCCCTCGGCTAGGCACATGCCACACAGTCCAGTTCCTTGGCACACTCATTGCACAGTCCAGCTTATGATTACAGTCCATAGCCATATAGATGCTGCGTAAGGCTCTTGCAGGGCAACACAACCCCAATATCTCCAGTTAAAAGGATCAGGTAGTAGGCAATGTGACAGACTCCCACCTGGAACCCCAGAGAGCCATTCCTGAGTAGACGGTTCTGACTTTGATGATTCCAGTAGAAGGATGACTCCATAGTAAAGGTAAAGGTTCCCTTGCTCGAAAGCCAGTCGAATCCAACTCTAGGGTTGCGGTGCTCATCTCCGTTTCAAAGCCGAAGAGCCAGCGCTGTCCGGTGACGTTTCCGTGGTCATGTGGCTGGCATGACTAAACACCAAGGTGCACGGAACGCTGTTACCTTCCCACCGAAGTGGTACCTATTTATCTACTTGCAATTTCTAGCTTTCGAACTGCTAGGTTGGCAGGAGCTGGAACTAGAGACAGGAGCTCACCCTGTCATGCGGCACCCGGGTCTCGAACTACTGACCTTCCACAGCCTGCAGTTCAGCGTCTTAACCACTTGAGCTACCGCAGCTCAATAGACTCCATAGACTCCATAGAAGCTGTTAAAAATGCTGACTTAAATGAGTTATGTCACGGGAAGTTGCAGCATGAGCAGGGAGAGTAGGAAAATTGTTTAGTACAGATGGAGATGTCTAAAGACTACCATCCTTCACTTGCCCTTTTCTTTTGTGAGGGCTAGAAACTAAATGAAAGCTGGGATTGTTGAGACTTCTGATGAACCACTGGCCACATCTATCAACAAAAAGGACCGCAAATAGTATAGACCTGCTATATTTTCTGTTGAATGTGACCTGATACTGTAATGTTCCCCAAGACTTTTCATGTTGAATGTGTACAAGGCACAGTGTTCCTGCAGTTCATTAGTCTTCCTGCCACCATTGTGCTTTGCTGTTTTGAGAGCAGCAGTCCAATATCAGCAATAAAGGCAAGGATCTTCTTCGTGGTCTCTGTGCAGTCCCACACATGGTTGGGCATCTGCGCACGACCTCGATCAGAGAATGTTCCAGAGCTTGCCTCAGAAGTCTTTTTGGCAGGCTCTCTTCCCGCCCTGGGGAGCAGACATGCACTGCACATGCCTGGAGTGGGGAGAGAGCTGCCTCCCACTCAGTTCTTCAAGCTTTGTTTCCCTTTTTTCTATTTCTCTTTCTGGGGGAAAAAAAGATTATCTTTTCTGTCAGCTTTTTCGCCCCCCCCCGAGGGATGGTGTTTATGTGGGCCACACGCTATTTTTTAATACGTGTCACCAATGCCCGGCAAAACTGCCTTCTAACGATGGCCACGACCTTCGTTTAATTTGTTTGGGGGAGCTTCATCGTGTAGATTCCTGCTCCACTGTGCCAAGTTCACTAAACAGGCCCATCGTAATAGAGCAGCGTGCTTAAGAACCGTACTTTTGGAAGCTGCACTTCGTCTGGCAATGTCCTCAGTGGCCTCACAGTCCTCTTCTGTGCCCCAGAAGACCTCCTCCCAAGGAGATACCGAGAAAGCCTTGAAAAAACCTAAATCTAAAAAATACATCGACAAAGACCCCTCAGCACAGAAGTCGAAACCGTCGACATTGGGCGCTGCTCCTCAGCTCAAGCCAGTAGTAATTTCGGGTCTGCACCTCAAAAATCGAAACCCCACCCTTGGGTTTTGATGCCAACTTTGTCAACCCCAGCAGACCACCTTACACCGGCTCAACATGCAAAATCACCAATGATGAAGTCCTCTGGCTCTCGTCATGACTCTTCCAGGGCTTCTAGATGCTGTTCTGTGTCTTGTGACTCCCACTTGCCTATCCACCCTTTGGATGACAGAGAGCACTTTATGACAAGTCGATCTCGATCACCTTGATCATGCTATGATTGCAGGGCATTTGCCTGCCATAGATAGCTGTTCAGATCTCCATCAGGATCTGATTACAGATCTTGGTCCCCGGACCCTAGGCATCGCAGGTCCTATGGGGTTGGGGAGCCCAGTGCGGGTCTCTGTCTGTAAGCGGGACTTGGACTCCTCGAGAGAGAATTCTCCATATCAGTGCCCTAGAACTTCGAGCAGTTCATTGAGCCCTAGTCTCCTTCCTCCCGATGCTATCAGCAAAGTTGTTCAAGTTGTCTCAGACAACATTACCACGGTCTTTTACATAAACAAGGCGGCACTGCCTCTCTTCAACTCTGCCACGCAACCATCAATCTTTGGAACTGGTGCCTTCAACACTCCATCTCAGTATCTGCCATACACATACCAGGTACTCGGAATGTCGATGCCGACGTCCTCAATCATGCCCCTCTGTGGGAGAGCAAATGATCTCTCTGTCCTCAATATCTTCATCCTGTCTTCCATAAGCTTGGTTGCCCGACGATAGACAGGTTTGCAACTCTGGAGAATGCTCCATGTCCTCTATTTTTCACTCAAGGTCTACCATCGCCCAGATCTCTCAGGATACGTTCCTTCACCGATGGACCAGAACCCTGTTTTACTTCTTCCCTCCATTCCCTCTAATTTCAAGAGTTCTCCAAAAGATTGTAGTAGATGCAGCCTCCTGCATCCTGATCACTCCCTGGTGGCCTCGTCAGCAGTGGTTCCCTCACCTGCTGCATCTCTCCAAGGGGCAGTTCCTCCATCTGCCTCATGCTCCAGATCTCCTCTCTCGGGATCGAGGCAGGGTCCTCCACCACGACCCGGCTTTTCTCAAGCTCATGGCTTGGAGGATCCTATAGTAGATTTTCCTCCTGCTGTCTCTGAGGTGCTGCTTAATGCTCGAAAGCTGTCCACTTGCAACGCTTATCGACGGAATTGGACCAGATTTGTAACTTATGTGGAGCAACGTTCCTTTGATCCTTACCAAGCATTTTTGGCTGATATTCGCTCTTATGTAGTATCCTTGAAGGACTCTGGTCTTGCATACTCTTCGCTGAAAGTGCACTTGGCTGCAATCTCGGCATATCACTCCCTGGTACAATATGTTATGGTGTTCTCCCACCACATCACAAAGTCCTTTCTACGGGGCTTCCTTCACCTCTGTCCCCCTCAAAAACTACTAGTGCCAGTCCTGAAGCCCATCTTGGGTCCTTACCCAATTGACGGCTAAATCGTTCAAGCCAATAGCTTCAACAGACCTTCAGCTCCTATCCTGGAAAACAACCTTTTTAATTGCTATCACTATGGCTCGCTGGGTAGGAGAACTTGCTGCCTTCAGGGCAGATCCTCCATATACTATTTTCCACAAAGATAAAGTCGTTATTAGACCAGACCCAACCTTCCTTCCTAAGGTGGTCTCTGCCTTTCATCTGTCACAGTCTTCTGTCCTACCTACTTTTTCCCCAAACCCTGCTGATGCTCCTTAAAGGGCCTTGCACGCCTTAGATGTCAGGAGAGCACTCTCTTTTTACCTCTCTCGCATGCAGCCCTTTTGCAAGTCTCAACGGCTTTTTGTGGCATATGCGCCCCCATGTAGGGGTGATGCGATCTCATTACAGAGATTGTCAAAATGGGTGACTTCCTCCATAGCCCTCTGCTATGAGTTTGCACATCAGCCCATACCTACCTGTATTACCGCCCACTTCACAAGAGCGGTATCGACTTTGACTGCCTTCCTGGCTGGTGTCCCACAAGAGGACTTCTGTACTGCTGCCACATGGTCCTCCAGCTCGACTTTCGTGTCCCACTATGCAGTTGGTGTTTGAGCTCGGCGGGATGTGCTTTTTGGCAGGCAGTGCTGAGATCACTCTTCGCATGAGTCTTCTACTTCAACAGGTAGGACCTGTATGTGCAAATGATATTTTTATGTCGCAACTTGTTTATTATTTCTTTCAGCTGCCAGCTCCTCCATATGGTTCAGCTCGTTAATCACCCATGTGTGGGACTGCACAGAGACCACAAAGAAGATAAACAGGTTGCTTACCTGTAACTGATGATCTTTGAGTGGTCGTTTGTGCAGTACCACAAACCCACCCAGCCTTCCCCATTGCTGGCATTTCCTGATCACTTACCTTGGTTGATGGGACTTGTCAGTAGTGGTCGAAGGAACTGATTGAGAGGCGACTCTCTCCTCCACTCCAGGCATGCACAGTGCATGTCTGCTCCCCAGAGTGGGAAGAAAGCCTGCCAAAAAAGACTTCTGCGGCAAGCTCTGGAACATTCTCCGATTGAGGTCGTGCGCAGGCGCCCAACCCATGTGTGATACTGCACAGATGACTACTCGAAGATCATCAGTTACAGGTAAGCAACCTGTTTTTCTTGAAACAAGTCTATGGTGGGCAGGAGACTATGTTTTCTTTTAAGGCAGTGCTTTCCCATAGCAGTTGTTGGTGGACTACCTAAGTCCACATTATTGTTAATGACAGACATAAAGAAACCTTGCCATGTACTAGATCTGAGAGAGGGTAATAGATTTTGCAAGACCCTCTTCATGTGTTAAGTTATTGCTACAGCTCCATTTCAGTGTCCTTTAGGCATTTCACGTATGGCGGTATTTCTTGTCTAAAATATATTTTCTTTATATGGCAACTTTGATTTTTTTTCTTATTGTCATTTTTTTTTTGCATTTTTACAAACATCTTGCAACTTGATCTTTGGCATGCTGTATTAACTTAGTACCTTCTAAGTTTGGGAACAAGTCATGGCTCTTGTGTGAGGGCTTTGGGTTGTTCTCTCTGACATCAGAGCCAGAATCTAGCCCGTTTTTTTGGCACTTTGGCTGTCATCAGTGCTGTTGAACAAGTGCTTCTCTCTGGTTTGCTCAGGCCTTGAATGATACATTACTGCTAGGGGGAAACAATAGGGCTGAGATAATGCTTTACATTTTGGGGAAGAGCAGGGCTTTTTTGGTAGAAAAAGCCCAGCAGGAACTCATTAGCATAATAGGCCACACCCAACAGCAACAGCTCATTAGCATATTAGGCCACATCCCTGACAGCAGCTCATTAGCATATTAGGTCACACACCCCCATGCCTTCCCTTGGCTTACCCGGGTGCCCCGTGGCGGCGGGGAGCCTGGGCAAGCCGGCCCTTGGACAGGCTGGGGAAGACACTGGGAGGCATTTAAATGCTTCCCCAATCCTTCCAGGGCCCCCCCGGCCTGCCCGCTTCGGAGTCGCCAGGGGGATTGCTCTCCAGGCCTTCCCTCTGTAGCCACGCACACAGAGGTTTTGGCTGTAGTGGGTGTGACCAACTGTGAAGCCAGCTGGAACTCCATTCCTGTGCATTACTGCCCAAAAATAGCCCTGGGAAAGAGTATTCTTGGTAGGATAGACCCTGCATGGCAGAGGTGAGGGTTATCTGGATCTGTCAGTTTTGTTCACACAAACATATGATACCATTTCTTTAGAACAAACAATTTCTGTTTGTTTGAGCTGCTGCTTAAACAGACTGTTGCTACCCAAAAGTATCCACTGGTGAGATCCCATTCTGGTAAGTCCATCTGCACTTCCTTAATTTATCTCTTCCAGAATACATAAGCAATACTAATCGACCTTGATAGGTTACCTATCTCACTGGAGGCAAACACTGTTACATAGTTTAATTTGTGTTATCAGCGAAGGCTTTATTTAAAATCACTTCAAAGTCATGAGGAACAAATCAGTTAATTGAGCTTGAGACTTTCTAGTAGACACTTTCAGTGGGGAATAGCAGACAAAATTAACAGCCAAGTTGAAAGGCAGTTTGCCTGTCACGAGGATGTATTTGGGTCTATGTGGAGATATTGTAGCAGCTAAACTTCAGAGCTCCTTTTCATATTATTTATCGCCTATGCAGACTTTAGGAGGCTTTAAAGGCATTTTAAGCAAACAAGCTGGGTGGATTACCAGTTATACCTTATCCTCATCAAAATTTTAAGCTCCAAAGGAAACACAAACTTATGTAATCAGCATCAATTTTTCTTTTTTACAATTGGAAACCAGGGCCTTTGAATTTTTTCCATATAATATGTCAGGAATAAATTTATAGTTGAACAGCAACTCATTTAGACTTGTTCTGAGGTATTGTGGTACAGCTGTAGCGTTATAAAGCTGTCGTTTGGATTTTTTAAAAACCCTTTCAATAAAAGTACAGGAAGTCCTTGCTACACTTGGAAACTGAGAGTGATGAAAACACCTGTCTGCATAACAGTTTTGGATTTGTTTGATTTGCATGCCACACTAAGGGCAAAGGGGGGATTAAAGAGAACTAATCTTGTGACAGTGATGAATGATCTCTTGGAGTGCATGGGGAACAATTGCTGTAAGGTTACATCTGCTGACTGTATAACTATTTCATTTGTCTCTAATTCGCATTCAAACAATTTGTAACAGCCTTGTTATACTTTGTTGCTCCTGACGACAGAAGAGATGTCACTTTAACCTATTTGGAGTGTATAAAGTCATGCTGAAATTTGGGTATTGACCAGGGCCAGATCCTTTGCTGGTGTCAAGATGTTTAGTGCCTCCTGCATCATATTTCACTAGTAAGAATCTGCTTTTTAACATGCGTAGGGTAAAGTATGATACTAATTAGGCTTATAGGTTAAGAGGCAATGGAGCACTGAGTTTGAATGCATTTCAAAAAACACTATTTGTGTCTCCCATACATAAGTTTCTTAGCCAGTTTCTTAAAGGTCCCTGCTAAAGCAGTTTCAGAGTATGCAAGATGTCTGTAGTGGAATTTTTTGTCCAGCCATTTTTTTACTATTATTTTTTTCTAACTCTAATCAGGTTATGTATCTTAAAAAGGCCCTGAGTTGCAAAAGGAAAAGAGTCAAAGAGCAAGTGTTCACGTTTAGCCTTTTTAAAAACACTTCAACTATCCAGTTCTTCACATATCCATGTACCTCAGTGAGTTAGAGCTGGACTGGTTCTGGATGACATCACAGATTAGAGCGGAGTTATTCAGCTCTGCCTGGTGACAGACTTAACTACCACTGAAACTGAGATTTTCAGAAAGATAAGTTGGCTAGAGAAAATACTGCTAGCTTCTCAAGTGGAGTTTGGGTGATGTGACATGTTCAAAATTGCCACAGTAATACAGAACAAGAAAAGCATGTTTAAAACTCTTTCTCTTCTGTTTATCTGTAGCTCATATAATCTTTTCCTAAGTTTTCATTTATTGCACTTTCATGAGTTAGAGGTTATTAGGGTTGCCTACCCAAGCTGCCATGCAAAGGCTGCTTTGCCCTATCCCCAGAGGTGGCTGCCTTCGTTCGGTGAGCTTTCTCTTTTGTTCCATACAATTACAAAGAACTTTTTTTCTTGGGCTTGACAATGATACCTGTGGTCCTCCAGTAGAAGCTGCTGGTCCATCCATCTTTGGTGATTATCTACTCTGTTAATTGGAAATAGTCACCTGTTCAATGCATTTCACTCCCTGGTGTCTTTAAGCAGTGACACAATGCCCAGGGAAATGCACTATGAGCAAGTAAATGAGCCTTAACTGCCAAATAACTTGTTTAATATAACTACTGCTTGGGTGCTAGCAACTTTTGACACAGAAGGAGATATTCTGGCAAAACATATGTGATCCCTCATGTTAAATATGAACAGATTGGTTCATGAAACTTTTCACCCATAACTTGCCATCACCCAAGTTCTCCAAAGTTATTAAAAATGAGATTACTATGGGTTGGGTTAAAGTCAGATGTAGAGAGGCTGCAGGAATAACAAATGTTGAAGAAAGGGCAGCAATACCAATTGCACTGGAGAAATAAATTTTAGTGGTGTGAATAATTACTCTGTCCTCTCTAACATTAGCTGTCACGATAATGGCATATGAAAAGAAGATTGATATAATGTGCTTCAGAGAAAGTAAATAAATGTCATTAAAACTTGATTTCCGATTTACCTGTTAAATAACCATGCAGTCTATTTAGAAAATGAAACACCTGGACATCTTTGGAGCAAAAGTAGTGCTATAGTTTTGCACCTGAACCAGCAGATGGTATTATCAGTTGAAGCAAAATGAAAGAGATGACTTCATCATACAATAACTGTATTATCTGTAAGGAACATTTGTTGGTAACTTTTCCATTTTATTTATCAAAAATGTACCAACACTATTTTTGGTGCAGCTGAATATCCTTATAGCATTTAAATTAAATTATCATACTGCAAAGTTTAATGAGAATAGTAGTAAAAGAATTAGGAAGATGCACCTCAACAACATGAAAATAGAAGGGCTTCTCCCTAGGTTTCAAAGACATTAATTGTTGGGACTAAGTTAATATATTAAGACCAAGATTTGGAAGGCTGTCTATAAACTTCCCCCTTTTTGTTTTCCTTCCTCCATTTGTCCCTTATCTTACAGTTTCAGGCATTACGTGGAGGAAAACTATTGTTCAGTTACCTAACTACCCTTAACATAAAAATACACTTGTTAGGGCAGAGTGATCTTGAGCTGTAACATCCAAGTAAATCTTAAGGCCATCTGTTCATTTTGCAGGCCTGTCTTGAGTGCTGTGCAAAACCATAATCCAGGAGGAAGACTGAATATAATGAGATGTTCTTATAGTCACAGATTTTATTATTTTTTGCTTTTGTGGTTGACAGATAATAAGCTTAGCCAGGGCTCTTTTTGTAAGAGGAACTCCTTTGCATATTAGGCGACATACTCCTAATGTAGCCAATCCTCCAAGAGCTTATAGTAGCCCCTATAAGAAGAGCTCTGTAAGCTCTTGGAGGATTGGCTACATTAGGGGTGTGTCGCCTAATACGCAAAGGAGTTCCTGCTACAAAAAGAGCCCTGACTTAGCCTTTCTAGTACTTATTGCCTTTTTGAAAACAGCTATGCAGATTCAGGTGCTAGACACATTTGGAAAAAAGTATGGTGTATTTATCTATTCCCTACCTTTCTCATAGCAATTAAATGGGTCTCTGACCGTAATAAACATTTAATTGCTAATTGCCTACCTTTCTCTCCAATAGGGAACCAAAGCAGCCTACTTTCCCTCAGTTTATCTACACAACAGCCCTGTCAAGTAGGTCAGGTTGAGAGTGTGCACCTGGCCCAGGATCACCCATCAATCTTCCATGGCATATTGGGGATTCAAAATATACCACACTGGTAGCACAGTTCTATAAATCTACTGAAGCTGCTGTAGCTTATGCCACAAAAATTGAAGCAGTATCCTAAACTACAGGTACATAACTTGACAGGACTGTATATTTGTGCCAGTGAAAGTATTCCTGTGTACATGTTTAGGTCAGTGGCTCTACTATGGCACTATAGAATGTGTGTTTAAAATGTTGTAGGCTGGAAATATTGAGGCTCAAGGTACACGTTACTCAAGTTGTTATTGTACACATTGAGATGTTGTTGTTCAGTTGCGCAGTTGAGTCCAACTCTTCGCAACCCCATGAACCACATCACGCCAGGCCCTCCTCTTCGACCATCCTTCAGAGTTTGGTCAATTTCATGTTCGTTGCATTGATAACACTGTCTAACCATCTCATCCTTTGCCATCCCCTTCTTCTTTTACCTTCAATCTTTCCCAGCATCAGGGTCTTCTCCAGTGAATGCTCCCTTCTCATTTGGTGGCCAAAGTATTTGAGCTTCAGCTTCAGTATCTGTCCTTCCAGGGAGCACATTGGGATAGCATTGCCATTTTGTTTTATTAGTACTCAGACTTTCCTCCTTTGCAAGAGCCCTTCTACTTGAGAGAATACACTCTTACATTTACATGAGCTGTGGCTTGCCTCAATGAAATGGTCTTTGTGCCCAGGAAATGTTTGGGTTCATAAATAGTAGGATCCCACAAATATACCTGAGGACCATTTATCTGTTTAACATATGTGCTTTAAGGTAAAGATGGTATTGAAATAATTTCTTTCTTTCAAAAAAAAGCTACAATGCATAAGGAACTAAATTTACAAGTTAGTTTATCAGGGCCGATTCCCCTAGGACTGGTGAGAATCATTCACTTCACAAGCTTCCTCCCCTTCAAACGTTTACAACTAATTAGTGTTTTATAGATGGGAGCATCAGCCTGAGAGTGTGCAACCTGCCCAAGGCTATAAAGACCAGTTTGTACCAGAGGTCTCCCTATGCAAGTCCAGCCCTCTGCTGAGCCCATAACACTGGGGCACCTCCTTGAAGAGGAGAGGGGGTGGCCACAGAATTACCATTCAGACAATTTGAGTTAATATAGGCCAGCTACCAAAGGATTAATAATTCTTTTCTGAGCACCTTACTAACGTACAGTGCAGAAAAATACAATTTGTTTTTCTAGAAAATAATCCATAGTGGTATTTCAGTACAATCTCTGTGCTCTTATGACATGTTACACTACTGTCAGTATACTAAATCCATATATTATGGATTATGCAACCAGATATCACTGTTATTTTCTGCAGACTCAACGGACTTGAAGATACCATTTCTTTAATCAAAGGAAGAATTGAAGAAGTTGATTTGCCTGCTGAAAAAGTCGATGTTATAATTTCTGAATGGATGGTAAGATCACCAATATGCTGTTTATTAATAAAAATGAACTAGATTTTTATGAAAGAAATATTTAATGTGGCATTTAATGATTTATGCAATTACGGGCTCAAATTATTGACTTGCACTGTTAGGGAACTTCTTTAGTATTGTACTTGGATATGTGGGGAAAGGATATGTAAGGTTTCTATAATTCAGATTTGGATTGTAAAAATTGATTTGCGATAGTAGAAAAGAGTCCAGAAACACAGGATGCCTCTTTGTCCATGGAGGCCCAGGTTGCTGCAGTTGCCAGATCTGCATTCTTCCATCTTAGGCAGATCAGGCTACTGAAGCCCTATCTTGCCCTGCAAGACCTAGCTACAGTGATCCATGCAATGGTCACTTCCAGGCTTGATTACTGCAACTCACTCTACGCAGGCTTATCCCTGAGGCTGATCCAGAAATTACAACAATGTGGCAGTGCGCTTGCTGATATTGATGCCTGTGCAGGCTTATGTTCAGCATGTGCTTTGCCAACTGCATTGGTTACTGGTTGAGTACCAGATCTGCTTCAAGGTGTTGGTAATAACCTTCAAAGCCTTATACAGCCTGGGACCAACATACCTAAGGGACCACCTCTTCCCGTATACACCTCAAAGAGTTTTACGCTGTAATAATCAACATCTCCTGGCAGTCCCTGGCCCAAAGGACATCCGTCTAGCCTCGGCCAGGGCAGTTTCTGCCCCGGCCCCCACCTGGTGGAACATGCTCCCCATCGAGATCAGGGCCCTGCGGGATCTTATTCAGTTCTGCAGGCCTGCAAGATGGAGATGTTCCACCGGGCTTTTCATTGAGGCAGCAGGTGTCCACACGTGGCCTCCCCGAGGTTGCTGTCTCCCACCTATCAGTCATCCATCCATCAGTAACCAGTCATATCCATCTGTATTAATGGGTCAGAACTTTCACCAGTAAGCTGTAACCATTGATTTTAAATGTTTATATTGTGTTTTTAAACTTTGTTGTAACTGTTGAAATATGGTGTGACCTGCCCTGAACCTGCTTGCAGAATGGTCGGATTACAAATATGAAAAATAAATAAATAAAATAAAGACTAACAAAATTTATGGTAGGATATGAGCTTTTGTGAGATAAATCTGAAGAAGTGAGCAGTGACTCACAAAAGCTTATACCCTACCACAAATGTTGCTAGTCTTTGAGAAGCTACTGGACTCTTACTCTTTTCTGCTTCAGACAGGCCTTTATGTGTCTCCATGGTTTGAGATACTAATGCCAAACAAGCATAAGGGATGATCTGTCAGAAACAGAGGCCTATTGAAGTTCAGGTTATAACATTTTCCAGTTAGTAGATGAAGAGTTTATTTCTTAGTGAATTTTTCATGGACAGGCAGAGCTTGACAGGACAGCACCAAACAGTGATGGTGCTGTTAACTTACTTACTAAGAACTGGCTATCCCTGAGGTATTTTTTATGCCTCAAACATGTTAGAAGTAGGAAAGGATTAAAAGTTTTCAGGTGTCTCACTGTAATGCAGTCCAGAGTTTAACACTCTATCAGACTGTTTTAATAGTCCTTCAGTCTTTATTGCATCAGCAAAAAAGCCATAGTAACAACACAACAATTCCATCAAAGTGAAAGCAAGAAAATTCCACATGTTTTCATACAAGGGCTTTGTCAGAAAAAGCAGTGTTTCAGCAAGCTGCTAGCTCATCTGAAAAACCATCAAAAGTGACAAGCCTTTATTATATATTGACAGACTGAAACCAGCAAGTTAGAGCTTTTCCTGTTTGAGATGACAGCAGGTTACTGGATTGGTTTGTTAAAGTTCTTTAGAATTTTCTCTGGGCGGCCTGATTTGGAAATATAACAAGTTGTACATTTCAAGGACTGGTTGACAATATCCATCAATGGGCCCCATATCCTCTCATTGCCAACTTTCACTAGCCACAAGGGGCACAGATCAAGAAGGCATGCAACAGAAGGAAGCAATGAAAGCCCTGCATGCTTCCCTCATGAAGATTAGGTATCCTTTTAGGTGCAGAATGCACCTTCCTGATTTAAGAGCTGTATATGTCTTTGGCGACCAAATGAGAAGGGAGCACTCACTGGAGAAGACCCTGATGCTGGGAAAGATTGAAGGTCAAAGAAGAAGGGGACAGCAAAGGATGAGGTGGTTAGACAGTGTCATCGATGCAACGAACATGAAATTGAGCAAACTTCAGCGGACAGCGGAAGACAGGAGGGCCTGGCGTAATCTGGTCCATGGGGTCGCGAAGAGTCGGACTCGACTGTGCGACTGAACGACAACAATGTCTGCAGCATACCCACCTTATCTTTGCAGTCTTTTAACTCATGCTAAAAGAGAAAATATTTCACAGGAATTTTTTTCAATACTTCTCAAATTCCAAAAGGTCTTGAGGGGGAAAAAACCTGAGGGTGGGGAGTGGGACTTTTGCCCCATTTTATCCTGGTTTTTCCCTGAACATCTCTGCTCACCTTCCTGATGTAGGTCCTTTTTTCCAGGAACCACTACAACATCTACATTATATGAAAACATACAGTGTTTTGATTATATGTTAAATCTATAAAAGGACTACATAAGAAGGAATGCAGCGATTTTCAGAAGGGAATATAGTAGAGCATCACTTCTTACCATGAGTGTTACACTCATGTGATGGGAAGAAGGATATGAAATAAATAGTGCTACCAATTATGATCTAGTGGTAGTAGCTCCAAAGGTGTTAGTTTTGCAATTAAGTATAAACTACTGTAGCATTTTGAAGATGTGTGCGTGTGTGTGTGTGTGTATGCGCACTAGTTAAAAACTGAGAAACATGACCCAGATAGTGCACTGCTGAAGAGATGTACTATAGAGGTAGGTGAGCAGGCTTTGTGAACAAGGCTGTTTTATATGCAAGCAGAACTGTGCTTCTGTTCCCTCGAGGTACAGAATTTTAAGAGGTAATGATGTTTTACAGTAATTAGAGTAATTCTACATACAGTAGTTAACTGTGAAATGAGAACGGCTGTGCAGTATGCTGGTTTTCCAGAATATTCATATTATCTGTAGGAGGAGATAATTTGGTGTATACGTTTGGGAAAGAGGCTTTTTAGTAGAGATTTTACTTTCTTCACATTTTGATTCCTTATACTGTCCTTCAAGGATAACTAAGTGTCAGTATCAGAACAAGTGGAATGCTGCCTGAGCAGAACGATTTCCTTCAAAATTATTTTCTAGTTTTACCACTGAAATATGTAGTCCTTGTTGTTTTTGAACTGGTAAATCCCAATTTCAGAAGCATTTTTCTGTTGTCTTATATAATCTCTAGCAAACCTGTTTTAAAAGCTGTCATACAAATATAGGATTGGATCCAGTGGAAACTCATGTGGATGGAGTTGGGAGAAATGGCTCTTTCCCCACCTTTTCCTTTCCCAGGTATCCTGCTGTTTGTCCAGCAAATCCTCTGTAAGAGCTGGGTGAGCCTCTCAAGCAAAATGCACCACAAAATAGAGCAGTGCAGCAAAGAGGCAGAGTTGAGTGTTATTGCCTTCTCTGCCGAAATAAATTCCCAGTGGAAGAAGGAGACTTTTCCTGATTTGCCCTCACAGCTGCAGAGCCCCATACCATGATGCATTTTTGTTTGTGTGGCTCTAGCAACCGTCACAGCAGGCTGCATACGGAAGGAAAGGTGGAGGAAAATCCAATGTGCCAGCACCTTTTGTGAGCATTTAGGGGGGACCCTACCCTCTGGCTTTGGGTGTCAATTTGTAGCCAGGCTCTTCTGAATAGCTCCATGACGGGGATATATGGGAAAGCAAGGCAGTTCTGAGAGAAAGCACCTTGTTCTTGGTTAGCTGTGGCAGGAAAGAAATAAACAAGAGGGTTTGATGGCCAGGACTATGCATGCTTGGAAGCTGAGGGAGAATAAGCTTTGTGTCCTTTTAAGAGGACAGTAAAAAGTAATTTACTTTCAGGTGGTAACAATTTGTTCATCAACTAGAGTTGCTTAATTTTGGTTCTTTTTTTTTTTTACTCTTTCCTGATACCTACCTACTTGAGTGCCTCAAAAACAGCCAGGAGTTTTCTTAACTATCATGGAAAGGCAAAATATGCTGGTATAAAAGGCAATGCAGATCTTCCTACAATACCTTGTTATAATTTCCTTTCTTAGTTCCTCTGGTAGTGAACATGTCACTTGTACATCTTGGTTTACTTGCCAGCCAGATTCATTAATATTCCGTTCACAATTCTGTGTTGTATGGATCTCTTTGCTGTAATTAATTTTGAAGGTTCTAATGCAAGCTTTTGAAAAAAGTCTGAATCTTGTCAGTGTGGAAGCAGGAGCATCCCAGAGCATCATAGGAGAAATGTCAGGTATAATTCTCTTTCCAGATGGCACCCCTACAGGTGAGGCAGTAGCCTGTGAAATTACATTCTAAATTACACTAGAGATGAGCACCACACATATAGCAAAGCATTCAGAAATTGGTAATAAATGACTTGATTGAAAATGAGGGACAGTTCCAACAAAACTTACAGGGATGTGATATTTATGAGAGAATGGCGATCTGAGGAAAGCCTGAAGAACCAAAATGGGAAGACTCTGAGGGAGGACAGTGATATCTGTTATACTGCAAGATAATTTTGTTTGTGTCCTGCCTTCTGCAACCTTCAATGTGGCTCTCAACATAAAAAGTAATGTCAAAAGAAATAATTTACACAGATGTCAATCACTAGTAAACTAATGAAATTGTCCCTGCACCTGGGAGGTAAATCGAGGGGATATCAGATATGTAGCAATTTGCAGGATGTACATTCGCACTGGGTGCTGTGACATAACATCACTGGGGTGCATTTGGGTCTTGTCTCAGAAAATTGTAATCTGCATACATACCCCTCTGCTGGACTATGTTGAAAGTCTGAAAAGGGAATGCTGTGTGGCCGTTTCTCATGATTTCAGTCTACTCCCTTTGTTATGAAAAAGAGTAGGAGTTGCAATAGAAAAAAAATCCCATGGTGAGCACAACAGAAAGCCCGAGGGCCTCTACTGAACCAAAGCATACACTTTATACTTAGCAAGCAGCAGGCATTAGGTTTAGAATACAGCAGATAGTTCCTCCTGGCTCTCTTAGAGCCATTCAAGATTGGCTGCAAAAGGATTTCTGAGAAGAAAAAGGAAATGAGCGTGGATATCAGGAAGGAGATTGCAACAGCCCCCAGTTTTTATTTAATTCTATTTGCTGATGCTTGAGGCTGTGTTAATCACTCTCTGTGTACAATTCCAGAGGCATAGTTCTTTGCATCCAGAATTAGGGTCTTATGTACACCTTAAAGGCAAGTTTCTTGTGGAATAAACTGTCATGAGGCAGAAGCACTTTCTTACAAAAGCTTATGCCGTAATAAATTGGTCAGTGTGACAGGCCCTTTCTGCCAGTTGAAGGAACCCATAGAGCCCCTTATTATTTTGAGGAGTCAGGTATGTTTTGGACTGTAAACTTCCCATCAGTTACAAGATATTTTTAGGGTAGCGAGTGTAAAGGCTCTGGATCACTGTTGTGAAGTAAGTTTTGTATTGAGCCTGAAGAGTGCACAGATCACTGAAGTAGGAGGTTCAATAAAGCAACAAAGATTTATTTATATGCAGGTTGTGTAGTGAATTTTCTTTAATGCTAGTGGGTGCAAACAGGCTTTCACTGACTCATCCCCAGGTTGGATCCGTACACACACACACACACACACACACACACACACACGCACACACACACACACAGGATTCCACCCATATCATCCTTCCTTTTCTTAAGCGTCACACTAAATGGTATGTACTCTGCTTATCACTCGAACTGTTTACTCTATTGCTGCAGCAGACCCAAAAACTGTCTGCTGCTGTGTTTTCCTCCAGCATTCCCAACCCCATCTGAAAGGTGACTGGATGCTGGAGCAGCACTCCTATAGGCTTGGGTGTGAAATAGCTGAGTGGCTCTTTTTCCTTTTGGGAGCAGGACATCCTCCTCCATCACAGTGAGTCTTCAAGATATTGCAGGACTCTTTGATATTTCATTATTTTGTGTGTTTGTGTGTGTGTGTGTGAGAGAGAGAAAGTTCCACATCTCTTGGGGGCAAGAATATAAGAACTTTTGTCTTACTGGGTCACATTATAGGCCCCTTCTCATTCAGTAATCTGTCTTCCAGTGGTCGTCAGCCATATGAAGAAGGGCATGATAGAGATTGCATGTCAAGGTTGATTATTAGGTGGTGCAACTCTGGATGAAAGTACATACTTTTCATAGCCATCATGAATAACAGGCAATAAAGGTGTCCTCCACAAGAACATACCAAGGGCTGATAGTACTTCTCTTTCTGTCAGGCACTATAGGTTAAGTGAATGAAGCTTTGAAAAACTCATGTTTTGATTTCAGTGATGGATGGTAGTTTTGTTCAGCTGTGGCCATGGGAGATGGGAGAAAAGAGCATCCTCCATTTCTAAACCCTTTGTAAGCATGTGGGTAGTTTCTTCTAGAAAAAGAGACACCATCAGTTGGGCTGAATGAAGTTCTGTTCACTGATAACTGGAAACACCACTCTCAGTAGCAGTGGTAGTAAGTAAATTTATTGCATATGGCCGTAGACCGTTACAATATAAAATACACAAAATATAAATTTAAAGTTCAAAAGTACTGTTCTAAAAACAAAGCCTTCAGAATAAGACTGTATAACATTTCAACAATAAAACACGCTCAGTAGCTCCTTACTGTTTCTGTATTCCTGTCAATACAGGTTGATTGCTGCCTCCGCACACATTCCCATCAATTCCTAGATGACTTTCCAAAAATGTTAATTTCAAATTTTACAGGATTTTTTTTTGAAAAAACCAACACATAACAACATACAAGTATGCCTGTTGCACTAAACAGATTGCATCACAATGTGCTGCCTGTCATGATAAATGTGAAGCCTTATGAATAACTTGTGAAAGCAAGGATAAAATAAAGTAATTTTTAAAAATGATAACTTGCCCACTTCGGTCCTGAAGCTATCTTGTGGTGTCTGCTACTCCCTGTACCTATGAGCCTTCATATTATTTTCTGCTGCCAAGAATATTAGCATCAGGGCATGATGGGTATCTGCCAGCTTTAGGGTGCAACAGAGATCATTCCAAACCTCTGCTAAGTTTCTTGCAAAGAGAGAAGGACTCTCTATAGATTCTCTCCTACCCTACACTACACAGGCGTTTTCTAATAGAGATGTTTTAGAGTAGTTCACTAGCTACATCATGGAACAGTAAAAAAAAAAATTGTAGGTGATGAAAATGAGGTCCTTAATCACTTGACAAATGCTGGACTGGTAAGGAAAGGTGGTTTATTTGACATAAAGGTAGAGGAAAGGATAAAGTACTAAGAGGAAAGATAAAGAGAGCCTGCAGACATATAGGGAGGTTATATGCTAGCATGCCGTTATATTATAGCTAACTCTTGTTTGAAATACTTCGTTACAGAGGAATTTCATTACCAATAAATTAAGTAAGGGTAAGAGTATTATGAAACCAATTGCTATGTTGCAGCAACTAACAGGAATAACAAAAACAACTATTAGAGGTGACTTCTTTGTAGGCAAGTAGAGAGCAATGCTCGCTATTTGTCCTTGTAGACTTTATGCTGCAAAACATTCTAAAACACATCTTGTAAAATCCGCATATAGTTATAGAAGAGACTAAATTCTTTAATAAGGCATTTTGTCTTCCAATATACAGGGATACTTCCTCCTTTTTGAGTCAATGCTGGATTCTGTGATTTACGCAAGGAACAAGTACCTGGCGAAAGGTGGTTCAGGTTAGTCTACAATTCTGTTTTAATAAACCATCTCAGGGGAAGCAAAAGATTTAGACTCTGCTATGCATGGCTAAGAAAGTTCTTACCTGAGATGAAAAATGTTTCCATTAGTGGAAGCTTCAAGGCATTCATTTTATAGTATGGGTAATATAAAACCATTGATGGGATATTTGGGCCTTAAAGAAAATAGCATTTTTAAAGAACAGTTTGACTTTACAAAAACAGAAGTATAATCCTTGAAAGTTTATAAAGTGTTTTGTTGTTGTTGAAAAACAGGCTTTCACCGTAAGACATTACCATAGAAACGCTTCATAAAGATTGAAAGTAATGTAATTTGTAAGAGTTTATTAATACACTGTGAATCCAATCCTAAACAGGGTTGCATCCTTCTGTTGAAGTCAGTGGGCTAAGAAAGTGTAACTCTGGTTAGGATTGCACTATTTGTGTGTGTACATAGCAGTCAGTGTAAGTCTATTGCCTGCATAGAAAAGACCTCTTGAGTAATTCAGTTTTGCAGTTTGTGGAAAGCCAGTAGAGTGGGAGCCTTCCTGACGTCCTTAGGCAGGCCATTCCAGAAAGTGGGAGGCCACAACAGGGAAGGCATGCGTACAGGCAGTTGTTGATTTTGCCCATTTGCAGGTTGGCACCTGCAGAAGACCCTGCCCCAATGAGCGAAGCTGTTGTGGTAGAGCATTGGGGGAGAGGCGATCTCGCAGATATGAGGCTCCAGGGCCATGTATGTGATAATTAATTCTGACTTGGTTTTGTTTTTTGAGTTTTAAATTTTTATTGATTTTTTTTTTAAAGGTAGGGAAGTAGGGAATAGGGAAGGGGGTACAAAGTGGAAAAAAGAATAGTGCTAAGTTACTTCTACAGACTCTGTTACATTACATTAATAATCCTACTTATACAATCAGGTAATTCTTTGTGTTAAATCTGGTCACTTAAGTCCATACATTTCTTGATATCTGCAAAAAACAAGTTATTACCTTTACATCATAAAAGCATTCTGTAACTTCTTAGAAGGTGTTTATACCATCTTATTACCCTGATACCTTTTTATAATCATATTTCAATTGTATTAATTTCATATCTATGGATTCTCATAGTCAAAACTTTTATAACCTCTTAATCTTTTACTACAAAACCAATATTTACTCATATAATTATGGATCCTTAATATCCTACTGCTTATAAATAGCCATTCTATAACAAAACATTCTAAAGATTATATATTAACCCTTAAGGAGAAAGACATACCTAATACTAAATTCAACTTCACATTCCTTATAAAAGTTTTCATACAAACACTGATACAGTCTTATTACCTTAATACTCTTTTATAATCATGTTTCACTTATATTAATTTCATATCAATGGATTACAAAACCAGTCCTTACTCATATAATTATGTATCCTTAATATCCTATTGCTTATACATAGCCTTTCTATAAGCAAAGCATTCTAAAAATTGTATATTAACCCTAAAGAAAAAACATATCTAATACTAAATTCAACTTCACATGTCTTATAAAAATTTTCATACAAATGCTGATAATATTTATATTTTGCTACATCCATACTAAATTCCATACAGCTGTTATTAATATTTGTTTTTAAGTCACATTATAAAGTTTTAAGCTTTTCTAAAATTTCATATAAAAACTACCTTGTAACATGTATTTCTTTTTATATTTGATTTTGATCACAATTTCTCTTAAATTTTATATCCTTAAATCTCATTAAATCTCCTTAACTTCCATTTGAAAAATAATTTGCCCTGCTGTAGCAATTCTACCTTAAATAGTCCCCCACCCTTTTTCCTCCTTCTTGAGTTCCTAGCATTTTATTTTCTATAACTGAGCATTGTTCCTATAAAATGTCAGTGCGAGAGTAGAACTCTGTACCTTTTACTAAATTCAGCTTCACATTTCTGGAGATGAACTGTCTTATTAAAATTTCCATCTAAATACTGATAGTTCTTTAAGATACATACAAATATCTTATAACACATACATCTTTGACCTTTAAATTTAGCCATACTAAATTCCGTAAAGCTATAATTATTTATTTTAGATCAAATTACAAGGTTTTGAGCTTTTCTAAAATTAGAAATAAAAACTATCTTGTGACATTTCTTTCAACATTTAGTTTTAATCACAATTTCTCTTAAGAGAATCAGAGAATCCATGATCCTTCTCAGAATCCAATTTCAATATAATCCAAATGAATTCAGCTTATCTCCCACAACAACCTTTTGAGTCTGATCTCTGAGGAATTATTTCAACCAGTGTTTAGCACATATCCTGATACCTACTTCTGCCTCCAGGTGCCTCAAAAATATGGTATTGGCCTTTTGTACACTCAGACAAAGGTCATCAACTAAAGCTACCAGAGCCATTTTTGTCCCATAGCCCAGCCTAAAGCCAAAGTGAAAAGGGTCTTGAGCAGATGAGTTATCCAAGAAGACCTGGAGATTGTATGCTACTACTCTCTCAATCACTTTTGCCAAGAAAGGGCAGGTTAGAGACCTGGTGACAACTGGCCACATCATTTTTCTGTGTGGATTTTTTTTAGTAGTGGCCAAGGGAAGGTGCTCTGAGTTGGTGACTGGACTGTAATAGATACTAAGTTTGGTCTATAATAGATACTAAGTTTGGTGATGTGATTCTTATATGATTTTAGCAGCCCGGGTGGGCTATGGTCCAGAGTTCTAGTAGTGATCTTTACCAATCCCAGGATCTTGCTGATGTCCAACATGGAAACTGGAACACAATGATTTATGAATAGACAAGGTGGTACGTTAGTCCTGTCTACTGATGTGCCTGTGTTACAACTGATATCCAGGTCAGAGTAGGAAAGAGTGAGAGTCCAGTAACACCCTAAAGGCTCACAAAATTTGTGGTAGGGTATGAGCTTTCGTGAGTCATATCCTACCACAAATTTTGTTGGTCTTTAAGGTGCTACTGGACTCTTACTCTTTTCTACTGCTACAGACAGACTAATACGTCTACCCATCTTGATCTATATCCAGGTCAGAGAGTATTCTCGATATTTTATCAGCAAAAAACTTTGCAAAGATTTCACAGTTAATTGTTTCTTCCTAAAACAGTAAAGGCTTAGATTTTGGCATCAGCAGTTCCTGAGCTACCTTTAACAGTTGGGATGGTTGTGAGCTAACTGATGCTATAACAACAGAGAAGCAACATTTCTTTGTCACTATCCTTGCTACTTCATAGGTCTCCCAATGGGTACTATAGTGTAATCTATCAGATTGGGGAATGGTTTGCTGCCACAATCATTCTAGCTGGAGCCACATTCACTTTGGATTTAAGTATGTAGTGGTCAGACCCAGCAGTGTAACTGGGGTGGGGTGTGTGATTCACCTTGGGCACAGCTTGAGGCAAGCCCTTGAAGGGGGTCCTCAAAACTAGTGTCATGCTGCATCCAGCCGAATGTCTTTCCTTTTATTTTTAAAATGCAGCTCTGGCTGCAGCCACAAGGGACTCAGGGAAGTCTAAGCATAGCAAAAAGCATTCTCGGATTGGCTGAACTTGCCTACCTCCAAGCAAACTCAGCAACAAGCAAGCCAGCACACGGCTAGCTGCTACAGTAATTGCCAGCCTGCAGGTCATTTTCTCCAGGAGTCTAGTCTTTCTCTCTTCCTTTCCTTGCACCCAGCTCAGCTAGATCTTGCAAAGCAGTAGTTAGGGTGTTGCAACCTTTTCCTCTCTTAAATTCTGTCCCACTTTTCCACACATTTCTCCTTCATTTCTGTCTCCCGTCACCTAATTTTCCGGGGGGCGGGGGGGGGTGCTAGTTATTTTCACTTCTTGGTCTCCAGGCCTTTTCATCCCTATTCTGCTTGGTGACAGAATATATTTAAGAGTAGTATAGTGGCAAACCTTTGTTGATATTATTAACAGAAGGCATTGGGTTTGCTGAGTACTGTACATTGCACTGTTTCTTCTGGGCTTCCAATCCCCCCCCCACTTGGACTGTGATTCTGTGCTTGACATCAGCTGGCATTGCCACAGTGGCTCTGGGTTTTCTGGGTACTGTACATTGCAGTGGTTTTGCTGGGCTTTCAAAAATGCCCTCCCTACAGTTTCTACTGCAGAGATTCTCTGGTTTGTCTTTAGTCCAAGGTCACCCAGCAAGCTTCCACGACATTAGTGGGGATTCGAACCTGGATTTCCTAGATCCAAGTCTGACACTTTAACCACTACACTACAACAGTTCTTGTGACTGAATAGTGTGTTGGAACTTGAATCTTTTTTTACTGGCATGATTATAAATATGAAATTAAAATAAAATTTTCACTGTCTGTGTTCCTTTTCTAACCATTGAAACAAAGTTTGTTTCTAGTGGTACCTTTAAGACCAAACTTTGTTCTGCTGCTTCAGACCAACATGGCTACCCACCTGAATCTATTTTCTGACCGTTGTTGTTGTTGTTATTATTAGTTTTATTTCATTATTATTGTTACTGAAAATAATTTTGTCATATAGAGAAGGGGCCCTGACTTGGATAGCCCCAGGCTAGCCTGATCTCATCAAATCTCAGAAGCTAAGCAGGACTGACGTGGAGGCAGGCAATGGCAAAACATCTCCAAACATCTCTTGCCTTGAAAACCCTACAGGGTTGCCATAAGTCTGCTGTGACTTGATGGCAAAAAAAAAATAGAAGAGGGGAGGGTCTAAAAAAAATTATCCACCCCAGGCGTCAAATAGACCATGCTGCAGGTTGAATCGCTAACCCTGAAACTAGGCCATCCGTCAATTGTTTATTGTAAAAAATTAGATCCAGTGGGTGATCTATCATGTATTGGGCCCATCACAATTTTATAGAGGCCCAAAGCAGTAAAAGAAAATATAAAATCCTGGGCTGGTCCTGGTAAGGTATCTTCACCATAGATATTGAAGTCCCCTGAAACGTTCAGTCTAGGAGTCTGCAGTACCACATAGGGCAGTACTTCTCACACTGGAGAACTAGGCAGCTGGTAGACAAGAAGAATGCCTGATCTGTCCTTAGTGTAAGGAGCATACATCAATGCCAGGAATAGTTTGCACTGGAAGATAGCACAAGGAAGAGCAAAGTTCTGGTAGGATGGCAGGTAAGAAATACACATTTTTTTCTAAGCTACACTTTTTTTTGGCCCTGCTTCCTAAACCATTCTGTTACACTATTATTCTATTACCTTTATAGAAAAGTCCACCATAAGAAATCCATTTAACATAGGTTGCAGATTGACAGAAGCGTGGGAAGTAGGGGTGTACACACCAAAAAAAATCTGTATTTTTTGGGTTTGGGTATACCACACCCGAAAAATACCAGTGTATACCAATATTCCTGAATCCCAGTATTGGTACGATATTGGGATTCAGGAAGTAATCAGTACTGCAGAAGTTATTCGGCTCCATCCCTTACCTTCCCTCCCTGAGTTATGCCGCAGCGGCAGCACACCTCAACAACTGAAGGGAATGCATGTAAAGAAACTGCGGTCTCTTTAAATAGCTTCCCTTCCCTTGCAGAGGCATGCTGCCACTGCGGTGCAACTCAGGGAGGGGAGGGAAGATATTTAAACTTTAAATACCTTCCCTCCCTGAGTTGTGCCACCATGGCGGCATGCCTCAACAAGGGAAGGGAAGGCTTTAAATGCCTTCCCTTCACTCGCTGATGCATGCCCCCACTGTGGTGTGACTGAGGAAGGGAAGGGATGTGCGTAGCTTGGCTTTGGCTTCTGGTGGTGCTGTAAGCTAGCAGACAGCCAAGTGGAGGGTGGAAGGATAGGATTGCCCCATGGGTCTTGCAGGCCCCCCCACTTGTAAGTAGCTATAATATGGCAGAATTTTGTTGCAGATGTCGGCATATGGAGAAGCAAGCCCAGTGAACAAATTGTGAACTGGGGCTTGTAGAAACCTGTCTGATAAAGCCATTTACCCCCAAAAGATTTTTTTTTTATTATTATCTTAGGGATTTATGCAAAGTGAAGTGGGGGTCTGCAGTAATGGAGAGAGAATGGGTAGCATTTCTGGTCAGTTGGATTCTGCCAGCATTTCTTCTGTAACAAAAGGAGGTGGGGCCACCTTTTGATGCTCAAAAAGCTATGCTGGTGATCACAGGACCCACTTGACCAAAAACCTACATGGAACTGGGGCTGCATTGAGGAGGGGAATTGGCAAAATCACTCTTCCCTCTTGTGCCAGCAGAAAAGTTGGTAAAATCTCACACAGTACCATTTTGGAAAGGCTTAGCAAATGAACCATAACCCTGTACTATAGGACATAATTCTAAATGGTTGGCTACAATGAAGTACTAATTTTGAAATGCAGAATTGACAAATGGCTTTCACAAGAACAGAAACTGAGATATAGCTGGAATGCAGCTGTCACTGTAAGAGAGTCGAGTCAATGGGAACAAAGCAGTGGGGTGAAAAGCAATGGTAGGGGTATAAATATTAACTTCCTTTTCCCAATAGAATACAACGTTAACAGCACTACTAGCTTGATTGTCCACTTCATTTAGCAGGATTTTAAATAGAACACTTGTGCCTTTGGGCATTTAACTGATGCTCTCCTGTTAGCTAGTTTGGGAGGTTAATGGTTGCTTTGTAAATGGTTTCGTATGCTTCTCTATAAATCAACCAGCAGGTGGGGTTCAAACTGCAGAAGACCTCATAGCACATGCAGTCTACTTTTGCATTATGTGAAGCAACAGAACAGATGATGCTGTCAAACATCAGTGAGATAAAAATATACTACATTAACATTGGGGTGGAACTTCTTCAAGATTTGGGCTAGAGGTCTAGTAACCCCCTTGCCTGTGTAGAGAAAGGAGATTTATAATGGAAGTGCTCTGATACAATACAAGATGTTTTAATCGAGGGTTTTTTCTGCCACAACCATGTTTATATAATATAATTAAACAGAATGTGCTGATGCTTTGCTTAAAGTAAGTGCCTGTTTATTGCATATCTAGTATTTTCTGTAGGGATATAAGCAAAGGGCTAGGAAAAATAAGGTACTACAGAATAGGAGGTGGGGGTTAAGTATCTGTGTAATATGTATGCATTTAAGATATATTGTCTTTCTCATTGCAATGCCTGTGGCCTAATTGTACAGTTCATTTAGCAGGACTTTAAATGGGATACTAACTCCTTCAGGACTTTGAACCTATCAAACTGTTGACAACTACTTTGGAAGAAAGTATCTTGTTTGATTTCAGTGTGCCTGAGAAGCGTTAAGCATTTCAACCCAAAAAGCAAAATGATTATTCAGCTTTTGTTTAGAAGTTTGTGTTGCAGTTGCGCCAGGTCCAGTGCCTGAAGTGTCAGACTCAGCCCTGGGAGTTTAGGATTCAGGTTATATCTTGCTGTGGTTTCGTTTTGTGGATTTAGGGAAATCCAGAGATCAGTAAAACGTTAGAAGAAGTGGTGCACACATAAAATGAGTGCACACATTATGTTACATCCTTATATCCATATGTATCTTATGTGTGCTTCTTATATGTTCATGTGAGATTTGAACCAGGAAACCAATTCCACACACGCCCACCAAGAATCACCTGGCACAACTATGCCTTCTTTTCTAGCAGTTGTTCAGGGAAGAGTGCTGAACACAGTACTGAAAACTAACAGGAAAGCTCATGTGTGGTGCTATAGTTAAGAACATAAGAACATAAGAACATAAGAGAAGCCAATGTTGAATCAGGCCAATGGCCCATCTAGTCCAACACTCTGTCACACAGCGGCCAAAATATACCAGGTGCCATCAGGAGGTCCAGCAGTGGGGCCAGGGCACCAGAAGCCCTCCCACTGCTGCCCCCTCCAGCACCAAGAATAGAGTGCATCACCTGCCCCAGACTGAGAGTTCTCATTCTATACCCTGTGGCTAATAGCCACTGGTGGACTTCTGCTCCATATGTTTATCTAATTTCCTCTTGAAACTGTCCATGCTTGCAGCTGCCACGACCTCCTGTGGCAGTGAATTCCATATGTTAATCACTCTTTGGGTGAAGAAGTATTTCCTTTTATCTGTTCTAACCCGACTGCTCAGCAATTTCATAGAGTGCCCACGAGTTCTTGTATTGTGAGAAAGGGAGAAAAGTACTTCTTTCTCAACCTGCTCAATCCCATTCATAATCTTATAAACCTCGATCATGTCACCCCTCAGCCGTCGTTTCTCCAAGCTAAAGAGCCCCAAGCATTTTAACCTTTCTTCATAGGGAAGGTGTTCCAACCCTTTTATCATTCTAGTTGCCCTTCTCTGCACTTTTTCCAATGCTATAATATCCTTTTTGAGATGTGGTGACCAGAACTGTACACAGTATTCCAAATGAGGTCGCACCAATGATTTATACAGGGGCATGATGATACTGGCTGATTTGTTATCAATTCCCTTCCTAATAATCCCCAGCATAGCGTTGGCCTTCTTTATTGCAGCTACACATTGTGTAGACATTTTCAGCGAGTTATCCACTCGCTGTTATCAGCGAGTGGATAGTTATCACTACCATCAGGAACTAGCTGGTTTATGCTAAACATAAAAGCAGCAACCAGCATAACATAGACAAGGGGGATTGTAGCAGAGTGGGAGAGGAGTAAATCAGCCTTAAAAGCATTTGGAATATGGGAGGAGGAAAAGATTTGGGGTGGGGAGTGTCAAATTTGTCTCACAGACAAATTTAAAAAGGAATTCCTAGAGCTTCCTTGTATCACTTTTGGGCTTTCCCTGGAAGTAACACAGTGGCACAGATGACATTGCAACCCCACCCCATGTCCCTGCTCCCAGCCCTCTCATGACTTGCCAGGCACAACCTGAAAACCATACCCGCACATCAAGGTTGGACATTGAATGTTAAGTTAAAGGCAGAAGTGAGAGAGAAAAACCCAGAGGTCTGGGAAATTGTCTGGCCTAAAACCCATTGTCTCGTGCGATTCCTTGTAGGCCTCAAAGTCTTATTTCTATGAATGAGCTTAATTGCCCTGTGCTTATCACCAGGAAGGTGAAACTATGCGACCCACAGACAGTATAAAGGATTTTGGTTTTGTGTTTTGCTTGCTTGTGAGATTCCTAACTTGTATTGAAATACTACCTTGTAAATTAAAAAGGAGGCCTAATGAGCACTGAGCATGCTCTTTGTTGTCTGCTAGGTCCTGTAGAATGTTGAGGGCAGTTGAACATGGGAGGGGGGAGGTGTGAGAGAGAGAGAGAGAGAGGAATGACTCCTGACCACTTTCTGGAGTGACAGATTGTGGAACAGTTGAAGCTTTTCCCCCAGAAAAATTCATATGAAGAAGCTCACCTCATTTTTTTTTAAGATTTTTTTATTTTCACAACACAACATATAAAGGGAATATTAGTTCAGTTTCTTAAACATTCTTCTTAACATGCACATATCTGATTACTTAAAAGTTTCAACACCTTATCTCATTAAATTTAGGTTTTAAAGTTTGCAAATATATTGAAAATTACTTTTTCCAAGTCTTTGAAGATTTAAGATTGTCTATATTGCCTTGTCAGTATAGTTTTCAAGCCACACATAAAATCCTGTCCATGTATTCTCAAATGCTGTTTCTGATTGTCCTTTCAGAGTCAAAGCCAATTTATCAATTTCTGCCGTTTCCAGGATTTTTCTTTAAAAATTTTCTTTGGAAGGTGCTTCCGTGTTTCTCCAATATTTGGCGTAACAAATTCTAGCAGTTGTATTTATATACAATATACGATATGAGTCATTTTTCTTACAACTTTCAGGTAAAATATTCAACAAAAACATTTCTGGAATAAAAGGTACAGAACAGTTTAAGATTTTTTGTAACATTTCATGGATTTCAACCCAGTATTTTTTCACTTTATCACATAGCCACAACGTATGATACAGAGATCCAACCTTATTTTGACATTTCCAACTTAATTTAGAACATTTAGAGTCAAGTTTAGCCAGCTTTTCAGGAGTAACATACCATCTATAAAACATCTTGTATACATTTTCTTTATATGAAATTGCTTTTGTAATTTTTAAGTTTTTCTTCCACACTTGTGACCATTTATCTAATTCAGTGTTATGGCCCAGGTTTTGAGCCAATTTTATCATGACATTTTTCACTACGTCCTCTTAAGTCTTATTGTCTAATAGCAGTGCTTATATTTTCTTTATAAGTCTCCTGTCTGTATGTATCAGAATTTTATCTATTTCTGATATTTTATCATAGAAGCCCAACTGTTTGTCTTTAGAATATCTAGATATAATTTGATTTTTTGCCACCATGTTAATGATTCTATTGGTTTCAGTTCATTTCTATTGTCCAACAAGTCTGCATATCTTAGAGTTTTTTTCCTCAGAATATATGTTTGGATTAGTAAAAGCTTCTAAAGGTGCGATCCATTTTGGAGTTCTGGTATGCAATTTTTGCTTTGCTTCTTCCCATATCTTCAGTAGAGAGGTTCTAATAAGATGTTGTTTGAAATATTTATGTGTATCTGCTTTCCCATATCGCAAGAAAGTGTGCCAGCCTAACAGCAAGTCATGTCCTTCTAGTTTCAAAAGTCTTGGATTCTCTAGAGTAATCCAGTCTTTTATCCATGTCAGAACTGTAGTTCTGTAATACAGTAATCCATTTGAATTGCGAATCCAGCTCTCTCTTTAATATCTTGAACGGCTTTTATTCTTGGTCTTTTCCCTTGCCATATGAAAAGTAAAATCATTTTGTTGAGTTCTTTAAAATATTTTTGATTTTGAAGTACAGGTATTGTCTGAAATAAAAAGATCAATTTTGGTAATATATTAATTTTAATTGTAGCTATTCTTCCCATTAATGATATTTCAAGGTTTTTCCATTTTTCCAAGTCTTCTTTAATTTTTTTCATCAATTCTATGTAATTACTTTCAATCAAGGAGCTATGCCTATTTGTTAAATTTATTCCTAAATATGGCCATACCGCCCTGAACATGCCCGAGCTCATCTGAGCTCACCTAATTCTTGATTTTTCCTCTTGGTTTTCTTCTTTTTGCTGCAGCCTTTATACTATTCTAGAAATTCCCTGAATTTCAGGGGACTCAGGAGACTGCAGTAGGAAAGGTGGTAGGTTCCCTTTTGCAAAACTGCTCAGTTTGAGTTGAATCGTGTTAGTTGGAACTTGATGCTTTCTGTGTAGTAGTGTATTTGGCACAATGTAGACTAGCAGCTGTTGTGTGATCCCCTAGTGTCCCTCAACTTCTGTAAAATCTGTGACTCATATTAAACTATGATCTGAGAAAGGAGGCTCTTATTCCAAAATACAATTGCTGTATGAGAAAGTGCTTGCTTGATGTTCATTTACAACCCTGTCTGCTACCTCATTAGAACAGCCTTACCCTCTTAATGTTCTTAAATTTGTGAGGCACTGCTTAAGGGATAAAAGATTTCCCATCTCACTTTGCTCTCTGTATGAGCTGTTATTGGTGACAAATGATTCTGGGGCAGTGAATCGAGAAGGACACAGATGACAAACCCATGAATTTGTAGAGTGGGTTGCTGTGAGATGTGTCTGATCAGCATTTAATATCACCTATGATGAGGAATAATTTAATCAGACAAAAGCTAAATGACAGAATATGAGACCTGGAAATTAAAAAAATTCTCACATAAATTGACCAGTCACCAAAGTATGTGTCCAAATCCTTCTCCATAAACTGTGGTCTTCACAAAAGTAAGGAAAGTAATTTCAGTAGTGGTTGGGTTGGTTCTGTTCCAACAAAGAGAAAAAAGGACTGCATAATGTAATACTGTAACAAGCATACAAATGGTGACCCTGTCCGGAAAACCACAAGTGCAGTAGAGAGTTATGAATGCATTGCTTTGCATTAGCTATCAAGCATAAGATAAGGGGGAGAAAGGGGACACTTGGGTGCAGTGGTAGAGGGTTCATTATGAAGGTTCCAGCAGAGCCTATTTGAGATGCCAAGTACAAAGTCTCAACTCCTTGCAGCTGACTTCTGGGGGTTTGATAAACTGTTTCTGCATATAGAAACCTAAATGGAGGACAAAAATTGGGTGAGTAGTTCTAAAATTAGCAGTTTACTAGAATGACTCATGATCCTATAGCATTTTAAGACTGATTATTCTCTTTCCAGCAATTTCAGTTCTTAATATAAAGTTTAATACACTGTGGCCAGAAATAAGAACAAAAACAATTCTTCCTGGAAGCTGACTTTAAAAGTGAAGTGTTGGTATTACATTTTATTTGAAAATAAGGCTAACTACAATCCTATGCAGCTGAGAATAAGATGCCATTGAACATATTGGGATTTTTGAATAAATGGGCATAGGATTTGGATGTATAACAACACTGAATTTACATTGGAAGAATAGGAAATATGTCAGAAATTGGGAACCCACAAGGACCTGTGGGATCTACTTCACTTTCTCATGCATTCCCTTCCCCATGCTATATAGCCTCTTTCTTTCCTCCTGGTAGTTCCCATATTCTTTCCCCTTTCCCTGCTTGCTTCTCTCTTTCCTGTTCACCAAACAACCTTTCTTTTATCGGTCCTCCCACAGTGTGTTTGATTATTTAATTTATACCCAGTCTTTCTGTCAAGTGGGGACACAAAGCAGCTCCCAGCATTCTCCTTTTCTCCATTTCATTTTCACAACAACCCTGTGAACAAGGTTAGGCTGAGAATGTGTGACAGGCCCAAAATTCCTAGTAAGCTTCCAGGGCAGAGTGGGGACCTGAACCTTGGTCTTCCAATCCTAGTCTGACACTGTAACTGCTATACTACTCCAGCTCTCTCAGATTTTCCTCCTTCCCTTTCCCTGGAAATGTTTGCCCAAACCGCAAAAGTTGTGCAGTAGCAAGTTGCTTGGATGAGTGTTGTGGTGGCCATTGCTGAGCCCACCAAGTCATGCAGATTGTGTGGAGGCTGCTGCTGGTTCCAGGCAGGATGTGTGGTATCATCATAGCCACTGCTACTCCTGGGTGAATTGTGTGGATTGCATGGTAGCAAGTTTCCTGGTGGTTGCTCCTGGGCCTGGCTTCTTGAGTCCTCCCTCCAGGGAGGCTAGCAATATTGTTGTAGTTGCCTAGCAACCCCCATAATAGCTACCGAGATCTCAGAAGACATTACATTCTTAAAGTTACAGGTGCTCCTTCTATTAACACCCCCACTGTATTTGTTTTTAGATTTCAGATTTTTTCTGGAAACCAGAGCCATTTCATAGGTTTGTAGAAAGATCTGTTTTGTCTGTTCATAGCTTCAGTCTCTGGATTTAAGTATCCACAGATGGGGCTATGACGGACCTCTGGTTCTTCTCTGTGAGGCAGATATTCTTGCCAAACTCTGTTTCCCACTCTGACTGAGCAGCCTCAGTAGCTGACACTTAGGCTTTAAGTTCTGTTTTCTGAACTTTTCCTCAAATGTTGGTACATGGTAAGGGCAAGTCATTGTGTCCCTTCACTCCTCAAGTAACTTGTCTATTTCCCTCAGACTGACACAAACACTTCTCCTGAGTGGCAGCAGCCAAGCCAAAGTCCAAACTATGACTGACTCCCTCTGACAAGACTTTTTAAAGCTCTCCTCAGCTGACGTTGACCAGTCAGAGAAGGGGAGGGTGCATGCAGGCAGCAGCCTGTCAGTCAAACTGTGCTTTACAATGAGGCATTAAACCCTTATCTCCCAGCTCTCTGCATTTGGTGCACTAAACATCCTTCTCTTGGAGGTCAGTTCGTCACAGGAGCATGCTGAAAATTAGATATATTGATAGTGTAACATGTTTCAGTATTGTTCACTTTCTGCTTTAAAGTGCCACTTGAAGAGTTTTATAGGCAGGACTAAAATGGGGGGGAGGGGTGAATTAAGCACTTATTGTCCAGTTCATACCAAATCAGTAGGACTTAAGCATGTTATTCAGTGCAACTTTGCTGGTTTTGTAATTTATGCACAAATTGCTCATAGCACCCTATGTTGTAATTTTTTGTTTCCCTGTTCAGTAAGCTCCCACTGTGAACTTTCAAACAACTCTAAATATGGCAGTTAATAAAATGAATTGGATGTCTGGCTGCTGAACAAGAGCACAATGGTCCAGTTCAGATATAACAAAAAAGCTAGGTTCAGTTTAACAAACCATGGTTGGTTGATGTGTGAATGTGGACCACTGCACTAATGATGGTTGATTAGGATAACTCAGACAGGATCTGAAACTGGAATGTGAATTTGATTTAATAGCCACAGTTAATCTTGACAATTGTTTTGTGTTACATATGAGTGACATATTCTAGCTTGCCTCCTGACAAAACCCTTTGCCTGCCCCGGCTACAGAGGTGCTTGGCAAGAGCATTTCAGAAATGAAAGCATTTTGTTAGCAGGTGGTCTTGTTCTTGCTCATTTCTTCCCACCCTTAAAGGTACAGGAACATTGGCATGCTCTATGAATGAAAAGAGACTTACCGTTTCACTGCCCAAAGCAGAGTTGCAGCAAGCAGGTCTGAAATGTGGGCTGATTTCGCTCTTGTACAGGTGTACCCAACCTCCAAAGCTGTCTTGCTATCACTAATTTACAAGGCCGGCTCTCATGGCTGGTAGAGCAGGTCTGGGAGGTGCGCTTCAGTGCTGCCCAGCTAGGCTTCAAGGTGGGCTGTCGCTTCTGCAGAACATCCAACCTCAGGGTGGCTGGCATCAGAGAAGAGCATGTGAGATGGTGAAATGCCTTGAGCTTCCATACCTGTCACTTGTGCCAAGGCTGTAGTGGCATGTGCACAGGTTGAAAGTGTGTCTCTCTCTTCCCCAACACCTCTGCCACACCACCAGCCATGTCTGGGAACCACCTTGCACCTCAGGATGCAGGGCAAGTGGCAACAGCACACATGTGTTTGCTTTCTGTCGCCCATGAAGCATGTTGTTTTCCAGAGCTGCCTTACTATTGCTAAAGTGGAAATGAGCTCCAGCACAGAATGTGGAATGAGGTTCCCAAGAGTGGGATAAAACTGGGGGGGGGGGTGTCTATTGAACATTAGTGTTTATAGTTCAGCTTAATTGGCAGCCAGCAGAAAATTAGCTGCCATATCAAGCTTACCCTCCTTGAGGAGCAGCAGTATAGTCTGGGATAGCAGCTAGGAGAGTGAGAAACTTGTGAAACCAAGATCTCTTGAGACAAGTTAGCACTGAATGTCATCTGTGAATTAAATTCTGGATTCACAATCCACTATTGTTAAAATAAACTATGGTTTCGCGTTATGTCTGAGCCAATGAAATATTGGTACGTGGGCTCACATTCTCACACTTCCCCCCCCCTTAGTTTTCCAGTTGCTTGTTAAAATATTTTTGTAACTAACTTTCAGTTTTCTGTCTGGTTTTAAAGGCTGGCTATCCAGAGAACAAAGGAATGGAAGATTAATGTAACCCTATTGTAATTCAGGCTTTCGTGCTCAAAGCAGCATGACTTCTGTTAACATGATGGTCAAATAAATTAGACCCATCAAAAATACGGATGTGGTAAAAGGGTGGTGTGTATCTGTTAATGCTGCTATCACCCTGCATTTGGCATGGCTGAGGCATCTTTCTTACTAGGAGGCTTATGATCTGGATCAGCCATCACACAATTACTTCCTCTGCTAAACCCCCAGCTGCAGATTCTGTTGCTGCTTCACAGATTTTTATCGGAGCTGCTGGTCACTTCATAGCACACTACTTCTAGAAATACATGCCTGATTTGGAAAGTTTGTTTTCCCTCGCTCAGGAGCATTGCTGACACGCCAGGCACAAGTCTAGAATGCAGGGAAATAAGATTTCCATGTAATTCAAAGAACGGCAATTTTGTTTGCCATTGCAACTATTAGCAAAGATGAAGTTCTTTTATATGTTCTGGAGTAGTTACAAATAGCCTTAACACCACAGGCTAAGGTTTGTGACAGCTGACTTGTCTGTAGAAGTCAGCTGACAAGGCTCCGCTTCTTTTGGGGATCATCACTTTTCCTGCATGTTATCTTGCTCTTATTTTTCATTATGGAACCAGTAATTCGATTACAGAATACCTAGGTCAACATTTGGCTTCTCTTCAACACTATGTTCTGTTCTACAATCATAATTATTCATCTCTTTTTGCAGTATATCCTGATATGTGTTCCATAAGCTTGGCAGCGGTAGGTGACTTCAGTAGACATGCAGACAGATTCGCTTTCTGGGATGATGTGTATGGCTTCAACATGTCCTGTATGAAGAAGGCTGTAATTCCTGAAGCTGTTGTGGAGGTGTTGGATTCAAGTACCCTTCTGTCTGAAGGCTGTGTCATCAAGGTACTGTAGCAAATATTTTGAACACTGTGAAAAAGATTCATCATTACTTGTTCCATTTACGAGCCTGTGGAGACTTAACTATTGAAAGGTAAATACTAAGCTGCCCCTGTATGAATCCATAAAGACATTGCTGGGTCTGTGTGGCTAATGTTTTGGAACTTGGACCTAACAGTTGTATGCATGTTACAGCATTTCCACAACAGTTTTCCTGTCCCTCCTCTTCCCCCAACAAGCAACAACAGAAATCACAGAAGCAGGAGAAAAATAGGGAGTAATAATGGCTGGCTAGTCACACCCACTCCTGTCTGTTGGGTCCATCTAGGGCACATTTCATGACACAATGGATCTTTCAGTGTCAGTTTGTCTTTCAGTCCCCCCCCCATCCCCGTTCCAAGTGGAAGGATTTCAGCAAACAGGAGGGGACAGATTATTTTTGCCTTCCGAGCTGTCCCAAGGGTCCCCTATTTCCCCAGGAACAGCGGGGGGCGATATTTGAGACCTCAGTGTGGTGGAGAAAGTCCCATTCCACAGATGGGAATCCCTTCCATTCATGGAGATTTCCAGTGAATCCAAGCCTGCTTGTTAATCTCAGGAAGGCTTATATGTTCCCCACGCACACACTGTTTTGTCTTGTGGTTTTTTCTTTTGGGGGGGAGTCAGGGTGGAAGTAGAGTCAAGACACTTATTTATATAGTAGTTTGTAGTGGGAAAATATCTGCATTCAGTGAGGTAGGTTATCATTCCATGTCTGAAGTGAAATTTGAATCCATGTAATGCTCTTTTATATGGATCAAATTAGGCTACACTTCTGAGTACTTTGTCCAAATTAAAATGGTAGCTGCAGTACTTTGTTCAGTAATTCTTCCAGGTATTGTAAAGCCCAAACCTTGTCTTTCTGGAAACATAAAGCCAGCATACATCTCCCACAGCTTTGGAACAAGTGAAAAGCATATCTTTTAGGGTTATAGCTATTGTGATACATAACAACTGCTTTGCAGCCTATTGGTACATTGCAATCTATGAGAGAAGATGCTTATGTGGTATTGGTAGGTGAAGCTTCTGAAGAACCTTTAAATGTTTAATATATTTATTTTCCTATGCAACTTGCAGTAAAATTAATGAGTTGACTGAGAATGTCATTGTAAGTAAACATCCAAAATCAATAACTGCTATGTAAAATGGATGATTTTAAAATGCCTAGGAAATTATAAAAATGTACCTAGTTAATCATATGATGACTTAAAAATGTATGTTTATTTCTGAATCTGATATTCATTAATGTGAGTAATGTCTGTGACATGCTCCATGCAACTTTAAGAAAATCTGACAACTTGTACATAAGATTGAACTGTGTATATTGTCAAAGTTTCATTTCCACAGGGTGAGCAGTTTCTGATAATAATTTGTGTACATTCAGATTACAGTCACACAGTTGTACTCTTGGAAATAGCACAATTTATTTATTTGTTTGGTTGTTTGTCAAATTTCTACCCTGCCCTCCCAGCCAAGGCCGGCTCAGGGCAGCTTACATAAAAGAGCACATAAAAATTACAATAAAAACAGAACACTTAAAACAATACTATGGCCAATTGATGACATAATAAGTGCTAGTGTCATTGTCCTTGATTGTCATTGATTCAGTGGTGGCTGCCATACTCAGTTCTCTCTTCAGATAGTCAGCTCTTAGATCTTCTTCAGATGTCTTTCAGGCGAGTGGCACAGGCTGTTGTTAAAAATTCTAGGGACACAGGGCTCTCTATCCTACTGCTGTTAGCCGTTAATGATATTTGACAGTGGTGGCGGCTCCAAAAGCCTGGTGGAAGAGCTCCGTTTTACAGGCCCTCTGGAACTGTAAGAGGTCCTGCAGGGCCCTGATCTCTACCGGGAGCTCCTTCCACCAGAACGGAGCCGCCACCAAGAAAGCCCTGGCCCTGGTTGTCGCCAGCCTGGCCTCCTTAAAACTCAGGAGGGCCAGCTGGTTCTGGGCCTCTGAATGCAGTGCTCTCTGGGGAACATGTGGGGAAAGGTGGTCCCTTAAGTATGTAGGCCTCTGGCCATAACAGGCTTTAAAGGTCAAAAACAGCACCTTGAAATGAATTCAATATGCTATTGGCAGCCAGTGTAATACCTTTAGGACCAGCTGGATGTGCTCCTGAGTTGGGAGTCCCATCAGCAGCCTGGCTGCAGCATTTTGCACCAGCTGCAGCTTCCAGATTTGAGACAAGGGTAGCCCCATGTAGAGAGCATTAGAGTAGTCCAGTCTGGAGGTGACCATTGCATGTATCACTGTTGCCAAGTCATTGTGTTCGAGGAAGGGAACCAACTGTCTAATCAACTGAATGGTAAAAGGCCAATTTGGCAGTGGCTGCTACCTGGGCCTCTATTGTTAAGGAGGCATCCAGGAAAACTCTCAAGCTCCTGACCTCCTGTGTTGGCACCAGAGGCAGCCCATCAAAGGTCAGAAGTGGGATCTCTATCCCCAGACCACCGGGCAGAGGCACAGGACCTCCGTCTTCATTGGATTCAATTTCTGCCAGCTCAGCCTGAGCCAACCAGCCATGGCTTGTAACACCCGGTCTAAGTTTTCCGGTTTGGAATTGGACTGATTGCCCAACAGCAGATAGAGCTGGGTGTCATCCACATACTGGTGACATCCCAGCCCATGCCTCCAGGCAATCTGAGCAAGGGGGCGCATATAGATGTTAAAGAGCAATGCGGACAACACTGCTCTTTGAGGCATTCCAAAGTCCAGTGGGTGTCTCTGGGACAGTTGTTCCCCCAGTGCCACCTTTCATCCCCAACCTTGGAGAAAGGAAGCAAGCCACTGCAAGGCCAGCCCCTGAACACCAATGTCGGTGAGGCAGTGGATCAGTAGCTGTTAGTGAACCGTGTTGATTGCTGCTGACAGGCCTAACAACAGCACTGCTCCAGAGGTCATCCATGAGGGCGACCAGTACCATCTCCATCCCATGGCCTGGGCAAAAGCCGGACTGGGAGGGATCTAAGATAGAAGCATCATCCAAGAAGCCCTATGGCTGTATTGCCACAGCCCTCTGTATTATCTTGCCCAAATAGGGCAAGTTAGAAACCGGCCAATAATTAGCCAATTCAGCCAGGTCCAAAGATGGCTTTTTCAAGAGAGGGCAAACCACAGCGTCCTTAAATGGATCATCTAGTCTCTTAGGGAGGGTATTGAAATACCTAAAATATGCCCAGCAGGTGTCTGTTAACCTTTTTCTTGAGGATGAAGAAACATAGTGGTGCAGAGGGAAATAGAACGGAACTAAAAAAAACCCCTTTAATTCCATTAGTTCTGTTCTCATACATATACTAGAATGAAAAGGAATCTGAAAGATTTCCCCTGATGAAGCTGCATGCAGAACATGTAGGGGTTATTTAACTATTAAAGATTCGATTTCCCTGTGCATAATTTTTTTCTTCATATTCGTTTTGCCTTGGTGTGGCCCCTTTTTTCTTCACTAATCTTTTTCTTGGAAATGTTCCGGGAGGAAAATTTTAGATTCTCAAGTTTTGAGCCATTCTTACACTTCCAGTGTTTAATGGAATTATGCATTCCTGTATCAATTACATAATTGCTTCATGTCCTGTTTGGTGGGGTATTCCTTATCATTATAAACTCTTTAACTACACATTTTTGCTGAGAAGGGTAAGCTTTATTTTGTCTAAGCTAACAAACCTGGCTGCTTCATTGTGTGCTAATAGAATTTGTATTCTAGACACATCAGAGCTCTCTTCCTTTGAACCTACTAACATTTAATAAATTAGTTGCTCAAAACTAAATATCCAGAGGACATCTCGCCAGTGTGGAGCCTGGTGGTACCATGTCCTTGGGCTCTGGTAAATGCAGCTATATTTGTTTGGGCCTCTAAGTCACAGCGTTGCATTAACTCGTGTTCAGTTTATCGCTATAATTACTGTGTATGTCGCCAGTGGCTTTTATCTAAATTCAAAAGGGGAGTACATTCAGAACATGCATTGATATTTTAAGTGGTTAGGAGTATGATTGTGACACTGAGTTGCTTACATATCCAGTAAGGGCACATTGCATTTGCCAGCTGGTCATGCCAATACTTTGTACTACAAACCTCTTTGTGTTATAGTTTTCCATACAGAAGTATATCCGGATCTGATTTTAACCAGTGAGCGTTGGTTGCTTTGTGGCTGTTGCCTCATCTAATCATGAAATAGCTTAGTCTATTGATTCTGAAACTTCCTCAAGTGGGATCTGCTTCTAAGTGTAACCTACGTTTTGGGTAATAACCTTGAAAATTTTATTGTTCATTTTCATGACTATGTAGCCACATTGCACAAACATCTAAAGAAGTAATGAGTACTGGCCATTTGTACTTGTCTGATCTCATTAGTTCTGGAAACCATTTAGGGTTAGCTCTAGTCAGTATTTGGATGGGAGACCACCAAGGAATACGTTGCTGCACAGAAGCAGGCAATGGGAAACCACCTCTAAATGTCTCTTACCTTGAAAACCCTGTGGGTTCATCATAAGTTGGCTGTGACTTGATGGCAAAAAAGTGCAGCAGTAGCTACAACCAATCACGTCTTTCTGATTAATGTGTTGTGTATTGCTCTCATTTACAAATGTGTGAATGCAAACCGTATGTTACATATTTAAGCATCCACTTAAGAATATAAGGGGTGCACCCAAAATATAACGTGTGAAGCTCCCACTGTTTTGGTCGAAGAAGCAGGTTTCTGCAGGAAGGATCAAGGGACAGAATGCATTGCCACTCAGTGGGGTGCCAAAATAAGCCAGAACATTTTATCTGTTCACGTTTGAAGGAGGGAATGAAGGACAGATAGTTGTCTTGAGTATTACCTGGCCGGGACTGACAATTTTATCACATGTTTATCTCTCTTTTCCTCTGAAAGAGCTCAGTGCTGTGTATGAGGTTCTCCCTTTTTCATTGCAGTCCTGTGAATAGGTTGGGCTGAGAGAACGTGATCAGCACTACTCCCGGCACCAGGACGACTACAGACTCAGCCGTATTGGCTGCATGGGTCTAGAAGATACAGGCTGTGACCTCACTACACATCCCACATCACCAGTAGCCAGGAGCAAGCTAAGCAGTGCCTGCCAGCTGTGTGGGTCCATGCTACTGCACCTGTTGTTTCCCATGTCTCTAGGGCTAGCATGATTGGAGAACTTAGTTGGCTTGATCAGAAATCCTGTACCAGAAACACTCAGTTGTACTAAGCAGCTAATAAGCTCAGCCTCTCTCTCCCTTTCTGAGGGAATGTTTGGCCCTAGGGCAAAGAATTGGAGAAAATGGACATGTGACAGATCCTCTGTCTCCCTTTTTTTCTTGCCATTGCAAGGAGGCAGACCTAGAACCTTCTCTCTCAGCTCATTCTGTTCCTCCTCCTCCTCCCTCTCGGCTGTACAAGAGTCACCTGTAGGAGTGACCCACGTCAGGGTTCCAACTGGCTTAACTGTGTTGGCATGTGAAGCAGCTTCAAGGTATATGATAAATGTTCTCCAGAGATAGTTCTGTATGGGGAATCGTGTATCTCTTCTATTAAATTCTGTTATTTTCACTATCACTACTTCCATACTCCTCTTGCCCGTGGTCTGTCACCCTTGGAGATGCCGCATTTATCCTAGGGACCAGTTGCTTATTGTTTATTTGTAGTAATAGCACTGTTCTGACACTTCAGATGCTTTGGCTCCTGAAATAAAGCATTTCGGTAAAGTCTACAATGTAGCACTGATTAAATCAGTGTTTCTGTAAATTCCTTTTGATGTTTGTGTCCCTTTCTGTATTTGAAATTCACTTAAAATTTCCTGTTTCTTGTAGTGGATAGACTGCCATGTTGTATCAGTTTCAGAACTGGAATTTACATCTGAATTCTCCTTGACAGTTACGAAGACTTCACTGTGTACGGTAAATATTTATATTTGAATAATTCAGATTGCATTACCTTATTGCTGTGCCAGAAGAATGAGTAAGGATACATACCATTACTTCTATCTAGATTCAGGATTAAGGAGAAGTTCTAAAATTTGTCAGTCGCCCCCTGGAAGAAGACAGCCATGACTTTTTGACACCTAATATGATTCTTGAATGTGCATAAATCAAGACGTACTGATTACATGGAATTTGTCTTTAGTGCCATATTTTTTAATGGAGCTTAAAAAATGTAATCAGCTTTTTTGTAGCAAGATTGCACTTAAGAACAAAAGAAGATCCTTACTGAATCAGGCCAGTGGTCCATCTGGCTCAGCATCCTGCTTCACACAGTAGCCAACCAGTTAGTTTGGAGAGCCAACAATAGGTGTCATAAACATCTTTTTCTTCTGTCTATTGATCTTGCTGTTTAACTTTCCTTTTTTGGTCCAGTATTAACTTATTGGTTATTTTATAGTAATATGTAATATTGTAATGTGTACCTCAAACTGTTTGACCTCTGAAGAAGGCCCCCAATATAGCGGAAAAGTGTCAGGTCACTTGTACTGGCCCTTGTGTTCAGGCCACTTGAACTTTGCAACGAGGCTTTCATTGGGCCCTTATTTGTTTTTAACTGCCATTCTAATAAATACATGTATTTTTGCATATTATAAGTTTACACTAGGTTTTTAATATTGGCCCTTTATCGGGCTTCATCACCATAACCATCGTGGTTGCTGGCTTCTGTATTTTTTCCAGCTAATGTCCTTTTTGAGATACAGTGACTAGAACTGCACACATCATCCCAGAGGAGGACACACCATAGATGTATACAAGGGTATTATAATATTGGCCATTTTGTTTCAATTTCAGTTTCTTTCCTAATAATCCCCAGCACAGAGCTACCCTTTTTCACTGCTGCAGCACACTGGGTTGACATCTTCATTGAGCTATCCACTACACCTCCAGGGTTTCTTTCCCTTTCAGTCTCGGCAGGTGCAGACCCCGTTAGCTTATTTGTTAAGTTTGGGTGCTTCGTGTGCATCACCTTATCTGCATTGAACTTCATTTGCCACATTGTTGCCTAGTCACCCAGTTTGTGGAGATCCTCCTGGAGCTCTTCGCAGTTAGCCTTGATTTTCACTGTCCTGAATACTTTTGCAGACTTGACCTCTGCTTACCCTCAGTTCCAGATAATTTAATGAACTAATTAAATAGTACCAGCCCCAATACCAATCATTGTGGAACCCCACTGCTCACTTTTCTCCATTGCAGGGCCAGTCGGTTTATTCTTGCTCTGTCCTTCCTGTTTTGTAATCAGTTTTTAATCCATAAGAGGATAATCCTGCTCCTTCACTTTTCATGTTACGTTTGTCAAGTGGCCCGGAATTCCTCTTTTGAGGGAAGACAGGAGTTCAGAAGTTTCACCAATTATCATTCCACTGTATATCAGGCCTACTATTTCTTTCCTTTTACTCTGAATTTATGTGAAAAAAATTGTTTTTCCTCTTAGTATCCCTTGCCAGCCTTCAGTCATATTGAGCTTTAGCTTTCCTGACACCATGCCTACATCTGTGGGCTACTTGTGTGTAGACATCCCTAGTGACCTGCTACACCTTGCATGTCTTGCATGCGTCCTCTTTGAGTTTCAGCTTGACACTTAGCTTCTCATGCACCCAAACTGTTTTTTTAAGATATATCTCCTTTTTTGCCATTGGTATTTTTTGAAATTGCAGCTTTAACTCCTTTTTTTTCAGGAAGCCCCACCCATCTTGAACTTTTTTACTTTAGAGCTAGCTATAAAATCCTACTCAGTGTGTTTCTGTTTATTAAAAATATGCTGTCCTAAAGTTGAAGGTTCTTGTTTGAGTATAGATACCTTTTAACTTTCCATAAGACTGGAGTGCCAGCATTATTTATTTAGAAAAATTATACTGTAGCTCTTCAAAGACCTTCTTGAGGCAGCTTGCAGAATAAAACAACCAAATAAAATCATAAAAACGATATAAAATTATCAATAATGAGCAAGCTAGAGCATAAAAGGCATAGATATTCATCAACAGTCCTCATTGGTCACTTCCCCAAAGGGCCTGCTCTTGTTGTCTCCCCATCCTGTGGGTTAGCATCAAGTCATTGATAGCTGATTCTCCTATTCCTCCTTCCGAAAAAGAAACTGTCAGCAAGGCAACTCAATAATTTTTTGAACGTTCTGTGATTGCAGAGTTTGTCTCCCAGCAACAATAATTGTTACTTTTCTGAAAAATCTTTAATCTACTCCCTGCAGTTGCCTCTGCTATTTCAAGCAGGATGTAATCTGGCCTTTGTCAGTTACTTCTTCACTATTGCCTTTTGCAGCAGTAGCAGAAGCCTGTCTGCATGATCACATAACTCACTCTGAGAATCTCTGGTCTCTGCAAACAAATTTCAGTTTTCAAGTAGAGACCAGTTGGCAAGTTATAAGTTTTAAGTATTCAGCCCCTATGTGCTGGTAGCTGTTGGTCTGTGACAGCCCTTTGAAATAAAATTTCCTGTGTTTGATCATTGTGGAATGGCTTCACTAAAACCTCTTTCAAAAACTTGTATCTTATGGTGGTCACCCCATTAAATCTCTTCTTTTTTGGATCTATTTCATATTCTGCATCTTATACCTTAGCTCTCAGTTTAGTTATGTTTAGTATTTTGCATAGTACATTGTGTGTATAGTTTGCATGTATCCGGAGAATGGGTTGCACTCTCATCTGGTAGCAGAAAAGGAAATACTTTGCTTCGTATGCCTTTAAATTCTACAATCTTCAAAATTAAGCCATGTAGATAAAATGTGGATTTGGAAGCTGTCAGTTTTAGTTCGGGTTTATTTGTTTTATTTTTGTTGCACCCCCAAAAAACAACAAAACTTTGTTAGGTATTACCTGTTTCATCCTATAGGATTATTGACATTTTATGACCAGGATTTCCACTCCTTTATGATGGAGTGCAGTGGTTTAGTTAGAGGCTGACAGTCCATCCATCACATCAGGTTGCCTAACCTTGCAGCAAATGAACAATAAAGCCCATTATTTGTAGTTAGGATTTTAGAGATGGTTTAAAGGTCTGTGGTTGGACATAACTTTCCCTACCCCTCAAAATCTATATCTAGATTTTGGCTTGGCTTAAGCTGCTGCAAGAAATGCTTATTTAATGCTCAATTTTTTTCTCAATTGTTGTTTTTCTAACCTAGTATGGCTTTTCCCCACCTTAAGACTAGTGCTGGTTTGAAGCTTAGTTCATTTACTTGATTAAACAGGCTTAGTGTTTTTTTAAAAATGCATTTTGTCCTTTCCTCATTTTATGTGGTAAAACAGCCGCTTTCCATAGTTGATGCTGAAACTATTGATGTTGGGACTGAAAATTAAGCTATGCCTTGCTCGGCTGGCTGAGTGGTAGGGAACCATGTTTAATTTTTGCTTACACTTCAACTTTTCAAAATTTAAGCATTGCATGGTAAACTGCACACTGCCATTCCTAATGTTATAAGCAGCATGTAACTTGGTCATGCTCTTAGAAGGGTCAGCTGCAATGACACTTTCACAGGGGGGACTCTTGCTTTTGAGAACTCCTTTTTTCAGTATCAAAGTGAAGTATTCTGGTGTTCAATTTATCAGTACATTTGAATCTTGACTTTTTTGTAATAAGTTCAGACTAAATAACCATATCTTTCCATATAGCCCTACAGTTGTTCTAGCTCTGTTCATGCTAGCATTACATTGGCATTGAAACAGAGTTTACAGCTGAATTATAAGTAAAAAGTGATAAAGAAATAGTTTAAGCCTAAGACAGTTCAGGAGATGGTCAGAATGAAGAAATGTTGATTGTCATAGGTGGTGGTCACACACGTGAGATAACGTGGCAGGGAAGTGAGGCTATTTCCTCCGGAGGAATTTGACCTGCAGTTGTGCGATCACACAGTCCATCCACCCTTTAGAATACTCCATGTCAGCTCAACTTCCCATCATCCCTGAAACTGATTTTATTTAATGTCAGATAACAGCTACCAACCAAGACTTAATGCTGGATGGGCAACCTGGAAAGAATCACAGAGTCCTGATTGGAAGAGACAGCTGAGCTAGCTGATTTTGGCTGAGTGCTATCTAAACAAAGGGAAGTGGGACATAAAACTGGTCTGGTCGAGGCCCTTCAAGGATTAGTCTTGCAGCTTGAGAGTTCTCTTGTGCCCTGCTTGCACTTGAAACTGCAGCACATGAAGCTGCTTTACAATGAGTCAGAACACTGGTCTGTCAGGGTCAGTGTTATGTTGGACTGGCATTGACTCTCCAGGGCCACATCACTTGTTACTTGATCCTTTTAACAGGAGATGGCAGGGATTGAACCTGGGGCCTTCTGCATGCCAGATGACCTGCTGCTCAACCACAGTCCCAGCCCAAGGGATCCTGGTGCTGGCAGCAGCACGAAGCATACTCTCTATGGAGGACAGATTTCCCATCCATAAGTTCTTTTTAAAATGTTATAGTATTAGCTAGGTTGTATATAAATAACTTAGATATGCACTGCATTACAGTTAGGCAAATACAAAGCATTTTGAAACTACTGAATTTGTCTTCCAAAGTCATGTAAAGGCTTGATGGTAGTGGCTGATAGGCATGGTTAGCTTTTGGGTGACGTTCAGATGTCACCATAAGGTGTACTTTATTTAAAGCACAATTCGTCATATAAACTCCAGTTCTATTTATTTTTTAAAATTTATTTATGTTATTTATAGTGCTTTTTTCTCACTTGGGCTCAAGGCAGATTACACAGACTGAGTCAGTACAGTCAATGGATGGGACATTTATTGAACAATGCAGTAGGAATTAGGGTTGTAGGAACGACCAGAAGTCTAAAAACAGAACTGAAGCAAAGCATAAGTATTAATGTGACACACAAAACGATGCAAAAATTTCACAGTAGGATCCTAGTTTCAGCAAGCTCTACATAGTAGTATAGTCCACAGACCCTAATAATTTATTCAAGTAACTTTGCCATTCCATAAGATGGGGACCACAATGGAGAAGGCATGTGTACAGGCAGTGTCAATTTTGCCCATTTGCACCCACAGAAGACGGTGCTCTGATGAGAGAAGCTATCATGGCAGCATGTAGGGGAAGAGGTAGTCCCACAGATGTGAGTCCAAAGCCATGAAGGGCTTTGTATGTGATCACTAATACCTGAAATTGAGCCCAGTAACTGATGGGCAACCAGTGAAGTCCCTGCAGACCTATATAACATATCCAGGTTTTTCTTCGTAAATCCCTTCTAGTTTTCTGTTTGCTCCTATTCCACTTCCAAAAGAAATCTGTGGTCCTTTCTGCACTAACAGCTCTGGAGCTGTGGTCCTTTCTGCACTAACAGCTTACTCTGGAGAATCCGAACAGTCGAGCCTTTAAGGTTAACGTTGTATTTTGTGTCCCTGCCCTCTGCACTATTCTTTTTTCCCCAGTTTATTTTTTTGAATGCATTCTGCATCTGATTCTGCACTTGTCTGTTCCCCCACACTTTGTCCACAGCCACGTTGGAAGCAGACTCTCCCTCCGCATTGCATCCCACTCTCACTTTCCTCCTGCATCGCAGCTCTTTCCAGATTCTGCATTGTTTTATGGCCATTCAGAGGTGACTTCGCAGTCATCACGATGTTGCCCCGGGGTATCTGAAAGTGGCTTCTCCCCGGACCTTTTTGCTCTTCAGCTTCTGATTCCGAGGGAATAATAAGCAGACTACTTGATGCAGCTTTAGTCATCTCTACCCATTCCCCCGTCCCTATTTCTGCTTCTATTTAATTTTCACCTAGCACACAACTTGGAGGGCAGATAGAGGGGCAGCCTGGGGAGGGCCGACTGACACACTCCTCCATTGTACTCTGGACCCTAAGGGGGTCTTTCTCCCTTCCCCAAAGCCAATCTGCACACAACTTGGAAGGAGGTGTATTAAAAGGAATGACCGGAAGCAGTGAGAGCAATGGGAGAGGCTTGAAGGCATATTTGTTTGTTTTTTAAAAATTAAAACCCTTGGGACGCCACCTCACCCGAAAGGCCAGCCAGCCAGCGAGCTGGCATCCCTCTGTGGGTCGTGCATGCCTGGAGTAGCCCAGCGGCAGCTAGCCAAAGGGGGTGGGAGAGTACGGAGGAGAGGAGAGAAAGGGGAGGGTGCAGTGTGTGCCCCATCCCTTGCTCACGCACTTGGCCAAGTCCGTGGCAATTGGATACCCTCTCCATGGGTCACAAGTGACATTAACCACAATTAAGCAAAAAATGCAGGTTTTGGTTGAAGATGCATTGCCAGGCTGTTGGTGAAGCCTCTTTGCCTATGTCTCCCAGTCGCTGTTGGGTTAACTTGCAGTAAGTGTGAGAGAACTGGGAGTAGGGAAGCCCAGGGTGAGCTAATTCTCCTTCACTTCTGGTCTTGGCTGAGAATCATCAGTGCTCCTCCCTCTTTACTTTTAGGTCTTTCACTGAATTCCTGAACTTTTAAAACTGAGGCAAAAAAATGTTTATAATCCCTTCATCTTTCCTTCTGTCTTTCTAATCATCAGGCAACTTGCCCCTTTGTGTCTGGCTACTTCAGTGCATCCCCTGAACTATACGCTGAAATAAGATTTCTCCTTGCTTATTCTCCCCACTTATCATTTCTCTTCTTTTTAAATTTCCCCTCTGGAGAGACTGAAGAAGATTCTAATGGGGAATTGCAATAATGCAGATTGGAGAGGGAGAAACATTTATTACAAGCACAATGACACTGCTTAAGCGGGTTTCAGTAATACAAAGCACAGAATGTTCTGGTTCTGAGATGGTGGGTAGCTCTGTACATTAAGCTATCGACAAGAAAATTGTCTTTAGAAGAGGAGACCATTCAGGAAGCTCAAGATTCTGAATTGCTTTCATTTAAGAAATATCAGTTTAAAACTGCAGCAGTATTTCTGTTACAAGAGCACAGTGATTCTCTTTCTCTTCCTCTCTGCTGCATGGTTTACAAGCATTTCATCTCCATGGTTGAATAAACTCCATCAAAAGCACATTATCCTCCTACTTCTGTGGCCAGCTGCCTAATTGTATCTGCTTTAGCTGCATGCTGTTGGAACACAATACTGACTCAGAACAAAAATGATAAATTGCTCCCCGCAGCTGATAGTGATGATGGTAACTTTTAATTTCCTTTCTCTTAAGTGAATTGGTCAGATTGCTTTTAGCCGTTTACAGTTTGGATTTACAATATTAACGGAGGTGTTTTCTTTTATAAAGAAAAGACTCAGGTATATGAGAAAGAGCTGTGCAACTACAGCCCTGTGCTTTTGTCGGTCATTAAAATAAACCTAAAACGTGTTTGTTAAAAGTTAGGGTGCTTATTATGTTAACAGTAGGGGAAAAATTAGGGTGTTGTTTTTTGTTTCTTTAATTTGTAAATCTAAAAATGTGTCCTTCTGTTTAGGTAGAACAAACAAGTATTTCATAAAGCTGAGGTTAACTCTTTTAACTTGAGCAACCAAGAACATCCTGGCTTCTCCTCCCTGATGTTGTGCTCACAGAAACATTAAGGTCTATGCACTTGTTTCCTGCAAGTGATTTGTGAGGATTTCTTAACTGAGGCAACTAGCACAGCTTATATTTTAACATTGGCTTGGTCTGTGAATTGATATCACAGTTCTGTTATATGGGCTTAGTGACCATATTTGCAGCTCTGGTGCTTCTCATTTTCCCCTGCATAGCTGACAGTGTGCTCTGAATATTTACTTCTCTTTATCCTATTTCCTGTGTCTTTTGCTTGCCATCGCCTCAATTCATGGCCCTACCTAGTCACTCAACAAACACACATTTCTATCTGCTTGTGAGATGTGAAGAATAGAAAGCAGAATTATTACTCTACTGCAGTGGTTTCCTAATATAAAACGTCCTCTCAGAGCGCATGTCAGGCCAGAGCTGCAGGATATATATAGCTAATCCAGTTGTGTTCACTTTCAATTTCCTAGAGGGGGCTGTTCAGAGAGTAGTGCTTGAATGACTCTCGCTGAGATGCAGGAGTCAATCATGATTACTCCTCTGGGGACGATAGATCTGCTGTCAAAGATCAAGTGATAAGGTAGAAAGAAATAGAGGTGAAGTAAGCAAAATCTCTTCTGTGTTAAACAAAAACAGAAACCTTTACCGTTATTAGTAGTGGCACACTTATTTTAGATTTGATAACCATTACTCAGACTTCAAGTTTTGCATCTTATTTGTTTAAAGTTGCATAAATTTAATTCATCTTCTAACACTAAATAATTCATAGTAGAATAAAGTCTCACTCTGTTTTTCATCAGTTCAGCTTCTCTTGAACCTGCTAAATTGAGCCTGACCATGTTTTTAGTGAGACTAGATAGCATGCCCTCATAATTTACAGCAGAATGTGTGTTAGCATATTTTATTTATTTGGAGGCTTGTCCTGCTTTGAATGCAGAGCGTGAAGCAGCTTATAATACACTTTAAAATTAAAACACAAGTCAGAAATATTGATATTAAAACCTTACAAAACTGATGCTCTAAATTAGCCTTCTCTTTTTGAGGCAACAGAAAAACCAAAACAGTTGTGTTCTCTCACTAAGGCACTGTCATGTTAAAATGATAAAAGTTGTAAAATTGTGGGAGCAACAACCAGGTTGGCATATAAATACAATCATAGATGCAGAATCCAGCAACTTTTTCCATAAACAGGCTTGAAGCCAGATTGGGGGGAAAGTCAAGTTCACAGAAGTAGAGTTCTCTGTCACCACATGCTCAGGTTTTTTATGCAGTAAGTAAAGGCAAGTAAGAAATCAGCCTTTCTCAGCAAGACCCTAACACTACCATAGACTGTCTGAAAGGTTAGAACAGGGAAGATCCCAGGCTACATATGGTAGCTTTCACAACATCCAGGATTCTGTCAACATTGCTGTCATTCCTTAGGGGTCATCAGCTGCCAAACTACCCTAAATAATTGTGCTTGATGTTGTTAAGCTGATAGAGCCAATACTGCTGCCTGCTAGAAATGTGAAGAACTGGAAAAATTCATGATTTTTTTTTCCTGAGGACTTTTTCAAGTTTTGTAATGGAAGACTGGAAATTCTGGGAAGCACTGAAAACTTCTGTGAAATATTTTTCTTTAAGTGATTTTTTCAAAAGACAAGATTCTACACAAAATGTGTAGTATGAAGATTTCTACATAAGGCTGTCTACAGCATTAGAGAAGGCTTGGCAGACACATACACTGTTTTCAAGGGGTACAATTCCGAGTGACTGAGGTTATCCACATTTTAGTATGTTTAGTGTGTTTTACTTGGTGCAAAACACTAAATCCACCACATTCCCTTTTTTATGTATTGGGCCCAAAACAACCTGAGATAAACCAATGAGTGTCCTGGCCAGAAAACTGTGCTTATAGCCTGTCAAGTAGGTCTCAGTGTTAATATTAAAATTCTAGAGGTATCCAACATAAGCTGCGTCTGCCAAGCCACAGGGCACCCACTGGTGAGCTAGGTAAATAAAAGGCTTTTTGTTTTTAAGCAAATAAGGCTGCATTTACCTTTGATAATGTGGAATATAAAAAACTTGTTTGCTGCCGTTAGCTAGGATGGCTGGGACGCTCAGAGCTAAACTGCATAGCTTTCTAATTTTTTTCTTCTTACCAAATTCTCTGCATCTGTCATCATTTAAATTGCAGGTATATTTTTAGAAACAGCTACTACACTTCCTATTGTAATCATTTGTTCAGGTGAGATTAGCCAGTGGAGAAGCTAAAACAGAGTATATACTGTGGAGTGTAATGTGGTTATTTAGACTTTTAACTGTAACATTCTTTGTATGAGGGCTAGAAAGGGGAGGACCCAAAAAGAAGAGTGTCACTGTACTCCGCATTCAGAGGAGGCCTCTCTAGATCTTTATCAAGGGCCACCCTCCTTCCCCATTTCTTTATTGTCTCGCAGAGCTGGAGAGTTCACTCTCCTCTTTCTAGTACCTGCTGCCACTGTTGTTATTCCTATAACTATATGGTTTAGCAGTTTAATTCTGGCAATTGTTAGGGCAACTAGAAAGCGATTTAGGGAGTTGTAGCAGAAAAAGTTTGTGGATGGGGAGGAGTTAATTATTCTCCTGCTGTTTCTCTTTTCAAATTGCCCATTCTTGAAGCTGCTGTTCTGTAGAGATAATTGCATTTGGAGTTTGTTGTACACACACGTGTGTTAAACCCTGTGAATGCAGAAGCGAAGCAGTCTTTTCCTAAATGTTTAGTTGTCTACTAGGTAAAGTAATTACTTGTCAGTGAGTTGTGGAGTTGCTGCATTCTTGCAGCTGGTTTCCTGGGCCCTGAAACAGATAACTTTCTTTGTGTACTGGTATGGTTAGTCTAATGCATGACCTCTGCAGAGAGAACTCAATCCAAAGGATATAGTCCATATCACAAACCTGATTTCTCTGACATGAACAAACTGCAAAAGGAAGAAAATGTCATTTACATCTGCAGACTTGTCTGGAGATAGCTTTTGGACGTAGTGTCTTGGTGTACCACCCTCTTTGATCTCTCCACTTATTTGGGACAGTATCTTGGTGGCTGCAACACCCATGCTGTTTGGGGACAAAGCCTTCCTCCCTCTCCCCACAGAGACAATAAGCAATACCAAAGCACTTAGTGCCAGTTAGGTGTTAGGCTTTAAAGAAACTATGAGACTATTCCTAAGAGCCTAAATAATGAGTTTGGCCTTCTGCTGCTCCTCGGATTCCTGAATTAGTTTGATTGTTTTAACTCTTATTCAATTATATATTGAGTTATGCCACATTCAACTTTTTACAAGATTAGGCACATGTGGTATAAACATTTTTATTTAAACTTCTGTGCACTCAGGGTAGGACATGTGTATATGTGGTCTTCTAGGCCAACCAAACGAATGCAGATAGTATAATGTGAGAAGGCTGTTTCGTCTTTATTTCTGCAGAATTTATGTTTTCTTGCATTCTTGGTAATGTAAGGCTGTAGTCTTAAAACCACTTTCCTGGGAATAAGCCCCATTTAATAAAACCAGACTCACTTTCCAGCAGACCTGCTTAGATTAGCTCTGTGAAGTTCTTACATTTCATATTCCAGAAGCTATAACAGGCAATCTCTCCTTATTATATATAATTGAGTAGTAGGGTGGCACTTTCCAGCTCTCCCATTGGCTGTGCAATGTGCTCCATCAGTCATTGGCCCGTCACCCACCACTCAAAAGTATTTGCGTGCCATTGGCCAGGTGCTGGGTCTGCTCCTCTTCCCTGCCCACTCCCACCTCAGACACTGTTCCCTGTCAGAATTACTGGCAAACAGCTGTCTCTTCCGACAAAGACACTTCTCCTGCTTGGCTCCTCTGTGGGACTCACTTTTCCCTCAGTGGCTGCTGGTAGAATGAAACCTTTCCCAGGCCTTTGTGAGGAACTCATTGGGGCCTGTCCTGACTAGGGTTGCCACCTCCAGGTTGGGAAATTCCAAGATATTCTGTAAGGAAGCCAGAGTTTGGGGAGGGGAGAGACCTCAGCTGAACAGAATGCCATAGAGCCCATCGTCCAAAGCAGTTATTTTCTCGGGGGGGGGAATCTGTTGTCTGGAGTTCAGTTGTGATACCTGGTGATCTTCAGGCTTCACCTGGAGGTTGGCTACTTCAGGTGTAGCAGTTAGCGCTTCAGAGCAGGGTCTGCCAGGCAGAGATCAGTTCCCCTATGGCATTATAGCCTGCTGAGTCCTTCCCCTCCCCAAATGCTGCCATCCACAGGATCCACCCCCTAACTCTCCAGGTATTTCCCTACTCAGAGCTGGCAACTCTACTTTCTCTTCAATGCCTGTTGCTAGGCAACCAAGCTTGATTCTGTCAGTAAAAGACCCTTTCCACACGTATTTTGACCTTCGGGAGAAAACTCATTGGGGCCAGTCTTGACTAAGGTTGCCAGCTCCAGGTAGGGAAATTCCTGGAGATTTTATGGTAGAGTCTGTGATACCTGGTGATCTTCAGGCTCCACCTGGAGATTGGCTACCCTAGGTGTAGCAGTCAGCACTTCAGAGCACAGTCTGCTAGACCCAGGTTCTTTCTGTGGAAGCTGAATGGGTGATTTTGGACCAGTCACAGACTTTCAGCCTAACCTACCTCACAGGGTTGTTGTGCAAGTCAAAAGGGGGAGAAGAGAATGATGTAAGCTGCTTTGGTCCCCATTGCAGAGATCAGTTCCCCTATGGCATTATACCCATTGCAGAGAAAGACTACTTTTCCTTCTGGGAAACCATTGTTGCCAATCTCCAGGTGAGGGCTGGAGATAACTCAGAATTACAACTGCTCTCCAAATGGCAATCAGTTCCCCTGGAGAAAATGGTGGACTCTGTCCTTATACTCTGCTGAGATGGCCCTCCTATGACAACCAATGTAACATAGCAGTCAGGGCTTCAGAGCACGTTAGAGGCTGCAGGTGTGTGTGTGTGGGAGACAGAAAGCTGAAGAATGAGGGACAGATAATGGCAGGTTGATGCTTGGCTGGGAAGGAGATAGAATTGCCAACTCCAGGTTGGGAAATTCCTGGAGACTTGAGGGGTGGAGCCTGGAGAGGGTGGGGTTGGAGGAGGGGTGGGACCTCAGAGAGGTACAATGCCATAGACAGTCATCACAGCAAATTGACGCTGAGTGCCCAGGGACAGGGCACTCTCCCAGAGCCTCTTTCTAGAGCTCATTGTATTTATTTCCACAACAGGCCTTATTCCTAGTTTCCATAATATTAATGGAAATAGAAGACCCAAACCTTAATTGAATAAAGATGCCTGCCTTAAATCTTCTGAATGCAGGTTCACCATTTCTAAATTAACATCAGCCAGAAAATACATTTTTTCCCTTAATAGTTAAAGCTTTTATATAGGCATCCATTTCTTCATTTGGTTTTGGGGACATCTTTAACCAGTAGTTCTGAAGACCACTTCCCACACAACCTTTTTAAAAAACTTTATTTTATTTTATTATTTCAGGCAATTGCTGGATATTTTGATATATACTTTGAGAAGAATTGCAACCAGAAAGTGAGTACCTAAAGGCTACATAGTTAAAATATAATTGAAAATTATTTTGTGGTTTTGAATGTGTGTAAGCTTTTTGCCTTAAATTTTTTTCCCACATCAAGTCAAGCTGACTTGTAGTGACCCCTAGTGGGGCTTGAGGGCAAGGGAAGTTCAGTGGCTTATCATCTCCTGCCTCTGTGTCACAACCCTGGTATTCCTTGGAGGTCTCCCTTCCAAATGCTAGCCAAGGCCGGCCCCACTTAGCTTCTGAGATCTGACAAGATCGAGCTTACCTGGGCTATCCAGGTCAGGGCCCTTAAGGTTCTTGAGAGAAAGCCTTTTTTTGCTGTTTCAGGCATTTATTGTGTGTATGTTTGTATATAACAAATTAAAGTAGCATGATATAAAGTCTTGTATTTAATCAGATTCCTGAACTCTGTCAATGCAGGTCTTGTTCACAACTAGTCCTTGTAGTGCCAGAACACACTGGAAACAAACACTGTTTTTTCTGGAGAATCCAATTCATGTGGAAAAAGGTATTAATATTTTTCTGATCTTATGATAAAAATCTCCACAATTCTAGATGCTCCTTGATAAGGCTAAGTACATGGAATATTCTGTTTACTACAAAAATAATGTATTCTCTTTCCTTTCTGTCACAAAATACAGGATCTGTGAATGTTCTTGCTTTAGTGTTGGCCTGCATATTCATTAAATACAGTGTGGCAGACTCCTGCAAGGACTATGCTATTTCAGGTTTCAGGTGCAGTTATATTTGAATGCTCCTCCCCCTTAAAAACAAAAACAAAATTTACTACAAAGAGACAGATAAGATATCAGGGAACTGGCTAGGCTAGAATATTTCTTCCTGATGTGCTGGTTTTCTTCATACAGGGAACTTTGCATGGGAAGCATTCAAAACTCTGACCCCATTATCTAGCCTGCAGTCAGAAAAGATACATCCTAGAAAGGCTCTCATGCTTTATTTTCTCAATATATAGTTTGATTCCTATCTCCTTATCATGCCTGCTAACTTATCTATCAGTATGGATATAGCCTCTCAGATCCCTTACATTTATTACTATTTATTAATTGGTTAAAACAGCTACATGCAGCCTCTTCAGAGGTGGCGTACAGTATACAAAATAAAATCATAAAACACAAGATTATGAACATTAACAACTTTTAATTTGGGCTTGCATGCCCTACTCCTTTTACCAAAAGTTAAAAATTCCAAGAAACATCTGTTTTTGAAACGGCCTGAATAAGTGACCATAAGGCTGCTAACCTGTTTCAGAGGTGACATTTGTAGCTTGCTTTAAATTAATAAATGTGCAATGGAATTTTTAAATGTTCAGTGGCATTTGTCAGAGAAAACACTCAACATTATGAAATTAGTTGTGTACCGAGCAAGACTTAACCTTTGAGCACTCTTGCATGAACATTGTTCACTATGCTGCAGTGCCTTTTAACAACGGTCTCAGACTTCGGGATATGTAACCCACAAATTCATGATCTTTCTAGATTAGCAGTCACAGGGATGCTGGTCCTCACTGTTTTCATTTCCACTGCTGACAAAACCTACATGATGTAGTTTCGGTCAGTCTTTCTCTTTGCTACCCCTTGAGGCTAATGTTTGGATCCCAACAAATAGGTCCGTGCATGCAAGGGGAGGCAATTTTTGCCAACTCCCACCTTCTTATAGCAGCCTTACTGTTCCCCCTACTCCTGTTTGTAGGAATCCCCACCCACTAGGAGCAGTATTGTGGAAGAGGGAGTTGGGCTACAGCAGGAGAGAGAGGTGAAAAAGTCATGCTCACTCAGTGGAAATCCTAGTACCTGCAACACATTTTGATGGGATCCAAATAAACGGCTTATAATGATCAAGACCAAACAGCCATCCTTCCAGAGTTCTCTTAAATCTGTCTTGTGTCACTTCCTAAAGACCAAAAGGTAAGTGTCTTCCTAAGAGACTCTGAAAAGGTGCTCCATAACATAGAGCAGCTATAGTGAAAGCCCAATACCAGGCAGTGGCATTTTTAACAAGTCTGCAAACGGGAAATGATTTAAAAAAAAGATGCTGCTGAGATTAGCAAACTTCTACACTGGTTCAAATGAGTAGAGAGTGAGGCGTGAGGATCCCCAATCTCAAAGTGCTTTAAAAGTCAAAGCTAGTGTTGCACTCAGCTCTGCTGCAGGTTCTTTTCAGAATTCTAGTGAGAGCAAGACCAATCACATGCACATCCAGTTAGATTTATGAATCAAATCTATTTATTTAGCACAATAGCATACTTGACTAGCAACAACAAATAATCAAGGAAAAGCTTACAAAACCTGTGATATTACCTTGCATGCAGAAATTAAGGATAGCCACTGAAGCAACAGGGTGTCCAGCTGGTCACTTTAGAGGTAGAGAGTGTACAGAATTCTGGTACCCTGTCCATGTGTACCAGATCCTGATGCTGGCACCATGTACAGAATCTAGACTCTCCACCCACAGGTTCAGAGGGTCCAGACGCTGCCAACAAGCACTGGGTCCCTGTTCCTTGCACCCCCCTTCAGGAGTGAGAGAACGGGCCAACCCCTCATGCTTTGTAAGAGCACTGAAACACCAGTGTTCTGCCACCAGGACCTATTGTTAAGAACGTTCCCAACTAGCCCGGAGGGTAGGTCCCCCCCCTCCTTCCTGGTTCTTCGAACTGAGCAGCTTATCAGCTCTGAGGTAGAGCAGCAAGTGATTTAACACACGCCAGTAGCTTTCAGACGAGCAGGTAAGGCTCTGGAATTTAGTCTTAGAGTTCAGGTACAATAGTGATCCAAACCAGATCAGATTAATCTATATAAGATCTTTATTCAATACAGCGACTATAAGACATCAGACTACTCAGGATACAAAATAAGAAACAGTCCTAGAGCTTTATAGCACTCTAACTAAAACATAAAGAAGCATCATAGTTACCAATCCTTGGTGTAGGTACCAGTTCAAGCGAAGTCCCTTCTCCAAGGGATTTTAAAGATGAAATCCATGCTTGCAATGGGCAACCACAGTCAGTGTGCTGCCCCCCTTGCAAAGGACAGTGTTGCCAGCTTGTAATCCAAACCGAGACTCACTCTTAGAAAGGGGCCCTCTTTCCAAGAGAGTTCTGGGTGCCTTCCGTTAGGTCAAAGACAACTCTCCGCCTACCTTTGTCATAATTAAGTATGGCCAGTACCCAATTATGCCAGAGCAGACAGGCGTGTCTACTTTGCAACTGCCCACCCTAGCTTACATGCGATGGGTCACGTAGGCTAGGCTTTGAAGTGTGGGAAAGAGACTGAATGTCTACGCTGTCCCCTTAAGGTGTCAAAGTGTCCTTTGAAATGTAGAACCAGGCTTGCCATTTGTGCTTGCCATCTGGTCAGGTGTGAAAGTTTTATGGGGTCTGTTCCCAGCTCAACCATTTGAGTTTAATCAATGAATCAGAGAAATATTTTTTCTATACAGAGAGAATGCCTGGTTTTCTCATGGATGGCAAGGAGGAAACTAGCAACCATGGTCAAGCTATGGTTGGAAAACACAGGAACATGGTTGGTTTCTTGGGATGTTATCTTTCTCTCTGGGCTCTTCTCTCTCCCTACGTTTGTCAAAAGTCCTTATCCAAACCCAGGCTAAGAACTTTTGTTCAGGGGAGCTGCTGCAAAACAAAGTTACAAAAATACTTATTTATCTACTTGCAATTTCTTGCTTTCGAACTGCTAGGTTGGCAGGAGCTGGGGCCAGAGACAGGAGCTCACTCCGTCACACGGCACTAGGGTCTCGAACTGCTGAGCTACATACCTTCTAGTCTGCAGCTCAGCATCTCAACCTCTGAGCCACTGCGGCCCTTATCCAGCTTAGCTAATACAATAAAGCCAGGTTCCAAGGTACCCAATGTTGGTTCATCTCAGGCAGGTATTTTCAGCAATCAAAGTGGCTCTGTCTTGCAGAGACACCCAGGGCCTTAGCCCACACAAGCAAGCAGTTCAAGATGGATGCCATGAGCTCAGGCTGAGCTGGGTAACCACTGACATACTTCGTGCCAAGTAGTTATTGAGTCCCCAAATGGCAAATGCTAACTAACTTTATGGAGTGGGTCTCTGATCCTAGGCCTGTTAGGCCAATCAGAAACTTGATAGGTGATGTAACTCTCTGTGCATTGCTAAGCATGTGATGTATAGGGTGATGGATCAGAGAAGAAGAAATGAAACTGTACTGCAGATGTACCTTGCCTCCAATGTATTTGAAAAAGTTTGCATGCACACGAAAGCTCTTACCTTGAATAAACCTTTGTTAGTCTTAAAGGTGCCACTGGACTCTAAATTTGTTCTACTCCTTCTCACAGGTGTAAGACCCATAGCTCAGTTGCTTTGGTATGCACTAATTTGCTAGGCCAGGGTAGGATGGTACTCCTTCTCCCTACAGCTGCAAACTATCTTGCTTACAAGGTCACACTATGGACTCTAACCATCCCTGGGAATGTCTTTGTAGGCCTCTTGTAGCCAGAACCAAGATTTTATTACACAGAGCAAAAACAAGGAATCATTTTTCTTTACAAAGGTACTCTGAACTTCTGTTGGGTAGTGTTATGTCCTGAAGCTGGAATCATCCCTATACATTCCCATGTTAAGCTTGAGACGTAAGAAGGGATTGTAAGCTGTCACATTCCCATTGGTCGGTTTCTATGAAACTTGTAAATATCCAATCAGAACTATATGTATGTATTTGGAGGGAACAGACCTCATTGGTCTTTATACTTGTTTTCTTATTGGATGTTAACTTATTTATGGGTGTGGCTTTGACAGCCTGGATCATTTAAAAAGGGAGCTGAGCTCCACTATTCTGTGTTGTCTGTTACTGAGTTGAGTTTGCTGTTACAATAAAGCTGAAAACACTTTGCTGAAATCTAATCATGTTGAGTTGCATACTTAACAGGTAGGTTGTCCACTTTTAAAGAAAAAATGTTTCTGATGCTTTCAGTGGGCAGATCAGCAGTTACTAAAAATGAAAAAGGGGAAATGAACTTAACCCAAAACAAATTGAATTAAGTACCAAAAGGTTAAGAAAGCATAAACATACTGGCCGAATCATACTGTTGGTCATTTTAAACATTAGCAGATACTAACAAATATACAAAAGTGCATGTATTTCTTTCACAATAGATTAAAAACAGATATTGGCCCTTACAATACCTTCAGTTATCATTGATGATATACAATGACATCCAAAAGTGACAAATGTTGACCCTAACTAGATGTGTTTCAGCCCAATTGGCCTTCCTCAGTGCAACATGGCTCCTGACATAATATAACATTGTTTTATCATAAACTGATTATGGTGAAGTTATTCCTGGAGGAGAAAGGAAAAATAGATTCTCTTGGTAAATATTAGAAATTATGAACTGAAAAATCATTTGCTAGAAAAAGTATATACTGTCAGTTTGAATATTACTTACGGATATTGATTGTCTGTGACCAAAGGAAAGAGTACTGATCAAAAATCTCATTCTAAAGAATTCAGAGCCATGGTCAGCAATGTCCCCTCTATGCTGTGGAGTCTTGTGAGCAAAAATTCAACTTTGTGAGCTACTGGCATTAAAGCTGTGAGCGAGTGGTTTGGCTACTGCATAAATCAGTTTGCTTTGAGGCCATCCTTTCTGACTAAAGACAAAAATGTGTGAGCTGGAGGCTAAAAAACTTTGAACTAGCTCACACTAACTCAGCTTAGAGGGAACACTGATGGTTAGATACACTTATTCCTATAGCAATGATTCAATCATGTACCTAAAAAATAATTTTATGAAGGTGTTCTTATAGCAGGGTTTTTAAAAAGAAAACTGGAAAGATTTGAAAAAAGAAAGCAGAGCAATATCTCATACAAATTATAATTACCCTTCTGGCTTGGTCAGAAAAGTTATGTAAAGCCAGAAGCCAATGGTGATGTAATAGTACAAAGTACCATCCCCATTATATGTACACACACACACACATTGTATTCACTTTTATTACATGTAGACCTTTTTTTCCCCAGCCGGAAATCTTCCTTTTTCTCAGCTGCAGCCTCTGTGGTTTTAATTCCTTAGCCAAGTTCTGAACTTCTGACTTAGATCTGGGGAAGGGAAACTAAATTTACAGGTCTGACCCAGGGACTGTGTTATCCCCTGTTGTAGATGGGCTTGCATTCCCCCTAAGGGAGCAGGTTCATAGCTTGAGGGTTGTTCTGGACCCACGCCTCCTGTTGGATTGAACAGGTGGCAGTGGTGGACTGGGGTGAAACAAGTCCAGACGTTGATCTGGGGCTATAAATAGGAAAGAGAGAGACCTGGAGACTGGCTAGTGGGAGACGGCATAGGAGCAGAAATGGAAGCCAAGCAAGCTGGGGGAAAGGGGGGAAGAAGAAGCAACAGCAGCCAGAGAGAGAGGAGAGTTGCCACAGGGATGTTTCTAGGCCAAGAGGGAGGTTGCAGTATTGTGGCTCTTCTCCTAAGTAACCCTGAGGTGGGTGAAGATAGCCACACCTTCATATATCTGGAATGCTCAACTGGAAATAAAAACCACCTGTATAAGGAAGCAGTGATTAGACTGGTGTTTTCAAGACCCCAGGCATAAGGTTCCCTTGCCCCCAGAGGGCATCACAGTGCTACAGAATGCAAAGCAAGTAAGCTAATAATTTTTGAGTGGGATGTTAATATGGGAGTAATAATTTGCTAAGATATTCAGGGCCCAAGCTGTGTAGAGCTTCAAAGGGGAAAGCTAGTTAATATCCAGCAGCTATGTTTTGTGCCAGTGCAATTTCAGAGATTTCAAGGACAATCACATAAAGAACACATTATAGTAATCAAGCAGAGTGTTACTGAAGCATGTATGACAGTGATCAGAATAACTCCATAGGAACAGATACAGCTAAAGCAATCATGAAAACTGCCAACAATCTTGTATTTGATATGGAGTACAGCTCCGTCAGACTATTGAAAATTTTGATAACTTTGTCCAAGAAAAGAACAGTAAACTACTAGGTAGTAATAGAGGACAGCAGGCTCCAAAGTAACTTCATAATTCTGAAGATATCTGTGTCATGCAAAGTTTAGATCTCATCTAACATTTCCGTGGGCATGTTTGAATGTTCATTATGTAAGAAATGCTAGCTTCAGTGAGCAAAAAATATTAAGAGGAAGATTTTAGGCAGCCTTTCTCTGGTTTGCTAGCTTCCATGTATAACATTTTTGTTTTTACTGTGGAGAGGCATTCAAGCATGCAATTTATCACCTGTAGTTTGAGGGAAGGTATTAATCCCAGGAGGGGAATATTGAGTTGGCTGTAAAAATGCAACTAAATCCAATTTGGGATGTTTTTTCTAACACAGCTATTATTTAATATGGGTTTTTAAAACCACTATTATTATTATCCAACCATTCCTTGAGATATTTTGTAGCTTTGCTGTTTCATTATATCTTCCAAGTCCTTGGGCCATTAGAAAATAATAGCAATAATGGGAGATATTATCAGGAGCCTAGGTTGCCTTTGGATACAGGAGAGGTATAATTTGTTTACATGAAGAAGAGCACACCTTTGGATCAGCCAGTGATATTGGAACAATGTTGGTTTATTTTTAGTTTTATTGGAACAGTGTCCAACAACCAGATTTCCAAAATGCAGCAGTTCTTGCATAAAGCCTTAGTTCTTAAAATATAATTATAAAAACTTTTTATTAAAACTGTTGTAATTCTCTGATCTGGTAAAGCTTTAAGTTCCATTTTTTCTACATATGATACCAATTGTCATTCAACAATGAGAATTCAAAAATTGCCCTGAAAGGGTCACTGTGACATTGCAGGGTTATTTAATACTGTAGTGAGAGTTCATCTACAAGTAGTCTTAGAATACTTATGAGTGAGTCCTGTTGAATTCAGTTATGATATGAAACATATTTTGCAAAGATTCTTCTCATCTAAGTAGAACATAGTCACTCTTCTGAATCAGTGACATTCCAAAAATTGACAACAGTGCAAACTGAGATAGAGCAGAATGCTGTCACTATGCTCCATTTGTTCATAATACTTTGTTGCATTGCTAAATGATGGAGGAAGGAGCCATCTAATATTTTATAGGCAAGAAAAACTCATTTTGAAGGGCATTTTTGGAGGTAAATTCTTGACTGACATAGATGTGCCCTATACAGTCAATTCTTGAATATAGAATGATTTTCTTTTCATGCAAGAATGGTCTTGAGCTCTAAACTTGGAGGACAAATTTGAAGTATCTTATCTTCTCCCAGCTCTTAAATGTTTTACCAGAATAGAAAAAGATGGGTTAGAGAATATCTTTAGCATACCAAGTAGATTCAAATGTCAACTATTTAGTAAATAAATCTTAACTCCCCCAGAAATCTTTAGAAAGACTTCACTAACTTAAAAAATAGAGCATGAAGTTGAGACACAAAATCTGCACGCAAACAAAATCCATTAGCAATAAAACAGCACACGGTCTCATTTTATGTTCTCTAATGCCTTGCAGTAAAAATAAAATGTTTATTTTCTGCAGTGTCTTAAAAGGCTATACATAACAAGCAAACAAAAATGAAACAGTGACCACCAAAACTCTTATAAAGAATGTTAGTACTGCAGTTCCAAAGTAGATAGTTTATTCTCCATGTAGGGTAATATATGTGTAGAGATCCAGGTTGGTAGTCGTGTTGGTCTGAAGCAGTAGAACAAAGTTCGAGTCTAGTGCCACCTTTAAGACCAACAAAGTTTCATTCAAGGTATGAGCTTTTGTGTGCATGCACGGTTCTTCAAATACAACGAAATGGAAATAGAAATAAGTCATATATAGAGAGAGTGGGCAGTAAATTAGCATACAGAATAATGAAGATTTTTTAACAGATTAACAGAATAATAAATTTAGCATATACGGCTATCATCTGTTTGGGTTCAACTGGTAATAAATATGTCAGAATTGGAGAATGATGTATCCACAATTGACTGTGCATTTCTGTATGTGTCAAAAGTAATATATGAAGCAGCTTTGGCATCCTTCACAGCTGGTGTTATGAAATAGTTGGGTTTTAACTTGAAGTCTGGAATCAGAAAGTAGAAGCATTAAAAGATGTTAAGATGCTGAGGGCTATGTCTGGAAATAGTATACGCTTAACAATGGGGGTGGCACCATGCTTCTTACATGACATGTACATCAAGGACCTCCTAATCAGTAACCTTGTTTTGTGTTCTGAAACCACTGAATATCTGAGCAGTATACAAAGGCAAATTGCAGTTAATCTGAAGTGGATTATGTCTGGCACAAATAACTAAAATGAACTGTCTAAACATATACCAGGTGAGGTCTATCTAACTCAGTATTATCTACTCTGACTAGAGGCTATCCAGGCAAAGAAAGATCTTTACCACTGCCTGCCACTTGATGTCCTTTAACAGGCAATACTGAATCTGGCATCTGTTGGATTCAAAGCATGTATTGCACCACTGGCCATGGTCTCTCTGCTTCTGTCTGGGAGGCTGCAAGTTGAGTTGGTAGGATGTGTTTCATGCAACTGATGCCACGTGAATCTACAGCAAAGGATTGATCCAACCTTCCAACAAAGCCTTGAACTCTATAGAACAGGTTTTGTGGAGCAAAGCAACAGTACCTCAGCATCACCTTCCAGAACCTTTCAACCAGAGAGGAATGGAAATACCAGAGTATGGTGTTTCTTGTTCCCACCTGTGATAGATGGTCAATGGTACCAAAAAGCCAATGAGAAATCTAGGAGGATTCATATTCTTTCTCTCTCAACATACACACACACACTTTTCATCTGATCTCACAGCATAGGCAGGACAGCCAAAGCCATTTTGGTGCTGAATCCCGATTGGAAGCCAGATTGAAATGGATCCAGGTAGTATGTGCTTTCTGGTATATGAGGTGATAGTCATATTATATGTTGATGAGTGCAGGCCCAGGACTTCACGCAAACAGCTGAAAATAATATAATGTGGTTGTGAACCTGAGCTCTTATTTATTAATTATTTTTATATATGTATTAATATATTGAAAAGTATCCCTGCAGGTTTAAACTAGGTGGCAGGAGAGGGCAGCTCAGATGGGATCTCTGTCTGCGGGGAACCCATCACTCCCTGCAGGCACAGCTCTGTGCTGCCTTCTCCTGCCACCCAGTATAAACTGTGCAGCAGGAGAGGGCAGCCCAGCTGGGAGCCAATCACTCCCTGCTGGTGCAGCTTTACACTGCCTTCTCCTGTAGCTCAGGCTGCAGGAGAAGGCAAGCCAGGCCTGGATTGGGCTGGTATTTTTGTAATGGCATTTTTTGGTTCAGGTCTAGTGGACCTGAAAAATTCAGGATTTCCAAAAAATCCTGGATCTGAATAACATACCAATATTTGGATCCGGGATTTTCAAGGAATCCTGATTTTTCCCCAGGTCCAATAGACATAAACCAAAAAATACCAATTAAGAAAAATTGCACAACCCTAGTCCAGACTCTGCCCTCCTGAGTCCTCTGAGAAATGGTGAAACCCAAGGGAGACTTTCTGCTTTCATTTTCTTTAATAGTCATTTCCAGCTTGTAGCTAAGCACCCTTATTACCTTTGTGATTCCATTATTAGCAGATGTTGGGAAGTTAGAATTTCACTTCTCTTTTGCTCTGGCCAGACTCAGAATTTCAAGTCACGGTGCACAAAGATCAGAGAACTACCATTTTGAGAAGCCAACTACTTGTAATTTTTTCACTGATTGTGTTTGCACTTGGCTTTTTCTTTTTATTATTTTCTCAAGGGGAAAAAGTGGGATACAGAAGGGAAAAAGGGGAGGGGGGAAATATAGATTCCACAAGTTTGTTAAATATTATGAATTGTTACGTACAACAAGTAAAATCAAATATATCACGAAATGTATTACATAATTCAAATATAGAAACAATTAATAAAGCATCAATTTTACAGAATTTTGGGATAGATTCTCTCTTCAAGGAATAAATAAAAACTCTCCTAAAATTAGTAATAATATATTAACGATGAAAGAAAATATTGTCTAAATTGTTTATCTAAATCTGAATTTTATTCTTACTGATTATTTAAATATTGATGGAATACAAAATAAAATATTGAAATTTTAATCAATATCTTCATCATCTTTAATGTGATATCCAAATAATTCCAGAACTAAAAATAAAAAAGTTAATTATTCCCATAATATGAGTAATAAGCTTGCCATTTCTGCCGAAATTCATTCATTGTTCTTTTGTTTATATAATTGGTTAACTTTGCCAATGTTGCATACTCAGCTACTTTTTCTTCCCAGATCTCCATTGTAGGGCAGTTTTCTCTCTTCTATTTCATTGCAGATAATATTCTAGCAGCTGTCAACATATATTGAAGTAGGTCTTGTGAAGTTCTGTCTATTTTATCTGGAAGGATTCCTAGTAACATAGTCTCTGGTTTCATCAGGAATTTAGTTTTTAAAATATCTTGAATTTTTCCATGTATATTTTTCCAATATGTTTTCATCTAGATGCAGGTCCACCACAGATAATAAAAGGTGCCATCTTCTTACATTTCCAGCAAGCCCCTTTGTAATTCTTGTCCATCTTAGCAATATTTTGGGGGGTGACGTACCATCGATAAAACATGCTGTACCAATTTTCTCTTAGTGTTTGACTAGCAGTAAATCTATTACCTTTAGTTCATAGGTTTTCCTAACATTGAAACTGTATTTTCTTACCAAAATTTTGCATCCATTTGATCATGCAGGGTTTAACCTGTTTTCCTTCAGAATCGTATTGAAGCAATAGCTTGTAAATTCATCCTAATAAATGATCTTTAGATTGTGAGACAATCTTCTCAAAATCAGTCAGTTCATTGATAGCTCCTCTCTTAATGTAGATATCATTTTTTAACCTGGAAACAATTTGAAATTATATCCACCATTGTATCTCCTTCCTGTCTTCTTTAATCTCTTGCCACGTCTTGATGCTACCTTGTGAATTTATCATATCGCCGTAAATTATAAAATCATTATTTCTCTTTGTGTAATTGGCATAATAAGCCTCTGTTGGTGACATTATTAGAGGAATTGTAGGACTGATTCTCTTTCATAACATTTCCCAAATTTTAAATAAGCTATCTCTAATTATATGTCTTTTATACTGACTTTTGTTTTTTGATGTAGATTTTTAATCCACAGATAGCTATGTAGTCCATCATCAAGATTTGAAGATTCTAATTTTATTAGTCTTTCATTAGGACTACTGATCCAATCTGAAATCCAAACTAGCCCAGCAGTTTAGTAGTATAATTTAATGTTAGATATTGCCAGACCGCCTATTTTCTTCTCATCCTGCAGTACTTTAAATCTTATTCTTGGCTTCTTATTGTTCCATACAAATTTATTTATTTGTCATTGCCAGTTGCTCAAAGTCTTTTCAGGAATTGAAATTGGAATAATCTGTAATAAAAAAAATTAATTTTGGTAGAACATTCATTTTTATAGCAGAAATCCTTCCTAGCCAGAATAGTTGTAATTTGGACCTATCTTTCAAAATCTTTTTGTATTTTAGACCAGGTTGTGATATAATTGTCCTTAAATAATGTGTCATTCTGTCCTGTGAGGTATATTCTTAAATTAATGCTCCTTGCTTAATTTCTTGTTTGATTTTGTCTTGTATATTTTGCTCAGATTGATGAATTTGGAGAGAAATGGCTTGCATCTGTCGAGCAAGAGTTTGCATTTGTTGAGAGAGTGACTCTGAAAGTCTCTCCATAAATGCTATAACATCAGGGTCTTCATCATCTTGTTTCTGTTTTTTTCTTATCCTTCAGATGAGTTGCCGCCATTCTAATTTTCTGGAGCCTTTTCCTTCCTTTAAATATATCATGCAATTTTCTCATTTAAACATTTAGAAATTTAGCTTTGCCTTATCTAACACTGACAACATTTACACAAGTGGTAGAACAACATTTCAATGATAAATATTTTCAATTCATTGTATTTCTATCAGATACTATCAACTTCAGTTTTAAATGACAAAGTTTACAAGCTAAAATTTATTACACAAATCTGTTAAATATATAAAAAGAATAAGAAAGGCTTTAATATGGACTAATATTAACCAGAAAAGACTAATACAATGAAGAAATACAGGTTAATAGGGGGGAAGATAAAAAAAATTAGTGTTAATATTAGATTACAGTGGTTAAATATGATTATTTCAAAACAAAATTAGATGTTAGTATATTATAAAGAGGGTTTATAAGATTTATCCAGTTGTCATTTGGGGGGTGGAATAAAACAATCAGGATGCAAAGTTAATATTTGCCCAGTAGGAGTCTTGAGAGCATGAAAACTCAGTATTATCCATGGACTGCTTGAAATCTTAGGTTTTGGCAGAGAGTCAAAGCTATGATTCCAGCCAAGATGGAGAGTCTCCAATAGCAAAATGAAGGTAAAAATGCAGTTTAATCCTTTTATGAGCCTAATTCAGACCAAAAAATGTCCAATCAACATAGATAGGAATAAGCAGGGCTCTTTTTGTAGCAGGAACTCCTTTGCATATTAGGCGACACACCCCTAATGTAGCCAATCCTCCAAGACCTTACAGTAGCTGCTGTAAGAAGAGTTCTGTAAGCTCTGGGAGGATTGGCTACATTAGGGGTAGGTCGCCTAATATGCAAAGGAGTTCCTGCTACAAAAAGAGCCCTGGGAATAAGTAAAATATAAGTAGTCATTTTTTTAAAAAGGCGAAGTATTCCACAGAGATAGTGAGAGAGGGAGGGGGGAGCTGAAATTTCAGGTTTTTATTCTACTTTGCTTGCACACAATAAATCCAATTAAAAAAATACCTGTAGCAATATCAAAAGTTTACAGATAGGTGGTCCTCTTGGAAGTATAATCAGCTTTTATATCCATTTATATCTGTATTTCCAGAATCAAGCTGATATCAGCTGTAAAGAGAAGTGTTGAATGCATGTTTTTAAAGGAACTTCCATTATATTGCAAGCTTAACTGAAGATAGCAGCCTCGTTAGCCTAATTCACTCCCCCTCAGTTCAGAAAGATTTGTAGGTTCTTTACGTTGCAATTCAGAGCAAAATATTTACCTTCCAAGATACAGGAGTCATCACGATGTAAAAATGAAACCAAATGAGGGGGGGATAGATCTTCGTTAAACTGCTTTAATTATGGCTTTGTAATATTCTTGTTGTACGTAAAAGAGAATGAAAAAAAAACCCCTAAAAGCTGAAAGATAAGACCTTACGGGGAGGGTGTAGGAAAAGTCAGGGAAAGTCCACAGAGGGGATGGTGAGTTCTGTTCTTAGGGCAGATTGCTCTTCTCTTATCCCCACGGTCTTGATATTATCTGAGCTGTCCTGGAAGAAATCCAGATGAGCCCACCAGTTGAAGTCCTTCTTTGGAAGGGGAGCGGCTTTTTCTTTTGATTCTGTTTTGCTGATTAACTGAGAATTATTTCTGCAGTGGCTCATATACCCTTTGACTGACCATCTCTCATTGCTGCCATCCTTGTGCTCGCTGCTTCATGTGTAGCTTTACTCCACCCTCCCTTGACTTTCACGACGTTTGAAATGACACTGTATCTAATGATGCCTACTCAATATGGAATATCCTCTAAATCAACAACTGTCTTTTTCCTTTTTGAGTCTTGTTCCACTGAGTCTTGTTTGAGTCTTGTATCCTCTAAATCAACAACTGTCTTTTTCCTTTTTGAGTCTTGTTCCACTGAGTCTTGTTTGAGTCTTGTATCCTCTAAATCAACAACTGTCTTTTTCCTTTTTGAGTCTTGTTCCAGTCAGAGGGGAGTTAAGAGGACTATTTGTCCTGGTCCTCAAATTTAGATGCTTGTCCTGGGCCTTGTGGATCTCTGGGAGGGCCTGTGTGTAATCATGCTCACATATTTTCACTATTTCATTCTGTTATAATTAATTGTAATGTGGATAATTGCCATTGGTGCTGGTTTTTCTGTTATGGTTACCCTGGTACCATACGAGCAACGTTCCCTACTGTTCCTTTAACAACATAAATTTATTTTTCACCCTCATTCCGTGAAGGCATCTTGAATTGTCGTGCTATGGGATGTAAGAGGCTCAGCAGTAAACAGGCATAGTGTGCTTCACCATAGAGAACTGCCATTTAGAAGTGCTAAAACGTAACCACACCCTTTTGTGTGCTGTCAAACCAGCATACTAATTGTATGCCCGTGCTGTAGTTTTTCATACTTGTCAAAACAAATTCAGTGTACTCTAAAGGATAACAATACTGCAGTAGAATGAAAATGCATTCTGTCTTGATCAGACTCTGGCATGACTTGGGACCTTGCTTGCATCTCATAGAGCTTAGGTGATGCAGCTTGGTTTAACAGGACGTTCTCTGCAGTGTACAGAGCAGGAGAGTGTTGATAGCGCATCAGTCATTTTATATCTACATGGCATTGATTAATTGGTTGGATCCTCCTCTCTGTTATGATTACACAGCCACTGCTTTACTTCAGCTACAGAAATGGTTCTTCACAAAAGAAGATTTAATGTGGCCTGTTGGGGCAAAGGAGAGGCACAGATCTGCCTCATGACAATGAATTAAACTGATTGTGTTGCTTAATGCAATTAACTTGGTTATAAATAACTGAAGACTGTCCTGAACGGAAACTGTAGTGGGTTGTTACAGAAATGTTGTTTCTTAGAGCTTGCCTCAAGGTATGCTTCACTAGGGTTGTTTAAATAGCAACTTTAATTCATTTTCATGCAATTAAACCAAGACAATGTTTTCTGATAAAATAACAATAAAATCACCTAAGGGGAGAATTATAGCTCTACAGTTAAATCAACTTGCCCATATGTTTAGGATTATGAAACACTTTCTTTGAGCTGTGTTAAACCATTTGAATTTGGTCTTCTGTGCTGTCATGTATAAATATATTTGTGTTGTACCCAGATATATTTGGCATATTTTAAATACATGTGGACACTCCCATAAGGTTTTCTATTTTTTTAAAGACTAGCATTAGGGAAGACATACACTGTCTTTGAAAATGTGCATTTGGCCCTGACTTGGATAGCTCAGACAAGCTCGATCTCCTCAGATCTCAGAAGCTAAGCCAGGCCGACCTTGGGAAGTATTTGGTTGGGGAAACGGCAAAGAATACCGGGTCAGGAGGCAGAGGCAGGCTATCAAGCCACTTCTCTGAATGTCCTCCATGCCCCAGTAGGAATCGCCAGAGGTCGCCATGACATCCAGGCACAGGCAGACACACGCACACATATACAAAAATGTAAAAAATGCACTTGTGAATATACCTCCATATTCTCAGTTGATGCTGGGATGTTGGGAGGAGGGTGGATTTTTGGAATAGAATTTTAAAATGCTGTCCTTTCCCCTTTAAGTAAATCAAAACAACTGTTAACCTTATAACCTTAGCTTGTTGTTTAGTTTTGTCTCTGCATATCTTAAAACATCTTCATCATGTTACATGTTAATTTGCTGTTCAGCCTCTGTTTGAGTTTGAACTCTACCTTCCATTCCAATGTATTTGAAAATCCGTGCATGCACACGAAAGCTCATACCTTTGTTGGTCCCTTGCCAGGCAGGGTGAGCATGCCCAGGCCAGATGCATCCTTTGCTGGGCAGGGTGAGTCCAGTGGACATGGTAAGGCTGTTCAAGCCACTCCTTCACCACACGGGGCAAGGGGAAGCTGGGCCAGGCGTGTCAACAAGGTGCCTGTTCACAACAGCAGCAGACTGCAGCCATCTCTCACTTGGGCTAGGAAGGCTCCGGTGGGGGAGCTGCTCCAGGGTGGCCACCAGAACTTTCCCCAGTGGCCTTAATGGCCAGTCAGCTCCTACTCTGTGTTCATGTGTGCAAAACTAATAATGGGTGAGTTCTGTTTTTCTTGGGAAGGGATGGGACTGGATTTTAATCCTGTGATTAGAAGAAAGGAATGCTCAGCAAGTCAATGTCTGGGATGAAACCCCCCCCCAATTTACTGCTTAAGAGACAGCAAAGCCTGACCAGCAGAAATCCATCCTGTCTCCCCCCCCCCCCGCCGGTCATGTATGTTGTATAGTTTTTTAACACAACAGTCATTCAGTGAATGTAAACCTAACTCCACTGTATGTTGTAATTTATTTGTCATTTAATAGAGTTTCTGGATTTGTCTTTGGTTTTTGTAGGTGAAGAACTGAAAGGAAAGATAACTATCCGCAAAAACAGAAAAGATCCACGTTCACTCATAATAACTCTTTCAGTTAAAGACGTGAAACAGACATACAGTCTTCAGTGAAGATAATTCAGCAACCAACTTTTGAGAGACCTTTAAAACCTGCCTCGTGTTTTCAGATAATTGTATCTGAATAAAAATTGATTATTTGGTACAAATTCAAATTGGTTTTTCTGGAAATGAGAGTGTTAGCTGTGTTCTTGGGGACCATTAATAATTGTGCTCTGAACAATATTTCATAAAATGAGAGAAAAAATACAAATAGTAGATAAATCTCTGATGAAACCTCAGAGTCTCATCTTGTGCTTAAGTACCCCCACCTCTTGTGTATTGGAAACATTCAACTAATATTTATTTAACCACTTAATTAAATCTGTAACCTTTTATAGTTTTAAGTATTTAGGAACACTGTCAGCCTAGAGAAAAAGCAAATGAGGACATGAAGGCTATGAATCATTTAAAGGGAATCTCTAATTTTAGTGGGAAAACACACAAGTTTTCGCCTTAGCCTGCCTATAGTTGTATAAAATTCATTACTTCAAGTATATTACTATAGGAAGTATTTTCATATAGAAAAGTTCATGGTACGATCTGCCCTTCTACAAAAGCTGTTCCAGGAGCAGAGGGGTGCAGCATGGCAGGCTACAGTAGAACTCCCCCCCCCCACTTATTTGCATAAGTCTTTCCTCCATTCATGGAAGAAGACCTCATGCAGGAAGGGAGGAGGAGACCTCTGCCCATCTTCCCTTGAGCTTCAGCCCCCAGGCTGTCTTTCATTCAGCTATATCAGAAGCAGATTTTTGGCTATTCAAGGATCCATCTAATCAACATTTTCTATTAACAGTTCATTAGACTGAACCTACTGTCTTTTTAATTTTCTTTTTAATTTTTAAATTTGCGTTACAGCTGAGTCTGAAGATTAATCTTCTCAGTTGTTTTCTCTGCTTGTTCTTTGCATTTGTTATATCCAGTGCCACATCTGAATATCCATGAAGATTTTGACATCACCTTATGAACTGTTCAAAGTAAAATACTTGTACTGCTTTAACTGCTTCCTATATTACTGTGAGATGGGCAGCTGGTGAAAGCTGCAGAAGGTACCTTTAACTATTTGAGCGTGAAACAAGAATGATCCCCAAATTTTGTTATGAAGGAAATGCTCTGACAGACTTGTACTTTCAAGCATTCTGTGTATCCACTAGAACACTCAAACATTTTAAATTCTCATGTATAAATCTGGGGAGAGGAGGTCCCTGAGCAGAATACTGCCCAGGAGAAAAAGTCCTATCTAAGGCAGGTACAGTGTGAAGCAATAACAGCAAATGTGTGGCAATTGAGTAGGGAAGAGTATATAGCCTTGTAAAATTGATGCTAACCTGGAACTGCTTGTTTGCAGACTGCTGTCCTCCATTTTTTCCCTGTGTATCGTGTGGGAGGGGGAATGGATTTTTAGGATTTATGCATTCATCTGAGTGCAAAAATGCTATAAATTTTGTGAAATTATTCCTCATAGTGCCATCTTGCATTTGAGAGCTGATGTGGTATGGTTAGATAGGGGTCCCAAACCTTTTTGAGCCTGCAAGCACATTTGGAATTTTGACAGAGGGTGGTGGGCACAACCCCAAAATGGCTGCCAAAGAAGGCAAAGCCAGCCACATAATCTCAGGAAGTGAGGTCATGCATAACTAACAGTAACTCTTCAGCATTTCAGACAGAAGCTCTGTTGAATAGAATGCCTTTTAAACTTAACATTGTTTAAAACATTTTTTTGCATACAGACACCTTCAGTAATGCAATTAAGATCCTTGTGTTGTTGTGGGAGCTGCTGCCAAAGCAACTTTTAAAAATTTGCACAATCAGTCAGAAGCCCTGATGTGCAAAAGCCCCACCTGGCCACACCCCCTTTCTAAAAACACTTAGTCAGTGCTCTGCTGCTGACATGCACCCCTGAGATAGTGTTGGAATGGGCCTCAGAAAAACACAGGTTAAAATCCTTGCTCTGTGTGACCTTTGACCATTCCAGTGGGATAGTTTGTTGTGGCAAAACAGAAGTTCAGTGGCACTCTAAAGACTGGTGGCAACATTTATTCTAGTCTGAGTTTTAGTGAAACAAAATTAGAGAAGGGAAGGAGAAAGGATTTGAGCAGAGAGAGGCCTAGTGTAATAAATTGGGAGAGATTCGCTATGTGAAGGCTTGAACTATTTGTGTAGTTTAACAAATGATGGGCCAAAGATTTCTGGCCTCTCATGTGGGAACATAAAACTGTAATAATGTAGGGTAAAGAAACATTAAGGAAAAGGCAGTTTGAAGCAAACTGGCCAACATCAGTAAAGGGTTATGGTATGATATATGAACCATCTATTGAAATTAAAAACAAGGTCCTCTTAGGTTATTAGAAATTATAATGAGTGAGGAATCCCAAGTCTCTGTTTAAGCCAGGACAACAGAAGATGTTTCTCAATGAATTCTTTGTTTGTTCCTTTTGAAGTTTTACTGTGGACTTTCAGATCTGCAACAGTACGTCCAGGAAAATTAAAATGTTCACCCACTTTTTTTGTCTATTGCCATTTCATGTCATATTTATCTTCACTGATTCTCAGACTCTCACACAGGGACTGATACATGAAGATTGGATAGCATTTGTAAGGTATATTCTCCATAGTGATATCTGCTCCCTTTATTTTTCTGCTTTTCTCAGGATAAAGAAAAATGTTATTTTAATAGATCGTATAATTGCTAATATTTAAGGAGGGAAATCAAAATTATTAATCACATTATTAAATAGTATATTAATGGTGCAAAGCCACATAGGTCATTAATGCTAACAGGTTTGTCATTAGCTGGTGTAACTACAGTTTTTGCAAATTGTTTATATAATACTGGTTTTAACTAATTATGCCTTTTAAAGGCAATTTTAAATTGGAGTAATTTGAAAATTCCATCCATTGGTTAATGACTTGAATAGTCAATGAAGACTTAACATTTTGTCTATATTTAAATCCATCATCTTGTAAACACAAAGAGCTTTCTTGGGCTCATTTGTATTTATTAATGTTTAACCGTGTTATCTTGGAACATGCAAATATTCTACTTTGTTCTCAATTAAAAAATTCACAAGTCTTATTTACAACTGCCTCTAAATCACTGTCATCAATTTATCTAATTCTTAATGTGGCCAGATCTGTGGATGCTTAAATCCAGAGACTGGAACCATTAACAGAAAAAATATCTTTCTACAACCTGAGAAGTCCCAGGTTTACAGAAAAATCTGAAATCTTTAAAACAAATACATGGGGGGCTGTGCTTGTAGCTTTAAGAAACAAATGCCCTTTGTGGGGGTTCCTAGGAAAGCACAACAGTAATGCCTGGTTTCTGTCAGTAAAAGGCGGGGGGGGGCATGGCTCTTTCTAGAGATGTTTTGGCATTTGAGGGAAGACTCAGGAGGGCCTGGTCCACCAGCATCCACTGGGCAACTTGATACCATATGAGTTCCATGACTCACCCAGGCACTGTTCAACACCAGCCACCACATAGAAACTAATGTTGTATAGTGTTTAGAGTTTCAGACTGGGATCAAGGATACCCAGTTCAGATCTCCAATCTGCCATGGAAGCTTCCTGGGTGACCTTGAGCCAGTCACACAAACTCAGCCTAACATGCCTCACATATTTGTTATGAAGATAGAAGAGAATGATGTAAGCTGCTTTGGGACTGCATTGTGGAGAAACAAGGGGTATACATGTAGTGAATAAGTAATAAATAAGCTGAAGATGAAGCAGATAAAAGGTATGTTGGTTGGTGAGTAAGAATGAAGGAGGAAATGAGGATATGGGGGCTGCCAGGAGCAGGGAAATAGTGTGTAGAAAGGAATACAGGGGAAACTGAGGTGTCCATCACAAGTTGTGGGTTCCCTGCGTCCAGGGGTCCTTTCGTAGAAAAAGAGCTGCAGGAGCTCATTAGCATATGGTATGCTAATGAGCTACTAGGCTATTAGTATATGCCATACCCCCTGACATCACCCGAAGTGATGTCAGAAGGGGAGGCATCTTCAAAAGCCTCCCCTTCCCTTCCCCAGCTGGCCTGGGTGGGGGAACAAAGAGAGAAGGGGTTTAAAGTTAACCCCCCATTACGGGGGGTTGGGCCACAGAAGGAGGAAAGAGGGAAGGAAAGAGTACAGAGAAGGAAAGAGGGAAAGAAAGAGAAGGGGAAAAGGAGGGAAACAGGGAAAGGAGGAAAAAAGAGAAGAAGGCAGGAAAGAAAGAGAGAAGGGAAGAAGGAGGGAAAGCAGAAAAGGAGAGAAGGAAAGGAGGGAATGCAAGAAATTCGGCGGCAATTCAGCCACATTATATTCTATGGGCCATTGAAGTCAATGGTGAAAACATAGGGTATATTCTGGGGGTTGGAGGGGAGAGGGTTTGAGGGAGAGGCTCCAAACTCACAGGGTAGCTGATGGAGCCTCTTGTTATGTCTAATGTTTAATTCTGAACATGGCTGTAGAATGAACACTGAAAATCCAGAAAATGGGGCCATGTACAGAGAAAGAGGATTTTCCCACAATCTTGAGGTCTGCACAAAAATCTAAAATCCCCCAAGAGGGTATAAGAGTTTTTAAAAATCTCACAACAACTTTGTGAGATTTGGGCCACCATTACGGGGGGTTGTCTAGCAACCCTGGTAAGCACTGCTATAACATGGTTGTGGCAGCCCAAGAGAAGGTCACAGTGGGACATGGGAAGATACTTACAGAAAGACAAATTGCACCAGCAAGAGAGAAGGTGTTAGCCAAATTGCTACATTTCTTTAATAACTATGGGGAATTATGATATTTAAGAGCAATTGGCAACTAAGGGGAAACAAGAATAAATGCAGAAACAAATTCTTTAGAGGAATGGGTTCTTTACTGAAGAATATTTCAAGCATACAATAAAACACACGCATACATACACTTATTCAGACCTAGGAGAATCAGAAAGAAAGGGACAGTTTCGCATTCGCAGGTAAAAAAAGTTGATTGGGTGATACTTGCCTGTCTTGAAGAGATGGAAGTGATCCACAGGAAAAATGGGGAGACTATGAGGAACAGGAAGCATATTCTGGGCCAGCAGAATATGTGGAAAGACTCTTGGGCAGCTACTCCAGAGTCAACGAGATAGGGCAGGGTTAGGTATAGAGGCAGAGAGAGAGAGCACATAATCCTGCTCTTTTATACTATATTTGAGCTTGGGGATGGGCTTCTTACCAGCCACTTCCCCTCATGTCCCCAGGAAGTTGCTAAAAAAACTGGTTGCAGATGGTCATGTGATGACCAGGAGAAGGGGTTTAATGGTTGGGCGATTGACATAATGTTTCTCTAGAGTGACACCTTTCAGAGAGCAGGGTTTGAGAGGGAAGAATAGAGTAATTCCCAGTGCTTGACCAGCCATCAGCGTTAAGGATCCGATGCTCAGCAGCAGCATTGTCTTGCAGGGTGGGTGAGGAAGCTAATCCTGTCACAGCTTGGAGCTAACTATGTGCAGTATAGGGTGAAGCTGGAGAAGGAGGTGTGGGGGGGTGCCTGCATGATGGAGACAAGGCATGTCATGGGAGTTTTAACAGGAAAGTTTATGTTGTCTTTGCAAAGCATGACTTCTGTATTACTCTGGCTGCTGGTTCCAAGTGTCTGTGATTCTCAGGGAGGCTGGCATGCTGTCTACCTAGGTTTGCAGTCATCCTTAGGGGAGCAGGGATGGATAGCATCAGGTCTTCCATGGGTCCACATCTGGTTTTAACATGCTGTTTCAGTCCAAGGCGTCCCTCAGCTGGGCATGTGTTCTTTGTGTGGCTCTGTCTCATGGGCACCAATCAGTCCATTTTCCTTGGCACAGTCTTTGCACAGTCCAGATATAGAGCCATACTTTATAAAAAGCTTGCAAGGTGGTAGTGCGGAGAAAGATAGAGGTCACACCAACTTAATAGAAGGGAGCCAGGGTTAGTGGGTGAGACAGAGGGTGCGATCACATGGACCTTTCGATTGGGGTTTGCCGCTGTTCCCTCGCGCATGTAAATTTCACATTCACATGTGCCAATCCGCCTCCCACACTGAAGCCGGCTCACTCCTGCAATGCTCCCGGGTTTTCCTGCCCCTTGGAAAATCAGGTATGTTCCTGGCACTTGTGCTTTGAATGTGTGATTTTGCCCATCTGGACAGCCATCTTTCGCAATGATTGCAATTAGGGCTGTCTGACCGCTCTTTGTGCGGTTTTTTTTTTTTTAAATAGCTTCCAGTTTGAGCGCTTGAGCAAACAGGCACTTAATAAATCCATTTAATGTTTAATAATGGATTTATTAAGCACATGTTTGCTCAAGTGCTCAAACCAGAAGCTTTTTAAAAAAAGAAATGCACAAAGATGGCCCTGGAGGCGGGAACAAGAAGCAGGGGCTCCAGCAGCCTGGGCGGGGGCCGGCAAGGAGGATGGTGGAGACGGCGGAGCCTTTTTTTGTGGGGCAATGGTGGCAGCAGCAGCACCACCACTCCCCACAGCGGCGGCAGGAGCAGCAACCGGCCGAGCCTGCCCCATGGCCAGCAGGATCGCCTGGAGGGATGGCGCAGCGGCAGGCGAGTGGGTGGTGAAGAGAGGGGCCAGCTGCATCTAGTCAGCCCAACCCGAAGTAAAATGTTCCTGATTTAAACAAAGTGGGAACAAAGTGCGATTACCTGGCCATGTGACCACACCCGGAGAGAGGTCACAGTCAATGCTCCCTCTAAGCTATGGAACCCTGTGAGCAAAAATTCTACTTTGTGAGCTACTGGCATTAAAGTTGTGAGCAGATGATTTGACTACTGCATACATTAGTTTGCTCTGGAACCATCCTTCCTGAGCTAAGACCGAAATGTGTGAGCCAGAGGCTAAAAAGCTGTGAGCCAGCTCACGCTAACTCAGCTTCGAGGGAACACTGGTCACCACCATTCTCCCATCAATGCCCTTCTCTGTTTCTTCCTCGTCTCCAAGTCTCTTGCTGCACCACCCAGCTGATGGGGAGTCTTGAGTCTGAGGTGCTTCCCCTTCCAACCCAGCCTCATCATCTGACCTGCGGCAGCAGAAGTGACAACTTGGGCTTCTGGTCTGGGATCCATGGTGTCTTGACGTGTTCTGGCTTGCTCTCAGAGCTCCCAGAGCATACGAAGGGTCTTTACGACAGGGTGGGCTACAAACAGCCCACCGCAGATCTCCCCAGGCAGGGGAGTGACTAGCAACGAGCATTGGCCCGAGAGGGAGTTGAGATCGGCTGATAGCGGGGCTTTAAAGAGCGTCGCGACCAGCCTTGATCCCCTCCCCCAAGAGGGCACTTCGGAATTTCTCTACAAGACCCCACCGAGTTGGATTCTCAACATAAGAACGCATGACCCAGACCTCCAAGACATTCTACGGAATTTGATAACAAGGAAACACTGCTATAACAAGATACGGACTTCAAAGGTAACTTTTTAAAATTGCTCACCGGAGACGCGTTGATCCCGAGAGTAAACAACATCCGATGAAGCGCATGATCGTGCTGTATTGTGTGTACTAACACCGACTCCGAAAAAACACGGCTAAACAGTAAAAAAGGCCAAAAAGCCGGTTTGTTGATCATTCCTGCGGTTGGAATCTTGACTTTAAAATAGAAATTAACATCAAGCCCCGCGAGAACTAGTGTGGAAAAGTACTCTAGCTGCGACAGAAAACACCAGAACAGGAAGTGACCTCAGACCAGACAAGTAGCATTTCCTAGAGACGACCAAGGAGGCCGGAAGAAGGGAGGAAACCAGAAGTCAAGGGGGACGATTAAGATTGCCGGACAGGAAGTGAACAACAGGAAGAGCCATTTACCATAGAGAAATTGCGCCCGCCATTTTGAGAAGGTCAAAAAAGATTTATTCGGATTTTAGCCAAAAGACTTAACAGAAAAAAGCGAAAATAGAGCAGTTTAACTGATGTGAGTTTTATGTGAATTTTAAACGACGGCTTACGATCTTCGGCAGCGACAGAGGGCGAACTCTTGGTCCTCCCCGAAAATGGCTGCTAAAGAGGAAAAGAAATTACAGGGCATGATGGAAGCCATGGAGAAACGAGTGATGGACGCTATACAAAAAATGGAAAAAACTCTAGTAACAGAAGTAACAGATTTGAAAAAAGACCTGTCTGGGATTACAAAAGAAATACAGGCGTTGAACAAAAGAGCAGATGAGGTGGAGGAAAGAGTGAAAGGAGTGGTGACTAATGTTTCTGAGGTTGCTAAAGAAGCAGCAAAAGCTGACGTAATGGTGGAATATAATGGAATGCTTAACCATATGAGATTTAGGGGAATCCCTGAAGATAAAAATGAGAATATCTATTCTGTTATGGTGGATGCTGTTGCAGATTTTTTAAAACTGGAAGAGGAGAAGGTGGCGGCACAGATTGATTTGGTGTACAGAGTCAACTCTGCAATTGCACAAAGGAAAAAACTACCCAGAGATGTGATTGTCCAGTTTATATCCAAAAAATTGAAGGAAGACTTGTTCAAGCAACAATTTCAGGAAGATTTTACAATCGATAACAAGAAAATTATGATATTAAAGGAACTACCCAGAACAATTCTTCAGGACAGATGACTTTTTAAAGACCTGATTGACAAACTGAAAACAGAGGGTATAAGATACAGATGGGAAATTCCAAAAGGTGTCAGTTTTACATTTAAGCAGAAAAGAGTCACCATCAAGTCAGTAGAGCAAATGAACAGATTCATCAATGACAATTTTAAAGACTCTGATAAATAAATACAAAGTTAACATGGAGAGTCAAATCATATCGTGGAATGTTAATGGACTTAATTCACCTCACAAAAGAAAAAATATTAGACTTTGGTTGGAAAGACAAAAATGTGATATTGTTTGTTTGCAAGAAACACATATTAGAAAGACTGATGCTAAATTTTTGATTCAAAAAAGATTAGGAGAGGAATTCTATTCGCTCTCCTCACAAAAGAAAAAAGGAGTTGTCTCATATATTAAAAAGGAATTGGAGCCAAAAGAAATTTTTAAAGATAATGAAGGGAAATTTTTGGCAGTGGAAGTTATACTTCAGAGTAAAAAAACTTTAATTGTGAATCTATATGCTCCGAATGGTGCGAAGGAAATTTTTTCAGGATTTGTGGGAACAGCTACAACAGTTAACCTATGAGCAAATGATACTGATGGGTGACTTTAATGGTACTGTTAAAAATGTTATTGACAGAAAATCAAAAAAAGGAAATGAAGGTATAGGTAAACTTCCGAAAGTTCTTTTTCAAATGGTAAAACATGAACATCTGGAAGATGCATGGAGAACTAAAAACCCTAAGGACAAAGATTATTCTTTTTATTCATCAAGACATGAATCTTTTTCAAGAGTAGACATGATGTGGATGACCGAGAACCTGATCTTGCAAACACGTAAAATTGAAATTTTACCTAGAATTCTTTCTGACCATAGCCCAGTAAAGTGGTCAACATATGTTAAAAGAAAGAAATTTCGATGGAGACTCAATGAGGATTTACTGGACAAACAAAATATCATAGACAAAATAAGGACGGAAACCAAAACGTATTTTCAACTGAACTTAAACAAGGATGTACAGACGCAAACGGTATGGGAGGCGTACAAAGCTGTGATGAGAGGACATCTAATTGCAATTAACAATAATGAAAGAAAACAACAATTGAAAATAGACAAAGAGATTATGGAAAATATTCAAAAAAAAGAAGCAGAGCTCAAGAAAAGACCTGGCAAAAAGAAAATTTTGAGAGAGCTGAGGATCCTAAGGGAACAATACGAGGCGAGGTTAAATAAAGAAGTATATTGGAATTTGAAAAAATTGCAACAGAAGTCCTTTGAAGGAGCAAATAAACCAGGGAAATATTTGGCATGGCAATTGAAGAAAAGAAGAGAGAACAAAATAATAACTAAACTGAAAGATGGGAACAGAGAACTCATAGACCCAGGAGGGATCCGGAGGGAATTCTATAAATATTATGCGACTCTTTTTCAAGTAAAACAAGTGGACCAGCAAAAAATCCAAGACTATTTATCTAAAGTGAATTTGATGCAACCAAGCCCAGAAATGAAAGCAATATTAAATGCTGTGATAACTAAAGAAGAAATCAGTAAAGCAATAGGAGAGGCAAAGATCTCCAAAGTTCCAGGACCGGATGGCTTCTCAGCTAAATTTTATAAAAAATTTCAAGAAGACCTGGTTCCGGTTCTAGAGATTCTTCTAAATGAAATCAGGAAAAATGGAAAGATCCCTGATTCTTGGAATGAAGCTGCAATCACCTTAATACCGAAAGAAACCCAAGACTTAACAAATGTGAAAAATTATCGTCCAATCTCACTTTTAAACAATGATTATAAAATTTTTGCAAAAATTTTAGCAGAGCGCCTTAAAGGGTTTTTGAAAGACACTATTGCTAAAGATCAAGCTGGGTTTTTGCCAAATAGACAAATAAAAGACAATATGAGGGTTGTTTTAGACGCAATTGAGTACTATGATAAACACCCGGAAAAAGTAGTTGGCTTTTTATTTTTAGACGCAGAAAAGGCATTTGATAATTTGAACTGGGAATTTATGTTTAAAGTGTTCGAGAAATCCCAGATGGGCGCAGAATTTATAAGAATGATTCAATCAATATATAAAGAACAAAAAGCTACGGTGATTGTGAATGCAGAATCAACAGAAGTGTTCCGGGTCAGAAAAGGAACCAGACAGGGTTGTCCCCTGTCACCATTGCTATTTATCTGGATTTTGGAGATATTGCTGCAAATGGTTAGAGATGACGATAACATAAAAGGTTTGAATATTAGAGGTTTTTCATATAAATTAAGAGCATTTGCTGATGATATTATGTTTATTGTTGAAGATCCTGTTAATAATATGCCTATGGTATTTGAAAAAGTAAAAGAGTTTGGTGATCTCGCAGGGTTCTATGTAAATAAGAATAAATCCAAAATATTGTGTAAAAACATGATAGCTACAAAGCAACAAATGTTACAAAACGTGACAGAATGTGAAGTGGTTAAAAAGGTTAAGTATTTGGGAGTTGAAATTACAATGAAAAATATTGACTTGTTTAAGAATAATTATGAAAAACTATGGGTTTCGATAAAGAGTGATTTAGAAAAATGGGAAAAACTTAGATTATCTCTTCTTGGAAGAATTGCCGTTGTCAAAATGAATGTACTGCCCAGGTTAATGTTTTTGTTCCAGACAATACCAGTTGTGAAGGATGTGAAAGTGTTGGTGAAATGGCAAAGAGAAATTTTCAAGTTTATCTGGGCGGAAAGAAGCCAAGAATTAAAATGAAAATAATGTATGATATTAAAGACAGAGGTGGCTTCCAAGTCCCGAATTTGCGTTTGTATCATGAAGCTGTATGTATGTCTTGGTTAACTGACTGGATTAATTTGGAAAACAGAAAACTTTTGGCCCTTGAGGGTCACGATTGCAGATATGGCTGGCATGCCTATCTTTGGTATGGGAAAAGTAAAGTAGACTCAATGTTTAAGCATCATTATGTAAGAAGAACACTGTTTGATGCATGGACCAGATACAAGAACACAGTTTCTGATGAGAGGCCTTTGTGGATTGTTCCTGCTGAGAGGCCTTTGTGGATTGTTCATCCCTTTTCAGAATATAAAGGTAATGATTGGTTGAAGTACCAAGAGTTGCTTCAAAAGGAAGGAAAAAAATATGTTTTAAAACCAAATAATGAATTAGAATTTGAGTATGGATGGTTACAATATTGTCAAATACGGGATATTTACAAAAAAGATTGTAAAGAGGTTGGTTTTAGAGCTAAGAACGATGAGTTTGAAGATATATGGTTGAAAAAAGAGCGAAAAATGATTTCAAAGATGTATAAAACCTTGTTGACTGTATTTACTTTGGATGAAACTGTTAAAGAGCAAATGATAAAATGGGCCATAAATATGAACAAGGAAATTTCCATGGAAGCATGGGAATTTTTATGGAAAAAAGCTTTTAAAATATCAACCTGTGTTAATGTAAAAGAAAATTGTTATAAGATGATGTACAGGTGGTACATGACACCAAAAAAGATTGCCAATATTAGTATGGATAAGAACTTGAGTAATAAGTGTTGGAAATGTAAAAAAACAGAGGGTTCTTTTTACCATATGTGGTGGTCATGTGATAAAGCAAAAATATACTGGTCAGAAGTGACAACTTGGAGCACATGGCAAGCAAGGCACACTTCTCACTCAGCAGCTGGCACACTCGCTGTCCAAAGCCTTTGACTGCTGAGAAACCACCAACAAAGGAGAGCAAAGAAAGAACAAGCAGCAATAAGTTGGCTCAGATGAGCAAGAAGGGAAGGCGCAAAGGCAGAGAGGAATGGGATGCCCCTCCTCATAAATTCTTTCATGTTTACTATTTTGCAATCGGAGAATAGCTGCATTCAGAACTTAGACTTGATTGACTTCAGAGTCATAAGCAGCCATGTCAGTGCCTTCTTCTGGAGTATAGGTTAGCTAACCAAATATCTTATTGTCTGGTATGCTGAAAGCAATCAGCTGGAGCTTTTGGTTTCTCGGAGAAGCTGTGTGTGTGTCAAAGATCTGTAAAAATTTCTTATCTGCTGAAATAACACCCTTGAATTTGTGAAGACTGTTTTTTTAAGAGACCTTTGTAAAATGTCACTCAGACTTTAAAGCACTGTGAGCCACAGAACGTGTGGTTCTGCAAGGGAAGCTGCTAGGGACTCATCATATAGCTTATAGGGGCATTTATTTATATATTTGGACAATTTGTACTCTTCCTTTCCACTTCAAGGGAACACATGATGGTTTACAATACTGTTAAATCTAAAAACAATAATAAACATTACAGCCAATATTGAAAACAGGCATACAGTAAAAGAATTTTAAAAATCAAGCGCAGGAGACTGGAAAATACTCAGTTTGAAATAATTAAAAACAGCACAGTAATCCGGGACTAATATTCGGACTGATGTTAGATCCATCCTTTCAGTGTCACTGCTTCTGAATACAAAAATGCTTTTTACTTCCAGAATGTGGCTATATAAAATACAGATTTGAAACAAACCTGCCAGAAAAGTGGACAGCAGGATTTTTCCTCAGGAAAAAAAAATACTTTTCTGTTTATAGCCAGGTGTTGGATGATTTCTGAATGTGCCAGCTATAAAATGGAGCCTAGCTTAGGCAACCTAGGAACCAAAGCCATTAATATGGTGGCCGCTCTGGGCCTTTTATTGAGGAATGAGCTGCCTGCTGAGGCCTTAATAGATTCTGCTTTTCATGCACAGACTTTTTTTTTGTTGTCCTTCCCATTTATACTGTGGCATGGTGTTTTGGTTTTAATGTGGTGCAGTGTCTGTGATCCAAGGGAAAAAAGCACTTAGTCTTTAAATAGACCACACAGTAAAGAGCAAAAGATTGCAGAACAGTATCACAAGCTGATATATGCAAAAGCTGTATTTTCCTGTTGTTGTTCCTCCTAAAGAGTGATATGATTCCCTGAATTTGTAGAACAATGTCACAGCTGTGTAAGATGCATTTATGAATTTCCCTTTCAGAAACAAGAGTTGAAGTTTTAGAAATAAGTACCAAAGAATGCATAATAAAGTTGCATTCATATACAAAGGAGAACAAATGCTCAAATATATTCAAATGGTTTGCTCTTCAGATTCTAATTCAGACTGGAATCAGATTTTAGGATCATACCTCCCACTTGTTTACCACTCCCCTTACTCTGGATAGAAGATAGTCGGTGAATGGGGGAGGAGTAGGAAAAGTTTATGTGTAAGTTTCAATTCCAGAACGGTCGGAACCCCAATAGGGGCACATTAGTACCTCTATCAGTCCTTCAATCTCGTGTGGATTTGGTAAGATGAAAATGTACTTAAAGACATAATAAATTGCTTATTTTGATGACCCCCTTCAAGGCACTTCTGTGTTCAGAAAGCAATCCTGATGTTGCCATGCTATGCTAAACATGCTTGGGAGCTGTTTGGCAAAGTGATGGTTATGCTATGAAAGCTTCTTTGGGTTCTGCTAATACTTTCAAGCATTTTTTTTTTTTAACAGGCAGAAGCTAGTCATGAAACCAGCAATGGAACTAAATGCTAGTACTATGGAATGAGCACAACTTAGCTTTGGATTTTCATTGCTACCGGTGCAGTGAGTAAGCAAAGCAAGACAGCAGCCTCTTAATGGACCCAATCGCAAATTAAAGAGGAATAAAAGTTACTCAACAAGTTAATTTGATTTTCCACTTGGGTACAACTCAAACTCCCATGGAAATGTGTATAATGTAGTGGAAGAAGCTCCAGAGAAATGGGGCTGGCACACCCATATATTTGCAAAATGTATGCAAAATTGTCTGTGCCATACGGTGGAGTCAGTACTGTTCACACGCTGGTGCTTATTTGCATACTTTTAAGGCTTTATGCCTTCATGTAAGCCAATTTACACAGTTTTCTGTTTTTGAAAGTTTTGATCCATATTGTTCTTGAAACCACCCTAGTAAAGGCCCACCAAATTGTGGGGATGTTCAAGGTCTGTAGTAAGGTCCAGCTCTTCATAAAGAACCTTGAATTTTCAGAAAGGGCGGGAGGGGGCAGATTAGGTTTCTTGCTGCTGACGAAGCAGCTCCAACCTCTGATTTGAGAAGGCCTCTTCCTTAATGCCATTGTTTCTTGGACTGGGCATTTGGGAGACTCTCCCAAGATAGAGGTTGCAGGCTTTCTCAACCCATTTGAGACAACTCCTCTTTCTGTGTTGGAGGTGCAATTCAAGATTAAGTGGGAGGCAGACTTACAGATATCTTGGCCATTATTGTATACGATTCTGTGTGACAGTTTAATTATCACTGGAGAAAAGAATCTGGACATAACCACTTGACGGTGCAATGCTCTATCATGGTTGCTGAAAAACTCAGTTAACAAATTGCATTGCATATACAATTAAGTTTCTATTAAAGCTGATGATGAATTGTGCAAAGAACTCGTAATGAGTGAGGTAAGTAGGAGTCGGGGGGGGAGGGGAATCTCTTAATAGAATTGACCTGTGTCACATCACTGGATATTCTTGACCTATTGTCTACTCAGCTGGAAAATTGGATTGGGGGAAGGCAAGGGAGAACTCTGTTATTCAGAAGCTGTCACAGAACTGCACTTCCATCAGTGCATGAATTGATTTCTACACTGGGAAGAGAAGTAGATGCTGCATGTTCTCTCTGTTGTTAGAATGACAGAATCATAAAGTTGGAAGGGACCTTCAGGGTCATCTAGTCCAGCCCCCTGCACAACACAAAAAATTCACAACTACCTCCCCCCACATCCCCAGTGACCCCCCCATGCCCAGAAGATGGCAAAAAACCTGCCACTATATAATAAATAAATAAAATATTTTCTAGGCCAATCAGAGCTCCTGGTTTGCCAGTGTGGCCATGAGCCCTCAGCTTCATTACATTCTAAGATTAACTGCCTTGAAAGGAACATGGCTTACTAAAACTCATTGCATGTGGGTAATGTGCCACTGAGTTTGAATAATTTCAAATGATTTCTTGTAATAGACCTACCTGTTCCTAATAATGAAAATGTGCTTGTATTGTATTTCTAGCCTCCTTTCCCCCCCAGGACTTGGAAGGGATAATAGAATCTCTGTAATTTGGTCATATGTTCTACAGATGGGAATGGAGGTCCAAACTGGTTCCAAGAAAATTAATCTTGCTCCCCAATGTGTCATGGGACTGCGCTGAGATTTCAAAGTCTAGTTAATACTATGTGTTTTTGTGGAGAACAGGCAAAGATAATTGGCTAGAATATGGCGAGCAACCTATGCCCAGTCTTCCATTTTATTTCTTTCATTGAGGATGACTTCATAAATGTTGTTCCACTGTGAGAACAGAGCTTAGATCTTAAGCCTTTCTGTCCCGGTGGATAAGTACAGAGAAAGAGTCTATGGCTGTGATCACGCAAACTAAATAATCCACTTTCAATCCACTTTCAGTGCATTTTCCAACTGGGTTTTACTGTGTGAACTGGCAAAATCCATTTGGAAAGTGGACTGAAAATGGATTGAAAATGGATTATTGTGTGTGTGTGATCGCAGCCTAAGTGAGGCAGAAGTTGCAAGCATTTAATGAACACTTTCCCATATTATTCTCTCCTCTCAGTAACCACACTGCTTGAAACAAGCATTGCTCTGCCACCGAATTATGGACATTGGTAAAGTCTGGTCCATCAGGATGAATGAGGCAGTGCCCATCAACTCTGTCCCCAGGCTCCTCCTTCTCTGGCTCCGTACATCCCACTTTTGAATTGTCAGCAGGCTGCCGGATTTATTGTGATGTATATGTTCCTCTTTGATGATATTGTAAGCTTACTATCCTGGACGATAGTAGGCTTTAAGAGTGTTTTTACGCTGCTTTTTACACTGTTTCATTCAACATAGATTAATTCTCACTATAATAGCAACCGAAGAAGAATTTTTATGGAAACAAGGATACCGGGACCTTGCTGTTATATTGTACACAATATTTTGTAATTTCTGTATGTTCTAGTTCCCAGTTGTATAGGACGCCTCAGCTATTGTATTGTCAGATTTGGTTTGACCACATCTTATGTGTTCATTTGGCAATTGTGTTTTTGTAGATGCTGTAAGTCTATTTGTACAGTTTCTGGTTTTTGACTGGAGTGTTGTGCTTTTTTCAGTAGAGTTACTATTTGTGAGTTTTCATTGGTGGAACATTTATACTTTTACTATATAGGATTCTTTTTCTAGTAATGGGGAGCTTTTAGGTGCAGCCCACATTCAGAGTTTAGTGTTTTTGATTTTCAGTATCTCTCTCACTCCGTTGTCCTTTGTTGTTTTTGTATTCCCTACAGTCCTCAGCAGACAATCCGTGAGACTGCAGAATCACAGGCAAATAAGTCCTTCCCTTCAAAGGCAGAAGGCTTTTCTACTCCATACCAGGACACTACCCTGACAAAGATTCCACCTGCCCCACCCCATATGAACCTGATCCAAACCAAGTATCATAACAGAATAAATCACTTTGTTTGCTGTTACCATGAATCTACAGTAATAAAAGAATCAGCCTGTCTGTCCATCTGCCCATTCATGGCAGGCATCACTCATCTGAGAATAAAGCTGGAAGAATCAAAATTGGCCACCAGCTTCAGGATTTTTGTGGGAGTACCAGGGCTAAAGTTGAAATGCATGGGAATATCCTGGCCCAGGTGAGACACATTCCCCTGCCCATGCTGTTTGCAATTGAAGCTCAGGGTCTCTGTTTGTGGCAGGCATGACTCATCGGCCAATAATGAGACATGTTCGAAAATTGGAAGTTCCAGCGCCAAAATAAAGGGACTTAAAATACCATGAACTATGTTGTCTTCACAACAGGCAACATGTAATGAGAGCTTTTAAGCAATCTGTCATGTGTCTCTAATACTCAGATCCAGGGCTTTTTTTTGTAGAAAAAGTCCAGTAGGAACATATTAGCATAACAGGCCACACCCAACAGCAGAAACTCATTAGCATATTAGGCCATGCCGCCATGTTACCAAAAGTGTAGTCATCCAGCCACACCCACCTTTTGCTTCTTATTCTTTTTACCTTGTTTGTTGTCAAAACCTAGGTCTTTTTTTATAGCAGGGACTAGTGTTCCCTCTAAGCTGAGTTAGTGTGAGCTAGCTCACGGGTTTTTTTAGCCCCAGCTCACACATTTTTGTTTTAGCTCAGGAAGGATGGCTCCAGAGCAAACTAATTTAGGCATCAGCCAAATCGCTCGCTCACTACTTTAATGCCAGGAGCTCACAAAGTAGAATTTTTGCTCACAGGACTCCACAGCTTAGAGGGAACATTGGCAGGGACTCTTCTGCATGTTAGGCCACACACCCCTAATGTAGCCAATCCTAATGAGTTTCTGCTGTTGGGTGTGACCTATTAGGTTAATGAGTTCCTGCTGGGCGTGGCCAGTTCAGGAGCCAGCCAGAACTCCCTTCCTGTGTGTTCCTGCCCCAAAATAGCCCTGCTCAGATCACTAATCCACCATAGAAGATTGTGGGGAGACACACTTTCAGCCAAACTTACCTCACAGGGTTGAGTCTTGAAAATAAATGGGCAAGGGGCACAGAAAAATTAGGTGGAGGGGGAGAGAAATGAATAAGAAAAGTGTGTAAAAGAGGGAGAGCGATTAAGGAAAAGAGAGGGAAAATTTTTCTCTTGCTGCAACACACCAACTACTGCTTTGCAAGGATAGGTCTATCAGTGACTACTAGACATGGTGACTAAAGGAAACCTGCACATTCAGAGGCAGTAAACCTCTGAATTACCTTTTTTTTTTTGTTCAAAACAGTTTAATGGAACTGAATACTTGGAAATTATTGTTTATTTAAAAAAAAACTTTGGGGGCAAAATATTTTTCACTCTGTTCAGATTTTAATTAAATATTCCATTAAAACTGAATGCCGTGAAAAATTACTTTGCAAATAAAGTGTGTTTGTGTTTTAAAATTCAACTTTCAGGTAGTCATAATTTTTTTTCTTAAATTTTAATCTAGTTTTCCTGCATCACTGAGCATTTTTTCCTCTTTTTCCTCTCTCCAAAAATAAAAAGACTGGGTAGAAAATTAGGCAAACAAGCAGGGACCTGCAATAAAATGTTGCATATTGTGTTGTAGTTTATTTTCAGTTCGGGTTCCTTGCTCCCCACCCTGCACACTGATCCAAGCAGTCTGGCAGGTTAAGAAGCTGATGGGAAAGACTAAAGAGGGCAGCTGAGGTGGCTATGAAGGTACGGGTCAGGAGAAGGCTCCTTCTCACTCCAGCCTCCATAGCAAATGCTCAGCTGCCCTCTTTAAACTTTCCTGTTGGCTTCTAACTGGCCAAACTGCAGGGAGAAGCCATGCTGGAGATGAGTGAGTGGGAGCCAAGAATCCTCCTTACCCCACATCCAGTGCTGATCCCTTCTGCCTGTCCAGTTAGAAGCTGTCTGGAATGTTTAAAGAGGGCAGCTGAACTGGGGGCTATGGAGACATGCAGGTGGGCAAGGAGGCTTCCCCCCCACTGTCAACAGCAAGCCCCAGACACCAGGCCCACTGAGGCTTGTCCCCCACAACCAGCTATCACTGGTGAGCTCTGCATAGCTCCCAGCCACCTCCAGTGTTATGTACTGAATGTGAATCGCTCCTATCTATTTTTTTTTTAATAACTCTCCTAAAAAGGAGAGAATTTTATTCTTTTTATAAGAAAAGGGTAGGGTAGACAGATGGAGAAAGAAAAAAAGATGGAGTGAAGTTTTTTTTCTGTTAAAAAAGGTTAGTTTTAGTTAGTAATCCATACCGTTTTTGGCATCCATCATGGTTAGAAGATCTTCTTTTTAACTTTACAAAGTCCAAAATCACTCTGTTAGTATAGTTAGTAAAGTCCATTGGGGTTAGTTATTAAACAGCTCCTTTCAGATGCTACACAAACAGTTAGTTCTCAAGGTGTCTTCTTTTTAAGTCTCTTCCAGTCATGGATTGAGTCCTTTTTAGCCTTGATGCCTTCCGTTCCATCACCTCCTTCCCCTGGGCTGCTGTCTTCTTCACTGCTTGTAGTAATCCAAATTTTGAGTGCTGCGTCTTCCTCCATGCTGGCGTGTCTCTTCAGAGGCTTTTGTGTTTTACAGATGTAATCCATCTTCTCTTTTTTCTCTTTCTCCTTATACTTCTGGCGTTCAAATTTCCTGGGCTCCATAAACACTTCACAAGAGATTAGATCTCTGATGTATTGCCTGCTATGCTCAACAACCCCTTCTACTGGCAGATTATTTTCTTTTATAAAAGCGGAATAGGCTTTGGGAGTCATGTCCACCTCTTCTTTTAATTCTTTCGCTTCACTGCCAGTTAGGGGTGCCAAGACATTCGTCAAGGTAAATCTGAGATCATCTTTCTCTTTTTCTTTTACGCCCTGGAAAGTTAGAGTCAGATTCGATTTCTGCGCGATTTCCGCCATCTTCCTTGTTGTTTCCGATATTTGTTTCTGTCTACTGATGAGAACATTTTCCACTTTAAACAAAGTTTCGTTGATTTTCTGCATTTGCTCCAGCAGGAGGCACAGTATCTCATTTCCCATTTGATTGACAGCCAGCCCTGGGGGGGGGCTACCCGGACCGGAAGTCCCTCCCCTCTTCTCTTCCGGTATCTGCAGGACTTTTTCCAAAGTCGACATTTTCTTTTTTTGTTTACTTTTTCCAAGTTCGTGCCGCATCCCCCAGGAAGCTAATCGGGTCGCAATCTTCCGTAAAACCCCAACAGTACTTTCACCAACACTTTTTTCTCTCTACCCCCCTTCGCGCTCCCTTTGTAGATCTCGCTTCTCAAAGGGGGTGGGGACTCCTCCCTCCTCCCATACGCTTATACGCTTGCGGGGGGTTCCAAATTACGCTTCAAAATAGATCTTCAACTCACGATTCGATGCCACTTCTTCTTTTTATGTTAAATCATAGCACTGTCTTCACTCCTGGAAGTCGGTGGTGCTGCTAAGTCCCATTACGGGCACGACGCAGCGGGGCCGATTGGGGCGGGGAGAAAGCCTCAACTTCCCGGCTGTCTGCCAGCAAAGAGGCTACTCCCCAAGCACCCCCGGTTCGGAGCCTTTGCCTAAGGCTCACTAGGGTCTTTCGCACAGGTGAGACCCCCTGACTGCGCGTGGGCTAACCACCTCTGGGAGCGTCCTGAAAGGTGGCCGCTATTCGCAACGCCGAAACCAAAAAACCAATCACTCCTATCTATTCACATGTTAAGCTTGAGTTTGAATGTGGCTCTTCAGATGTTGCATTGCTATTGGTCGGTTTCTGCGAAACCTGTGTAATTACCCAATCACTGAGTGATATTGTTGCAAAGAGGGAATGGTCCTGATTGGCCTTTATCCCTGTATTCTGATTGGTCTTTAACTTGTAATGGGTGTGGCTTTGACAGCCTGGGAGAGTTGAAAAGAAGGAGCTGTGCTCCCCTTGTTGTTGTGTGTTCCTGACTTACAGTTGCTGTTTAATAAAGGTGAAATCACTTGAGGCTGAATCCTTTATTGAGTCTCATACTTAACATCCAGGCCACCAAAGCTTTCCTCCCCATGACTGACTGACTGACACTTGTGAGCCCCACAGGACTCCTGGCTTATCTTTCTGGGCCCACCAAGGCTTGTCTCCCCCACCATCAATGAGAAGACCTCCGCAGCTCCAGGGTACTGGACCTTCCAAGGCTTGTTTCCCCCCAACCCCCCCCAACAGTGAGCCCCGCGCAGCTCCCATCCTCCACCGCCAGGCTGCCGAGGCTCCTCTCCCCCCCATCGACAATAATGGCAAGCCCCTTTAGGACTGTTGAGGCTTGCCCCCCATGGCTTCCTGCCACCACCCAACAGAGGAGGAGGAAGTTGGAGCACTGTCTTGCACATCTGCTGACAACCTTTTTGTTTTGGGGGGATTTAAACTTCTCAATCTATGTTTAAACCTTTTCAGATTTTTTCTTTTTTTGCATATCTGAGAAATCCCTCAAGTTTGCAACACTGTTTGTTTTTAGTTAATGTGGGCCTGATCTGCATTTAGACATCTGCAGATGAGCCCACATGTAACTATTAGAATATACAAGTAGGAACCCACAAAGTCAGGGAATATCAAGAAACCCAGAGGCTGCTTCCAGGGCAAGGGTTGTCAGCTTCCAGATGGGATCTGGAGATCTCCGACTCCCAGAATAATAACTGAATTCCAGATGACAGAAATCTGTCCCCCTGGAGAAAATGACTGCTTTGGAGGATGAACTCTATGGAATTATATTTGTCTGAGGCCCTTCCCCTGCCCAAACCCTCCCCTCCCCAGACTCCACCACAAAATCTCCAGGAATTTCCCCACTTGGAGCTGGCGATCCTAGTCAGGCCAGGCCCCTGCTCTCTCCCCTGCCTTTTTACTTACAAAGATCCAGCCTGGAATAGTGTGATCACCTAACAACAGCTACCAAGGAAATCCATTGCTTAAAGCTACAGGCACCCAATTTTTGTTTTTTAAGATTTCACATTTTTTTGCAAACTTGGGGCATCATTCAGGTTTGTAGAAAGATCTGTCTTGCCTGTTCACAGCTCCAATCACTGGATTTAAGTATCCTTAGATATGGCCAACTAGTACATAGATGAGTGGGAACCCATAAGGACTAGTTTGGTGTATTGATTAGGAGCGTGGACTCTAATCCGGGAGAACCGGGTTTGATTCCCCACTCCTCCACATGCTGCTGCTGGTGTGACCTTGGGTCAGTTACAAGTTCTTTCAGAGCTGTTCTCTCACGAGCAGTTCTCAAAGAGCTCTCTCAGCCCCGACTGCCTCACAGGGTGTCTGTTGTGGGGAGGGGAGGGAAAGGAGATTGTAAGCCACTCTGGGACTCCTTTGGGTAGCGAAGAGCAGGGTATAAATCCAATATCTTCTTCTTCATCATCTCATTTCCCCCTTTCCCACTATTTCTTCTTTCTTTTTCCTGAAAGCCCCCATTGCCTCTTCCCTTTTCCTGCTTCCTTCTCCCCTTCCCACCCAACACTCAAGCTATATTTATCTGCCCCGTTGTCTTCAGCTTTCCTTCTGCCCCCACTAGCAGCCTCTACCTGGGAAATCTGTGGCCTAGTTGTGTGGTGCTGGCCACTGGGCCAGGCCCACTTGCATGGTAGGGAACTCTCAAGGAAGTGTTGGGGGGGACCTGTATCTACCTCTCCACACTAGTTCCTTTTTCCCTCCTCCTGGCAACTCCCATATCCTCTTCCCTTTCCTTGTCTCCCAACTTCAGTTATATTTATTATTCATTTACTTCATTTATACCCCACTTTCTCCACAGTGGGAACCAAAGCAGCTTAGCTCATTCTACTCTCCTCCTTTTTATCCTAACAACAACCCTGTGAGGTAGGTTAGGCTGAATGTACATGACTGGGCCAAAATTACCCAGTGAGCTTCCAGAGCAAGATGGGGATTTGAACTTGGCTCTCCTGGACCCAACGCTGAAGCCTCTAACTGCTACACCACACTGGCTTTCATAGGGTAGCTGTTCTTGAAGAGTAGCAAGCAGCCAGTCCTACTTGAGTCGTGCAAGCAGAGATGGTACCAAGATACCCAGTAGTTGCTGTCAGGCCTGATCCTGATGAGTCTTCCCTCAAAGGTCAAAACAGCCCTGGAAAGGACCTTGCCCCCTCCTCCTCCTCTTACTCACAGAAATCAAGCCTTGGAATGCTGTGGTTGCCTAGCAATGGCCTCTGAGGGAATCCATTTGTTAAAGCCACAGGGGCACCTTTTATCATTTGGGTGTTTTTAGCTCCCCTCCCAATGTATTTTGTTTTAGATTTCACATTTTTTTCAGCAAATCTGGGGCATTTTTCACATTTGTAGAATGATCTGTCTTGCCTGTTTGCAGCTCCAATGACAAGCTTTAAATACTCTGAGATTTGGAGGACTTGGCTATTAGCATGAAAATTGATGATGATGATGATGATGATGATGATATAAGGATGGTGATTTAGACTTCATAAGTGTGTATCCAAATTTTGCCCTGTTTGGATGGAACCTACTTCAACCCACATGTGGCTGTACATATCGCCAAGCTGCCTACATTCCCAAAAATCACTCTGGTGAGTCTCCCAGGAGAGGAATTTTTTTGCAAAATTTTCCTTGCGTGAGCTGAAGCCAACTCGTACTGTTTTGGAGGAAGGCCAGTGTTAATTTATTTGCTAATCCAGTTCTTTCTCAAAATAGCTTAAAGGGGTTTATACAAAGTTACCAGGTGGTTTCTTGAACAGCCACAGTTTAGGACAAGATCTAAATGCTTCACCACAGGTCCAGTGCAGTGTAGTGATTATAGTGTCACAGGCTAGAACCTGGGAGACATGGGTCGGAATCCACACTCAATGCCTGAAGCTCACTGGGTGACCTTTGTGTGAATTATGCACTCCCACACTTTTTCTCTCTTAGTCTAATCTACTTCACAGAATTGTCGTGAGAACAAATAAAGGGCAAGAACCACATGTGCCACCTGAGCTCACCGGAGAAATGGTTAGCACAGCTTTATATACCTATTGCCTCTCCAACATTTAAGAAGAACTTCTATAACATTTACCACAAACAATATTTTAATGCACTTCGTTTAATAACCATTTTTAATCACTATCTTTAGACACTAGTAGGCCTGTTTGCTTTGTGAAACGGGGGTTAAAACAGGGATCTTGATATGTAATCAATAGGGACTTTACTGTGGATATCAATGATCTCTTAATGTATTTCACCATCATTACCATCTTGTGAACCATTCGTCCTTTGGTAATTTGCCAGTATATTAAGCATGATGTCAGACTGACTTATCTGAATGGCCCAGGAGTAAAAGAATGGGAGATCAAGGTGATAAACCACGCATTGGCTATGCATTGCAGATATTATGGAGGAGAAATGTTCTTTTCCCCCTGTTTTATAAAATCTGTATCTCTGGAAGGGTGAATAACTCAATGCATTTTTCCAGAATTTTTTGCAATATGCTATAACTGTTTATGCTCAGACATATGGAAAATAGCTGAACTAAAGAGAGGTTCAGAAGTATGAAGGCATCATTTGATTTGTTTTCATCAGGGAATTCCTGAAACAAAAAAACAACTTAAAAATACATTATAAAAGATGTAAGGTACACACTAATGACTTTCCCCCTGCTTTTGACTGTCACAATCCTTTATACACTCCCCACAAGCAGAAACTGCAAGGGCTATTTTCAGAATACAGACAGAAAAAAGAGTGTGCTACCTTCAGGAGATGTGCCTAACTGTGTTCATTGTGTAAAATCAAGAACTGTGTAGCCCTATGGCTTGCCCCCCATGTAAGCCATGTGCTCATTTCTTCTAAAACTATACTATTATAATGAAAGAAAACAAACAAAACATACCTTTACTGAATACAAGAAGTATCTCAAATAATTAGCCCTCCGCTCAACTGAATCCCCTTCTATATGGAAACATTTTATTATTGTCTGTTCCTTTTATGTACCACACATTCTGGAATAAAAGGTGTCATTGTAAAATACAGCACCTTTCACTTTATTGTACGATGAAACATACTTCAAAGTGATTCAGCTGAAAAATGTTCCTCAAGAGGACTAGACTGAGCATATTACTTTGGAATGGGAATGTTCTCAGTACATTTCCATGGCAGAAACTGGCTGTTGCTTGTGAAGATATAACTTTTGTTGTGGAGGTATAACTTGTAATATAACTATGATGGGAGGACTGGGGGGAGGGCTTCCAGGCTTGTGTTCTATTGTTCTATGGATTAGAGATGTGCATTTGTTTCAGAAAGAAAAGAAAAGAAAGAGAAAAGAGTCCATTTACTATGTTCATAAGAATAGTTAAAATGAGAAGGCATAATGAAAAAATGATATAATTAACCTAGTTTCATTCATTTTGTTCCTTTCCTTGATGCCTCAGAGAGTTCAAGGAGAATTCAGAGGAGAGGTGAAGAGTCAGAAGACAATGGAACTGATACCAATGCTTCTTGTACTATCATAAAAAACCCAATGAGGTTAGCAGAAAATGCAGAGAATCGTTCTAGTAGGCCTGTCCTTCCACTGTGTCTGCTGCATTTTAACCATTTGGTGCTGAATTAGTGGCTTGTAAGAGAGTCTTCTAGAAGCTTTATAGGTGGTGGCTCTTTCCAAGCTTCCTTCTTGCTTGAACTAATTCTACTCTATTTGAAATTCGATTTTCTTTATCTTGTGGCATGCTAATATTTAGCTAGTGTGTGACTTCTTCTGTACGTGCTTAGATTAACATAAATGTCTTGTGCTGTTGTTATAATTGCCACTATGCTTAAATTATGGGTGGGCATATAAATTCCTTTCATTCATTTCCTTAATGAGCCAGTTTGGTGTAGTGGTTAAGTGTGCAGACTCTAATCTGGGAGAACAGGGTTTGATTCCCCACTCCTCCACTTGCAGCTGCTGGATGACCTTGGGCAAGCCATAGTTCTGGCACAGATGTTCTTCTTTTTTTAAAAAACAAAATTTTATTGGGATGCGCTCAACATTTTCAACAACGTTACCAATACAATTTGAAAAAATTTCCATCCCATCCCCCCCCAATAGGCTTCCAACACTGCTAATAACAAAAAAGTATATATTAGACGGTAATCAGGTTTAGACTTACATGAATCGACAAACCAGGTAACATATTTCAAATATATAAAACACCTAACTAATTTCAACATATTTTCATATAACAGTATAATACAATTCAGGATTCATTTCACTTCTCATTCAGTATCCATTCAAATCTAAATTGTACATTTTCCCCTTCATTCTGTATTCAGTTTCCAAATACAATTTCAAACCTTCCCAATCTTTTATATACTGTTCTGCCATTTGTCCATTTAGTTTTTTTGTCATTTTGTCCATTTCCGCTAAAAACAGCAATTTTCTAAGCCAGTCATGTATATCCGGCACCTTCTCCGCTTTCCATTGCTGAGCGAAGGCCATTCTCGCCGACGTAATCATATACCATAATAATGACCTTTTTTCCTGTGGAATTCTTTCCATTGTCAAACCTAAGAGAAAAAGTTCCATTCTTCTCCCAATTGGGATTTTTAATATTTTCTGCATCACACAGTGTATATTAGACCAGTATACCTTTACTTTATCACATGACCACCACATATGGTAAAAAGAACCCTCTGTTTTTTTACATTTCCAACACTTATTACTCAAGTTCTTATCCATACTAATATTAGCAATCTTTTTTGGTGTCGTATACCACCTATACAGGAGCTGCGGTGGCTCAAGTGGTTAAGATGCTGAACTGCAGGCTGTGGAAGGTCAGTAGTTCAGCAGTTCGAGACCCGGGTGCCGCATGACGGGGTGAGCTCCTGTCTCTAGTTCCAGCTCCTGCCAACCTAGCAGTTCGAAAGCAAGAAATTGCAAGTAGATAAATAGGTACCACTTTGGTGGGAAGGTAACAGCGTTCCGTGCACCTTGGTGTTTAGTCATGCCGGCCACATGACCACGGAAACGTCCCTCGGACAGCGCTGGCTCTTCGGCTTTGAAACGGAGATGAGCACCGCAACCCTAGAGTCGGATTCGACTGGCTTTCGAGCAAGGGAACCTTTACCTTTACCTTTACCACCTATACATCATCTTGTAGCAATTTTCTTTTACATTAACACAGGTAGACATTTTAAAGGATCTTTTCCACAAAAACTCCCATGTTTCCATAGAAATTTCTTTGTTCATGTTTATGGCCCATTTTATCATTTACTCTTTAACAGTTTCATCCAAAGTATATGCAGTCAACAAAGTTTTATACATCTTTGAGATCATTTTCTCGCTCTCTTTTCAACCATATATTTTCAAACTCATCATTCTTAGCTCTAAAACCAACCTCTTTACAATCTTTTTGTAAATATCCCTTATTTGACAATATTGTAACCATCCATACTCAAATTCTAGCTCATTATTTGGTTTTAAAACATATTTTTTCCCCTCTTTTTGCAACAGTTCTTGGTATTTCAACCAATCATTACCTTTATGTTCTGAAAAAGGATGTATAACTGCTGCTGGAACAATCTACAAAGGCCTCTCGTCGGAAACTGTATCCTTGTACCTGGTCCATGCATCAAACAATTTTCTCCTTACATAATGATGCTTAAACATTGAATCAACTTTATTTTTCCCATACCAAAGATAGGCATACCAGCCAAATCTGCAATTGTGCCCCTCAAGAGCTAAGAGTTTTCTATTTTCCAAATTAACCCAATCAGATAACCAAGACATACGATACAGCTTCATGATACAAACGCAAATTCTGGACTTGGAAGCCACCTCTGTCTTTAGTATCGCTACATTATCATCATTTTAATTCTTGGCTTCTTTCCTGTCCAGATGAATTTAAAGATTTCTCTTTGCCATTTCACCAACACTTTCACATCTTTCACAATTGGTATTGTCTGGAACAAAAATATTAACCTGGGCAGTACATTCATTTTGACAACGGCAATTCTTCCAAGAAGAGATAATCTAAGTTTTTCCCATTTTTCTAAGTCACTCTTTATCGAAAACCCAACAATTTTTCATAATTATTCTTAAACAAGTCTATATTTTTCATTGTAATTTCAACTCCCAAATACTTAACCTTTTTAACCACTTCACATTCTATCACATTTTGTAACATTTATTGCTTTGTATCTATCATATTTTTACACAATATCTTGGACTTTATTCTTATTTACATAGAACCCTGCGAGATCGCCAAACTCTTTTACTTTTTCAAATACCTTAGGCATATTATTAACAGGATCTTCAACAATAAACATAATATCATCCGCAAATGCTCGTAGTTTATATGAAAAACCTCTAACATTCAAACCTTTTATGTTATCGTCATCTCTAACCATTTGCAGCAAAATCTCCAAAAATCCAGATAAATAGCAATGGTGACAGGGGGCAACCCTGTCTGGTACCTTTTCTGACCCGGAACACTTCTGTTGGTTCTGCATTCACAATCACCGTAGCTTTTTGTTCTTTATATATTGATTGAATCATTCTTATAAATTCTGCGCCCATCTGGGATTTCTCAAACACTTTAAACATAAATTCCCAATTCAAATTATCAAATGCCTTTTCTGCATCCAAAAATAAAAAGCCAACTTCCTTTTCCGGGTGTTTATCATAATACTCAATTGCGTCTAAAACAACCCTCATATTGTCTTTTATTTGTCTATTTGGTAAGAATCCGGCTTGATCTTCAACAATAGTATCTTTTTTTTTTTATATAAAACTCTCCTAAAAAGGAGAAAAAGTTTATTCTTTTCATATAAGAAAAAAGGAGGGTATATAGATGGATTAAGAAAAAGATGTGAGTGAGTATTCTGTTAGAGAAGGTTAGTTTTAGTTAATATAAATGCATTTTTGACATTCACCGCGGTTGAAGAGTCTTTTTTCAGTTTAACAAACTTCAAAAAAAAAAGTCTCTGTTAATATGGTTAGTAATGTCCATTGGGGTTAATAATTATTCAGTTCCATTCTGGCGTTCTGTGAACAATTACTTCTTAGGCAGTCTCTTCTTAGTGTCCCTTAAGTTATATGATGGGCCCACTTTAGCTTTCACGGCTCCCGCTCCGGCACCTCCATCCTCCGGACCGCTGTCGTCTTCGCTACTTGAGTCTGTCCAAGTTGCAAGTGCTGCCTCTTCCTCCGTGCTGGCGTGTCTCTTCAGAAATTCTTGTGCTTTGAAGATGGAGTCAATCTTCTCTTTTATCCTTATACTTAAATTCCAGTCCTTCAGGAAATCTCCATTTGTAAACCAGCTGATTTCTTTGCAGAAAAGTGGTCAATCCTTTGTATTCTTTCCTTTTCATACGAATTTCATAAGGCACATCTTTGAGTGTTCTTACAGTCTGCTCTCCAATCTTCAAGGGCACCGCTGAAACTGCACGCAAAATCTGATCTCTCATACGCTGCTTAGTGAACTTGACAACAACCTCTGCTGGCAGATTATTTTTCTTTGTAAAGGTGGAATAGGCTCTGTAGGCCAAATCCATCTCTTCTCTTTAATTCTCGCTCTTTCTCTGCCAGTTACTGATGCCAAGGCCTTTCGCTAGTGTCGATCTGAGATCTTCTTTCTCTTCTTCTTTAATGCACTGGAAGCGGAGGGTCAGATTTGATTTTTCCATCTGCAACCTTAAGATTCTTTTTTCTTGTTCATCCTGATACTTTTCTAATTTGTTGACCCTTTTCTTTATTTTTCTTGTATCTTCCGTCGAGACCAGACATTTTTGTGCAATCTCCTCCATCTTCTTAGAAGTTTCTGTTAACTGTTTCTGTTGACTGTTGAGAACACCTTGCATGCTTATTAAAGTTTCGTTGATTTTTTGCATTTGATCCAGCAGGGGGTGCAGTAGCTCGCCTTTCTGTTGATTGACAGCAGGCTCCGAGGAAGGATTGCCCAGACCGGAAGTCCCTCCTCCCTTCTTTTCCGGTTTAAGTGGGACCTTTTTCATGGCTGACATATTTCACGTTTGTTTACTTTTCTCAAGTTCACGTCGCGTCCCTCAGGAAACTCGCTGATTTCCAGTTTCAATGAAACCCCAACGGTACAGTCACTAGCCTTTCTTCCTTTTCGCCCTCTACTTTCCTTTTATAAGTCTCGCTTCTCGATGGGGGGGGGGGGAATCGCCCCTCCTCCCTCCGCTTGTTCGCTTATCGGGGGAATCGATTTTGCGCTTTAATTCAGACCTCCAACTCACGGTTTGATGTCAGTTCTTCTTTTTATGTTATTCCATGCCGCTTTGCCTCACTCCTGGAAATCGGTGGCATTGCTAAGTCCCATGCGGGACACACTACGCAGCGGGGCCGATTGGGGCGGGGAGAAAGCCTCAATTTCCCGGCTATCTGCCGGCAAAGAGGCTACTCCCCAAGCGCCCCCGGTTCGGAGCCTTTAACTAAGGCTCACTAGGGTCCATCGCATAAGCAAGGACCCCCCCAACCGCGCGCGGGCTAGCTCCTTCGGGAGCGTCCCGAAAGGTGGCCGCCATTCGCTCCGCCGAAACCGAAAGTCCTTCAACAATAGTATCTTTCAAGAACCCTTTAAGGCGCTCTACTAATATTTTTGCAAAAATCTTATAATCGTTGTTTAACAGTGAGATAGGTCGATAATTCTTTACATTTGTTAAATCTTGCGTTTCTTTCGGAATTAAGGTGATCGCAGCTTCATTCCAGGAATCTGGAATCTTCCCAGTTCTTCTAATTTCGTTTAAAAGAATCTCTAACACCGGAACCAGGTCTTCATGAAGTTTTTTATAAAATTTAGCTGAAAAACCATCTGGACCTGGAACTTTGGAAATCTTTACCCTCCTATTGCTTTACTGATTTCTTCTTTAGTTATTACAGCATTTAATATTGCTTTCATTTCTGGGCTTGGTTGTATCAAATTAACCTTAGATAAATAGTCTTGCATCTTTTGCAAATCCACTTGTTTTGCTTGAAAAAGAGTCGCATAATATTTATAAAATTCCCTCCAGATCCCTCCTGTGTCTGAAATTTCTTTATTTCCATCTTTCAATTTAGTGATTGTTTTATTCTCTCTTCTTTTCTTCAATTGCCATGCCAAATATTTACCAGGTTTATTTGCACCTTCAAAGGACTTCTGTTGCAATTTTTTCAAGTTCCAATATACTTCTTTGTTTAACCTCGCCTCATATTGTTCCTTTAAAATCCTCAATTCTCTCAAAATCTTCTTTTGCCAGGCCTTTTCTTAAGCTCCATTTCTTTTTTCCGAATATTTTCCGTAATCTCTTTATCTATTTTCAATTGTTGTTTCTTTTCATTATTATTGATTGCAATCAGATGTCCTCTCATCACAGCTTTATAGGCCTCCCATACCGTTTGCGTCTGTACATCCTTGTTTAAATTCAGTTGAAAATATGTTTGGGTTTCTGTCCTTATTTTGTCCACAATATTTTGTTTGTCCAGCAAATCCTCATTGAGTCTCCATCGGAATTTCTTTCTTTTAACATACGTTGACCATTTTACTGGACTATGGTCAGAGAGAGTTCTAGGTAACATCTCGATTTTGCGTGTCTGCAAGATCAAATTCTCAGTCATCCACATCATGTCTATCCTTGAGAAAGATTCATGTCTTGATGAGTAAAAGGAATACTCTCTATCCTTGGGATTTTTAACTCTCCAAGCATCTTCCAGATGTTCGTGTTTAACCAGTTGAAAAAAGACTTTCGGAAGTTTGCCCATGCCTTCGTTTCCTTTTTGGGATTTTCTATCAATAACATTATTAACAGTACCATTAAAGTCACCCATTAATATCATTTGCTCATAGGTTAGCTGTCGTAGCTGTTCCCACAAATCCTGGAAAAATTTTCCTTCGCACCATTTGGAGCATAAAGGTTAACAATTAAAGTCTTTTTGCTCTGCAGCACGGCTTCTACCGCCAAAAGCTTTCCTTCATTATCTTTAAAAACTTCTTTTGGTTCCAATTCCTTTTTAATATATATAACAACTCCTTTTTTCTTTTGGGAGGAGAGGGAATAAAACTCCTCTCCTAATCTTTTTGAATCAAAAATTTAGCATCAGTTTTTTTAATATGTGTTTCTTGCAAACAGACAATATCACATTTTTGTTTTTCCAACCAAAATCTAACATTTTTTCTTTTTTGAGGTGAATTAAGTCCATTGACATTCCATGATATAATTTGACTCTCCATGTTGTTTTTGTACTTATTTATCAGAGTCTTTAAAGTTATCATTGATGAATCTGGTCATTTGCTCTACTGACTTGATGGTGACTCTCTTCTGCTTGAATGTAAAACTGACACCTTTTGGAATTTCCCATCTATATCTTATACCCTCTGTTTTCAGTTCGTCAATCAAGTCTTTAAAGAGTCGTCTATCCTGAAGAATTGCTCTGGGTAGTTCCTTTAATATCATGATTTTCTTGTTGTCAATTGTGAAATCTTCCTGAAACTGTTGCTTAAATAGATCCTCCTTCAGTTTTTTGGATATAAACTGGACAATCACATCTCTGGGTAATTTTTTCCTTTGCGCAATCGCAGATTTGCCTCTGTACACCACATCAATCTGTGCCGCCACCTTCTCCTCTTCCATTTTTAAAAATCTGCAACAGCATCCACCATAACAGAATGGATGTTCTCACTTTTGTCTTCAGGGATCCCCCTGAATCTCATATGGTTAAGCATTGCATTGTATTGGACCATCACATTGACTTTTTCTGTTTCTATAGCAACCTCAGCAACATTGGATGCCACTCTCTTCACTCTTTCATCCATCTCATCTGCTCTTTTAGTCAGCGTCTGTATCTCTTTTGTAATCCCAGATAGGTCCTTTTTCAAGTCTGATACTTCTGTTACTAAAGTTTTTTCCATCTTTTGTAACGCGTCCATCACTCATTTCTCCATAGCTTCCATCAGGCCCTGTAGCTTCTTTTCTTCTTTAGCAGCCATTTTCGGGGAGGACCAGGAGTTCGCCCTCTGTCGTTGCCGCAGATCGTAAGCCATTGTTTAAAATTCACCTAAAACTTACATCAAATTAAAGTCCTTCTTATGCCCACCTAAATCTCTCTAATTTCACTTTTTTCTATTAAGTCTTTTGGTTAAAATCGAAGTATAATTTTTCTGACCTTCTCAAAATGGTGGGCGCAATTTCTCTATGGTAGATGGTTCTTCCGGTTACTCACTTCCTGTCCGGCAATCTTAGTTGTCCCCCCTGCCTCTGGTTTCCTCCTTCTTCCGGCCTCCTTGGTCTTCTCTAGGAAATATTACTTGTCTGGTCTGAGGTCACTTCCTGTTCTGGCGATTTCTGCTGCAGCTAGAGTATTTTTCCACAGTAGTTCTCGGGGCTTGCTGTTAGTTTCTATTTTAAAGTCAATATTCCAACCGCAGGAATGTTCAACAAACTGGCTTTTTGGCCTTTTTTAGCTGTTTAACTGCTCTTTTTCGGAGTCGGTGTTAGTACAAAAGATACAGCACGATCATGCGCTTCATCGGATGTTGTTTACTCTCGGCCAAAACGCGTCTCCGGTGAGCAATTTTAAAAAGTTACCTTCAAAGTCCGTGTCTTGTTATAGCAGTGTTTCCTTGATATCAGTTTCCGTAGAATGTCTTGGAAGTCTGGGTCATGCGTTCTTATGTTGAGAATCCAACTCGGTGGGGTCTTGTAGAGAATTTCCGAAGTGCCTTCTAGGGGAGGGGATCAAGGCTGGTTACGACGCTCTTTAAAGCCCCGCTATCAGCCAATCTCAACTCCCTCTCGGGCCAAGGCTCGCTGCCAGACACCCCCCTGCCTGGGGGGATCTGCGGTGGGCTATATGAAGCCCACCCTGTCATCAAGACCCTCCGTATGCTCTGGGAGCTCTGAGAGCAAGCCAGAACACGTCAGAACGCCATGAATCCCAGACCGGAAGCCCTGGCACAGATGTTCTTGAAACAGCAGTCCTCGAGGGAACTCTCTCAGCCCCACCTACCTCACAGGCAATGTTCCCTCTAAGCTGTGGAGTCTTCTAAGCAAAAATTCTACTTTGTGAGTTACTGGCATCGTTGTGAGCAAGCAGTTGAGCTACTGCATAAATCAGTTTGCTCTGGAGCTGTCCTTCCTGAGCTAAGGCAAAAATGTTTGAGCCGGAGGCTAAAAAACTGTGAGCCAGCTCACACTAACTTAGATTAGAGGGAACACTGCTCACAGGGTGTCTGTTGTGGGGAGGGGAGGGAAAGGAGTTTGTAAGCCACTCTGAGACTCCTTTGGGTAGTGAAGGGTGGGGTATAAATCCAATCTCTTCTTCTTCTCTTCTTAATGAAATCCACAAATCCCATTCTCCTGACTTCTCTCAGTTTGCCTTCATTGAAGAAAAACGTAGAGGCGTTTACCTGTTGCATTGCAATAACCCTTTAAGAAAAATATCCACCAATACTGGATTCACCAACCAGAGATACCTCTGGGGAAGGGGTATCAACTGAGATGCACGGCTGATAGAAAAGGAAAACAATGATGTACGATGGAATATTAATTTTGTTAGCAAAGCATCCCTTGACAAGAGAGATCTCTGTACAAGTCTGTTTCCTCTCCTCAACGAGAAAATAAAAATCATCTCAGTCTGGACTTGATTCTATGTTCCTGCCACTTCTTTACTGCTAGAAGAGAATTTTAATGAATTTTAGGTGACCAAAACAAGATCTTGGAGGTATGGAGAGATACATGAGTGGTGGTTAGTGCCTGTTAGGATCATGACTGCCTTGTCACTAATGTCAAAACATCATCAAGATGCTTAAGATTTTCTCCAACCTGATTTTGAACTTGCAGCCTCCATTATGGTAGTTACTAATGACTTCCCAGAAAGATGATGTATCCTTCTGGACATTTCCTTTTAACTGCATGGATAGATTCCTGAATGTGTCAGATTTCAGCACAAACTTTTAGCATTCAAGCAACTTCTGCTTAAATAGATAAAAGCAAATGGAGAGACGAACCCAAGAAGAGGTACATAAGTTTGCTTTAAGAACTTTGCCTGATGCATTAGAACAGGCTGTCTCGGAGAAGCCATCAGCACAAGCAATTAATGCTCTAAAGATTTACCAGACTCTTCATTATCAGGGAATAATCTGAACTGGAAAGAGAGAGGTAATTTTATCAAAGACCTCTTGCAATGTGACATTTTCACTGTCAACAGGACTGGGCTTTTTCTAATTGCACTGACACATGATACATTTATACAGGGTTGCAGGAAGGATCTCACCAAGCAGGCCTGCCAGGAGCCACCAACAGTTTCCAGCCAAACATTCATCACACCATTTTTATCCAACCCCCAAATCTGCCAGGATCACCAAGGTCACTGAAGTTATCCTGCCTACACACACACCTCGCCCACCATCCTTCATGCCACATACAAAGTCCTTAGGAAGTTAATAGGGTCACTTGGCAAAAAAAAAAAAGCAACCCAAATTCAGACCATTTGTCTCCTTGCTTAGAAGTAGTTTGTGTAACAGAATTTTTCTTCAAATGACATATTCCTATGTGGGGGGGAGGAAGAATAGGAGGAAATCCGTGCCCCATCTTACTAATGCCAACAGCCTGTACGTTCTTCATTGCTTTGGAGGGTACATATGAACAGATGAAGCTGTCTTATACTGAATCAGGCCCTCGATCTATCAAGGTCGGTATTGACTACTTAGATGGGCAGAGACTCTCCAGGGTTTCAGGCAGAGGTCCTTCCCATCACTTACTGCCTGGTCCTTGTCACTGGGGATGTCAGTGATTGAACTTGGGACCTCCTGTATGCCAAGCAGAGTCTCTACCACTGAGCCACACCCTCTTTCCTAAAGACTTCTGCTCTTTATCTCAGTGGTCCTGTGATTGCCGGTTGCTGCAGCCGTCCCTGGCTCTGAGGAAGAGGTGCCACTTTCTTGATCCCTTTGCTGCCAGGACAACTGGTCAGAGGAGAACATTAAAGGTACTTCAGAGCCATCATTTGGTAGACTGACTTGCTGAGTATGTTAAATAACTAATAGGCTCTGATGACATGATGCTTTTTCTACATAAAACTTCCTGGATCTTCTCTATAAATTTTGCTGAACAGTATCTGTCTCTGTAGTATATTTCAATCCTATCCCTCCTCTAGGGGATTTAGGGCACTGTATATAGGACACTCCCCTCTATTTTGTTTTCACAGCAACCTTGTGACAATATACTCTTCCCTGAATTCCCGAGCAGGAGGTTTGACTGGGATAGAGTAACCCAGTGAGTGTCATGGCAGAGGGTAGATATGAAACTTGGGTTTCCCAACTGCTAACTGAAGACTTGAACTCCTGCATCTGTATCACCTACTGTTTTTATTTGTATTTCTTTTAAAACTTACCTTGCTTTTAAAATCACTTAAGATGATGTCTAAAGATTTCAAAACAGAATTCAACAAACAGCACCAAATGCACCAAACAGAAGAAAAGCTAATAACTCACCCAAACTTGGCAGCATAGGTAAGATTCTGGTGATCTAAGATTATATACAGAGATTACATAGTGGACCTCTATTATGGATGGCATTCCAAAGCCACTACACCTGCCTCACTTCCCAAATACTTGTCTTTTCATCCTGTTCTATACCCTTTAGCCTCACCCTGTTTACCTACAAGCCCTCTATGTAAATTTAGTCTTCATCTCGCCTTTCGCTCTAATAATTCCTCGTTCTGTTGACTAGATCACCTGCCATCAACTGTCTCTGTGGTGTATACTCTCTAGTTCTTTAGTCATGGTTGGGTTCCTTGTCTGGGTTATTTTATTTATGTTATTTATGCCCCACTGTTCTCCCCAGTGAAGACCCAACATGGCTTACAACAGAGAGCCAGTGTGGAGTAATGTTTAAGAGCAACAGATTCTAATCTGGAGAACTGGGTTTGAATCCACACTCCTCCACATGAAGCCAGCTGGGTAACCTTGGGTCACTCACAGCTCTTTCAGAGCTCTTTCAGCCAAAAAACCAAAATGTCTAGCTCGCCATCTAGTAGTGCCTGATGCTAAAAGGCCAAAACTTAAGGCTGCCAGACAAGTTTTGGATCTATTGTCGAAGGCTTTCACGGCCAGAGTTCATTAGCTGTTGTAGATTTTCTGGGTTGTATGGCCATAGTCTTGGCATTGTAGGACCTAACGTTTTGCCAGCAGCTGTGACTGGCATCCTCAGAGGTATATCACAGAAAGATGGAGTACTCTCTGTGTCAAGGTGAGAAGAAAAATGGTAGGCAGGTAGGGTGGGGCTGAGTCAATTATCTTGTAGGAGTTCCCCAGGCTGTGAACATGAAGGAGCTTCCTGAGGAGGTTGTTTTGCATATGGATTAGCTGTTTCCTGAGGAGGTTCTTTTGCATATGGTTTCTTTTGCATATAGTTTTGCATATGGTTTCCTGAGGAGCTTTCCTATTTCCTGAGGAGGTTCTTTTGCATGTGGATTGGCTGTTGAGATTCTAATCCTATTTGTAGTGCTGTTGTCAGATGTAGAGACTTTTGTGTTTTTAGGACAGTAAAAAGGACATGAAAGACACTGCACACTGGTTCAGCCTGAAAAATCAGCAGTGACTGAACATAGTCTAACTCAAACAGGACACAGTATTTTGTTCCAAGACACTGAAAGGCTGGACAGCACATCCAACTACCATGTCAGATTACACAGGGAAGCCATTGAAATTCATAAACATAAAAACAATTTCAACAGAAGAGAGTTTAAAAATAAATAGGATATGGTTTACTGTCCTAAAAAAACACAAAAGTCTTTACATCTGACAACAGCACTACAAATAGGATTAGAATCTCAACAGCCGATCCACATGCAAAAGAACCTCCTCAGGAAACAGGAAACCTCCTCAGGAAAGCTCCTCAGGAAACCATGTGCAAAAGAACCTCCTCAGGAAATAGCTAATCCATATGCAAAACAACCTCCTCAGGAAGCTCCTTCATTAACATGTTCACAGCCTGGGGAACTCCTACAAGACAATTGACTCAGCCCCACCCCGCCTTCCTGAGAAGATACAAATTACCTGCCTACCATTTTTCTTCTCACCTTGATACAGAGAGTACTCCATCATTCTGTGTTATACCTCTGAGGATGCCAGTCACAGCTGCTGGCAAAACATTAGGTCCTACAATGCCAAGACCATGGCCATATAGCCCAGAAAATCTACAACAGCTAATTTTTGGATCTCCTGGCCTTACTACATACTTAATTAATTATGGTTTATAATATTCTCCCCTTCTCCTTTTTGTCCTTACAACAACGCTCTGAAGTAGGTTAGGCTGACAGTGTATATGACCGGCCCAAGGTCACCCAGGGACCTTTTGTGACAGAGTGAGAATGAGAACCAGGCACTCCAGCCATGACACCCTGATGGCTGGTTAAATATCCCATTCTGATCATGTAGTTTCATACTTACAGCCTCTCAATTCTTAGTCCCAGTATTGTAAAAATGGGGTGGGGAAAATCCATCCCCTGGACCTTGGCAACACAGTTGCATTTTTTGAGCTAGAGTTGCAGCTTCAGGGGATAGTACTGCATGGAAGTGGTTCCGGTGTGGCTGATGAGTGTGAGAAGAGGATCTCTGTGGGCTTCTCCATGAGAACACAAAGAAAGCATCATGTATGCAACTTTCTGTCATGCTTCTGTTTCTCTAGCTCTGGATCAGTCTCTGAAATTGTGAACAAACCTGTCTCTCCAGGCACAAATATATATTTATGCTTATGTTATTTATGCAGCTAAAGGGTTATCACAAAGGTATGCAAACACTAATTTTTAACCATCCTTATTCCAATTGCCGAAATGTGCGGGTACCTATTCCCACCAACAGGGGGCTCACTCTCCCCCAACAGCTTTTCCTACGTAGTCAGTAGACTTCCTGGGTTTGTAGAAAAATCCAAAAAGTGAAAAAAATCCCTTCAGGAACGGTTGAATTTCCCCAAAAACTTTTTGAAATGGCCTCTGCAGGGACCTAACTCCAGGCATCAACAGTGAGAGATTAGAATGTTCGGGGGGGGCGGGGGGGGCTTCTAACTGGCTATGTCAGTAAAAGGGTGGGGGAAGGGCCTCTTTTGGCCTGGGAGGGAGGGAGGAAGCCTTGGGACCAGGCCTCACAAGAGTTGCCAGTGCCAGGCTGGGGGATTTCTAGAGATTTTGTGGTGGACTCTAAGGAGGGCTGGGTTTGGGAAGGGAGAGGCCTCAGCTGGGTATAATGCCACAGAGTCCACCCTCCAAAGCAGCCATTTTCTGCAGGGAGACAGACCTCTGTTGTCTAGAGTCCGGTTGTAATTCTGGGGGGTCTCCAGGGCCCATTTGGAGGTTGGCCACTCTAGGCCTGGCAGTAGTCTAGGGTTGCTAGGTCCCCCCTGATTTGCATGACTCACCTAGCCTCGGCTGCTTGCTACCATTCATCAGCAGCCACCCTATGAAAGCCAGTGAGGTGCAGCAGTTAGAGCTTCAAAGTAGGGTCTGCAAGACCCAGGTTTAGATCCCCATCTTGCAGTGGAAGGTGACTGCGTGATTTTGGACCAATCACATATTTCAGCCTAACCAATCTCACAGGGTTGTTGTGCAGATAAAAAGGAGGAGGGAATAATGAAAGCTGCTTTGGCCCTCACTGTGGAGAAAGACTGTAATTTTCCTAGGTAGAGGCTGGGGAGTGGAGATGGAAAGCAGAAGACAGAGAGGCAGATAAAGGTAAGTTGGCTGTTGGTTGGAAAGGAAATAGGGTTGCCAACTCCAGGTTGGGAAATCCCTGGACATTTGAGGGGTGAAGCCTGGAGAGGGTGGGATTTGAGGAGGGGAGGAACTTTGGACTGGTGTAACGCCATAGACTCCACCCTCCAGCCATTTCCTCCATGAGAACCACCATTGCTAGCCTCTGGGTGAGGACTGGAGATCACCCAGAATTACAACTGTTGTCCAGGCAACAGAGATCAGTTCCCCTGGATAAAATAGCTGTTTTGAAGGGTTGAGTCTATAGCATCATACCCTGCTGAGGCTGCTTGCCTCCCCAAGCCTCACTGTCCCAAGCCTCCACCCCCAAATCTCCAGGAATTTCCCAACCTGGAGCTGGCAGCCCTAAGGTGAATTGATCTCTGTAGCTGGGAGAGCCGTTGTGATTCCCAGAGTGCTGCCACTGCTGCTGTGGGGGAGAGGAAGCAGGTGGGTGGTTGAGAGCACTGCCACCACTGTTGCTGCTGCTCTGTGGAGTGGGGGAGGAAGCAGGCAGGAGGCTGGGAGAGTGATGGGGGCAGAAAGAAAGAATGATGGGGTGGGGGCAGAAAGAGAGAGAAAGAGTGATGAAGTGGGGAGGCAGAAAAACAAAGAGAAAGATGACAGATCAGAAAGAGAGAGGAAGTTACATGCATGGAGGAGAAATAGAGTAAGAAAAGGGGGGCAGAGGGGAGAAATAGTGTGAGAGAGGTAGGGGCTGAGCAGAGGAAGCAAAGGTGTGACGAATGAGATAATCATCCTGCAAGTTTCTTGTGGGTCTCCACTTGTTTTATCCTAATTTTCACTCTCCAATGAAATCCCAAGTCATCAAAAAGTGAAAGAAATATAAAAATACATTAAAGCAACACATTTCAAACTTAGCAGCAATATTAAACCACAAATAAAATGGCAGCAGTGGGAGCTCAAAAGTAATTCAGTCCCAGTCTACTCCCCCACCCCCCACCCGGCTTTTAAATGCCTAGGTGATAACCCAATTATGTGTGTCATCATACAGCATACAATAAATTGCAAAACCCTGTGTGAATGGGGAAGTGATCAGAAATTAGAATTCAATACTACTTTTTTTATAAAAAAAATGAGAAAGTGTTGTTGATTCATGAAACATCGGAGGTCACTTGACACTATTCCTCAATGTAAGAATGAAAATCCAGCAGATGCTTCATTTACAAACATGTGGAAATGAGAAGAAAGCAGAAGAGCGAAGGAATGACAAAGGAATGCATCACCTTCAGCAAGGACTGTTTTATCTGCACATGCTTGATGGCTTTGTTCTGCAGTAAAAGGGGCTGCTGAAATCCAAGAAACAGTCTTGCATGACTGATTGCACCCATTTGACTTGCTCTGGACTAGTCTTATTTCCCGTTGTATAATCGGAATTGTAAAACAAGCCAGTCGTTTTAAAGATACAAGCAGAGGAAGGAAGACTGTGCCTGTGCCGCTGTTCATCTTACCACAATTCAAGTGCATCTTGTTTAAAGTAGCTTTGGCTGAGAGGAGTCCTGAAAATACTCAGCTAAAATGAGAGAAACAAAGGTGTGTCTTGTAAAGGATCTCATCCATCTGACAGTTCCTAATGGCTGGGGTAGGTGATTTTGGAATCATCTAATGGCCATTCTGGTAACATGGCCGGTGTCTGTCCTAGGCCTTGCCCAGAGCACTACAGGGATACAGGAGCACCTGCCATTGGCATTGCTATGCTGGTCATTCTCAACCCAGTAGGGATGTTCAAAAATATATATACAATGGTATTTGTATGGCACTGGTGCCAGTACCAGGGACCACTTCAAGTCAGGGAAATCCCTGAAACCCCACTTCCCTTCATGCCATGGTTGGGCTCTCATGTACCACACCGGCTTGTCCAATTTTGCCATAAGCATTGCCAAACCCTTAGCATAACTACAGGTATGGCATTTTGTAAAGTTGTGGCCTGTTTAAAATTTCCGGTACAACTAACGCTGTATAGTCAGGTTGGCAAGCTGGGTGGAGAATTTCAACCCTGGAACTACCCTTGCTCCCGGAAGATGAAGTTTCAGGCAGCCCAGATTTGCAGGAATTGCAGAGGGAACTGCCCCCACTACAGCCAGTGACTTTTGATGTTTATGTATTTGTTAAAATATTTAGACCCCACCTTTCCCACCTAAGGGGGCCATTGTAGCTTACAGAAAGAGAATTACCAACTTGGATCCTAAGCACCATATACAGAGAATAGCTTTCTCGCCTCTCACTGTTGTCTGTCGTGTTCCTCAAAATGAAGCTTCTGGAGGTCAGTGGGTCCTTGGGAACAGTATGGGGTGCAAGGGAAGAATCTGCAGTGGGATTTGAAGTCAGAGTGGGGAGTCAGTGAAAAGGCATAAGCTACAACACTCACACCAAGCTGCGTTGTACTGAATCAGACCACTGGTCCATCAAGGTCAGTATTATCTACTGAGACTTGTAGTGGATCTCCAGAGTCTTAGGTACATCTTTCACATCAACTGTTACCTGATCCTTTTAACTGGAGATGCCAGGAATTGAACCTGGCTACTGATGTGGGAGCCTTGCATCAATAATTGGAGCCATTTTGTTCATGGGATGGTTCAGTCACAATTATTTTTTGTGCGACGTATGGACAAAGCTGTGAACTTCAGTCCACCTTGTGAAGTTCAGGATGCTGCTTTAGATGCAGTGGTACTGCCACAAGGAACCTTTTTGAGGGGGCAACAATTCTGTCATTCATACGAATTTTTGCTGTGCTTCTCTGATAAAGACTTGTATGTTCCATACAATTGGTGGACTGGCAACCAGTTAAAGGTTTTTAATTGCTTTCATGATCTTGCTTTTATCAATGGATTTCTGCATTAAAATAAATGTAGGCATTGAGCTAGCCTGATCTCTTCTGATTACAGAAGCTAAGGGGAGTCAGCCCTGGTTAGTACTTGTATGGGAGACAAGTAAGGAAATCCAAGGTCACCACACAGAGGCGGGCAATGGCAAACCACCTCTGCTGGCTTTGTTTATTGAATCAATCCACCACGCGTTGGGTCATCCTCTTTTCCTACTGCCTTCAACTTTCCCTAGGATTATTGCCTTTTCCAGTGACTCTTGTAGTTCTCATAGTTGGCAGTTTCACACCTACTAAATAATACACTTTCAATGTACTTTGCAACTGGATTTTACTGTGTGAAATGGCAAAATCCACTTGCAAACGGTCACTGAAGTGGATTGACAGGGCATAAGAACATAAGAGAAGCCAATGTTGGATCAGGCCAATGGCCCATCTAGTCCAACACTCTGTCACACAGTGGCCAAAAATACCAGGTGCCATCAGGAGGTCCAGCAGTGGGGCCAGGACATTAGAAGCCCTCCCACTGTTGCCCTCACCCAGCACCAAGAATAGAGTGCATAATTTATTTAGCATGTGTGAAAGTGCCCATAACCTGACCCAAGTACAATAGCCTCAGTTTAATCATTTCAGCTTCTAGGGTGAGCTCAGGCTTGATTTGATCTGGAACTCACTTATTTGTCTTTTTGGTGGCCCATGGTATCCCTAAAACTCTCCGCCAACACCACATTTCAAATGAAGCAACTTTCTTCCTGTCAGCTTTCCACATTGTCCAACTTTCTCATCCAAACATTGTAATGGGGAATACTGTGGTATCAGTTAACTTGATCTTGGTTGCTAGTAGCATATCCTTACACTTAAGAATCATTCCTAGCTCCTTTATGGCTGCCCTTCCCAGACAGTATTTACAATGCAAAGTAATGTGGTAAGTATAAGAGTACTTGCAATGTAATAAGTAAAAGCTATCCACTGCAGTGGCTCAAGTGGTTAAGATGCTGAACTGCAGGCTGTGGAAGGTCAGTAGTTCAGCAGTTCGAGACCCAGATGCCGCATGACAGAGTGAGCTCCTGTCTCTGGTTCCAGCTCCTGCCAACCTAGCAGTTTGAAAGCAAGAAATTGCAAGTAGATAAATAGGTACCACTTCATTGGGAAAGTAACAGCGCCTGGTGTTTAGTCATGCCGGCCACATGACATGGACCTCGGACAGCTGGCTCTTAGCTTTGAAACGGATGCACTGCAGCCTAGCAGATGTGCCTTTCGAGCAAGGAACCTTTACCTTTACCTGCATGTGATGAGAGGCTCAAGGTCTTTGACACTCAAAAGCTTATACTCCCAAAATCTTGTTGGTCTCTAAGGTGCTACTGGACTCAAATCTAGCTATTTTAATAATTGTATATCAAGTTTGGGTATAGCAAACAGTTATACTGATACATCAGATTGTTTTTAGAAACTATATACAGTTTCAAGGCCAATTAGAACTGACCAAATCCAGATTTAAAAGATGACTTAGATCCAATGGAGGACTGCCACAGACTGAAAGGAGTTTTGGTTTTGTTTTGTTTGCCAATTTCTCTCCTTCTGCTGCAGCCTCACATGCACACACACACCCCATCTCACAGAAGCAGCATTTGGGGGTTATTTGGGGCTGCAACAGGATGGAAGAGGTACAGTGACACTCCTGGATAGAAATCCCTTCCATTTATTCAGTTACTTTTATTTAAAGGAAAGCCACAGCTGTGTCATCCTCCCAGGCAAACTGGGAATATAAACATCACACAGCAAGGAACAAAGCCTGCTGACAGGAAATCAACATGGCTTCTGCAAAGGGAAGTTCTGCTTCACCACCCTTTTGGAGTTCTTTGAGAACATGCACAAACGTGTAAATAACGGTGACCCAGTAGCCATTATATACTTGGACTTTCAAAAGGCTTTTGACAAAGTGCATCACCAAAGACTCCTGTGTAAGTTTAGCAATCATGGCGTGGATGAGTCATTTTATGGATTAAAATTTGGTTAAATGACAGGAAGCAGACAGTAGTAATAAATTGAATAGTTCTAGTAATGCAGGGAAGCAAGCAATGGGGTCCCACAAGTATTGGTATTTGGGTAGATGCTGTTTAATTTGTTCATTAATGGCCCTGGTTACATGGGCCAGATAACGCGGGGAGGGGGGAGGCATGGCAATTTGTGCCAGCACAATTAAACCTGCCAGAACATGATCAGACACGATGGTGGCATCCCCTGGTTTTGTCAGTCAGCGCATGCGCATAAACAAGGACAACCAGGGAAAGCCGCATGCCAGCACGATCACACTGAACAGTTCCGTGGGCAGCCTGTGGCAAACCATTTGCTAGCACATTCGGTGTGCTACTTTTTAACTGTGCAGCTTTGGCGGCTTGCCCATGGGTGTGCTACACCTCCCAGATATTCTGGTGTGATCGCGCCCAGAAACTCTGCTGGACTATCATGGCTTCCGTGGGGCAAATGCTCTGTGTGACCAGAGCCAATGATATGCAACTGGGGATGAGCAGAGTAGTGGCCAAGTTTACAGATTTATTCAGGATGCTGAAAAGAGCTCTATGAAGAGCTGCAGGAGGATCTCCACAAATTGGATGGGTGGGCAAAGGAAGTTCAATATATGTGATGTGCACCAGAATAGTGTAAGGTGATGTATAAGTGATGGGGCTATAGCCAGGGCTTTTTTGTAGAAAAAGCCTAGCAGGAACTCATTAGCATAATAAGCCACACCCAACAGCAAGAACATATTAGCATATTAGGCCACACCCTGACAGCACAGCTCATTAGCATATCAGGCCACCCCCCATGTTACCAGAAGTGTGGTCATCCAGCCATACCCACCTTTTGCTTCTTATTCTGTTTGCCTTGTTTGTTGTCAAAACCCAGGGCTTTTGGGAGCAGGAACTCCTTTGTATGTTAGGCCACACACCCCTAATGTAGCCAATCCTAATGAGTTTCTGCTGTTGGGTATGGCCTATTATGCTAATGAGTTCCTGCTGGGCATGGCCAACTCAGGACCCAGCCGGAACTCTGTCCTGTGGGTTCCTGCCCCAAAATAGCCCTGGCTATAGCACATTTCTCAGTTTAGAAAATAGCGACTAAGGGTGACATGTTAGAGGTTATAAGATTATGCATGGGATGGAGAAACTGGATAAAGAGATCTTTCCCCTCTCCCATAATATTAAAAGCCAGGGTCACCCAATGAACCTGATGGGGAAAAGGTTCAGAAAGAAAACACTTTTTTTTACCCAATTAGTAATTTAATTCTGGATAAAACTAAATTAAAGCCTACTTGTGATGCACATACTTGAGATCATCTCTTCTATAAAGGTGTGTTGTTACTAGTATGCATTTATTATACATTCCATTGACTTTAATGAAAGAGAGCATAGGCAAACTCAAGGGGACTTAAATGTGGGTAACAAAGGCTCTACTTGCTTTCATTTCATGAATTCATCTATTCTGACAATGATTAATAAATCTGGAAGGGACCAAAACACTTCCTTATTTCCTCTCCTCTAAAAACAGGGCCACTTGTATACAAATCCATTAGAAACTGGCCCAGAGCCTCTTTATTTCAGGAACATTATCTTACTGGGTTCTGTTGGTTTTCTCGTTATGTTTTGTTGGTAGTTATAAGAAACATTCTGTGAGCTTTGTGGTTAAATGTTATGACTTTTGGTTTATTCTACTATAGTTGATTGATTGTAATGCTATTTTTTCATATTGAATAAAGTGTTGGGGGGGAGATAAATTGGCCCATACCATCCCAAGTAGAGTGCCATAAAGTAGTACATCTGCTTTACAGTGGAAGCACTGAAAATATCTTGCAAGCAAGTCAACTAAACCATAGACTAAAGGGAAGGAGGTGTGTGTGTATTTTCCTCCTCCAAATATCTCACAGCAGCTGGTCAGTTCTTCCCCCAACATTTTATTTTTTATTTATTCATTCATTCATTTTATGCCCCGCCCTCCTCGCCAAAGCCCCACTGAAGCAGGACACCCATCCTTTCCCAGTCTTTCCGTCTTCTTGTGCAGCTTTACAGTCTGAGACTTCCTTTCCAGCTCCCGTGTTCATGGAATCTGCCCCCCCCCCCCGCTTTTATTTATTTGCTTATCTGTGAGGATGTGGAGTGGGATACTGAGGAGGGGAGGGGGAGAAATGAGCTGATCCAGGACAAGATCAATTACTATTTTTCATCTTTGACAAAGTAATTAAGGCTGTAGTGACTTGTTAATTCAATCTGAATGGCTGCTGCAGTGATAGATGCAGATTTACAATCAGTTCTGCTTCAGCGTAGGGAAACGATTATCACTGCAAACAGGAGGCCAGAGAGTGGGGAATTGCTCCAGGAGGACGTGTTTCCTTTTTTAAAGAGACTGCAGACACTGCCACAGACTAGGAATAAAAAGGTGCATATCAAGAGTTCAGGAGAGGCAAATAATAAATACCCACATTATCTCTCTCACTGATTCACTTACAGACAGGATATTGATGGGGAATCATGTGTGCAAATGATTGGTTTGCACATGGTGCCCATAACTGCTATTATATGGGCTTTTCCAAGGCTATATCAGGGCCACGGATGCTTTACCAAACAGACTGCCTACCCTATCAATTGGGGAAGAATTTATCCCCTATAACAGAGATTATCCGCTGTATTATCTGGTAGCACCAACTATCTGATTGGCATACTGTGGGTTAAATCCTACCAGGTTTTCTAATGTCCCCAGGAGGCTATGCTGGCAAACACAAGACTCGGATGGCCAAAAAGCTATGCAAGATGGGGACTTCCATAAGGAGAGGAATTAGATGATCGCCCAACTCCTTTCTTGAGCCATTGGAAAAAAAGATGGTAAGACAGTATGTATCTACACTAATGTATGGAAAGGGTCTTACTTAATCTGTTGAGAGGAAGAATGAATTCCCTTGATCTAATTTGCTGAGAATACAGTCTGAACCGTGAAAAGATACTTGTTATTTGTTAAGCGCCCAATCCCTGCAATGCAGGGCTCTGAGTGATGTACATCATTCATAAAAACATCAATAACATTTCATGCAAGTAGATGGCTTGAAATGTAGGCTTTATTTGAACGTCTTCAATTGTTGTGGTTAAACATCCCCCTCCCTCCCCCAATCAGGTTTCATATTTTGGTAAAAGTGGAATCATAATCTGGTGGGCATGCCAAATATGTACAGTGGAGCATCCAGGCTTGCATTCACTGAGCTACACCTAAGCAATTATATATGTAAAATCTAAGCAACTGGCTTTTTTTCTCCCTACTGAATGAAGTCTGAGTAATTGCTGCTATTCCTCTTGTTTGAAGAAATGTTGGAGAAAGCCAGAGTAGTCTACAGAAAGTCAGAGGAGAAGCCTGGGTTGAGATAAGATTACACGTTTCATGTCCCTGGTCAAACCCTGGGGACTGTTTTTTTAAAAATACTCATTATATTTATGCCTTTCTCTTTCATACCCCCCCCCGCTCCACCAATCACTTCTATCCAAGTTCCTGATCAAATCAACAGCTCTGCTTCAAGAGTGCTGTAGCATCCAGTGCTCATAGACTGTTTTTCTTGCCATCAAGCCAGGTCTGACTTATGGCAACCCCTCAGGGGGTTTTCAAGGCAGGAGGTGGTTTGCCATTGCCTGCCTCAGCTTCGGGACCCTGGTGTTGCTTGGTGGTCTTCCATCCAAATACTGACCAACCCTGCTTAGCTTCTGACAAGACTGGGCTAGCCAGGGCTATGCAGGTGAGGATCACATAGACTATTAAATGGGTCTCAAATTTTTGATAAAGAAACCAAGGCCTGGCAGCTCCAGGCACCGGCTCTGAGTGTCATTCAGCTTCCAATGCCTGTTACGTTCTTTGGAGGATCTGCACCTCTCCAACCATGATGCAGTCTGTCCTAGGGCTAGTGAAACCAGCTCCATTGCTGCAATCTGCATGCTGGCCGGCACAGGTTTCTCTCCCGGCAGGGAGGTGCTGCTCCTGAGCTGGAGCTTTCTCATGCTTTGGTTTCTACGGCCAGCATGTATTGCTGCAGAAGGGTTGTCCTAAATGGCGAGGGGGGTGAGGGTGGTTTGGATTTTGTTACCAGCAAAACCAAATTCAGCAGGGCGCACAACAGGACATGGTTCTCATGCTGCTGCTGCTTTCTTTGGCGTTTGCCTCTCTCAGGCAAGCAGTCCTTAACAGCAGCAGCAGAAGGAGGAGGGGATGCATGCAGTCCCTTCCCAGGACAGCCATTTCAAGTTGGCACCCCGATACGGGGATGCTGCAAAAAGAGCGCAGTCCGTCTCTCAAGGGTTGTAAGAGGCGGAGATTCATACTTAACACCCGGGATTTCGCGTGCCAAAGAGCATGTGCAGAATTCGAGCCCGTTTTCCGCGAGGGAAGGAAACGGCGCCGGGCTAAGCGAGGGAAGGTCCCACCACGACGTCCCGGAGAGGGTGCCAGTCCCGGCGTCTCGCCTTGTTCCCCGGGCACTACCATGCCCGCTTCTCTCCTCTCCTCTGCCCCCTCCGCTGGGGTCGGGCGGGCGGTGACAAACGAGCGCCCGGGTCGGTTCGATGTCCCGGCATTGGCGCTGGGAGGGAGCCCCCGACTTGCCCGGCGCCCGCCCCTCCTCGCCCGCAGTCGTCTGAGTCACCGCTGCGCCAGGCCCCCCTCGCGCCCCGCGCCTTCCCGGCAGCTGCGGAGCCGGCGGTCCCGCGCCTGGAACCCCCCTCCTCGCCTCTGCCGGACGGTGTGGGGGCGGCAGCAAGCCCGAAGCTCCTCCGGACCCAGCGGCAGGCACCGGCCGGCGCTCGGCGCTTCCTCGCCGCCCTTTTGGCTCTGAAGCGGCGGGCGGGATGACGCGGGTTGGAGCCAGCCAGCCCCCCCCCCCGGCCCCGCAGCTGCCCGCCCTTCTTGCCCTCAAAAGGGAATGGGAGAGAGGTTTAAATAACAAGGGGAGGGGGGAGCAGGCGACGGAGGGCCCAGGCGGCCGCCGGGGGGTGGGGGGTGGGAGGTGCGTTTGCGGGGTGGTTTTTTTTTTTAAAGCCCTTCGGACACGCGTCTGGGCTCTTTGTAAGAAGCCTTCAGATGCAAAAGGCGACCGAGATGATGTCCCGGGACCGCTTGAATCAATGCTTCTCCGTCTGACGCAAGGAGGCCGGCCGGCAGGCACTGGCTCCCCCCGCGGCCGTCCGCCCGCCCCGGGCTTAGGACAGAAGCTGTCGAACTGTCGAAGGCCCTTTTGGTCCGGACGCGACGACACTGATGAGAGGCCAGTGCTGGTTTCCATCGTTTGTGATGCTTTGCAGCCCTTCCTCGCCGCCGTTTTCTAACGGCAACCGAACAAGCAGGCGGACCGGTCTTGGTGAAGGCGAGGGGGCCGGGAGGGCAACTTTCGCTTGGCCGAGGGGCGCGGCAGAGCTGGGTGTCAAACGAGAACACGCACGCCGGGGGTGGCTAAAGAGACACGTTTCCGTTTACAGCGGGAGACACCATAAGTGCCCAGACGGCCCCGCGTAAGCAGAACACTCACCGGGTTCGATTCCTTGGTTAACTTCCAAGAAAGCGGCAACCTGATTCTTCAGGACTGATTCAACTGCACTTTAAAAACGCCCCCTTCGTAGGCCGGGCGGACGGAAACCCTACAACGTTTTGCTCGGTTGTGCGGCCAAAATCCTTGCTTGTACATTTTTCACGGAAATCAAGTGGGCAGAATACTGAAAATCCGACCATGTTCCGTCCTAAACCGAGTTGCATCCTTCTAAGTCCTTTGAGGTCAATGGGTTTAGAAAGGCGTAACTTTGCTTAAGATGGCACAGTAGGTGTGACCACACCAAGACTCCCCCCCCCTTTAAATGTCTCCTGCCCGGCCAATCAAGCTCTATTTTAAAAATCGCTTCACCTTGATGGCTTGTCGTTTTCTGTACCTCAAGGCATGACTGCAACCGAGGTGTGTGTGTGTGTGTGTGGGGCTTTGGGATCTTGAGAGCTGAAACCCAGGTGAACGGGCGCTCCTGTTCTGCTGTCGAACAAATACCAGTGCAGCCTACGGCCACATTTACTGTGCAACCCAAGCAGTAAGTCAGCGGGACATATTAGTCCTTGGTAAGTGTATTCAGGATTGAGGTCTCTTCCACCTTTAAGTCTCCCTGAATTCAACAGCAGAAGAGAAGCACTGTCATAAGCAGAGTTACATCCTTCTAAACACCTCGACTTCAACAGCCTCAGAGGTGGGGTCGTTAGTATTACCTTCGGCTGCGTAACGTTGTCCCATTTGGTTTTGAAAGAAAGAACAGCACCACTGAGAAGCAAGGCTTTCTCTGCTGTGGCCCCTGCCTTGAGGTATGGCCTGCCTGAGGAGGTCAGGAGACCTCCCGCGGCTTCTGTCATTCCGCAAACTGTTCAAAACAGAATGGCTCAGGACTTAGGAGGGTATTTTTATAAAGGGAATAGGGCTGTATTAATAAGGGAATGGTTCGGGAAGGCGTTTTTGTAAAGGCAAGAGAACTATGGACCCTACCTCTGTGTTTAGGACGTTGTTCTCATGGTATTGTTTTCTGCGGATGAAGCACCATTTTCTGCACTGTTCAACATCGCCTGTGTGTCTAATACTTTATGCTTTGTTTAAGATTCTGTAATTCTAGTCCTATTACATTGCTGATTAGATATCTCGTCCTATGTAATCTGCCAGGAGTGAGAAAGGCGGACAATGCCAAATAACATCAGTGGGGTTCCTCACCAGACATACAGATGGGTTTTTAGATTTTTCCATATGTTATAACCTAAGATCAACGTTATACTATATACAAGCTATATTTTAATTCGTATTTCTTTTATAAATCTCGTTTATTTTTTAGTGTTATATTTGTACTTAGATTTTATTTGCATTGCATTGCATCGATAATTGTGGGTGTTTTCATTGTGTTTAACTATGTTATTTATTGTATTTTTATGACAATTGGAAGCCGCCTTGAGCCTGCATTGCGGGGAGGGCGGGGTATAAGTATGACAAATAAATAAATAAATAAATGAACCCCGGGGCCTGTCCTACTTTAAGAGCGCGATCCTAAATGGATCTTCAATGGGCTATCCACTCTTTCATGGAAGTCTGCTGGGTGACTTCGGGCTAGTCACATGCAGCCTACCCTACCTCACAGGATTGCTGTGAGAATAAAATCGAAGGGGAAATGCTGTAAACCACTTTGCGTCCCTATTGGTGATAAAAGCGGGGAGTAAATGAAGGAATAAAAAATACATCTCTAGAACTGGTAGGAGAGGCTAGGAGCCGTCTTCCAAACAGTGTTCGCAAAATGATTACATTTCTCACTTTGGGATTTAAAATCAACCTATGCCGAGAGAAAGTATGCCTCTTACTTTGACAATGTCTTGACAATGGATGTAGTTCCAACCGGGGATAGAAGGGCTATGATAATATAGGCAGAAATTGCGAAGCTACTAACGTGAACTCTCGTTAGAATTCCATCAGGCTCAAAGGTTCCTGAAGAAGTGCTAATGTCTTCCGCTGAAATCTGTGCTAGACGTCTGGAAGCGCGGAACGGGACAGGAAACCGTCTCTATATCTAATGGACAGGTGAGCATTTCGCAAGTTTGTACACGTAATTTTCGGAGGTGTAATAATACCTTAAAAGACATGCGTCAGCCAGAATCATTTACTAGGAGGCGGAAACTTGGTCTTAATGGAAAATTGTCTGTTTCCCCATTGAACTCCCTTAAAAGTGATTAAATTTGCTTGGATCTGTATATAATCTGTATAGAAAAAACCCCTTCTTTGTCTTCCATGTGCATTAAGCAGTTATGTATCAGATTGTACACCGATCTTACTATCGTTTGTTTGAAAGGATGTTGTTGCATTATTTTCAATGGGACATTTCCTAATCAGCCTGCTTAGAAAGGAATGCCAACTTGTACCCTGTCCTGTCCAAGAAGTCCTCAAAAGATATATCTTTCCTTTGGTTTCTTCTATTCCCCACCTAAGCCTTTACATATCTAGAAAACCAAGGAGAAAATGAAAGAGCGTTTACTGAAAAGTGAAGGTGTGCGTTTTTTTTACACAGCTACGAAAGACTTCAGATTTGAGTATTTCTCCCACCCAGCTGCACTGAAGATGACCTCGATAGAGACCAACCCTTCTCCCCGACAATGGTTCATTTCCTCCATATTATGTTTAGGCTGCAGAATGGGGCGAGGAGGGGTTCTTCCCCCTCTTTCCTTTCTTGAAACCTTAAATCAAAATGCTGTCGACTGCAGGTGAAAAGTAGGAAGGCGGTGGAGACGGAGACGGTGTGCCTCCTTCTTTAAAAAAACAACGTGCAAGACCTGGTTGGGATAGTCAGCCGCCTTCTTTGCGGAGAGCTCCTCACTGAAAGCGAACGTCAAGCGTGGCTTTGGCAAGGGAGGGGGAGACGGAGAGAGAGGGGGCGGGGAAGTCTCCTCGCCCTCGTGCTTGCGCTCTCGGTGCAATAGGACGTGTTCCTCACATGTTCTTTTCCTAATTGCCAACAAGAAAGTTCTGCTCTCGCTGGGCTTGGTTTAGTAAGCAGGTACTCCCCCCCCCCCATGAGTCACTCCGAACACGCAATCCCAGCCGCTGCCCGAGTGACAGCTAGCCGGCGCTCTGGCTTCTGGTTGTCCCTTTAAAATCCGAATCCAAGGGTAATGATTTATCAAACTCTTATTATCAAGAAAATGTCATACGAAGGGCACCTTGCTATGCACTGACGCAAACCCAGTCTTTCCCACGGAGGTATAGAAAGCTTTGCTCTTGCCCGAGCAAAACGCAGTCTACCCAGTTTGCCTGTACTGCTCTTTTTACCTCTAGCGGTTCCATCTGATGATATTTGATATGGTAAGTGATTTTTGCTTTTCTGTTCTTTATAGGCGGTTCGTGTGTGTGTGTTGGTGGGTGTCTCCTACTGGGTATTAAATTGGTTTGTCCAGAGTCCCTGCTGAAATTGACGGTATCCGCAATCAAACAGAGGAACGTATTTTAGGCATATAAGCAACGGGAGAGGGAATGTAAGGCGATGGGAACTATCCAGGGTCCTGAAGCCTACATTCCGCTGCAGACGCTGCCAGTAGAAGCATGCAGGACTGTATTTCAGAGCAGGAGTGAACTCTCTTATTTATTGCCTTTACTGATGATGTGAGCTTTGCAAATTTTAGGCTCAGAAGGGCTAATATATATATGTATGTATGTATGTATGTATATGTATATGTATATGTGTGTGTGTGTGTGTGTGTATATATATATATGAAGCTGCAGTGAATGGTTCTTTCCCATTAGAATTCAGAAAAAGCGTTTCTACAAACAGTTCTGAACCTGTAGAATGGCAGCAGCATCTCTCTTTGTCGTAACATGGGAATTTAAATTAACAAACATATTTGCGTGGATCAGGATACAAAAGTTAAAGGTTCGGTCAGTCAAGATCAAGTTTGCTAAGGCTCCAGTTCTTAGCACACTTCAACCCCCATTAAATTAAGTACACATTTAGGACTGGTCTGTAAGAACAGGCGATTCAGCATTTGCTGTACTAAACAGTATCTCCAAGTAACGCTTCCTGCAGACTTTCTTTCCTTTCGTCAAAACTGCTGGAAACATCAGAATCAATATAACTGAGTTGAGTTATACCTCGCTAGCTGTCCGGAGGACAGATTTTCTCCCCCCTCCCCGAAGCCAGTGTGCATTGCTGAATGACAGAAAGGAAATGGGGCGTAAAATTAAAGAATCTTTCTACAATGGTGCTAGGGGAAGGGAGCATCCCACAGTCGTGATGTGAAAATCAAGGAGGCTGGCCAGCCGAGAGCTGGAAGGAATATCTTACCTACCATTAGAAATGCAGGTCTGCAGGCGCTGGTATTGTTAGAGCTTACTGTACTTCTCTTAGTGTGCGAGGCATTAAGTTTACCGACACAGGAGCCGTCCTAATTGAATCTGCGGCAAAGCCTCCCTTAAGCAGTGCAATCATAGTACACACACATTTTATCTTCGGGACGAGTCTCTTGTTCCAAGTCAAACCTCTCCCCCCCCCCAGCTTCTCTCATTTTAAACGTGACTTTGTGCTTGTAGGATTATGCCAGTCAAAAGGAGATGAGCAAGCAGCTTGTCAACAGCCCCGAAACGGTGGCTACCGGGCCGCTGGACGGTGCAGGGATGATCCGGAACAGCCCCGAGAACGAGCAGCCGCAGCACCTGCCTTCCCAAGTTCCATCGCAGCTAGCCAAGGTGGCCACAGCGCTTTCCGGTGACAACCAAACGTTGCCATCTGACGAAGCCAAAGCAAACGATGCCGAGAGGACCAAAGTGGGGATCTGCAAACTGGCCCCCGCGCAAGGCAACGCCACCTTCGGCACAGACTCCATCGACCCTTTGCCTCTCCAGAACGCCCCCAGCGCAGGGAACGCGGCGCAGGCCAACCTGGGCCCTTGCAAAATCCCCTCTTTGCAAAGCGCGGACGGGGCAGCGAATCAAAGCCTTGGGAAGAGCACCCTGGAGCAAAACAATGCCAAGGGCGGCTGGGTGCCCCTGAGTCAGAGCACGGTGGTCTTGGGCACCGATGGGAACACCTCTGTTCTGCCTGGCAGTCTCGGAGAGGTAAGTTATTTGATTCCCCTGTAACTCCTTGGCTTTCCGACTGATCGCGCACAAAGGCTCTGAAAAGGGACCGAAACCGAGGCAGTTGACTGTGATCACACATGATGTTGTCCCAGGCCAGGCCAGACTTTTAGTCCAGATGTAAGGACTTGCTAACTCGCGGTCCTGAATGAAGAACCTTCCCCTCTCTCTGTGTGAACCCCCCCCCTCAATTGGACCTCAGGTAATAGCACAGCGAGAGGCTGAATATGTTTTGCTCGCGCTAGCCGTACGGCGCATTCAATAGAAGTAAAAGAGAATCAATAGATAAAATACCGCACTGGACTCCCTTGTCTTCTTGGGATAAAAGAAGAAAAGGGAAGGGAGGGGGGAGTTCCTTCCGTGGGTGATAAGAGGTCATCATCCAGGAAGTTCGGTCTCTGTTAGGAAAGGTGCAGCATCAGTCCTAAATGCCTCCTCACGACTTCAAGGCAGGCTCACCTTGGAGTAAACTCAGGAAACCCACCGGGGTTTATTTCAGTGTAAGCACGCTTAGGATCACTCGCTCGCTCTCTCGTTTTTCATACAACCGTCCTCCTCGACTGAACTGCAGGGAAAGGACGGAAAACGCTGAATGTGTTTGATGGAGAAGGAAACTATAAATTGAAAAAGTGAGGTTTGTGGGGGGGGGTTTAAACTAACTTCTGACCCCCACCCTTCAGTCTTGGGATGGTAGCCACCAAAATGCAATACAGAAATATGCATTTAACAATATTCTAAGTCCAGAGAACTAGAACAGCTTCCCACCCGCATTAACGACGGGGGGGGGGGAGAGATGCCAGCCACAGAAGGAAATGAGCCCTACAGGGCACTCTTTTGTCTGCATGATAGGCTAGGGGCAGGTGCGTGAGAAGGGAGGCCCATCGAGTTCAGAAGGCGTATTTGGAAGGGTGCCTCCAGTCCTCCCCGAAATGCACCCTTCCTTCCTGACACTGAACCTCCCTGGCTCTTCTTCATTGGAGGGCTGGAAAAGGCACCCTCTGGGGACGCTCTTGCCTGTCGACCGGAGGGGAACACAATACCAACGCAAATCCAACCACCAAAAACCATCCAAGCAAAAAGCCAACTCGACTCAACCCCCACCCCCCGGCGGGCCACGCTGGGCCCAGTGATCAATCACTCCGTCTCCGACAGTTCAATCGTTACTTGGGGTCAGTGAACAAGTCCCGGGCACTGCGGCATGATGCGTGGAGATGGGGCTGGTGTGCTTAAGGCGCACCTGGTACCCTGGCAGAACAGCGGCCTCTCCGAGCAATGGCAGGGACAGGAGCCGCGCTTCCAGCCCGAAGCCATTTCGAGGGCCCAGCCGGACTAGTGTCGCTAAAGCCCTCCCTCCCCCATCACGACGGAATCCGGCTTCTGCTACTCGGCTCCGGAGTTAATGGCCATGAGGACTAAACCTCCAGACCCAGGCGGCCTCGAGGCCGGCGCTGAGAGGTGCTGCGCCTGGCGCATTTCCCCGCTCTTGTCTGGAAGGCCAGGCAGGTTTCTGAATCAAACGCAAATTTGCATTCCGACTAAAGTCCGTTTGACGTTGGAGTGGCAGGCCGATTTCAGTTTCAAGGCAACATTCGCCGCTAAGACTTGAGGCGTTTCAAGGGTCGAGTTGCTTGAGCTAAATCGGTTTAAAACTCTTGCTGTTCATCTGAACGAGTTTCAGCAAAGGCGACCTCCGAAGAATGATTTCGATTTTTAGTTTCCTTCATCCTGAGGTTTATGATGGAAACAAAGGAGCGCCTACAATGTCTCCCCCTACTTCCCTTCCCTTCGATATTAGGCACATTTGGAAGTTTGATATATTCACCGATCTTCGAAGGGCTTTGGGTTTTCAGTGACCGAGTTTTGCTTCCAGAGCTGCTTGCAGTTATTGCAGGGATTGCGACGGTTGACCCCGTCCGAAGAAAAGCTGTCGAAAACAGCGTGGAGAGGTTCGACTCTCCCTTCCCCCCAGGTGGCGCCTTAACTCTCTGCCCACCTTTGCAGGAACCGACTGAAGAAGTGTAACAGTTTTCCCTATTTTTATCTGGCCAAACTATGGGTTCAGTCCCTAAAAAGAGCTTTCCTGGGAGTAAACCCCATTGAATAACATGGGTCTTACTTCTGAGTAGACCTGCTCTGGCTTGCCCCTGGTGATGATTACTCAGTATCCTGGTGATCATCAGACTGATGGAAGTCTGGGTCTCCCGGCACTTTTTAAACTGAAATTTTGTAGCCCTGAATCACAGAACCACAATTATAACATGATTTTCAGTCTCCCGGGTATTTGCACAGTCGTACGTTTGCCCTCGGATGGTTCTGCGGAGCCCATTTACCTCTTCCGTGAGAGGGGGGCTAAAGGGCGGATTTTACCACGTGGGAACTGTTGAGCAGTATGGATTAAGGGATGGCAGAGAGCCACGCGAACAGGGCGGAAAGCGAGCTGAGTAATTGTGGCCAGAACTCTCACAGCCAGTTATTAATTAATTGTTCACAGCCCTATTAAAGGAGTGGGATTTACATTCCAAGTCCCTTGACACGGTTTGGTTTTCCCTCTGCCGGATTATTCCAACTGTGAAGAGGCAGAGGGCGTGTTCTTTCCATGTGGGTTTAAATGCTGTAAAGCCAGTACGAAGCGTGGGAACGGTACAGGGTTTTTCTTTCGGATTCACACGTGGTACACTTGAACAGGTAGGAGAAGAAAGTCTGAAAACTGCTTTTGGTGCGAAAATGAGCAGGGCTCTTGTGTAATACAACACATACTCTTGCCTAGTGGACCACGTCTAAAAACGGGCAGGGCTGAATTTCAGGTGGCTGAATAGGGCAGGACGTTGATCAGTGGAGGAAGTTCACACGCTCATCTGTTACTCACCGAATCCTAAAGTGAAGTTATGTGCATGGATTGCTCCTAATTTGTATCGGACTCATAGTCAGGCCGCAATAGACTCTCCAGCCTTTAAGCTTCTACAAGGGTCTCTCTCCGAATTTATACGCGCTATTCTTACTTTTGCAACAGCTTCTCTGTGAATTTCCTTTGCAGACCTTTTTATCTGGTAGTAGCCCGACAATACAGATCTGAGACTGATGTTTGCCAGCCATGGTTGTTTCCAGGTCAACCTGATATATCTGTCTGCTTTGTCTCCCTGCATCAGGATGACGATGAAGGGGATGAGAATAAAGCCCGGGGCAACTGGTCTAGCAAGCTGGACTTCATCCTCTCCATGGTGGGTTATGCAGTAGGGCTGGGCAATGTCTGGAGGTTCCCGTACCTGGCCTTTAAGAATGGGGGAGGTATGGATTTTCCTCTCTTTTTACATCCTGCAGCTCCGCAAGGGGTAGACTTGAGGCTTTGATCCACAAGCCAGTTGAAATGGAGGGCTTGCCTTGAATTTGCACTGGTTCCGTTGGGCATAACTGGCTTCTGGATCGACTACCCGCCGGCAAATTAGGGAGCGTGAAGGAGGGGAGGGTGGCGGAGCAGAGGGCAACAGAACTGCGCAGAGTCTAGGGAAGTCATAAGACAGAAACTTCTCGAAGATGCTCTGGAGCACCCTAAGTAGATCTATCCCACCTTGAAAGCACTCCGTAACAATCCTGCCTAATCCGGTTGATGAAGAACAGACAAAGGATAGGGTTTCCTCGCTCGGTTTATAATTCTGAGTGAAGCGATTCCACTCTCCCTTAGGCGAGGACGGTAGTTATTCTGGATCTGCGGCGGCGGAGTACAAATATGCCATACCATAAAGACGCAAAGTAGTTGCCTTTTGCTTTGAATTATGGCACCGCTAAGAATGGTCTTGGTAAAGAATAACCTTTATCACCAGAACATAAGAACCTGCAGTAATTAGTCGCTTTCCTTGCAATGCCTCACCAATCAGAATTAAGACAGTTCTATCCTTCCTCAGAAGTAAATTCCATTGTAAGGGCGAGATTCGCTTTCTTTTATTCTTTCGGCGTGCTCCAGGAGAGCTTATCTCGGAATGAGCGGAGGGAGGGAAGACTGATGCTGCGGTTATTTTGAGAGGAAAAGAGCGAAAGCGAGGAACGCGGCGGAGAGGAAAGGGATTGCTTAACCCTGCCCCTTTCGACTATTTGCCCGCTCAAGAGCGCCCTCCCCAGGTCGCTTTCCCCCTTTCCCAGTAGAATTGCATAGAGTCGGGATGCCGCCAGTTTACAAACATGGAGAAACTAAGAAGATTTATGTAACAAAATAAAATGTTTAGCTGGACAGGTAAATCCATCAATGTTAGACCAATTCCGGTTTAATAGATATAAACCTCTTCATTTGTAAATAAGCCTAACTGAAAATTTTATTCGAATTATTTCTCAAAGGAAGGAAAAGTCCATATAAAACATTGCCCACTTAACAAAAAAACCCTTCTCTGATATGAAAGCAGCTTAATAAAGGTTTCTCCCCCTCTTTATTTTTACAATGGCAGAACAAAAATGCAGGAAGCCTTGTTCCAAACAAACAGACAATTGCACTGAGAGACCTTCTTGAATACGATCCCCCTTTGTGTTCCATGAATGAAAAATGCAAAATATACCAGCCTAATTAAAGACATTTCTTTCCAATCGATCAGAAAGCACTTCCGTTTTATTACCAAAGAAAGCTTATTTTTAGTTTCCCCAATATTTAGATACTGGTACCCTCCCACACAGTCTACACTCCTTCTGAAACATATTGGAGTTACTTCTATGCTTATTTATTTATTTGATTTATACCCCGCCCTCCCCGCCAAGGCAGGCTGGCGTATGAAGCACTAGAAAATAACTGTTGGCAGCATATAATTCCATTCAAATTTAATATACACATCAAGTGTGTAGTTTTTGGGGTGAAATTTTTCTAAATATACTTTGGAATATATGAAAAAGGCGTTTAAGAGTGCCTTAAACAACAACCCCCTCCCCCAAAAAAACCCTTGGGTATTTCCAAGCAAAACTTTGGCTTTTCTCAAAAACTCCAGGAAGTCTTGTTAATAATTCCTACAGAACACCAGGAGTCATTCGTTGACTCCCGTAGCATCTTGTCCGAAAGGACTTTAGGCTTTACCCTTCTTGCCTAAGCCTTTTTTCATATCTGCCGCTGTGGAGCTTGGCTAGATCGCTGCTGAATTCGGTACAGAGGCTGCGATCCCAGGCACCCTTACGACCTCGTAGGGCTTTCAGGGCAAGAAACATTGCCCGCCTCTGCATGGCGAGCCTGGACTTCCTCAGGGCCTCCCCCCACCCCAAGCCCGACCCTGTTTAGCTTCCCAGACCTGATGGGACCCGGCTAGCCTCGAGCCATCCAGGTCAAGGCCGTGTGCCGGGGTAAATCCCACTCAGTGTACTCCCGATTCCTGGGGCTGGACAGAAGATCTTAGATCTTTCAGACGTCCTCCTGTCCAGCTCTACTTCAAAACCGTCCCATTGGATTAAATGGGGATCACCCCCACGTGAGTGTGCATCGGAGTGCAGTTCGCAGCCCCGGCACACGCTTCGTGAGTCACCCTGGCAGCTCCGGTCTTCTCTGGACCGACCTTGATGCCTAATCGAGCCTAGTCCTGCGGTGATCGCCACGGGAACAGGGCCCCGTTCCGCTGAGCGCGGCCTCGCGGCTTGACTTGGCTGGCTGCCGTCCGGCTGCGCCCCCACCGAGTTCTCACGCAGCCAGGGAAGCCTCCCACCACGTAAAAGACATACAATGCCCGGAAATGGGAATAGGTGGTTTTTTCCCCCTTTTCTTTTCTTTCACGCTAAAGTCCAGATCCAGCTGCTTCCAGCCCGGCTCTCCGAGGGCCACGTGTGCTCTCCCTTCCGCCCCGCACTCCAGGGGGAGGCGGGGAGACGCAGTTGTCGGCGATGATGAGGGAACTGATTAGCCCTAATTGAATTAGCCTCGCCACCTGCAGCAAGGCTGGCAGCCACTTCCACGCCGCGCAGCCCGCCGAGCCTGGCCCGGCCCGCTGCAGAGGCGAATCCCGAACAGACTCCGAGGTCAGGACGCGGCTGGACTGAGCGAGGCAGGGGAGCCGCGGCTGATTTATTCCGAAGGAAGGGCCATAACATCCAATGGGGCTCCCTCCCATTGACATGGACCTACGGTTGCCCCCTGGACTGGAAGTCGGTCCTATTGACTTCAGGGCTGCGACGCAGTCCTGTGAGCCGCTGGGAATAAGTCCGTTTCTATGCAGAGTAAACATGCCGAAAATCCAGCTGCTGCAGATGTGCTTAGAGTCTCCTACATTAAATCCAAGTTGTATTCCTAAACCAGCTTACTTGGAAAGAAATGATAGATCATATCATAGAGCAGGATCCTTGGGAAGCAGCCTGAAAAGCATTTCTGCCTCGGTAGTCATCACAGGTTTTATGGTGCATGAAAACACCGTCTGTCAATCTGACCAATGTGCGAACCTTTTTCACAGGAGGGTCCCCTGCCTTCTGTCAATAACGGATATCTACTAAAAAGGAAAGCTTTCCCAATTCCAAAAAATGCCGTATTTTGTGACAGTCTGAGGGTTGTATAGTAGCTTGGCCCTGTGCAAATGCAAAAAAGAAACCAGGGAGGATAACCAGGGGAAAGGGTGAGGGCTCCATACTGTCTCCTGCTTTGTCTCTGAGGTCTGTCCTCTCCTCTCCCATTAGGTGCGTTTCTTATCCCCTATCTGACAATGTTGGCTCTGGCTGGGATTCCGATCTTCTTCCTGGAAGTTTCTCTGGGGCAGTTTGCTAGTCAGGGACCTGTATCTGTTTGGAAAGCCATCCCTGCCTTACAAGGTGAGCTAAGCAAGAACCTGTGCGTTTTGAAGGAGCTCAGGCTTTGTTCAGCAGCTTAAACAGGAGAGATATGGCTCCTGGGTGTCTCTGTTCCGAGAACGGCGGCTACTGCGCTGCAGTCTGACTCTGACCTTGAGATAACCTTAGGCTGACTGATGGAGCAGCAATGCAGCACTTCTGCTTTTGTAAATCTCGCCTGCATTTCCCAGCAGGAGAGCACGCCATTGTTCTATGACTTTTATTGCATCTCATGCATGTCATGTGGTAAGGATACTTGCATTTGCTGCTGAGTAACTCATGAATACCATATGGCACATTCATTACCCACCTTGTTTGTAGAAGTTGTGTTTAGGGAGCTGCTAGTTTAGATGAACAAGATGCACACCAGGATGCAAAGGTACCCTTTGGATATAGGCAAACTTAAACTGCAACAAAGCAGTGCACGTCACCTCGCCACCTGCCTTGTGGTGCTTGATATTTTATCTTGCATGCAGATAACGCTGTTTTGGAGGACTAATCCCACGTGGTCTCAAATTAGATGAGTAACTGCTCACTAAACATCAACCATGGATTAATTTATTGTCTACCAAATAAAAATACATGTGCTGCTCATTGTACACTTATTTGGGATTGAGCTTTTATGAATTTAATTGAATTGTGGATAGGATTGGGCTATATGACACACTGAGTCTATGAAGAGTGAATAAGACATATTTTTAAAGTAAAAAATGTATATGAAGAGACTATTCATGATGGTTTTCAGATCACTGTATATTTTAGCAGCCAAAGGGAAGATGGCATCTAATTTTCCCTGTTTCTCTTTTTTTCAGGCTGTGGCATTGCAATGCTGATTATCTCTGTCCTAATAGCCATATATTATAATATTATATTGTGCTACACACTTTTCTACCTTTTTGCATCCTTTGTACGTGTGTTGCCTTGGGCTTCCTGTAACAATCCATGGAACACACCGGATTGTAGAGATAAAAACAAACTTTTGCTAGGTAAGACATCACAGCATGCCTTTCCTTTATGTTCTTGGTATTTTCTTTAAACGTCAGATGGCTGTGGGTGTGTACCCTTTGATAGAACAGTGAGATTCTGCCTCAGAATGACTAATTATTACTCCCTGTAGATCTGCTATGACAAACTTATTTTCAGTTTATTGTTGTTATCACCATTTCATTGAAAATGAAATGTAACAAATTTAGATCTGATAGTGAAAATGAATTCTGCAACAGCATCTACCTTTCACATGACTTATATTTATTTCTCCCCCAAGCACGTGACTTATATTTATTTCTCTCCCAAGCATGTGACTGAGCCCAATGCAAAGAACAATTACCTGCACACCAGTCTCTCAGATCTTCACAATTGCCTACATACCAGTCTCCCAGTGGTTCACAATTAGAGATCATATACTGGTTTCTTGGACATGAACAGGCCAACTTGATAGCCAGGGCTTTTTTTGTAGAAAAAGCCCAGCAGGAACTTATTAGTATAATACTCCACACCCAACAGCAGGAACTCATTAGCATATTAGGCCACACCCCTGACAGCACAGCTCATTAGCATATTAGGCCACACATTTAAATGCCTCCCTGATCCTTCCAGGGCCCCCCTGGCCCGCCTGCCTCGGAGTTGCGGGGGGGGGGTCGCTCTCCAGGCCTTCCCTCTGTAGCCACACATGCTGTAGTGGGCGTGGCCAACTCTGAAGCCAGCTGGAACTCCATTCCTGTGCGTTCCTGCCCCAAAATAGCCCTGTTGATAGCTTTCCTGAAGATGCATTTAATTATTCTCATAGATACAGTTCCAGTTCTAGATCAAATTATTTTCTCCCTGATTAGAATTTCTGTCAATGAGATTACTAAATGTCTCTTCCCCTTCTTATAGGCCAAGTCATGGTGTAACATAGATTCAGAGATCATTCTGAATGATCCATGCACATTTTACTTCCAGGGTGTTCTCAGATGACTTCTATAAGGCAAATTTAACCAAATTTTACAATGCAGACACACATGGATAGCTGAGCAAGCCTATTGCTTCTTTGATTGAGAAGAAATCTCAATGAATTCAGGACAAGCAATGTTATTGTTAAATAGATATGCAAAATTTTTCAGAAAGCAGGACATAAATTCAGATGGTGGGAAGGCTTATCCTACTTATCCTATATGGTGTTCAAACTTTATTGACTATTATGGAACCACTTCCCCAAGGAGGTGCACCTGGCCCCTTCAGTTTCACTATCGGGAGGCTGTTGAAGACGGTTTTATTTAGGACTGCATTTGACTGATTTCGTTTTTATTCATTGGCATTCCTAACTGAGATTTCAAATTATGGTCTTTTGTGTGTTTATTATAATTGTTATTTATTGACATTGTAAGTCGCCTTGAGTTCCACAAAGTAGAAAGGCAGCTAATAAATGTTTTAAATAAATAACGTGCCCTTTGTCACATGGCTTCACACGATTCCATGTAGCTGTTAGGCAGACAAAAGAGTCTCTCTCTTTGACAGTGTACTAAGCATATGGCCTTCTACCTGGAAGGTCAGACTAGATTAGACTAGACTCCCATGTGCCCAGTGTGCTTAGTGACAACAGACACATCTCTAATAGCGTCTATTAAAGTTTTTTAGGGAATCCCAGCAGGAAAAGAAAATGACAGAATACATAAAAGGATGTCTGATCCTATACAGTGTAATATTTAACTGAATAAGAGGACAACAGAGAAAAGAATGTGGGTAGGAGGTATTCAGATTATAGAGGGAGACTGACTTGCAGGATGACATGCCTTCCTGACTCCCGAATGGATTTTAACTGTTAAAATAGCATCCACCAGGTCAAGCAGGCCTGATATTTATAATCATGCCAACACAGACTCAGGTTCATCAGAGGTGGGACATTGCCTTTTGAGATCCCTTTTACAGGAATATAGATATGACATAAAATAGCATTCTAACTCCAGCTCACAGTTTGTTGTCTTAGTTCAGGAAGGATGGCTCCAGAGCAAACTAATTTATGCAGTAGCCAAATCAATCGCTCATAACTTTAATGCCAGTAGCTCAAAAAGTAGAACTTTTACTCATAAGACCCCACAGCTTAAAGGGAACATTGATTAGAACAGGGGTGTCAAACATGCAGCCCAGGGGCTGCATCAGGCCCCCAGAGGGTTTCTATTAGGCGCACAGTGGAACTGGCTGTCTTCTGCTTCCTCATCCAGTTCTGCTGCTGCTGCTGCGTCATCGTAGGTTTGCAGTTTACAGATACACACCTGAACAGAGTACTCAGGATTGCAACAGCACAGACATTTTGATGCAATAATTCAGAGCAAGAGGTGTCAGTTATCAGACACGGTTAAATAAACAAAATATTGCAAGAGTGCTAATGTTTTAAGCATGTTTTTATTTTAAGTTAAAAAAACTTTGTGTTTGTGTCCTTTATGAAGTTTATATCTCCACTACCTGGCATTACATTTTATGACACATATAGCCTGGCCCAACAAGGTCTCATTTATGCCAGCCCCAGCCCCCATAACAAATGAGTTTGACACCCCTGGATTAAAACATCTACCTATCCTACACCAAGGATTATATGACAATTACACATGTTGGAGCCTAAAAAATTCTTTACGTGCATTTCTGGCTAGTAGTTGAGCAGTGTTTCCACCAACAACAATGGTTATAGATCAATCCCATTTTCTTTGTGTTGTTGCAGTTGCAATCATTCCTAAAATATTCACATTTCCTGTCATGGCATTGCTTTCCTTGTAGGAAACACATACTTGTGTATCATAACGTGTACTTAAGTGTAGAATGTTACTACAGTCTTTCACAGGGTTTAAGGCTATATTCAGAATTTGACATTTCAGCCTTATTATTGAAGGAACTGGCTTACAGTTTAAACAACAAGAGATGCAGCAGAAGATGCAACTATCTGAGAATTTTGTTAATGATTTTCTCATGGATTATAAAAACAAGGTAGGACAGGTGGTAGGTAGCTAGTCCAATAAACCCTCCAAGAGGACAGAACATCAGGGTCTGGGTGGTTGAATAGTGCTCTCGGAAGGAGACTTTCATAGGTGAGATGTCTCTTTTTACAGTCAAGATGGCATTCTTAGTACAATTCAAATGTTAGTATTTGCAGCAGATATGATGACTGGAAGCAACATTTTTAGAATCAGTAATAAATTATGTGTAGATGGGATTTTGGCAGATGGGGGCAGCTATTACTCCCTCTGCAGCATTGAGACTATTGTTTCTAACTTCTCTTTATAATCTAACATTTAAAAATGTGATACCCTGCCTTATACAGCATATGCCTTATATGAATGGATTGGTGGATACCATTTCATTGTATCTGAGGAAGTGTGTGTGCATGCCTGCACACGAAAGCTCATACCTTGAATAAAACTTTGTTGGTCTTGAAGGTGCCACTGGACTCAAACTTTGTTCTGCTGCTTCAGACCAACACAGCTACCCACCTGGATTTATACAGCGTATATCCATCTTAGCCATAGGCTATAAAGACATAATGCTCATCCTGTCTTTGTGTATAGTGATACCTATTGCAGCAGAGGAAGGTCACTCTGGCCCCATGGTTTGATAAGTTTGTGTGTGAGATTCCTTTCTCCTTACTCCATTGGATCATAACTTAAGAAATCAGAAAGGAAATCCTAAATCAGTATTCATAACTGTGGTGTTCATGTTATGAAAGTGTGCTGATCAATATATACTTGCCATACTTATTTTGCACTACATTTCACTGAATTCAGTAGGACTGGTTTCCAAGCAAGCCTATTTCAAGTTAATTCAAGTTCATGTACTGAATTAAAATCTGCAGGTCATGAGACAACATGTATAAAACACAGAGAATGTACTGGGTCGTTTGCACTTTTCTCCCAACCCAGCTCACTTCTATTATCAGAGCTGGGCACGGAGAAAACAGAATGGCACACTGTGAGATGCCATGGAGAAGGAGTTAGACTTTAACTTCCTGCATTTGCACACCTTGATCTTGGTTAAAAATAGAGCCCCCACCCACCTCTCTGTTTCACATATGAATTAGATCCTTCAATCACACATAGCTTGACCCTTAATTCATTCACTGCTATGTAGTTATATGAATATTAATTTAATGCTAAGTATAATATAGGCATCCAAATGATCAAGTCTATATTATTTTTACAGTCTGACCACAATTTCTGATTCAACCAATGAAGTGGTTCTCAAACTTTTCAAGTATGGGATCCCCTTTTAATGTCAAATGTTGTTGTGGATCCCGATGTGTATTATTCATACGAGAAAACACATAGTGACAAAAAGTTACTATGAATTTAGCAACACTTAAATTAATTTGTATCTTAGTAATATGTGCAAAACTTATTATTTATTCAGTCTAAAATGTATGTTTTCTTATTTATTATGCTGATATTTAATGAGATGGCTAGTGCTGTTTGGCAGTTTTCACAGATTGGAAGTCTAGTTGGAGGGTAGGCAGTACAGACCAATGATCTGACATGGAGTAAGAAAGCTTCATGTATTTGTATAGTTATTGATATTGCTGCCTAGATTGATCCCTCTGGAAAAACAGATTACTACAGTCCTAATCCTATTACATTGCTTATTGGATGTTCCATTCAGTTGCCTGCATTGATGTACATTGTGTAATTTGCCTTGAGCCTTGGTGAGAAAGGTAGACTGTGCATAACATAAATATAAAACAGTTAGAAGTTGGTCTGTACTAATGGGAATTTGTCTGGATGAACTATGAGATTCCAGTCTGTGACAAAACCATTGGTGGATGCTCATTTATTTTCATTTCCACCCTGCTCTTTAGTGGTAAATTGGCTTCCAAAGGAGCTCATGGGTATCAGAATACAAATAATGACTGAAGTGTAATATAAGACATTTCTTGTGGAAAGAATTCTTAATTGTGCTGGATCTGGGTATGATGAATGGATGCCTGGCTTCTTCCCTCATGTCCTTAATGATGGCACTTGGGTTGGGAGGAGGGAGACCTCATCTCCAGGATACCATGTCAGATATCTGAGCATATGTGTTGAGTTGCAGGTCTTTTCCACAGCTGATAATGCGGTGATTTTTAATCTAGAAAGGAACAAAATTTATTCCACCAAAAGCTTCCTTCAATCACAGCACATTTCAGACTCATGAACTGCCTGGGGGCAACCCATCCTACCCTGCATCTACCAAGCTACCCTTGGGTGGTTGAGAGGGAGACGCCGTATCCTGGTATAGCTCCTGGCCATTGATGGCTGCCTGGTGTAGCTCTAGGCTTTCTGGGGCTGGCAGAAATATGGGAGGAGCTGGGGAAGCCAAATGATGGGCCCACGAGGGAATTGCTGGCCAATCTGCAGCTCCTTAAAGAACCTCAGCCCACTGAACTATTGTGTTTTCACCCTGTCTTCTGGACAGCTCCTGCAAATAACCCAGATGAAAAGAGCAATTTTTTCAAAGTCACACAGAATATACTATTCTAAAGAACCTTGTCCTAGAGGCAGCATACAACAAACAATACAGACCTCAGTGAGTGTTATCCTTCATGATACATTGACAGGAATTTGCAGGGTCTTTAAAATTTATATTTCTATTTTTATGCCACCTCTCAGCAAAATGTTCTTGGATATGGCAGACAATGAAACAAAGCTAAACAAAGTCTGAACAATTAAAAACAGCCATCAATAGTGAACTGAACAATGGAAACTTGGAATAACAGTTAAGAACAGTTTAAGGGTTGACGAAATCTTTTGGAATCTTCCATCAAGATAGTTTGGGAAACAAATGTATTGAGGATTGTATTGTGTATTAATAGCTGTAGTTTATTTCGTTGTCGGTATTTTAGAACTTTGTCCCATTAGGGAGACAGTAAGTAATTGCTGGACAGACTAGACCCCTGTAGACTGAAAGGGAAGAAAGCAGAGGGAAGGAGAGGAAGGGTCAAGTAGGGACTATAAGAAGGGCAGAAGAATAAAGCCTTTTGGCTAAGAATCTTGCCCTGTGTCCTTCCCTGTATCAAGCTACAAAAGAGTGTCAGTCTGATTTTTAGCTTAAAATGTCCTTTTATTGTATGTACAAACCCTAAGAAGTGATCTATTTATGAACGTTTGTTTCAAATGTACAATAGCTCATAGATGATGCCCTGTAAGGCACCAACTGGCTAGTGTGGTTAATTAGTTTCTTGTACTTTTAGCTATAACTTGTGAATATCAATTGCTTAAATTCACAAACTTTAACTTATCTGTCAGCTATTAATTTGTCAATTTAGTAGACCAGTGATTAACTTTGGCACAATTCAGTTGGAAATAGCTCAGCAGAATAAGTTATCCCTATGTTGGTTAGAAAGTCATCAATGAAATAGCCATGAAATTGGATTTCTTCTTGCTCCATAATCATGGTTTCCAAATCCCTGAAATGGCTCCAAATGCTCTGAAGAATTGTATAGAAAGGAAAATTTGCTAGTTGAGTATTTTCTCATCTAACGGTACGCTGAGAAGGTAAGCTGTACCTGGCAGAAATTTTCCTTTCAGTTCAATTTCTTATAGGCAAAGATGCACTTAAAAGCATCGGAACAGACAAATCTCTGTGGCAAATGCCTGCTGCCCATTTTGAGTCCCATGGTCCTTTGACTCCTGTAGCATTCTGGTCTCTCCTGTTCTGTGCTAATACCATAGCATAAATTGAATGATCATAGTTCATTTGTTTGATTACCTATGGCAACTTAAACTTAAAAATAAATTGAATGTGTTGAATCCTTCAAGTCTGATGATCTTCTCTAAAACAGAATTTAATGAAGCTATAGCTTCACATATTAAGAAATAGGTTCCTTTATAACCAGTAAGGTTGACCTCTAAATCTTTAGGACAACAGCAATATTACATAATAGAATGAGATTCACATAAGTCCTTTTCAGATGTTTGATTTTGGTGCTGCAACTGCACACAATGTGAGCATTCACTGCGTATGACCCTCCCAACATGCATGGTGGCCTTTTTGTGTGATCTGGGCAATGTGCATAGTTACCATGTACATACACTTCTGGTATTTGTGAATGAGTTCCCTTGAAAATCTGTGTTCTGTTCATGTGTATTGAAGTTCTATGCACATGGAAAATTGGTGCATTGTCCATTCACACAAAATGGTGACCACGTGTATTGGAAGATCATGCATCCCATTACATGTGGATGAATCAGCAAAACTGAAATCTGAGAAGTAAAATGAATTGAAGCAGAAATCTCAGTAGCTCTCTTAAGGCCTGGACCAGCAGCAACTGCGTTCAAAATGCTGCTTGTTCCATGTGCTGTAAGAATGCTCCTGTTTGACTCCTACAAGTCTCAGAAGTAAGGCTGCCAGCAGTGTGTGTGTGTGTGTGGGGGGGAATCCTAATAGAGGCTTAACGTGTGAAAACAGGTGGCTAAAGCTTTTTATAGAATGGAGGGAAATAACACCAAACTGGTAAATAATATCCTATTGAGCTTTCGTTAAAGGGACAGGACACATTTGTTGGCAATCCTGCTCAGAAGATTGGGACACTCCACATATACAGTGACATTGTGCATGAAGATATCCTTAAACATGATATTCTATCATTTAGATTCAGTTTTCCTCTCTTGGTAATAGGTTTACAGCAGCCAGCCAAGATTCTGGCCTTCCTAGATACCTGGCTTGAGCCTCCAAATAACCTAGGCTTGCCAGTCCTGGGGTGGGAGAACCCCTGCTTTTGTGGGCTTTGGCCCACCAGCAGCCAGCTGGAAACCCCATCCCCAAACAGACTTCCCCATGTGATGTTGCTGACATGCTGATGTCACTTCCGGAAGTGACATCATTGCACCAGCGACATTGGGGGCAACGCTCTACTTTTGGGGCAAAACTCTATGGTTTGTAGCCATTTTTACCATAGAGTTTTGCAAAAAAAAAAAAAAAGTGGAGTGTTGCCCTGATGTTGCCGACATGATGATGTTGGTGTGTTGCCAACATCCCCCCCACCCTTGGAACACTCCCTAACAGCCCCGGCCAGCAGGAGGAATGCACCTGGCAACCCCAAAATGACCCCTCTCTCAAATTGCTCAGGGTCTGGGTCTTCTTCCCTCCTTAAGCAGAGAGGAGAGGAAAATCAGCACAGCAGTCAGTCAGCTATAGTTTAGAATCTAGCACAAGATACAGATAAGAACTGGGACTGAGAGGGGAAGGAAGGACTGTGGTGGGGTTTCTGTATTAAAGCGGTGAAAAAGGCGACCTCTATGTTAGGGATTATTTTAAAAGGGATTGAGAATAAAATGACCAATATTATAATGCCCCTGCATAGATCCATGGTGCAGCCTCATTAGGAATATTGTGTACAGTTCTGGTTCCCGTACCTCAAAAAGGACATTGCAGAGCTGGTAAAAGTACAGAGGAGGGCAACCAAGATGATGAGGGGGTTGGAGCACCTATGAGGAAAGGCTGAAGAGTCTGGGACTTTTCACTTTAGAAAAGAGATGACTAAGGGGGACACACAGTAGAGGCTGATAATATTACGCATGGGGTAGAGAGAGCTGACAAAGTAGTTTTTTCTCTCTCTTCCAAAATACTAGAACTCAAGGGCATCCAATGAAGCTGATGGGCAGTAGGTTAAAAATGAAGAGGAAATACTGCTTTACACAGAGAGTGATTAAAATGTGGAATTTGCTGCCAGAGGATGTAGTGATGGCCCCAGGAATAAACAGTTTAAAAAGGGGATTAGATAGATTCATGGAGGAGATGTCAATGGTTTCTAGCCATGGTGACTGAGGGGAACCTCCACATTCAGAGGCACTAATCTTCTGAATCCCAGAGCCAGGAGGCAACATCAGGGGAAGGTCTTAGTCTCTGTGCTCTATTGTTGGCTGTACAGAGGAACTGGTTGGCCACTGTGTGAGACAGGATGCTGGACTTCATGGACTATTGGTCTGATCCAGAAGGGCTCTTCTTATGTTCTTATGTTCAGTGTGAGCAGAGGAAGGGGCTCAAATGTGGGCATGAAGGATGAGGCCAGAAAACAGTGTGGCAGGACTGAAGTGCTTGTGTAATTGCTGTTTAGGTTAGGTGGCTCGATAACTGGATATCTTACATAATGGTTATGGCTACTATAAAATCTGTCCTGAATACAATAAGAAATAATTGACTATGTTGCAGTTTAGAGCTGCCAAAGGCCAGCCCTTTTAATAGCAGTTTAAGGGATGTTATTTACCATGCCATGAAGACCTTCAATTGTCCATTTCCATACATTAAGCCCCTATTAAGTGGTGTAGTGGTTAAGAATACTGGACTAGGAGACCCAGGTTCAAATCTCCATTCATATTGCCATGGAAGCTCACTGGGTGAACTTGAGCTAGTCACACTCTGTAAGCCCAACCTACCTCACAGGGTTGTTGTGAGAATAAAATGGAGGAGAAAATTATGTAAGCTGCTTTGGGTCCCCATTGGAGTGAAAGGCACCTGGCAGGGTAGAAAGGACTTTATTACATAAATAAATAAAATAAAAGAGCAGGACAGGGCATTTTTTCCTCCAGGCTCTTGGCAACCCTATTGCAATTTTATCCAACACATTATTTTTTTAAAAAAATATATTATTTTGAAGGAATAACTGAGGCCTGATTTGGACATGAGGTAATAACAGGGGCATAGCCAGAAGATTTTGGTTGGTGGGGCTTGGGGAAATCTGGTGGGCAACCCGGCTGCACCTGCTGCTCCTCTTGCAGCAGCAGAAACAGCAGCTCTGGGTCCACCGTGACCTCTGGTCCTCCTCGAGTCTTCTAGTCCTTTTGATGGGAGAAACTTGATTCTAGGCTGCTTTTCTGTGTGAGCCGGAGAGGGGGAAAATCTTCGACTCTCTCTATTTTGCATTTTGCAGTTTTATTATTTTTTGCTCTTTTTTTTGCATTTTTAAAAACCTATTTATTTTTCAGCCTGGAAAAAAGGCGGTGGGTGGGAAATGAGAGTAAACCTTCTGACTGTGCCCAGGGTCATTTTGAAACACCCACATGCATCTTACATTTTTAATTTTTTAAAAATAGAACTCAACTGTGGGGGGGATTGCCCCTAAATGCCCCCCATGGCTATGGGCCTGGGTAATAATGTGGTGCCAGAGTGCTGAGGTGGCAGAAATGTGAGTGATGATACTCAAAGATTCCCTACCTTAATAATTCTCTGTAAGGGGAAAACTAGCACAGCATGTGATGGGCTATGCTTTCACAATGATGTCCTAATTTTTATTTGCAGGAAATTTTTAGACGGGGAACATTGTTATTTATTACTTTTCATTTATATTCTGCTTTTCTCCTTGACTGGATCCCAGTTTCCCTCTTATTGACTAGGCCACAGTTTCCCCCATTACATGGATTCCCCCTCCTCCAGCCTATCCCCATAGCAATGACCTTGTAGGGAAGGTTAGGCTGAGAGATTATGAGAAGCCCAGGATTACCTGGTGAGTTTCTGTGGCAGAGCACAGATTTGAACTGGGTTCTCCCAGGTCCTGCTAGCCCAGCACTCTTAAACACTCATCTCATCTGCAGTCTGAAACAGCGCATCGGTCCTTTGTACCACCTCAAGATTCTCTCACCTTATTTTCTCTCTCTGTTGACCAGGATTGAGTCTGTTAGGATGTACTAGCATAGAGTGGGCAATGTTGCTTGGGTTTGTTGTTAAAATATTTTGAAAACGTTAATACAATTTAAGTAATAGAAAAATGGTCTGTCATGTCAGTGGATACGGTTCAAGTAATTTTCATGCAGTATAGTCTCATTTTGTTGTTTAACAAAAAGAGCTTTCCATTGTTGTTTAATAAAAAGAGCTTTCTACAAATGTATTTTTTTAGGTTAACTCACAACACATTGAATGTATTTTAAAGTCATCACATTTTAAAAATATTCTTTCTAATGAAAAACTAGCCTATCAGAACTGAAGCTATGGGTTATTAAGTTTTGAAGCAGTGGGGGGGAGTTCAGTGAAATGCCTATGGGGAAGACTTGCCCCCTTGCCAAGGCTCCTACCATCACATTGCTCTCCGGCCTCTTGTTTTCACCTCCTTAGTGTGCAATATGTAGAAGTTCTTTGTGAACTATGATGCTGACATGCAAATCCCAACCATGGCTATTCAAAGATAAGTCCCACTGATCTCAGTGGGATGTACATCTGAGTAAACATACTGAATTGCAATTATATAGTAGCTCTGGACATATTTTTAAAAGCAGTGGAAGCAGAGAAGTATCTGTTCGTATGCCACTTCTCAAGTGACACGGAGGAATGTTCCAGCTGTTTCAACACGAGTTTGCACACAGATATGTGCAGGCACACACGCGCACACACACAAATTCCTTGTGGAATGTTACATTGTAAGGGCAGTAAAATGAAGCAAAACAAATATGTGCATTCTCTCCACACTTCTTTAAATTATATCAAGCCAATGGCTTAGATCCTCCAGAATTTTTCATAGGGCAACTCCCCTCTCTTGCTGCAACTATAATGCTGTTCCTGGGGTTCTCCCTCCCCAGGAACAGCATTGGGTGGCATTTTGTGGTATAGTGGGAGGGGAGACAAGAAAGTCACACTCCATGGGCAGAATTTTTTCTGCCCACAAGAAAACTCCAGTGAACCCAAGCCATTCTCTCAGATCCAAAGAACATGTTACAGGCTTTATGGGAATGCTGCTTAAAATAGCTTGGTTATAGCAAGTAATCCCAAACCAAGCTATAATATATGGAACCACTTTCTATGTGAGTCTCCACCATCATTTTTTGACCTTTCATACACACACCGTATACCTAATGACTTTAGTATATGCCTTAGTTCTAATCTGATCAATTGTGAAGAACAGGAAAGTAGGATTAGTAGTGCATAATTCTGTATTTCCTTTGCAGTAACAAATTCTGACAGCTGTCCACAGGGCACTGGGTTAAGCATGCCACTTACTCCACGGTAAGGTTGCCACCTGAAAGTGGCAGCTGGTGACCTCCTGGGATTACAATTTACAACTGATCTCCAGGTGACAGAGATCAGTTCCCCTGGAGAAAATGGCTACTTTGGAAGGTGGACTCTATGGCATTATACCCCACTGAAGTCCCACCCCAAACCCTGTCCTATCCAGGCCTCACCCCCCCAAAAATCTCCATGTGTTTCCCAGCCTGGAGCTGGGAACTCTGTTCCATGGTAAGACTGCCCAAAATCTCTCTGACTGTATGAAGCAGGCTTTGAGTAGCCTCAATCAACCATGTCATTTGCACTGACTGTTGTACTTTATTAGTGAACTAGGAATAAGGCCCGTAGTGGAAATGAGCTCTAGAAAGAGGCTCTGGGCAGGTGCCCCGGTCCTGGGCACTCAGTGTCAATTTGCTGTGGTGACCTCAGCAGGGTATAATGACACAGAGTCCACCATTTTCTCCAGAGGAACTGATTTCTGCTACCTGAAGAACAGTTGTAATTCTGAGTGATCTCCAGCCCTCACCTGGAATTGGCAACAATGGTTTCCCATGAGGGAATGGCTGGTTTGGAGGGTGGAGTCTATGGCATTGTATCTGTCTGAGGTCCCACCCTCCTCAAACCCCACCTCTCCAGGCTCCACCCCTCAAATCTCCAGGAATTTTCCAACCTGGAGTTGGTAGCCCTATCTCCTTCACAGCCAACCATCAACTATCTGCCCCTCTGACTTCAGGTTTCCATCTCCTCCCGGAGAGCAGTTGCAATTCTGAGTGATCTCCAGCTTCCACCTGGAGACTGGCAACAATGGTTCCCTGGGAGGGACTGGCTGGTTTGGAGGGTGGAGTCTATGGCATTATGCCTTTCTGAGGTCCCACCCCTCCTGAAACCTCACCCTCTCCAGGCTCCATCCCTCAAATCTCCAAGTATTTCTCACTTGGAGTTGGCAATCCTATCTCCTTCCCAGCCAATCAACCTACCTTTATTTTCTCCTCACTCTTCAGCTTTCCACCCCCACCACCTGCAGCCTCTACAGTGTTCTGAAGCCCTGACTGCTACATCATCACATTGGCTGTCATACAGGGGCCATCTCAGCAGGATATAAGGACACAGAGTCCACCATTTTCTCCAGGGGAACTGATCTCTGCCATCTGGAAAGCAGTTGTAATTCTGAGTGATCTTCAGCCCTCACCTGGAGATTGGCAACAATGGTTCCCCTAACAGGCACTAAGAGGAAGTGTATTTTACCTCAGAACAGCAATAGCAAACTGTTTAGAATGTTAGAGGCAAAGGCCGCATATGCAAACGACCTCTATGTTCCGAGGCAAAGCCCAATCAGGCCACATATGCAAACGACCTCTGTGTTCTGACTGGTATGGAGGGGAGAGGAACAGTAAACTGTTTAGAATGTTGGAAGCAGGACTCAGGCAAAGCAGCCAGTGGATAGGGAGACTCTCTGAATGACAGATCAGAAAGTGAACGGATTTTGGAGCGTGTTGGAATGTTCAGGGGAGTCCATGACAAAAATGGAGTTATATATACTGGAGGATTCCAAACCTTCAGCTTAGCTGGTTATTCCTAGGCACACACACACAAAAATCATGCGTGCCTCAGACACAAATAATCTGTGGGCATTTTTAGAAGCACATAGTGAGCTGTGTTGATCTGTGGATAAAGTCAGTGTTTGTCTAGTCAGTGTTTATCCAATCAGTGTGCATACTGAATTGTTTCCAGTGAGTGTTTCAGTGGGGCACATAAGGAACAAGAAAATCCCCTGATTTTTGACAGGCCATGTCCAGATTCTGGATACATGCACATAGCAGAGCCTAGAACTTGTGCCAGTGAAATCAGCGTCTTTATTGACATCTCAGTCCTGTACTCTCTTTTCAAATTTGTACACTATGGCTAAATATGCTTATTTACTTCTGTACATGTTTGGAATTTTAGCCTTGTTAATGTCTTGATCTGCTTTATTCATAATACATACCTGAGGGCTAGAAAGATTTGTGGATTGTTTTTGGTATCGAAAATAAGCACAACTGGCTCCTCTTTCCCCCCTCTGTGTTCCAAATGAACGATTTTACTTATTACTAATTTTCCATGTAAATGCAATTTCATGCTGGCCACCTTCTAGTTCAGTGTAGTCATTATTTGTCTGCCTATCTTTCAAGATTTGATGAATGGCACTGCATGGGAAGATTTGTTTGTCCTTTGCTGCAAAGGCATGGACTTTGGGGTACACATGCGCCCTCTGCTGATCTTCAGGGCCTAGTGCAAGGAAATCCACAGCACTGGGAAGCTAAGCCGTAAAAAAAATATCTTGCTGCAGTGCAGCAAAAGTGACCTTACATGTGCCATCCTGTGATCTTTCGTATGCCATGATATGGTCTAAACAAGGCAAATCCATACTGTACTGCTGAACATGCTCAACACCAGTGCAGATTTTAGAATTTCCCATTAATTCAATGCCATTAGACAGATTTTTTTAAAAAATCAAGGAATTATTCAATAATGCTTGCACTCAAGTCCTCAGAGAATGTTATTGTGAAGAAACTCTGAATATTATTACATGTATAAAAATACGGTATTGTGTGTATAGTCTTTGCACCAGCCTGTTATAGTATTAGAAATCAAAACAAAATCTGAATATAATATACTAGCAATATGGTCTCACTTCATCGAAACGGTATTTTTTCAAAAAAAGAATTGAGGCTTTTGAAAGAGAAGTCTGCTGAGTTGTGGGAAATGAATTTTTAAAAATTCAATTGCGTCGAAAACTCAATGTAAAAGAAAGTCTTTTTAAAAAGCAACAAATTTGGGGGTACTTCCATTTGTGTTAAACCCAAGTTCTTCTCTCAGATTCAGATTTACAGAGCCTGGGCCCCAACACAGAATTAGACATGCTTCTTATTTATTTCAATGCACTTAAATAGACCTGGTGCCTCAAAACCAATATTAATATAAAAATAGGCTATTTATATAAACTATTTTTATATGAGCAATATTACTTTACATTGCCAATACAGAATAACCTACATTTCCCACAGATATTAATGACTCAGATAATATTCAGACAAAACCAGAGGAGTGTGCAAAAGCAGGAAGCTAAGAAGGCAGCATACTACTACTCTCTCTGCTGGCTGTCTTGTGGCATAGCATCTTTTAAAAGATACCTGAGCATCTTTCTGAATAGAAGGCTAGGTAGGTTGCAGTAGCAGTTACTAGTGAGCTTAATAAAACAGGGATGTATGAAGTGCTACTTTCACACTGGCAAAATCAAATTTTGTATTCCTTAGAATCTGATAACCCACCACTCATATGCACTGCTTTAAGACAAAATTGCAATACTAAAGGATACATAAGTTATCGTTTCCAAGAGTGTGATACTTTACTGTATTCCATTGTAAACATTTAGATTTGGATTCAGTGGTCCCTCAGCAGAAGGGTCTTACATCTGCAGATGGCTGCTGGAAGGGAAGGAAGCGAGTTAGGACCTACAGTCCCTCTGTACTGGATCCAGCCCATAGGCTGCAGACACATGTAGATCCATATACTCGAAATGAATTACCATTCTCTGTTGACAAGATGTCTACATTTACTTCTATGGGCAACTCTTTGTATATATGGGTACACCAGAGAAATTCTGCTCAAGACCTTTAACCAGAGAAATTCTGCTGAAGAGCCAATAGAGAAATAATTGCATGGTTATATTGACAGAGTAATTTGACAATTAAAAAGAAAATGAGAAAGCCCCTTCATGGTGTGGGAGGGAGGAAATGGCCACTGCACTGGACTGAGGCAGGGAAATAGTGCTGATGTGCATAAGAGTGGGAAACAATAACCAAAATTTCCTGTCTACACTGTAGTTACTTACAGCTTTGCTGTGATCTTTCCAAAAGTATCACAGTTGAGCTGGTTTTGGAAAAGACATGGAAAATCAAGGAGGTGGACTATGAAGCAGTGTGGAAGCAGGAAAAAAAAATCTTGTCCCCCAATAGCTCCCAATCCAGCCCAAATATCTGGGGTGGAAATGACCCAGATCAGTGTGGGTTGTACAGATCTCACAAACAGAAGCTGTTATTTCTCTTTTTCCGTTTCTGTTTCCTGCACTTGGCAATTTAAAACTAAAGGGAAACTTCAATACATATGTGCCCATTCCCATCACAAACTCTATTTAACCATGATAATCACTATTCAACCAGGTCATGCAGAGTTTCAAAGCCTCCAGTTTAGGTTATAAGAATGAATTGCACTAGTTACTTATAGAATAACAACCAATGTGAATCCCATTGCATAAATTTGCAATGTGCAGTTTTAACTTCCAGATTACTTTATTTATTAAGACATTTTCTTGTGGCTCATGTGGCACGGTTAAAACACTGCAACTTCAAACCAACACAATAAACCCCAAGATACCTTTCCCCACTCCCTCCCAAAAGATGCCTACAGTCTATACCCTATTAAAAGCCCTGGGAAATAAAATGACCTTGTAGCACCTCTTGAAGATTTCTGTCGGCAATCACCTCAGCTCCTCAGGGAGCCCATTCCACAAAGTGGGAGCTACGGTGGAAAAGGCATGGACCCTGGCTGATAGCATGTCAGTCACTTTAGGGGGGATAGCCAGTAGGGAGTAGGAGTCTGAAGACCATAGCTGGCATGTGGAGATATGTGGGAGGAGATGGCCCTTTAGATATGTGGGCCCTAGGCTGTGAAGGGCTTTAAGTTCATCACCAGCACCTAGAATTGGACTTGGCAACTAATCTAGCTGTTTTAAGATGGGTGAGACATATTCCCATTGGCTAGCCCCTGACAATAATTGGGTGGCCACTTTTATTTGTTTGTTTGATTTATACCCTCCCCTCCCCACTAAAACAGACTCAGGGTGGCTCACATAAAAAGTTAAAATACATAAAATGAAACACTTATAAAACCATCTCATAAAGTGTTAGTAACAATATCAAATATTGCATGGTGATGGTCAAGTGTATAGTTACAGATCAATCATAATGAAATATAGTCAGCATTGATGTTAGAGCTATTTCCTCAATCCCTGTGTGCTGGTGGGGCACAGGCTGCCAATGGTGATTTCAGGGGACAGGGTCTTAGCTAGTATTCAGTTATTAGGTTATTAGGTGGGTCCTTGGTTGAAAGCCTGGTGGAAGAGCTCCATCTTGCAGGCCCTGTGGAAATGTAGAAGGTCCCACAGGGCCCTAATGTCTTTTGAGAACTCATTCCACCAGGGCGGAGCTACCACTGAGAAGGCCCTGGCCCTGATTGTGGCCAGCCTGGCATCTTGGGACCAGAGAGAGCTAGACAATGTTGAGACCCTGAACACAGTGCTCTCTGGAGAACTTTTGGGGAAAGACAGTCCCTCTGGTATGTAGGCCTCTGACCACGAAGGGCTTTAAAGGTGAGAACCAGCACGTTGAAGTGAATTTGCTATAGGTTTTCAGCGCAGGCTGGATGTGCTCCTGCATGGGAAGGCTCAACAGAAGCCTGGCTTTAGCATTCTCCACTAGCTGTAGCTTCTGGATTTGGGACAAGGGTAGCCCCATGTAGAGAGCATTACAGTAGTCTAATCTCAAGGACACCATCGCATGGATCACTGTTGCCAAGTCACTATGTTTGAGGAAGGGAACCAACTGCCTAATCAGCTGAAGGTGGTAAAAGGCTAACTTAGCAGTGGCTGCTAAAGAGGCATCCAAGAGCACTTCCAAGGTCCTAACCTCTGGTGATGGCACCAATGGAGCCCTGTCAAAGGTCAGAAGTGGGATTCCTAAATGCAGGCCACCTCAACTCAGGCACAGGACCTCTGTCTTCATCGGATTCAATTTCAGTCAGCTTAGTTTAAGCCATCCAGCCACGGCTTGCAATGCCCAGACCAGATCTTCTGGTCTAGAGTCAGACTGGCCGCCTAACAATAGTTAGAGCTCGGTGATATCTACGTATCGGTGACATCCCAGCCCATACCTCCCAGCAATCTGGGCAAGGGGGCACATAGAGTTGTTAAATAATATTGGGGAAAGCACTGCCCCTTGGGGCACTCCGCAAATCACCAGGTGCCTTCGGGACATCTGTTCCTCTAGTGTCACCCTTTGTTCCCAACCCTGAAGGAAGGAGGCAAGCCATTGTAAGGCAGACCCCTGAAGTCCTGTGTCAGCAAGGCAGTGGATCAGTAACTGATGGTCAACCCTGTCAAATGCTGCTGCCTGGTCTAACAACAGCAGCACTGCTGATCTTCCCCCATCCAGATGTCTCTGGAGGTCGTCTGTGATGGTGACCAGTGCCGTCTCCATTCTTTAAGGTTTTAAGAGGCTGCCCTGTCTGCCTGGAAACTGGCCAGTAGTTCTTAACCAGTTATAGTTTCTGGATTGTCTTCAAAGGCCGCTCAACGTAGAATGCATAACAGTAATCCAATTGTGAGGTGACAAAAGCATAGATCAGCCTGGTCAGATCAGCTTAGAAAGAAGATGCAGCTAGAGTTATCCACAACCTTGCTCCTTTAAGAAAGGCTTAATGTGTGGAAGTGGATAGTTGAAGCTTTCAGGGCACAGAAGTAAATAATATCATCTGGTAAATAATATCCCAGTAAGCTACTGTTAGGGGCAGGACACTTTTTCTCCAGGCTGTTGGCAATCTTAGATGGTGCTGCTAAAAGTCCTGTCATCAAAATCTATAGAATGAATGTGTCACCAGGTGAGTTTGTGTATATTTACTACTTTTTCTGCCTTTAAAGCTGGGCCTAAATGATCTGGATCAGGGAACCTAAAGTATCATCTTCTTCCATAATTCCTGCCCTTCTGTTGAGATAGTTGAAGTCCTCTGAGAACCTGTTTGGTGTAATGGTTAAGAGCAGGGCTTTTTTTTGTAGAAAAAGCCCAGCAGAAACTTATTAGCATAATATGTCACACCCATCAGCAGAAACTCATTAGCATACTAGGCCACACCCCCACATTACCAGAAGTGTGGTCATCCAGCCACATCCACCTTTTGCTTCTTATTCTGTTTACCTTGTTTGTTGTCAAAACCCAGGGCTTTTTTTTTGTAGCAGGAACTCCTTTGCATGTAAGACTAAACACTCCTAATGTAGCCAGTCCTAATGTGCTTCTGCTGTTGGCTGTGGCCTATTATGCTAATGAGTTCCTGCTGGGCGTGGCCAACTCAGGAGCCAGCCGGAAGTCTGTTCCTGTGCGTTCCTGCCCCAAAATAGCCCTGGTTTAGAGTGTCAAATTATAATCTGGGGAACTGGGTTCGATTCCCCACTTCCTTATTTGAAGCTACCTGGGTAGACCTTAGGCAAGTCACAGCACTCTCAGCCTAAAATAAATATCACTCACCACCTAGTGGTGCTAAAAAGAGCTACATCTTCAGCAGCCAAACAATCACATCCAGGATCTCCTGGTTATTCCACACACAATGCTACACAATAAGTAATTAATTAAGATGAAGTCCTGCTCTGGCTCCTTCCTTTCCTGGAAATAAAGCAGTTGGTAGGGGTCTTTTGGCTGTAGTGCCCCAGCTTTGGAATGCTTTGTCACCAATATTAACTTAGCTTCAAATTTATTATCCTTCTGGCATCGAGTGAAAATTTATTCTCCCAGGTTTTTAGGTAATGTTCTTTTTCTGCCCCCTCTGGAAACCTGGAGACTACTGATCATGTTGAGAGCCAGTTTGGTGTCGTGGGTAGGAACACAGACTCTAATCTGGGAGAACCAGGTTTGATTCCCCACTCCTCCACATGCAGCTTACTGGTGTAACCTTGGGTCATTCACAAATTCTCTCAGAGCTGTTCTCTCGAGCAGTTCACGAAAGAGGTGTCTCAACCCCACCTACCTTACAGGGTGTCTGCTGTGGGGAGGGGGAGGGAAAGGAGGTTGTCAGCTGCTCTGAGACTCCTTTGGGTAGTGAAGGGCAGGGTATAAATCCACTCTCTTCTTCTTCTTCTTAATCTCTGCTGCTTTAATTTTTCTAATTTATTATACTTTATATGACTGATGACTGTGTAATATTCCTCGTAGTGGATTTTGTTGTTTATAGTCTGATTAATCTACTTTTTTTTTTGGTTGGGGAGTGAGATTTTAAGTATGATTATCATTAATGTTTAATGTGTTTTCTCAGTGATTCTATTAGTCTTCTCAGGAACCAATTTCTGGCTGAGGGTGGGATACATTTAAAAGACAACATCTTTCATCTCCCTAGAGAACTTAAGTATGCAGGTTGCATAAATCACAAATTACAAATGATTAATCTGCAGTTCTACCCCCCCCCCAGTGTGATTTTAGCTTTTGAGTTAAAAGCAGACGCTTTTCCTGTAGCAGGGTTGCCAGCTCTGAGTTGGGAAATACCTGGAGATTTGGGGGATGGAGCCTGGGGAGGGTGGGGTTTGGGGAGGGGAGGGGCCTCTACAGGGTGCAATGCCATAGAGTCCACCCTCCAAAGCAGCCATTTTCTCCAGAGGGACTGATCTTGGTCATCTGGAGGTCAACTGTAATAGCTCCAGGTACCACCTAGAGGTTAGCAACTCTACACTGTAGGAGTGACTACAGCACTTTATGGCTCCATCTACCTGCCTGTAAAATCAAGGAGAAATATCCTTATTGTCACACCTAGTTAGTGCAAGGTTGTACAATGTTTGGGGTCGCAAGCCCATTTTGTGGGTCTTAACGATGATCCTGCCCTCATAGCCGTTTGTGCATCATTCCTCTCCCTCCTAATATTGTACAACTCTTCATTACCTGGGTCTGACAATAAATAGGTTTCTCCTTGATTCTTCTCTGCCCCTTCACTTCAGTAGTAGCATTGTTAATTTTTGATAATCCAGTACAGGATGTGGAGAATCCCCAAGGGTCCCCTTATATCACTGTTAGGCTCTGAATTGTGTGGCATGGAACCTAGGGTGGTTGTTTTACCCAGAATGGTTTAATAATTAATTGATTGGTTGATTGGGGAATTTAACTTTAGTGAGAGGTGGGTAACTGGGGACCTTTACCTGTGTATACCAGAATCCCTCCCTCAGAGAACTCTTAAATGAATCAGGCTGATGTTCTACTAGTAGTGTTTTTATTGAGAACTAATAAAGTGAATACAAGCACACAAAGCACACTTGAGAATCACACTAAGAGGAAATAAAGATGGTAGCAGGAAATAGTATTTTAGGTTGGGCAATATTTACCAGTCTCGTAAATTCAAGTCAGTGGAAAAGAAAAGCGACCAGCACTTGGTGTGTGGTTGACGTCGGGAACATGCACACACACTGCAATGGGGCAAAGCCCTTATATTTATATACAAAAATGATACCACAGAGTATGCTGATGTGCTTATCAAAAGGACAATAAAGCTTATGTGTTTACAGCAAGGTTCCCAAAGATTTGTATAATGCCAAATGGCTCTCTCTCCTGGATAGAGAGATCAAACAACCGAGCCAGAGTTTGGTTGTTTCCCCAGAGATGTTTTATGGTTTTAATGACCCTCAAGTATAGCATGGAGGAGGTATTATCAGGGGCTAGGGTTATACTCACAAGAATGATTGTGTGAAGAGGAAAATCAGGTTTAGGGATGAAAGAGGTTAAGCAAAACAAACTGCTGTTTCCCCCAAGAAATCCACTGTTGTTACCTTTTGGGGTGATAGAGGAATGTCTTGCAAATCAGCCTTTTAAATCACTTACCAAATACTTTTTCCAGACTGGTTTCCTGTTTGGTGTTTAGAGTCACCCTGAGGCCAAGCAGGGTCTTATGATATGATATCTGGAGTGACTATTTTATATATGAAAGGTGTATGGTTTTATTTAAGCCAACTGCCCATTTGCAGGATGGTGCTGACTTCTTACAGATGCAGCATCCTTTCCTCAGCAAACTGGAGGGCTGGGCCTCAGTTTAGGGAGAAAAGGAGAGTTCAACTAAAATCAAAGGCACCCTCCTCCCCAGCCTTGTACCAGTCCTTTGGCTGCAAAGGAATGACCTAGTCTTTCTTCCTCATCCCTCAATGGGCCAGACTTATAAAGGATTATATGGTGGTGGGCTGACCCTGGACCCCCAATGCCTTCTCTTCAGGGGTGGGCCCATGGTGAGTGAAGAGAATCTGGGCCAATGGCCTCCCTGACTAGGCCCTCCCTTCTTGTGCCATGTCCCTGAGGTTTTAAGAGGCTGTCCTGGCTGCCTGCACAGGCCCCAGGAGGACTCAGCTGCTGCTGGCCTCCTACTATGGTCTTTTTCCAGGTGCAGTCTGCTGCCTGAGCTTCATCACACTTCTGAGACAAGTGAATTTCTAGGCATGGCCTTGTCCTTGCTCACTTCTTTGCAGCCTATGATTGGGCTGCGTACCTCAGCAGTGTCCAGGCAATGTTATCCCCCCCCAGTGTCTCCTCTGGATCAGGTAAATGGAGGGGTGGGGTTACCACCCCTGGAAAGCCATCTGCCCTGGTACTTCGCACACCAACGAAGTATATGCGTTGCACACATGCAGCAGGGCAAGGTTTGATATAATCAATCCCAGGGGAGTAAAAAGGACTAAATCCATAATCCTATGCCTACTTTCTGGGGTGGAAGCCCCACTGAACATGCTGAGAATTGTTTCTGAAGAAACATGAACAAGGTTGGGTTGCTTTAACTGAGATGTAGAATTAATTGCCCTTGTTTTACTCAAGTTCATTTGAAGTTCTGACGAAAACCCACAACAGTCCTAGGCAAATAATATTTTTCAGTAGAAACAAAAGCTCATGTGATTAATGCTGGCAGGAAGATTGTATGTTGCAGATCAACACTGAAGTTTATTACATCCTTGAAAGAAATATGCTAATAAAGCTTAGGTAGGTGTGTGTAAGATGCTTCTAACCGTTATGCCTCAAGAGTCTTAGGTAACATTTTAGCCTGTTATTTATTATTTCCATTGTGTCTTGCCAGATTCCTGCATCATTGGTGACCACCCCAAATTACAAATAAAGAACTCAACCTTCTGTATGAGTGCCTATCCAAACTTGACAATGGTAAACTACACCAGCCGTGTCAACAAAACTTTTGTCAGTGGCAGCGAAGAGTACTTCAAGTAAGATATTTTTTAAAAGCATATAATTAACCATTTGAAAAGAATTCAAAGCACGGAGCTCACTGTGTAATGCATACAATTAGTCACTGAACAGAAAACAGCAATTACATTTTCTAAGAATGCTTTTCCCACAGTAATCATTGCTGAGTGTCTATGTCACTTGTCCTTCAAATGCTGGAACTTCATTAGCGAGGTGATAGCTGAGGACGCATAGACAGATGTAATGTGGTAGGATCTGAGAAATATAACACATCATTTGGCATTTCAGTAGTCTTTGTGGCTTGACAGTGAACTCTGAACCTGGATACAGGTCCCACAGAATTGCCTTTCAGTCTCAGTTCCCAGTCCTTAAAAGTAACTCCATACCTGGCATAACAGTCTTATGGAGTCATAATAATAAAATACAAGGCGGGGGGGGACCTGCGAGACTCTGGTGGAACCCCATATCTCCCCATTGCTAAGCTATCAAAGTTCCAGACCCCATCACTAACACTGATCCTGGCAGCTGGCATCCGCCTGCACCCCTGGGCCCACAGCACCTGCTGATGTCCCCTGCTGCCGCACTGGTGTCTGGAGTGACTGCCGGCATCCACCGCTGTGCTTGGGCTTGCAGCAGCTGCCGACATCCTTGTCTCTCAATTCTGGGCCCTCAGTGGCTGCTAGCATCTACCACCATGGTTGATCTCTCAGTGGCTGCTGGAGTCTACCACCACCAGGCTGGAGCAGTGGCCTGTATCCTCCTCAGCTGCTGTGGCTGGCTGGAGCAGTTTCCTGAAATGCATTGTCTGTACATGTGCAGACTGTACAATGTATTGCAGGGTGGGATTTAAAACACTCTTTACTTTTTATTTCAGAATTTTCTGCACATTTGGGGAATCCCCCATGTCTGGAGAAAGATCTGTTTAGCTTTTGTGTGGCTCCAATCCGCAGATTTAGATATCTGCAGATCACAGCCAGGTGTGGCTAATAATATATAAATAAATTGCAGCACAGAATTTGTGTGGTGTGATAGGGTTACTTTGAGCTCAGAGATCTGGGTTTGAATCCTTTTTCAGTCCTGAAGCTCACTGGGCCAGTCAACCTCTCAGCCTGAACTACCTCATCTTGTGTCTCATGAGGATAAAATGAGGAAGGAGCAAACCATGTTATTTTTAGTGTGAGAGGTGAGAAGCTGCTGGAAAAAAGGGTGGAATACAAATTGATGGATAGATTTAACTATAAGAAGAAGGAAGAGCTTGAGATTCTCTTGCAAACAGAGGGCTATGATATAATAGGAATTGCTGAGACTTGGTGGGATGATTCTCATGACTGGGATGTGGTAGTGGATGGGTATGAGTTGTTCAAGAAAAACCAGAAGGGTAGAAGAGGAGGCAGAGTGGTGCTGTATGTGAAGAGAGAGCTAGATTGTCACGAAATTCTGGAGAATGTGGTTGACAACCCCGTGGAAAATACATAGATGGAAATAAGGGGAGGTAGGACAAAGGTTATTGTTGCTGGAGTCTGCTACAGACCGCCTGACCAGGGATAGGAAATGGATGCTGTCCTCCTTGAACAGATTGGTAGAGTATCTAGACACCAGAACCTTATAATTATAGGAGATGTCAACTTCCCCGATGTGTGCTGGGAGACAGGCTCAACAAAGCAACAACTTCCTGACCTATCTGGCCGACAACTTCCTTTTTCATATGGTGGAGGAAGCTACAAAGGGGCTTGGCCATACTAGACTTAATATTAACCAACAAGGAAGAATTGATAGATGGAGTGGAAGTGGTAGAGACCTTAGGGGGAAGTGACCATGTCCTTCTTGAAGTCTAGTTGCTGTGGGGGGGTCAAGGAAGTTTGTAGCCAGACTCGTAGGTTAGATTTTCATAGGGTCAATTTCAATGAACTCAGAGGCTTGATGGGAGTCATTCCGTGTGGGAGTGTGCTGGAAGGGAAAGGAGTGAGTGAAAGGTGTGCTCTTCTCAAACATGAGGTTTTGCGAGCTCAAGGCCTCACTATTCCAGCAAGATGGAAACATGGTAAGGGCTCTGTCATGACCCCAGCGGGTCGCCGCCTTCTGCTGCCACCACCCTGAACTTACGGTCCCTTAAGAAGGCCCAGGGTACCCTCTCAAGCCCATCCAAAATGCCCCTTTTCAAGCTGAGAACCTTAGGCATGACGACCAGGCAGAGAACTTTTGAACAAATGGTTTATTTATACAGTAATGGGGACAAGACGAGGTGCTTCAAAAAGGTATAACAGAGCTAATGCAGCTACCTATTACTCTTTAACTGTTACTACTTAAGGCCTACCTTATTACCAGCCTCCTGCCTAACACTGAGCCCAGTGAGGGATCCTTTCCTCTCAGACCAGCCTTTCCCCCTCAGTGACTCTGTGAGAGGGAAAACTGCAGAAGAGCCAAAGAACCATTTCCTCACAGCCCTCTATAGACCAGGCTTAACTTACTCACTCTCCCAAGTGAGGGAACTTTGCCCTAGATCAGTCTCCTCAGACCGCAGAGAAAAAGAATGTCAGTTAAACTGAAACTGAGTATAAGAACACATCACCTCAGAGACTTCTAGTATCCCCATTGGTTGCAGCTGGCTCTAGACATTGTGGGAATTGTAGGCAGCTTGCTTTCTACTACTACACAGGCCTTTCCTGGGCCCTAGGTCTCAGGCTTTTCCCCCAGTCATGTACAGATCTCCAGAGGCCTACACAGAATCTCTGCACTTTGATTGGCTACAACCCTCTCTAAGCATTATGGGGATTGTAGGCTGTCTGTTTTCCACTATCAGACAAGGCCCTTCCTAGAGCTTAGGCCTCAAGGCCCTGCCTTCATCCTGCACAGATCATGACAGGCTCCAAGAAACCAATGTGGATGAACTGAGAGCTTCAGAATAAGCTAAGGGAGAAAAAGGAAATGTTTGGGAAGTGGAGGGAAGGTCAGACCTCTAAAGAGGATGATATGAGTGTTACTAGGTACTGCAGATCAGCCATCAGAGAAACCAAAGCTCAGTATGGGTTGGGTCCAGTGTTCCCTCTAAGCTGAGCTAGTGTGAGCTAGCTCACCGTTTTCTAGCCTCCAGCTCACACGTTTTTGTCTCAGCTCAGGAAGAAGGTGGCTCCAGAGCAAACTAATTGATGCAGCAGCCAAATCGCTCACTCACAACTTGAGTGCCAGGAGCTCGCAAAGTAGAATCTTTGCTCACAAGACTCTGCAGCTTAGAGGGAGCGTTGGTTGGGTCTGGCCAGGGGGGCTCGCTACAGTAAGAAAAACTTCTACAGATATATGAGAAGCAAACACAAGGTAAAAGAGGCAATTGGACTGCTTTTGGGAGTAGGAATAACTCTGATGGAGGACAGAGAAAAAGCAGATAGGCTTAATGACTTTTTTGCCTCTGTTTTCTCCCAGAAGAACTTGAGCCTATCTAGAGATGGTATAGGACATCTCAGGACATCTGAGTGTCCAGTTGGCATTGACAGGGAGGTTGTGGAGAGGCACCTGGCAGCACTGGACGAATACAAATCCCCTGGGCCAGATGGTGTGTACCCAAGAGTGCTCAAAGAACTTTCTAAGGAACTTGCAGAGCCTCTGTCCATCATCTTCAAGGCCTCCTGGAGGACTGGGGATGTGCCACAAGATTGGAGAAGAGCAAATGTTATCCCAATCTTTAAGAAAGGGAAGAAGGATGAACCAGGAAACTACAGGCTGGTCAGTCTGACTTCTGTTGCTGGGAAGATATTAGAGGGATCGACCTGTAAGCATCTGAAGGATGACTTAGTGATCCAGGAAAGTCAGTATGGTTTTGTCCCCAACAGATCTTATTAAACCAACCTGGTTTCCTTCTTTGATCATGTGATGAGCTCACTGGATCATGGGAACTCTGTTGATATGATTTACGTGGATTTCAGTAAAGTTTTTGATAAGTTTCCCCATGACATTCTGATGGGCAAACTGGAAGACTGTGGGCTGGACTATAGGACAGTTTGGTGGATAGGGAACTGGTTAGAGGACTGCAGCCAAAGAGTGGTGGTCAATGGCATTTTATCAGATTGGAGGGAGGTGTCCAGTGGGGTGCTGCAGGGCTTGGTTTTTGGCCTGGTGTTTCTCAATATTTTTATCAATGATCTGGATGAAGGGGTAGAAGGGCTACTCATTAAATTTTCTAAGGATATCAAATTGGGAGGAGTAGCAAACACCCGAGATAGAGTTAAAATTCAACAAGACCTAAATATTCTGGAGAAGTGGGCAGTTGCAAACAGGATGCAATTCAAGAAAGATAAATGCACAGTATTACATCTGGGCCACAAAAATGTCAAGCACAAATACTGGATGGGGGATATGTTTCTGGGGAGTAGTGTATGCGAAAGAGATCTTGGGGTAAGAGTGGACTGTAAACTAAATATGAGCAGTCAGTGTGATGCGGTGGCAAAAAAGGTGAATTCAGACTTGGGTTGTATTAAAAGGGCTCATAGCATTGAAATCGCAGGAGGCAGGGGTCTTTTTTGGGGGGAGTGCACCAGAGCGCAGATCTGGGAGCTCAGGAACCAAGCCCCGCCCCCAGCCGGCCTCCCGGGGAGTCTTTCAGGCAGCTGAATGTCAATTTCAGCTCCATTATATCCTATAGGCCATTGAAGTCAATGGTGAAGACATAGGGTATATTCTGGGGGCTGGAGGGGAGGGGGTTTGAGGGAGAGGCTCCAAACTCACAGGGTAGCTGATGGAGCCTCTCCCCAAGATACCCACCAAGTTTCAAGAACATTGGACCAGGGGGTCCAATTCTATGGGCCCCCAAAAAGGTTGCCCCTATTCCCTCCATTGTTCTCTATGGTAGGAAAAAAGTTACTTTTTCCCACCGTAGAGAACAATGGAGGGAATGGGGGCAACCTGTTTGGGGGCCCATAGAATTGGACCTCCTGATCCAATGTTCTTGAAACTTGGTGGGTATCTTGGGGAGAGGCTCCATCAGCTACCCTGTGAGTTTGGAGCCTCTCCCTCAAGCCCCCTCCCCTCTAGCCCCCAGAATATACCCTATATTTTCACCAGTGACCTCAATGGCCCATAGGATATAATGGGGCCGAATTGCCGCCAAATTTCTTTCATTCCCTCCTTTCCTTCTCTCTTTTTCCTCTTTCCCTCCTTCTTCTCTTCTCTCTTTCTTTCTTTCCCACCTTCTTCTCTTCTCTTTTTGCCTCCTTTCCCTGTTTCCCTCCTTCTTCCCTCTCTTTCTTTCTTTCCCTCCCCTTTCCTTCTCTTTCTTTCCCTCTTTCCTTCCTTCTTTCCTTCTCTCTACTCTCTCTCTTTCCTTCCCTCTTTCCTCCTTCTGTGGCCCAACTCTCATGAGAAGGAGTTTAAACTTTAAACCCCTTCTCTCTTAGCTCCACCTCCCAGACCAGCTGGGGAAGGGAAGGGGAGGCTTTTGATGATGCCTCCCTCCCTTTTGCTTCCCCTTCTGACATCACTTCCGGTGATGTCAGGGGGCGTGGCATATGCTAATAGCCTAAAAGCTCATTAGCATACCATATTATAATGAGCTCCTGCAGCTGTTTTTCTACGAAAAGACCCCTGGCAGGAGGTCATAGCCCCTCTGTATACTGCCTTGGTCAGGCCACACCTTGAGTACTGTGTGCAGTTCTGGAGGCCTCACTTCAAAAAGGATGTGGATAAAATCGAGAGGGCGAAGAAGAGAATGACAAGGATGATCAGGGATCTGGAGACTGAGCCCTACGGGGAAAGGCTAAGGGCCTTGGGAATGTATAGTGTGGAGAAGAGAAGATTGTAGGGAAACATAATTGCTCTCTTTAAATATTTGAAAGGCTGTCATCTGGAGGAGGGCAAGGGGCTGTTCCAGTTGGCAGCAGAGGACAGGACCCGAAGCAACGGTTTTAAATAATGTGCAAAAAGGTATTGGCTGGATATTAGGAAAAACTTTTTCATGGTCAGACTGGTTCAAAGGTGGAATCAGCTGCCTAGGGAGGTGGTTAGCTCCCCTTCACTGACAGCTTTCAAGAAGAGGCTGGACGAATATTTGTCAGAGATGCTTTAGACTGGTCCTGCATTGGGCAGGGGGTTGGACTAGATGGTCTGTATGGCCCCTTCCAACTCTATGATAACTGCTTCATAGGGCTATTGTGTTACAATGCCATAGCACTTATGGATTTTTTAAAAAATCCCTCAGAAACCTCCATCTTGGCATGGCCGAGGAAATGGTGGCTGTGAGAGGCTGATGGAAGAAAAATGGCACAGATATAGGTGTGTGTGATGGACAGAGCCTTTTTCATATCTGCCCATCCTCTTTGTAACCTGGGATCTGACAGAGAATGGCCAATCAGGGTCCTCAGAACCTTCAGTCAGAGAACACAGAGAGAGAGAAGCAGAAGAAAAAAAGAGAGATTTAATTAAAGCTTGAGTCAAATAGGGTTCAGATTTTTCTTAGGCAAGTTAGGGATTTTGCTCTGTCTCCAGTCCCATCAGGTGGAGGTGGACAGTTTAGTGTGGTGCCCTAATGGCCTCACCATACATAGGTTTATGGCTCTCATATATATTCTTTCAGGGTTATTTGAAAGATACAGGGCAGGCAGAGGGCTGTGGTTTAAAAAAAGCTTTAGTGAAGAATCTGAAAGTCCAGGAAACCTGTGGAAAATTAACAGCTTTTAAAATCCAGAGTAGTCTGGCAGGTATAGGCGTTCTCTCCACTCTGATAAAATTAATTCATTCAATAAAGGAACTGTATCTCCATGTATCAATCTCTCAATAAGCTACGTTTGTATGGCATGGAACATGTATGACTGTATGAAGCTGCTTATACGGAATCAGACCACTGGGCCATCAAAGTTGGTATTGTCTACACTCAGACTGGCAGCAGCTCCAGGGTCTCAGGTAAAGGACATCCACAGCACCTTTTATCAGATCCTTTTTAAAAACTGGAGGTACTGAACCTGGGATCTTCTGCATGCACAGGAGATGATCTACCACTGAGCCCTAGTCCCACCCCAATTTCATTCATTTATTCATTTAAAACCCTCCTTTGCCCCCAGTGGGGACCTAAAGCAGTTTACATCATTTTCCTCACCTCCAGTTTATCCTCACAACAACTCTGTGAAGTAGGTTAGGCTGAGAGAGTTTGACTGGTCCAAGGTTACCCAGCATCCATGGCATGAGTGAGGATTCGAATCTGAGTCTCCCAGATACTAGTCCAACACTGTCAACTGCTATATCACACTAGATCAATTTGATCCTCAACATCCATGGTTTCTTTTCCCTTTACTATAAAATAACCCTTTTTCTTGTTGTGTTAAATCTCTGTTCTCCTCCTTGGTACTGAGGACAAAAAAAGTTATAACTGGATTTTACCAAAGCAGGGGAAAGAATACCTCAGGAACACTCATGGTTTACTTCAGCATTAACTCATGGTAGATAGTGCCAAGCACTGAAAAGCCAGTAAAGAAATATTTCTCAGGCCTCTTTCACGTGTGTGCTTGCTGTTGTGATGGGGAAGTGTGGTGTGAGCAGTAGTTCTTGGTTTATCCCTAGATCTATACGTGGGGACAGGGACACTGAACTGCATGGTGGGGGCAGGGGGAGGTTTCTTGCCAAGAATATATTAGTGCCCACACCTTACCAGCCCAACTAGTCATAGTGCTACCTTTGAAAGTGCACACTTTCCAATCCAGACATCATGCAAACATACGTAGACTCATAGACTGCATTATTTCAAAAAAGAACATAGCAAAGTAGGCTGGGAGGGTGAAGAGCAAAGCAGGTGAAAACAAAATGTCCACATGGAGGCTGTCTAAAAGTACAACAATGAAGGGTGAGGGTGATGATAATATGGTTTAACTACTGATTGCCTCATAGGGTTGAATTGTACATCATGATTTATATCTACTTTTTTAAATGATTGGAACATTTTCAAAAAGCTTTATAGGGTTTACTTTGTTTATTTGAACCTTGTATAATGAGCACAGTCAAGTGTCCCACTTTAGGTCATCAGTAGGAAGCAGCGTCTGATTCCCCCCGCCCCCAATATCATCTGTGTGCAGAAGGCTAGCATGCTAGGGAGAAACAATCATTGTAGTCTTCTTCATGAGGTTTTCATTTGCAGGCTGTGTTTAAATGGCCAACTGGCCTGGAAAAAAATGTCATTTTCTGCTAATAGAGGCTTTATGGGTAGAAATGGGCAGCTGAAGCTTTTCACTACATGAGGGTAAATATCACTGACTGGTAAATAACATCCCATCAAGCCTCTGTTCAAGTAACAGAACATTTTTTCCTCCAGGTAGTTAGCAACCCAAGCAGTTTTATCTGTGGTGCTTGCTACCTGAAGTAGGACTGTTCAGAAGATGCTTTATCAATTTATTTGTCTCGTTCTACAAACTGGTACTTAAAACAACAACCCTGTGACGTAGGCCACCATTACTCCCATTTTACAGATAGGAAACTGTAGCTGAGATCAAAGTAATGACTAGTTCAAGGACGCACAGGTTGTCAGTGGCAGAGGTGTCCAGGCCTCTGAAATCAAACTGTAGCTCTCTGACCAGTTGACCACCCTCACTGTCATTTGCTGTGTCAGTTCTATCCACAACTCTCTGGAGACAATGGCAAATGTCCTTTTGAGTTTAATAATTGTCAAGTGTATCCTGTTTCAGAAAGTCATGATATTAAAATATGGACCCAGGGCTGGCTCTTACACTAGGCCAACTAGGGTGATGGCCTAGGGTGCAGATCTCTGAGGGGCACAGCGAGGCCCGTGCCACTGCCATCCACCCACCCCCAGCATGGCTTTCTGGGTGCCTGCTCCACAGCGCACCCTTCCCGCCGGCTCACTTCACCTCACTTAGCAGCCCCCAAGCAGAGCCAGTCACCCGAGCTGGGCTTCAGCACCCATGCACCTCTCATAGCTGCCTCCAGCAAGTGATCCACTCCTACCCACCACTGCTGCTGCCAAAGAGCTCTAATGTGTGCAGGCCTCCCCCCCACCAACTTCCACTTGGCGAGCCAGCCAGCATGGGAGAGAGAGAGAGCGAGTTGAGGGGAATAAGCGTGAGTCTGCCTGCCCACTGCACCTGGAGAGGAGGAACTGCCACCGCCACTTCCTCCTCATGAGAAAACTACCAACCATTCTGTGCAACTTGCAAGGGCAGCTGCCTGCCTCCCCCCCAGGGTCCTGCCCGAGCAGGAGCTCCAGGAAGCAGCGGCCTGAACGACGGCCTCAGAGGCTGGCTGGGTGAGGGTGAAGTCCATCAGGCAGGAAGCTGCATCTCTCGAGGGCTTTCCCCATCATCCTCCTCCTGCCCTGGAGAGTCCCCAGGCAAGGGGCATTGGTGGGGAATGCCTGGCCCAGCGTTGGGTCCCACCCCTCGCAGGCAGGAGGTGGCCAAGGCCAGTCCATGGCTGTGCACCCCTTCAGTAGCTCCACAGTGTGTGAATCACATCTGTTGGTCCCAAGTGAACAGAGGCAAAGAGACAGGAAAGGCCTGAGCTGAACATGCTGGCACTTCCCTGTCAGAGGAGCAGGAGGAGGTGGGGCAATTGGAGCTGGCGGTAGCAACAAGAGTGTCGGGACAAAGCCTCAGAGGGTATAGGTCTTTCGCTCTTCTCATTCCTTGATTTTCTGTCCCTTTAGACGGCTGCTAGCTTGGAGAAATATAGATCTGCGGTGAGGCGGGGGGGGGGCGCCACAAGGCAGCCTCGCCTAGTGCGCAAAAAATCTCGGACTGGCCCTGTATGGACCTTTAATTGAAATTCTCTTGAAGTTTGTGCAAAAGCATACCATGGAAGTAGGTAGGCTATAGCTATTCATGTTGGCACTTTGACTCTCAGGTACTTTGCATTGAAGATTTCTGCAGGAATCGAATATCCTGGTGAAATCAGGTGGCCTTTGGTATTCACTCTCTTTCTGGCTTGGTTGATCGTCTATGCCTCCCTGGCTAAAGGAATCAAGTCATCAGGAAAAGTAAGTGAACATCTTTCTTTGGGACTTCCATAGCCATGACTTGGGAATGATAGATTGTATTGAGCTCCTAAATACTGAACCACTTGTTGAGAAATGAGACAGCCTCAAACACTTCATCGAACCTGTCAGCTTGTCTGATGTCTGCAGAATAGCTTGTGAAATCAAACTTTTTCATTGCTGTAAATGTTTGATAAGTTACCAAGGTGTCAGAAATACAACATTGTCTTACCAAGAATAATGCAGTCAGACCAGCGATGAAGCAGATTAACAATTTTATTTAACACAGTCTTGCAAGAACTGGGTGTCTAGTATAAGAGTAGATACACCCTTTGATTCAAAAAGCAAACATTTATACCTATCCCCAACAAAAAATAAAATAAAATAAAAGCCCTCCTCTAGAATATCATTGGTAGATATCCTAGAGTTCATAGTCTATCCACACGCCTAAGTAAATCACATGTTTCTCCATCCCCGATTACAAAGGAGCCGCCAGGCCCATTTAGAAGACCCAACTCTTACTTGTTTATTTCCATATAAGTCTTTAAACCCTTCAGCAACCCCTTCACACACTAACATGTCTTAATAGTCTACAACAAGTTTCATACTAAGCATGCTGATCAATCTCATTAGGTAAGTTTGCAGCCAGAAATTTTCTGTCAACAGGGTCTTCAGTCCATGAGATGTCCCATTCTTAGCCTGTTGCTTAGTGACAAAAAACACAGTCTGGTTTCGCATAGCTATATTTCCTGTGTGAACTTCTCCTTTTATGCAAGCTAAGCATTATGCTAGCAAAACAGAAAAGAATAATAATTAATTATCTAAGCTAAAGGTAAACATTTCTACTGCTCATTTAATCAATGCTTATAATGTTTAATCTGCAAGAAACAACACCTTTCTCTTATTTCTCTCAAAGGGTTTTGTGTATGGGCCTCTCTTGGCATGCAATTTATATTCCCTGTGCTTAACTGTGTTACAAAAAATTTACAGATCAACAGAAACATGGCCTACATAAAATATAGCTTGAATCCAGCAGTGTGCAAGTGGGAAGGGAGAAGGACTTGGCACAATTCCACTTGTGCAATATCTTGTGCATTTTATAGTTCCTAGAAACTGCTTGCAAAAAATGTTCAGGATATGCTATGTTTAGCTTAGCACAAAGGGCGAGCACAAAGGTTGTTTTACATTTCTTCCAATGCATATGGAAATCTTCTAGTGGATTCAAGCATATGAATAGCAAATTAAGTGATAACATATACCCCACTGACAACAGTGCAAGAAAATGACAGGCTGCCACCCCAGAGAGCTGGAACAGAACAAAACATTCTTTTAATATCAATCATGTCAATGGAGAGGAATTATTCTGTTTCCACAAGATGCCTTTTTTAATAATTCCAATGAAGAAATACTCTGTTAAGCGTTCAGCTCTTAAATTAACCGTATATCCATTGCCAGTTCTGTGCCTCTTTACGATGCCTGTCTCTCTCCTAGGCTAGAACAGATTTGTCATTTTTTTTTCAGAGAGCTGAAGTTAGTATAAGGACAGAAGCATGGCTGTCCATGTTTACACTCATTCCTCCACCATTTTCCCCATACATTTTGCCATGTTTTTAATGTGTTTCAAATCTGTGCAAAACCCGTTTAGCCTAGATCACAGTAGGCCAAAAGAAAAGGGAGATCACCACAAGATGCAAGGCCTTGATCATTCCACCTTCGATTTCAGTTCTCTTATTTTAAAAGCATTTGTCTGTCTTTAACCTTAGATCCCTTTAGCAACCATGCAGGCAACACCCACCTCCTTGGGAGGATGTGTCTCCTGTATAGTTGTTAACCACAATGTAAACCACATGAGCGGAAGACCATAGAGTTCCCTTATCATTCTAGGAGCTGCCGAAGGAACAGCTGCTATCACTGTGGTAAGTGCATTTCCAATGTGGGTCTTAGAGCACGGTATTTTGTACCAAATGTTTAACCTACATTTATTTTAATCACTTTCATGGTCAAATACAGTAGTAGAATGTTTGTATGTGGTGTGTTTTTTTTAAAAAAATCATTTGTGGTGTCTCTTTTCTCTTGTATGTATGAACTGTTATTCTCCACATGAACTGTCTTAGAACCTCATTATTTCATTAGCTTATGAATATGTATAAATGTTGACATTAAAAATTATTTTATCCTCTGTAGGTGGCTCTGATTCCAATGGGCCAGTATCACTGTCTGTGATGCTTATGCTTTGCAGAGAAGATGGCAATATATTTCCTATAGAACTAAGCTGAATGAGTAAATTCTTTGTCTTTTTGTGATCTCTTTAGGTGGTGTACTTTACAGCTACATTCCCTTACGTAGTACTCATCATCTTGCTAATCAGAGGAGTAACCCTGCCAGGAGCTGGGGCTGGAATCTGGTACTTCATCACACCTAAATGGGAGAAACTAATTGATGCTATGGTGGGCTTATTATTCCAGTTATAACACTCTAATAGGGTGAATAACTCATACAGATTTATTATTTGCTCTATATTAAGAAAACACATGGAACTTTGCCATGTTGTGCTGAACAATGCTGTGTCAGCAATGAAATGGTGCCTAGCTAAAGTTTCTGCATTAGAGTTCCCTAATGACTGCAACAGAAAAGCTGGTCAGAAATGGCCAGTGTGACAACCTGATAGCAAAGCATTAAGAAAAGTCCTGGTCACACCATTCTTCTTTGAGGTATTACTTTTTTTTTGCTTAGCAGCCTGATTAGCCTAACTTAGTCTGGTCTTATAAGACCTTGGAAGTTAAGCAGGGTTGGCTGCAGTTACTACTTGGATGGGAGACCACCATGGAAGACTGGAGTTACTACACTGAGGGAGGCAATAGCAAGCCACCTTTGCTTGTCTCTTTCCTGCAACACCTTGTGGGTGCAGTTGCCATGAGTTGACTGCAACTTGATGTCATGTTCTTCTTTTGCTTTGGTGGATAGCACTACCCTGCTTGGGGCAGTGGTGGACTGTAACATTGCTATAAACATACTTTGGGTCAAGTTTGCTTCATATCAATGCTGTAATAGTGATTATTATTGTCATATGGCATCGTGTGTAGAATGGCCAGGAGGTCTGAAGATTGCTCTTAGCATTATGCTAGTGGTGAGCTAGACTTTTTTTTTTTAAGGGGTTGAGAGTGTTTTGAGAGAACTGTGACTGGCCCAAGGTCACCCAGCTGGCTTCAAGTGGAGGAGTGGAGAATCAAACCTGCTTCTCTAGATTAGAGTCCTCCACTTTTAACCACTACACCAAAATGTATGTTTGCCGTATGTGAAAGGGAATGAAGTATTTTGGTGATGGAGAGCTGGCTGTCACAGGCTCACTTGTAAGGTTAAAGTTGTAGTGCAAATCCAATTAGAACCCCTTGCTGAACTTTCCATTCCAACATTTTGGTTCCCACAGTAGACAGTCAGATGTTTTTGGAAATTATTATGCAGGACAAGATGGTTCATTCCCAGAATCTGATACTTAAAGTTACACTGCCTCTGAATGTGGAAATACCACTTGTTTCCATGGCTTAAAGGTGCAGATAGACATTTTCCACGGGTGTAACTATCCCCACTGTGAAAAGACAGCTAAACCAGAGGTCATCATTACACCTTGTGTGGTGTGGTGTGCGAATAATTCCTTTTGTCAATCTTGAACTTTCATTGGGTGACTGAGGAATGCAACATAATTATTTAATGTACTTAAGTATACATGGAGAAATCCTGTCCTGGGCATTTAAATTTACTCTGCATAAATGGGGGGGGGGAGTTGTGGGAGCATTGTAGGGACAGTGAGATGATAATGAGGGACATATAAGGGGAGTTTAGAAAGACCGAATGGAAAAAGTAAGAACAAGAACAGGTCTCAAGCAGCAACGTCAAGAAGAAAACATATTGAGAACATAGTGACAGGAACAGGAGAATTCCATTAAAAGTCAAGATAAAGCCCAAAAACATAGCTAGAAAAGGACATTTCTCTATTGGGTTCAGATTGTGTGTGTGTCTGTATGTATAAAATGCATGCTCTAAATGCGAAACTCCCACAAGATTTGTAAGATGCTGGATACTTTACAGAGCTGTTACGTATGTGTGAAGATAAAGTGAAAGAAAGGTTATTTTTTTTTTTGTGCGTAACTCCAAAGTCTGTGGAATGGTGGCTTCAATTTATTCTGCCCTCAAATATTCCCATTGTTCAGACACAATCAAATCTTAAATTATACAAATTAAATTATATGTTGTCATTTGAACAATTTAAATAGATAGTACAGCGTCCTGGTGGACACATTCATTGCAGTCCAGAATTCTGTGCATGCATTTTAAGGCACACGTTGGGTTGGATCTTGCCAAGGTTTCTGTGGGTATAAGGAGGCGTGAGTGAGTTTTGCCTATTCCCCATCCCAGGAAGAGCTCCTAATGTCCTCAAGCTTTTCCTAGGGGTGGGTCCCCTGTTCTCCAGAAGCAGCATTTCAGGGGGCATTTTGGCCTTCTGTGGAGAGAGAATAAGTGAAAATTGCCCCCCCTCTTTGTGACTGTAGTAATCTACATAGGATCTCCTGTGCATTTGGGTTTGTTAGCGGGACTCAACCAATGTTCCCTGTAAACTGTGGAGTCTTGTGAGCAAAAATTCTACTTTGTGAGCTACTGGCATTAAAGCTGTGAGCGAGCAATTTGGCTACTGCATAAATTAGTTTCTCTGGAGCCATTCTTCCAGAGACAAGACAAAAATATGTGAACCAGAGGCTAAAAACCTGTGAGCTAGCTCACACTAACTCAGCTTAGAGGGAACACTGGACTCAACACACATATACCACAAAATAACAGAGATTAACCATGGGTTATCATCGTCCATTAACGGGAAAGCCTTTGCAGGGAGGGGAACATCAGAAAATATCTGCCCATTAGCAATAACAGCTGGATTAGAGTTGTCCTTTGGTTGCTTTCTCAAGGCTGATGACATTGGTTACTGTGAGGCTTTCATAGATATTGTCTCTGCATAGTCTAAAGAGTGGCTTGATGAAATGGATAAAAAAGCAAACCTCCCAGAGGTCACTGCAGCCTATCTCTAGTGCCTGGTGAAGGACAGAAAAATGCTTCTACTTGGGGCAAGGCTAATTAATTCCAGGATAAGTGTCACTTAACTGTGACATGTCTTAGCATTGGCAGTAGTGCAAGATGTTCTCAAATTGATCAGACACCTCAATTTTCAGAAATATGAATAACATTAACACAGGTAACCTTTATTGGATTTTTGTTATCATTTCAAGATTGTCACATGCTTTGGATTAATACTGAAACCAGTGCTTAGCAATCAAAGTAGTTTCTTTTAGAGTGTAAGAGTTTTGCTCTTGACTGTTCTTGAACACTGGGATTCTTGAGCATTGTGTTAGATTCAGGAATGTATTTATATTTCCTTCTAATTCCTCCCGCAGTTAGATCTTTATGATAATAATGCTTGATCAGCCGGCACTATTTATCAGTGGTCAGAATATCCTGTCTTACTAACACCACACAGGAAAATTCATTAAGCAGCACTTGAGGAGTCTTTGACAGTCTCATTGAATCATAGTCAAGGCCATTATTGATTTATTTCAACTTTCTAAAGTAGTTTGTTGAAATTAATGCTGATTTTCTTTCCTGGACTTTTGTAGGTATGGAAAGATGCTGCCACTCAAATATTTTTCTCTTTATCTGCTGCATGGGGTGGTCTGATTACTCTGTCTTCCTATAACAAATTCCATAATAACTGCTACAGGTAAGTGCTGTGATTTTGATAAAACCGGTGGCTTGGTAGTGCTTGAGTGGCAAAATTCATTCATGAAATATCTGGAACCCATTTTGATACTTATCAGTTGCCTGTTTGTTATGTTTATAATTTCGTTTCATAATTTAGGGCTACCCATGGTCCCAGATTCTCCAAGACAATCAGGCTATGGAAAGAAGCAGATTGACTAATTTGTCCTGTTGGGTTTAAATGAGAAATGGAAACAGAGCTGATCTGTACATTCAAAGCTATCGCTTAGTATACCCACTTCAGCCAGTGAGGAGGGGAGGCTAACTATTCCCACATGTGGGAAAAAAGCTTTCTGCAGATAAAAAATTAGCATTGACTAGAACTTTCTTCCCTGGCATGCTAGTATTCCACAGGCAGTGAGCTTTTAAAGTAGGATAGTAACCAGGACTGGTTCCAGGTTTTGATGGGCCCTGGGTAGAGAGTGTTCAGCCCACCTCCCCTTCTATGCCCACCACCTCTTCCCTCCCATGCCCTTCCATGCCTTCCCATGCCCTGCTCCTGCCTATGTAACCCCGCCAACCTGCCTATGCGTCTTTCTCTATCTGCTCAGGATGACCCCTCCCAGAGCCACCTGCTTGCCCTTTCCTCAGTGGCACTGGGAGTGCCAATGCTGTGACTGTCACTGGGAGTGCCACTGCTGTGACTGTCACTGCTGTGACTGTCACAATCTATACACTTGTCCCTGGCAGTGCTAGGCAGTCCAGGTAGCTAGGAGCACAGGAGGTGCTGTGCTTGCAAGCAAGTGGGCGATGGAAGGGCACACAGGCAGGTAGCAGAGGAGGTGTGTGGTGGGAGCTGGTGGCAGTTGGCCCTGCCAGAAGCCCTGAGCCCTGGCAGATGCCTCACCTTGGGTATGCTGATGCTGGCCCTGGGTACTCCCTATAGCATAAATTGGTATAGTCCATATCTGTGCCACATAATATATTTGAATCGGCTGGATTAGAACTTTCCATTCCTTAGCTAAACTGCAGCTGACTAGTAAGTAACTATTAAAATTGGTAGCATTTTCATCAAACAGTCTAATTTTAGAATACAATATCCTTCAGGTATGGAAAATGTCTATCCTCTGTGAGTTCCACTGGATTCTTGGACTGGGTGCCCCTTACTTCCTCTTCAGTACTGCCCTAATTAAAAACAGGCCAGGTTGAAAAGCAATCTGGGTACTTGTCAGGAACCAGGGATAACAGCATGAAATACAAGACGAGCATACTCTCTGCTGGAGAAAGCCTTGAGATTTAGAAATAGGTCAGAATCCAGCTGTGCAGACAGCTCTGCTTCAGCACAGGTAACTTTCTGTTCCCGCTGTCACTATTGCTCTCAGTAGCAAGGTGATTATTCCTGCACCTTCATTACCATCAAATTCAGATTAGGAAAAGCTCTCTAAGGTTTTAGAGATGGAACATTTGATTAAAGATGGCAGATAACTTATCATTATGCTGAGAAAGGCTGTTTTATCGAGTGAAATGCTTGGTCTCTTTTTTCCTCTCCCTACCTACTTAGAAAAACAACCAAAAATACAGGATAGTCTCAAATTTGTGTGCTGTTTCTGCTGTTAAAAGGAGCAACATAAGCTATAAATGTACCTCAAAAACTAAAACCCAACAAATAGCTAAAGAAGTAATGCTCACAAGAACAATTACAGCTGGAACTTAGTCTGATGTTTCAGCCACAGTTAACCCTGCTGAAGGGACAAGTTACTGTTCCACTGAAAAAGTGTTACAGCAACAATAACAAACAATGCTTTCTTGTTTGTGTACATCTCATCTTCTATGTACATACATTGCTTTTTTGAAGATGGATCACAGTAATAACAAATAGGGATGCAATACTGAACTTGAATCAGGAAGAAATCAGGGAGAAAATCCCTGCTTAAACATGAAGCACACGGAAGGGAAAATATCATTACTTCTCCTCTGCCTCCTGGGATTGTGAAGATAAAATAAGATAAGCTCTCCTGAACTTCTTGGAGGAAGGGTGGGGCACAAAAGTGATAAATAGTATCCCTCCAAATGAAACATAGCAAGTGGATTAATGCCATTAAGTTATTGAATCAAGTGATGAAAGTGGTCACCATGAACCTTCAAATTATTCAGATCTCTTTTCAGGCATGTTTCACTATAACCTTTTTTAAAAGCATGTGGATAACACATATATGAGTATCTTTTTTTTTAATCTTCATTTTTGCTCTACATACTTGAACTTGGCCCACCAAGCTCCCCCCCCCCGGTAGTGGTGGTGGTGGTGGCAAGGCCTGGCTGGCCCAGTGAACTTTCTCCCTCCCTGCCCCCCGGTGGTGGCGAGGCCTGGCTGGCCCGCTAAGCTTTCCCTTCCCCCCTTCCCCAGTGGTGGCGGCAGCAGCAGCGAGGACTGGCCGGCCTGCTAAGCTTTCCCTCCCCCCTTCCCCAGTGGCGGCAGCAGCAAGGCCTGGCTGGCTCGCTAAGCTTTCCCCTCCCTCCCCTTCCCCAGCGATGGCAAGGCCTGGCTGGTCTGCTAAGCTTTCCCCTCCCACCTTCTCTGGTGGCAAGACCTGAGCTTGGCCCACTAATCTTTCTCCCTCCCTCCCCAGGCAGCGGCAAGGGCTGAGCAGCTTATAGCCGCTGGCCAGCCAAGCCTTCTCCTGCCCCCTCCCCCTCCCTGGTGGCAGCGGCGGCAAAGCTGTTCTCAGAGCATTCTCTGTGCACGCGCAGGGAACACTCTTACGTCTTTGGGAATTTAAATATTCCCTGTACAGTTTTTAAAACTTTTTAGATTTTTCTGCACACCTGGGAACTGCCCCACATGCACAGGAAAATCTCCCTGCCTCCCAGGTGCCACTGATGTGCGGATTTAGATACCCAAATGCAGGGGGCAACTTGGAAATTAGATATATAGATAATTCGAGTTACCTGAGGAATACACTAACAATCTTTAAAAATTCCTTTATTTTATCCTCACAACAGCTCTGTTATACACTACTCTGATTACGTGAGGTTTGGTGTTCTCTTATGCAAGCCATTGATCAGGTCAGAATCTCTGCAGCATCAAGGACTATTCTCTGTGTCTAAAGGAAGCACAGTCTTTGACACTATGTAGAGTTTGCAGACAAAATGATTTCAAAATTAATACACAATACATTCACATTCAAACAGATGTAATAGGCTCCTTTTGTGCTCTTCTGTAGTCCAGGCACTGCAACATTGAAGACCTTGTGCTTTTAAAAACCCATGCCCCAGATAGTTCTGCCCTCTTTTGCTGAGGAGTTTAAAGATAATGGTTATGATCTCTCTCTGTTAACTTTAATTTTGAGAGGACAAGAGGAAGACAGTTTTGAAAATACATGGTCAAGATTTTACAAACGGTTGGAAGACTACAATAAATAGAATATAAGGAACATAACCAAATTAGAAGATAATATGAATTATACATTTAACAATAAGGCAAAGTATTCATATAAAAATATAAGGTGGAAAATAGAAACTTATAAAGGAGACAATGTAGGAAGTAACAAATTAGTTAAAATAACGATGTAAATGATACCTCCAATTTTTATGTAATTTGTTTGTTTGTTGATTGTCTGTTTATAAAAATAAGATTTTCTTTAAAAATCATTTTATTTCACAAATAACTCCTCCCCCCAGCATTTCTCTTAATGAGGCATTTTCTTTTTTGTGTGCTTTTAAACAGGCACTTGACTTCATCTCTGTAGGTTGAATCACTGTTGTGGAATCAGGCTACATACAATGTAAGAGATTTGTTATCAAATCTTCTGCTTGTTTTTTTTTAATTAAAAGAAGTGGAGGAGAAAGGCAAATTGCAGTACTATTGGGGGAGGTGGGGTTAACCACCCCATAATTTTCCTAACTGAAAGCACAAATTCTTGACTAAGGTCCTATTAGCAACACTCAAAGAGACAAGTATATATATTCTTAGGATTCCCAAGTACTTACCACGTGCCGACGGGGAAACATGCTCCCCGGCCGGACCATTCCTCCCTGTAACGCACCATGCTGTTGCCAGGAAGTGATGCCAGGTGACGCTCTGGCAATGGGGCCGAAAACTCGATGGTACCATTGAGTTTCCAGCCACATTGCCAGAGCGTCGCTTAGCGTCACTTCCTGGCGATGGTATCATGCGGTGCGCCTTTCCTTCCACTGGGGATGGTCCTGCCAGGATGTATCCATCCCCCACCGGCATGTGGTAAGTATTTGGGAAGCCTATATAGTCTTCATGTTTTTTCCCCACAGTATACAGTTACTAGCAGCTTCTGTGTGTATGGTCCAATCTGTATCTGGCATTTGCTCCACTGTTTTACCAAACCCACACTGGAACACAAAAAGATGCAGCTCAAAACCACATTCAAATACCCCTGGCTAATGCCATACTGACTGCAGAGTCATTCCTGAATTGCCATAAAACGGCCATAAATTCATGCAGACGGCTACTATACAACCGAGAGATCAAACAAAGTGAAAGCAGCATGTTGTTTGGACACTGCTATAAAATCCGACAATCACTCAAAGTGAAAGTGGCATGCAATGTAGAGGGGAATTTCTGTTCCAGCGTGGGTTTGGTAAAACAGCGGAGCAAATGATATATGCAGATTATGTTTGTAAGTGACTTTGGCTGGGAAAGCAGCACAGGTGAAACAAGTTAAAAAACCTTATTTATTTGTTTGTTTGTTTGTTTTATTAATCTTCTGTATAGCCCTCCCTGCAAATGGGCTCAGAGCAGTGTACAGTGAGTTCATACAAAATACATTAAAACAATCTAAAATCTTCTTACCAAGCACTTCTTTCCTGAGCCAGCTCACATATCCAGGGTGGCTTTTATTTTTAGAAAATGTGAGATCCAGTTCAGGATTTCTTACATCATGTGTCTGTTATCCCTTGTCTTGTTTTTTACAAAATATTTATGTTTTATATTCAAGATTTTGTATAATGCAACTGCTTCCTTAACACTTTGATTTCCTTTTGGGGAGATTCCCTGTCAGCTGACACAATGTGTCAAGGACTGTAAGCTATACTTTTTTTCTTTGCTGTCACTTCCATGGATATTTTATTTTGTTTTACAATGTATACATATCTTCCAAAGAAATGGAAGGGCACCTGCCAGTGTAGCACAAGCAATGTACACTCAATGAAATACTTTCAAAATATGTCATGTTATTTTGAACAAAATGGAATCTTAACAACACAAACAGCATACCAATTAAAAAAAAAACAGTTTTGAGCAGCAGCCAGTATAACAATTAAAATCCTATCTCTGAGTCCTCAAAACTTGCCAGAATAAAAATGTCTTTGCAAGTTTTCTTAAAAACTGGAAAGGAACTGGCCATCTAAGCACTTAGGATTTACTGAGCACTTGGGAATTACTTGGGATTTAATTACTGATTAATAGTAATTAAAAATCATTTTTCTTGGTCATGTTCTATAGTGTTGTGGTCACTGCTTGTATGTTAATTAAACCATTGCACAGAGCTTCACTGCCAGCAAAATCCAGATTTGACTTTACTACTCTCGCTTCTGTCTACAATAGATAGCCAACTCTGATAGGAGGTGCATTAGACCTACCCTGGAAAAAGAGAGGATTACTCTTGAGTCTGTTCTCCACGTTTTCTTGGTCTTTTCCCTGCACAAGATTCTATGGCCCAGTGCTTTTCTAATTTGGTAAATCCCTCACACCGTAGAGTTTTCATGCTTGCCAGGTTCAATCTCTTCCCTTTGGCTTTTTCGACCGGCAGATATAAGGGTATTCCTTACAAAAAAAGAATCTGTACCTGTCTTTACAATGAACCTGACTCTGTGCAACATATTCTTTTTCGTTGCTGTCATTACTCTTTGCTGTGTCACTCCTTGATCCGTCCCCTTCTTTCTTCTGCAAAATCTGTGATCAATAATGACCTTGTTTTTTTGTTATCGGGCAAATCTCCTGAAATTACTGCAGTTGTCACTGAGTACCTATTATGTGTATGGAAGTTAAGGGTTAGAAACTGTAATATTTAGATTTACCTTTTTTCTCTCCTTTTTATTAATTCCAAATGGGTTCTGGTTGAGACTTTTAGTATGTGTATATATGCATTTATTAGTATCTAGCTTTTGAATTGTTGTACTATTATGCCATTAAAGGGTTCTCTCTTACTCTCACTTACCAGTACTTGTCCACAGAATTTGTTATACTAATATTGCTATTGCTAATGGCATGAAGAAGTTCAGTTTGCATTTGCATTGGGGCTGATTTAAGCAGAAAAATTTTAGATCTCACTACTGTAAAACAAGGGATTATCTTTTATCCTTATAACAAGCCTATGAGGAAGGTTAGCTGAAAATAACTTACCTTCAGCTTCTTTGTGGCTGGGGTTTGAATGTAAACCTACGAAACTACACCTCTTGAATGTTCTAATCTCGGGGGCTTAAATTATTTCAGAAATTTCTTTCTAGAAACCTTGACATATTGCCTTAGTCAATAGTGACATATATGGACCATCACAGAACTGGTAGAAGCTGAACAGTCCTTGTAGTTGCCTTTCTGCAATGAGCAGGGAGGACTACATGTGGCAAAAGATAAGTACCTTCTCCTTGTACAGTGCCAAATCACACAAAGAAAAAGGCCTGACTTGGAGAATGTCAGCTTCTCACATTATACTCATCAATGGCTTCTGAACTGTCAGCCAGGCAAACTGCCCATAGATATAATTGGAGTATATTCTGATATATGAAGCACACATGACATGGCTTTAGTACAGAAGTCATCCTGAGTCCATGTTTGGACCTTGATTGAGTGCTTTGGCTTCATTTATGAAAAAAACCTTTTAATTCAGACAGATTTCATAATGGGGCCAATAGCAGCTCTACAAGGTGGTTTGAGGTTGTGAAAACAGTGTGGGTGAACGGCCACTTTTTCCTGCGTGCCATGATCATGAGCAGAAAAAGTTCCAGTATTAGGGCACCGGCTCAAGGTTGACAACCAACAGGAGACTTACCCGATGGGGTGCTTGCTGGTGATGTCACTGGAGAAGTGGTAAGATTACTTCCAGCATGACCTGGCAATACTGTAACATCTACCCAAAAAGTTATGGTTTAACCATAGATTTTTTTTACAAATTCTAGAGTGTTGCCCAATATGATATAACTTTTGAGTCATGCCAGAAGTGATGTGATACCACTGGGTGACACCAATTGCGTCCCCAATTTCCCCAGCCATTTGTCCCCTGCCAAAGCATGAGGTCTGACCTCCCTGGCCCACGGACATCTGGGAATCACACAATTCCCATTGCACATCTGATACAAAGTCCTCATGGTATCACCTAAAAGCTAAACTTGACAATGCAATAAGAGACTCAGATGTAGAGGTCAGGTAGCTACCAAATCCCTACAAAGTGGGATAGGGTATTTAAAGTATAGCATGGGTGGACTGGAGGGGTGACTAACACACTTCTTTTCCCACTATAAATAATTTCAGGGAGGAAGAAGGGGTATGGGAAGGGCTTTAGTCACCCCTCCAGTCTACCCATGCTATACTTTAAATACCCTATCCCACTTTGTAGGGATTTGGTTCCCCTTCTCAGTCATCTATGATGAGCTTTATATGGCCTTCCACTATACTACTTTACCTTAGTTCAACACAACCTGAGTTGAGTCATGCCATCTCTGTATAATGTCAATGGTAGCACTGGAATGCTGTATATGAGGTAGTCATCTTTTTTTTCTACATTCATTCCCAGTTTCTAGAATCAAATAACAGCAGTTCACAACTATGTAAAACAAAACAAACCCAGACCACAACATTAATATATTTGTAATTCTTCCAGCAGTCCAGCCCAAGATCATCCAGTGATACTCAATGATTGTGTTACCACACTGATCCACCTGTATAGAAATTACACAAGTAGCCATTTATGTCCAAGTGCTGAAAAGTGTTCTTGGCTTTTCTTTTTAAAAGTTGGCATGACATATTTCATTCTAAGGGTTCATATATGAACATGAGAAACTCCATTACTTGAGTACATTCAGCAAGATAATTGGCTATATGGAGTATGATGGTATCACAGCTTCCAGTGAGTTAGTATTTGCGGCCTCAGCCCCAGGGGGGAGGCGAGTGCCCATGGCCAAGAGTTCCTTTATATTCAACTAAATACTAGCCCAGTTTACAGTTTCAGTTGAAATAACACACATGCACACAGTGTTCTCAGGAAAGTGGAATAAAATTGGCCACAACTTTATTGGTTACAACTGTAGTAAGCTTTGGCACAGCGTGGGTACCAGATCCAATTCATCAACTGATCGAGCTGCCAGTTGATGAGTCACTGGTCACCTTGGGATGACAGGTCTCTGGATCCCACAAGGGCAGATGCCCCACGGTGGTCTCCCCTGCTGGTTGGGTATGAGGGTAAATTCCCGGACATGTCCCCAGGCTGGGCATACCACTTGAATCTCGCCCGGGATCCCTTAAGGGGATCCCCACACTCAGGAAAATGGGCACACAGTCCAGCTTTCCTAAGAATGGATCTGGCCCCATGCTGATACCGCCATAAGAGCCGGACCTCCAACAACCAGCTCCCACCAAAACTCCTACAGCTGTAACCAAGTGCATAGGGCATCCCTAATGCTATGCAGCCAGATAAGTGAACCCCATCAGGGTGAAACATGGTATCCAGGCATATTTAGATCTCCAGATGACAAACCCAGAGGCCTCCCATAGCTTCCATGATCCTACATAGCTGCTTGATCACCTTCTGCCTTGCCAATTTGACCTTGTGCTTAGAGCGTGCTCTTCACCAGCTATGGTGCTGCAGCCAATCTGACCAGAAAAAAGTCACAGCTGAGAGTTCCTCCATCAATATATGCAGTAGATTCCAATGCACCAAATCAATGCCAGAGCGGGCCCCCAAGTTATTCTCATCAAGCTGTATCATCAGCATGTCAGGAGGTCCATGGTTTACTAAATGGGACTGTACCAAAGGAGGAGGGCATCCCATTTCATCCTTTGCTTGTCCAACTAAGTGATTCCCAACTTATCTTGCAAGCCAAGGTCCCTGCCCCAACCCGATGTGGCACCAAGAGCAGCCAATAGGGTTAGTGTCAGGCTAGGCGGGCCCCCAGCTTCCCATGCTTGCCACTGGCCCATCCCCTCCATCTGGCAAGGACTGCCCTGGCCACCCCCGCTCTACCTCCCCTGGTGCCGCAAATAGGTCTGGCCTTGTCTCGTATCAAGAGTTTAACTCTTTTGGGTTCATTACATATAGTAGGTATAATTTTTTACACAATGTCTACTGTGTTAAATGATGACTATTCTCATCTGCACTGTCATATCTACCTTGCACATTAAAGCAATATGGCAAATATCTGTCTTCTTTTTCTCCTTTTAGGGATACCTTGATAGTAACTTGTACCAACAGTGCCACGAGTATATTTGCAGGCTTTGTTATTTTTTCAGTTATTGGCTTCATGGCAAATGAGCTCAAAGTAGATATTGAAGATGTTGCAGACCAAGGTATGATTGTTTTTCTTGCAAGTGTAGCTTATTAACAAAGTGATACTGAGTATGTTTATTCAAAAATGAGTTCTGCTGGTCCCCTTATTTCCAAGTACACATGTTTAGGATTGTAGCCGACTTGTGCAGCTGGGCACAAGAGCATGAACTGTTACCCAAATGGCTCACGTCTGAATGTTCCTTGACTATAGAAGTACCCCCTTATGTGTCAAGCACACCTGCACACTTGGATCCTGGGATCTTCTGCCTGATGTATACGGGTTTGTATAACATTTACTCTTTGCAGGGCACAGCCCCCTACCTCTCAGGAAGATGAGGTTTGTTTAAGTGAAACCCTGTATTTCCCAGCCAATGAACAGCGTAGTAATTAAAACTTTTAAAATCTGACCACTATGGTTTTGATTAAACAAAACATTAAATAGATGCACAGAACACTGGCATAGCTCATAGAAATCAATGCATATAAGGATACATCTTATTCTATTTAAGTTGATTTTTAGGGAAAATATTAATTCTTAAACGTTCTTACCAAGAGCTTTGCCAAAAAAGGGGAAAGCAGATTTCACTGAATTCCAGATCTGAAGGATTCAAAGGTGACAGGGTGTGGCTAGCTTACACAGAAGCTATTATCTAGGCCAACACATGATAACTATACTAAATTTTGCTTTTTTTCTGCTACCATGCTGGTTACCATAAAATGCTTGTATTTAAATTGTTGCTTAGATTTTGAGCTAATACTGAAATAGGAAAAAAAAATGTCTGTTTTTACTTTGCCATTTGTTGAAATTGGGCAGTTGCCCTCCTGTCAGGCCATCTCTTGGAGGACAGAATTTTTGCCTGACCAATGGAGATTAATATACAGGGTCACTATCTGGGGAGATTTTTATTTTCTTTAATTAAATTATCCCAAAGGGTATGATGAATGTTAGAAACTCATTATTTTGACTCCTTAATTTAATTACTAGATTGAAGAAACTAGTGCAAACAGCCATCTTATCTATAGCAGCCAAGACAAAATCTTTAATCAAGAGATGAAAGCACGCTCATGAATATACAAGGTCCCCTAAGCTTTCCTACCCAAAAAAACTTCCAGTTAACAGCAGGTTTTAAAGAGAGCTGCCTGAACCTCACCAGAGCTATAAAATGTTTTAAACCACCCATAGTTTTCATGTTTGTTATGGATTTCCCAAATATTTTGTGAACTACATAGTGAAATTAACTGTTCTGTCATTGAAATATACCGTCATTATAACACTGCAATGTAGGGCAAGAAATGACTGGATCTCTCTCTCTCCCTCTCTCTCTTTCTCTGTGATAAATGAAACAGTAAAGGGAATAACTGCCTCTCAAAGAAGCATATCTTACATTTCAAGGCCAATTGAACAAAGTTGTGGCACTAAAAGTCTAGTTTCTAGGCCAGTGATCCTTACTGTGGTTCCCAGGGACCACCATGGTGTTGGCCACTATGTTTGTCTGGGTAACAACTTACTTTTTGAGTCTTGGGGAGAAAATCAAGTTTGGTGTAGTGGTTAAGAGCATGGACTCTAATCCGGGAAAACTGGATTTAATTCTCCACTCCTCCACACGCAGCTGGTGGCATGACCTTGGGTCAGTCACAAGTTGTTTCATTCTCTCATGAGCAGTTCTTGAAAGAGCTCCCTCAGTCCCATCGACCTCACAGGGTGTCTGTTGTGGGGAGAGGAAGGGAAAGGAGACTGTAAGCCACTACTCCAAGTGAAGGGTGGGGCATAAATCCAATCTCTTCTTCTTGAATGGTACAGCAACAAATAGGGAGTTTTGGCTTACTCTTTGCCAGCTGATAGACAAGCAGTGCAGTAAGCTTATCCTTTGTCTGGTCATAGACATAGGATTGGAAATCATTCCATGTGGCCATGCAGAAAGGAAGCTTCCCCCTTTTTTTGGAAACAGTGGGCTTTTAAGCTTGGGTTTTTTCATTGGTTCTGGCCATATACTGCTCTGGTTGATCCTGTGATTTCTGCATAAATTTTTGTGCCTTTAGATTTCACTTTGCTTTCCCCTGCCTGCTTCCCTCCCACCCACCCCACCCCCCATCCTTTTGAGACTATTTTCTACCCCAGACTTTTTCTGGAAGCTGTTTTTTACTCAACTTTTTCCTCATGCATAACGTTGTGCTGGTTTTCTTTGTCCTGCTCACTCCCACCTACCTTCAGCCCACTTTTTGATGATTGGACTTTGGGAGCCAAACCATTCCCTCTGTCCCCCACCCTGAAGTCGAGTAGTTTTTTTTCTTTTTAAAAAGACCCTTAAATACTGTTGTAACAATAAGCTTAGCAGGTTCTCTGAATCCCCAGCTTTCATAAAAAAAGGGGTGGGGGGAGTCTCTAGTTTCTTCCCTCAGGGAGATGTACCTTTTCCCGTATATCTCTGCAAGGAGATGGCTAGAGACTTAGTGGTTTTTAAATATAAGCTGGGAATTCAGAGAACCATGCTAAGCCCATTATTACAGTGCTACAGGGATATATCAATATTTGAGGGTCTTTAAAAAATGGGGGGGGGGAGATGCTTGCCACCACCAATGACAACACTGATGACAACAGCACCCTCCTTTGAAAATGCTCATAATTAGCCCTGACCTGGATAGCCCAGGCAAGCCCGATCTTGTTGGATCTCAGAAGTGAAGCAGAGCCAAGCCTGGCAACTACTTGGAAGGGTGACCTCCAAGGAATACCAGGGCCGGGGACGCAGAGGCAGGCAATCAAGCCACCTCTCTGAAAATGTCCTAGCCCCACTAGGGGTTGCTAGAAGTCACCATGACTTCCAGGCTAGCAAGCACGTACACATACATATGCACTTGCGCACGCACACACACAAATACTCACCAAAAAAGGAAATGCTCATAATTGAAGGGAAGTATGGAAGAAAATAAACTGACCCCACAGCTGTGAAAATGCACAGGGAAAGCAGACATGCCGATGAACTGTGCCCAGACCAATTCCAGTGCTTGTGGACCGACTCCAAAGAAAATCAGGAGTAAGCCAAGTGTGCGAAAAAGCCAGAAAGCATATAGAATTTCTTCTCCAAATCAGAGAGTTGATCCTGGCTTTCCTCTGCCTCCTTGGAACAGGAATTGCTTCAGAAAGAATCCAGAGGCAGTATTTTTGTGTCTGCGGGGAGTGCTATTCAGAAGCAATTGCCTTAGTCACAGAGGGATGCTTGGCTCGGAACTTCCCAACATTTTGCAGAGCCTCACAATATTTTGTGATTGCTTCACTCCCCTCATCCAGCCATTTTGTGGAGATGCCCACTGCTGTTACTCAAAAATCCAAAAATGTCCACAGGCTTAACAAGGCTGAGGATCCTTTTCTACATCACACAACACTGTCAAATCAGTAGGTATGGAGGCCCAAATTTGTCTCCTTTAAGTTAAGAGGGAAGGAACTTTGTGACTAAAGAAGGCAAAATCTGGTATGCACCTGAATTCTACAATCTACATAATATTGCATTTCCCACTTACCAGTTTGGTCCTTACTTTTGGTTCCTTAATAATTTCCTAAACAATAATTTGTGTTATTGATTAAAATAACAATAACTGTCTCTAATTTTTCCACTTCTAGGTCCTGGGATTGCCTTTGTGGTTTATCCTGAAGCCTTAACCCGGCTTCCTCTTTCACCTTTCTGGGCTATAATCTTCTTCTTGATGCTTCTAACTCTTGGCTTGGACACTATGGTAAACCTGACTTTTCCATCTTGTTTTCCATTTAAAACACCAGCTATCATACCTTGGGTTAAAATTTTAGGCTAGAACTAGGATTGCCAGCCTTCAGGAGGTCTCCTGGGATTACAACTGAGGTCAGCTTACCTGGAGATCAGCTGACTTGGAGAAAATGGCAGAATATGGCATTATACCGCATTGAAGTCCTTCCATTCCCCAAACCTCGCCTTCCTCAAATTCCCAGATCTCCAGGTATTTCCCAATCTGGAGCTGGCAGCCCTCTCTAGAGCCCTGAACACACTGAAAGCTTTCCGTATCAGTATCTGTTTTGAGGTTGGCCTTGGCACCCAATATGTAGCAGCAGGATCCTGTATTGAAGATATCTTTCATATACAAACAGCAGCAGAAGAAAACCACTCAGGGGTGAATCTAGTAGATTATTCTGTGGAAATGTTTTAGAAGCACTTTGAAACTGTCTTACCAAAGAAACAGTGGGAAATCTGCCTGGGTGACCTTCGCATGATACACTGCTGGACTTGAGTTGCAGGATCTTTTAAGTCTGTGTATAGATTAGTATGTTTGGAAGCTGTATTAAGAATCTACGAAAAATTTTAGCATACTGGAGAAAGAAAGAAAGAAAAGAAACCCCCACAACTGCATGCCTAAAACTTCTCATGCTGATTGCTATAGCATTATAGCCAGTGACTTTCTTTTTCTTTTTAACACATCGTATGACCTAAGCTTGCTGGATACTTTTCCTGAAAGATTGCTTACTTATCCTCCGCAGCCCTGAAATGGCACATACCTTGATCCTTCCTGTTTTCTGCACACAATAATTTGCATGATGTGGAATAATCTGTAAAGATGCTAGACAGGCATGGTTTGATATGTGGAGGACCTAGTCTTAGATTAGAAGAATGAATTAGATACTTTCATAGAATTTACAGCATGAATACAGTTGTAGCAACAATACTGAATATGCCTTCCTTTCCCATCAAAATTTGAACGTTTGCCTATGACTCCTAAAATCTTATGTTTTGTCTTTTTGATGGTTCACAGTTTGCCACTATTGAAACTATAGTGACATCAGTTGCAGATGAGTTTCCAAAGTACTTGCGTACTCACAAGCCTCTGTTCACTCTTGGATGCTGCATTTGCTTTTTCATCATGGGCTTTCCTATGATCACTCAGGTAAAAGCATTGCCATCTGAACATAACTATGTAAAGTATATCCTGTGTGACCATCCTATGAAATAAAGCTCAATCTTATGAAATTTTAAAAGAAATATGTAGGTCGAAATAAAATTTAAGTAGACTTGGGTATGAAACTTGATACTGCAGGATTTGACAAGTGTATAAGAGATAATCATCAGGAAGGCAATTAAACACATTCTTGCTCCACATTAACATTTCCATACCAGGTCATCTTCTATAGAATATTACTTCTTGTACTGTAATTCACATCAGCTTTTAAATTTCTCTTTTGTGATAAATGCTATAATCCCCAGTACAAAGAATACAGATGTACAACAAACATATATGCACATAATGTTACTGAGCTGGCGCTTATATAGTTAACCAGTTCACCCAAGTTAGCTGGGAAATGTGCATCATTCTGCCATAGGGTAAGGCGAATACTATATCAATTGCTAGTGTGTGGCAAAATGTGTGATAGATTATATGTGTATGAGCTCCAATTCCGGTGTGAAGCTGTAATGTTCCACAGTTCCAGTCCGTTGAAATGTCTGTTTGGGGGTAGGGGAGGGGGCTGACCAAGGGGGAGGAAGACAAAATGATTTAAATCTAGTCCTCCTGCAAATGCTTGGAATGGTTCCTTTATTTAGGCTATCTTCTGACAGCTTTTTGACATTTCTATTAGTAATGACCTGTTTTAATTTTAGGGTGGGATGTACATGTTGCAGCTTGTGGACACTTATGCAGCATCTTACTCTCTTGTTATAATAGCCATCTTTGAACTTGTTGGAATTTCATACATTTATGGTAAGAAAAAAAGATGTATTCTGTGTACATAAGAGTATATCTGCAAATGGATGAGTGATATATAGCATCCTAATTTTAAAAACAAATGTCAACTTTGTCATCACCCTTTACAAATATAAAAGAGAAACTGATGACAGCCATAGAATTTCTCAGAGATTTCATTCAAATAAAAAAGTTTGGGTCTGTTTAGATTGCTCCAGCTGAACTGTGGTTATACTCGTGATTTGTTACCATTATTGACAGTGCTGAATCTATAGTGGTAGATCGCATAAAAGCAATGGTCTGGCATATCAACTGGCATAAATATCGGCAGTCCATAAATACATAGGTAAATTTTCAGGTTCTGACCATGGCTTAGATGAGAATGAAAGCACATTTGTAAGCACTAGTAAAAAAGAACGTAAAGAATTTGTCCATGCCTGGAAGCCCTAACCACTCCAGTCTTTGGGGCTATTTGAACCATATTCATTAGGAAGCTGAAATGTGAGAGCGTATGAGTAGCACACAGTTTTGTCCAGTTCCATTAATATCTTCATGCATTGTGATTAAGAAATTCTTTTTATTTGGTTTAAGAAAATGTTAGGATCTTGTTCTTCTCTCATAGAAAGAAACAAGTAACTTCTTACCTGCCTAATACTGGGTTTGGAGTTGAGAGAGGGCTTTTAGGAGAACGAGTGAAGGCTGCAGTCCTCAGACCGCCTATCTGTAGAATCCTTTTACCGGGAGCATTGAGAATGCTGGCCATTGCCTAGTCTGGGGACTGCTGTCCTTTCATCTTTCTGAATCTCACCTCAGTATCTGTAGACGCACAGCTAGGATTACAGTACTGTTGTGAATATAAATCGGGCATTATCATGAACAGTTCATACGCATCTGAGGTTAACAGGCCGAGTTTTCAGCATCAGAGATGTGTTGTCTACTATCATATCAGGAATTAAACACTAGCCTCAGCACCCTCGTTTTTCCTGTCTACCATAATTAGGAGATGTAGAACAGATGAAATGATATCATTTATTGGACTTTTGAATTTTACAGGACTCTCCTTTATATAAGAATGCAAAGACCACAGTATTCAGACATAATTGAGGAAACCAGGCAGTTTTAATAATTTAACTTTCACCATGATAAAAGAATGTAAGAAAATGGTGTACTACTTTTGTTACTGTGTTGCATATACCACCTGTTAAGAAGGATGTTCTCTGAACGACATGCTTGGATATTCCTGCATATGGCTCTTTGTATAAGCATTCTCTTTGATAGGGATGGGCATGAACTGGGGAAATGCAGTTTGGTTTATGGTTCATGCCCCATTTGTGAACCATGGACTATTATAAATGTATAGCCCCATCAAAAACTGGTTCAGTTTGTAAGGAGGTAGAATGCCTCTCCCCAGTGTGCTAGAAACACCAAATTTACTGGGGATCTCTGGCTGACTCTCCTCTACCTGCCCTCTAAGTTTGATGAGGATTGGATTTATGGGGTCTGAGTCACACCCTCCCCAAGGTGCCCCAGGAAAGTGCTTTCTGGGAAAATGACCACCTTTTTGTGAGCTGGTTCATGCCCATCCCTTCTTTTTGACCTATTGGCTATAGGTATGAAGACAAACCAGAAAAATGTAGTTTGTGGTTCATGACCAAACCATGAACCAAACCACCAAATGAACTGAATGGGGAGGTTTTTTCACGAACTTAACCAGTTCGTGGTGGCCCCACAAACCCTGTTGAAAGGGACTGCAGTCCCTTTCAATGGGATTTGCAAAAAGCCCAAAAAACAGTCGAGCAGTGGGGAGACTGCTGCTCAGCTGTTTAGCTTTCTTGTGCAATCCCTTTAAAAGGGACTACACAAAAAAGCCTGAAAAACAGGTGAGCGGTGGGGAGGTGCTCCCTGCTGCTCAGCTGTTTCACTTTCTTGTGCAGTCTGAAAGTCTGAAAAACAGCTGAGCGGTGGGGAGGCACTGTTTTTGCAGCTTTTGCAGAGAACAGAAAGCTCGCATTTAAAGGGACTCAGAGTTCTACACAAGTACTGCTGTGAACTGCTTTAAAAGTTTGTGAAAGTTTGTGATGGTAGACCCCTCATGCACTTTGGTTCGCGAACCACAAACATGGCAAGATTCATGACAAATTTTGCTTCATGGCTCAGTTCGTGCCCATTCCTAGTTGGCTCCATCTGGGAGGCTGCATATGTGCTGAGGACAGTAGGACAGCATCATCTTCCCACAAACCCCAGCCTCTCTCTGCATCAGAAACTGACTGAGTGGTCAAGCAGAGAAAGAACAGAGTGGTATTCAGTTCTCCCTCTTCTACAGGTGTCTTGTACATGGGTTATCTGCCTCGAGTTCAATGCTTTTGAGAAGCATTGTTTCCTGTTTCCTCATAGCATGCTGCATCACCACATGCCCAGAGAGAGAGGAAGTAGAAGGGGGGAAATGTGGGGTTCTGTCTGAGCAGTGCTTTAAGTGAAGGGATGGGACTTAGGAAGTAGGAGGAAGGAGAGGTTTAAGGAAACAGAGCAGAAAGTTTCATAATTTGCCTGATCCTGCAGCTGGAGAAGTTCTAAAGTATTCTGGGGGTGTGTGTTAGTCCAAGTAAAAAAAGAGAAGCGTTTCTGTTCAGCAGCTTCAGTAGTGGAGGAGCAATCCTGGAGGATCAGATTTAACCTAATTTCTCTCTTACTGGCATGCTATTTTTCACTGGGCAATTTATATCAGACCCAAATCTCATTGGTGGCATTTTTGGAACCTTTTGGTCATTGGGTCAAGTTCCCAAAGTTCTGCCTGTGACTGATGAGTTTGGGAGTGATTTCTAATTGAAGAAATATCCAGATTCTTGATATGATGGGGGGAAAGTCAGAATCCTGTCTGTTATTGATTAGTTTAGATTTTTGTAAAGGTAAAGCGGATTATGGTTATAAGGAAGGAGGGGGAATGATGGGTGCCAGGTGAGGCAATGGGAAAGGTAGGATTATTGAATATCCTGGGTTCACACTGATTGACTTACCTGAGTGGCAAGCGTAATTAAGAAGGGCTAGCTTACAGCTGATGGCCCTGGCTTTACTTGTGATTTTGTTTCCAGGGAACTCTGAACTGTAGGGCAGATTTCTGGATTGTTCTAGGAAGCAGGTTATTCTTCTGGAAACCTCAGTTATTAATCATGGCCTGAACTTCTATGAGCCCTCGAGAAGCCAAAGAGTAGAGGTATTGGCAGTTCAGGCTCTCAGAAGAACCCAGCTACTCTCTCATGAGTTTAGTAAGCTGATTGCCTGTAGTCTGGTTTAAGTTTCTGAGGCTCTGATCACGCACAGAATTTGCCATGGGATGTTCACAAATGCCGGCCGGATTTTACTGGTGCAATCAAATGGACACATCTGGCCAGTGTCCCGCACCCATTGGCAACCCATAGCAGTCAGCCAAAGAAACAGTGTAAAAAACAACCACAGAAAGTCCACTATCAAACGAGGTTGCGACAGGCTGAGGACGGAGTTGCCGGTGTGATCACTCTGGCGCGCTCTGATCACATCACTGGTTCCTGGATGAAGCCACTGGAAGCCGGCTGCAAGGAAAAAGACCCGCTTCACCCACCATTGCGTCGGATGGTGCAGCGGCAGGTCAAATTACCGCGGCACAAATAGCCTCGCTTCCCCCCCCCCCAACACGTATTTTCCAGCATGTGTGGCCGGGACCTGAAAATATCAAATGCGGATTTCCTCCTGCAACCTCAGACAGTGTATGGCCCAGGAAGTCATGGAAGTAGCCTAAAAACATGACTCCTGACCCAGCGCTGCTTTTGCTGTTACAAATGACCTAGGTAAAGTATAGCTGTGGCTCTGTGTTACTTGAACTTTCTGAGCGACAACATCTGCAAATCACTATCTGACTGTTTCCAGTGGTAGAATGCAGCAGAGAACAGGCCTGCAGCTATCTTCTGGCAATCTGCTACAGTAGCCCTGGGAGTAAGACATCTGGGTCTCACTACTTCAGTCCTTAAATGGCACTTTTGGAACAAATGAGAGATCAGGTAAAAGAGACTCTATCACATGTGACAGAGAAGACTTCACCTTCTAAAACATTCCTGGCATCTTGGTATACACTTCCTCATTATTAACTACTCACATTGTAAAAAAAAAAAGGAATTAAAACATGCTGGAAACCATTTGATGCACATATCCTGTTTCCATGGAAACTAACCCTCATCCAAAAGAAGATATTCCAATGAAATTCATTGCTGCCAGATCTGTGAGTCAAAATTGGGGAGGGCAGGGCAGCCTATAGATTTTGGTAATGGGCGTGTGCCTTTTCCTGCCTGTGCCTTTTAACGATTGTGACCACTATATCTCAAATTGCTGCACCAGATGTTGTTTATGAAATGGGTGATTTCATACTGCTGTATGTCTCAAGAAGGAAGCATTAAAGTGTCAGGCATCTCTCTTTACGTCTTCCAGTTTTGAGTTACTGTAAATGAATTGAATACTCACTGGATATATTGCCAGGCATTTCAACTTTAAGGCCTGCTTATAAGATTTGTATTGCCCCTTTGTGCTATTTTACTGTAATAGAAACACATTACAGTACTAGCTGGAAGTGGAAAGAATTCTCGTAAAACAGCATCCTTACAAGTGATGAGAAATTTGTGCTTAGAAAGAATGAAAAACTGGCTTCTCTTTCTGACTCTTACCCAGGATTCCTGGGAGTCTCTCCAGGATATGCCAGCCATTTCAGCCAGTATTGCTAAGGGGTCAGTCAGGTATTCTGGAGTTAAAAGGCGAGAATCTACTTTCAGCTCCACTTTATTCATGCGTTCAAGAGATGAATCAGAAGCTGAAGCAGTTGGATGAGAGTCAGAAAATTAGGGGCTCCTGACACTTTCATCCTGAGATGAAGGATAAAACAACACACGACAGGGCTGCTGATTCTGGAGGGTGGATTTTACTGTTGCACTAACAAACCAGAGAGCCAAGAAGGGTCAACACAGTTAAGGAGGAGATGCCACCATCTCCTGCATTTTCAAAAAACCTGAACCCATCCTTACTCTCTAATCACCGGCTGATCTTGCTTCATCCTTTTGCCTCCAGTCTCCTGAATGATGCTGAACACATGCTTGATTTGTTTTCTCACTCTAACCCAGAATGTGCCTTCTGCGCTCTACTGAAACTAGCCCTGGTAAAATCTCAAGTGACTGATAAATCCTCAAGTGTTTGTGCTTGGTGCCGTCTTATTGTGCAAAGTGCCCTTTCTGTGGCATTTCCATTCCCAAGTAACCCCCCCCCCCGGTGTGTGTGTGTTCTAAGCATGTGCAACTTGAGACCTGAGCAATATTGTGCACGCCTTGGGGTGTCCTGCCTGGGGTTTATTAATACTTTGAAGGCCTGCGCTCTGCTGCAGATTTAGGTGGCATGCTAAACTGTGCCAGTACTGGGGGGGGGGGAGGGTGGGATACCTCCTGATTCTGCTCAGATGTATACTGGCACATAGCTTATACCAACACAGCTGGAGAAACAATGACTGCTCTGGTAGGCAGGAAGAAAGAAAAACCATGTCCAAGGTGAAAAGATTTATTCAAGTTTTCTAGATCCCGACGTGTTTCACTCTAGGCTTCGTCAGGGGATCTGTTATTAAACAAAAATGTAACAAATGAATAACAAAAGTCTAAACATTATTAAAATGTAATACATAGATACCCATCCAAGCATGTTACAGGTTTGCCTTAGGAAGTTTCTTTAACAATATCCAAAGTTATAACAAATTGTTATTTCCAGAATGGAAGGAACACAAAAATGTTTACAGAAATAATTCAAAATAGAATGATAAGCACTGACATGATGACATTACTTCCAAGGAGTTTTTCAATTTCCACCATGGCCAAGCTTTTTCTTAAAAATTACTGGCCCTTTAAGATCTAAGGATGCATTGCATCATACCCAGCTATAAGATACAGGCAACTCTGCCTTTCTGATTTCATTGCTCAAGGACAGTGTGCATTCTACATCACATTACCTTTTAAGAATCTGTCCCCAAATTTCCTAGGACTAGTCTTTCCCCCCCAGTGTTGGATTATTTTTACTGTTAAAAAGCACTTTCAGATTTCTTACCAAAAACTGTTATGTAGCATGCAGCCACTGCTTCTTGTATAACCCTCTGGAGTTCAGTTAAGCAACACTTGCCCTCTTTTTTGTGACAGCTGTTTAAATATGAAAGCTGCTTTCATGTCCCCCTTCACTTTCTTGTTTCTAAGCTAAACTCACCTCGTTTTGTCAGCATTTCTTCATCCTGCATTGCAAGTAGCCAGCGTTCCTTGTTTATTTCTAGAAAGTCTGCAGATGTCGAAATCTGTATTCTTTTTCTTATTCACACAGAAATAAACTCTAGTGCTGTTCAATATATCCGAAGTTGCTCAAAGTCTTAAGAAGTCAGCAACAGTACTTACCTTTCCCTGTTCTTAACCTGCTGCTCATCAATTTCATTGTGTGATCATAAGTTATAAAAGCAGCAATATATATATATAATCTCTTCATATATTAATAATTTAAAATATATATCACGTTCCCCTCACATAGTCATTTTTATAAACTAAAAAGTTTGAAATGCTGTATGAACTTGTGATTTTTGTCCTAGCATGCTTCACTTGGCATTCATTCATGCTGACTCTTTTTTTAAAAAAATTGTGGGTATGTGTTTGCATGCCTGGAAATCATGGTGACTACTGGCAACCCCTACTGGGGGCTTGGACATTTTTCAGAGAGGTGGCTTGGTAGCCTGCCTCTGCACCCCGAGCCCTGGTATTCCTTGGAGGTCTCCCTTCCAATTACTTACCAGGGTCAGCCCTACTTAGCTTCCAAGATCTGATGAGATTGGCCTTGCCTGAACTATTCAGGTCCGGGCATTTGTGCTGACTCTTTTCTTTTGTCCCTTCTGCTAGTTTGGGAAGTTCTTCACAGTCTGCTTCCAGTTCTGCCAACAATCCACATTTTAATGCTATTTGTTATTTTGACTGTTATCTGTAATTTTTACTGTTCACCACTAATTCCTGATCATTCATGAAAAGTTTAAGTAGCAGGGGTCCTCGTGCAGATCCCCGGGGGAATCCCACTGTTTTCTTCCCTCCACTGTGGGAACTGTCCATTTAACCCGCTGTCTCCTGTATTTTAAGGCTTTCAGTTACTGAAACACGAGGATGTGGTTGCCTCCTGTAGTATATTTAATGCTACTCTAGGATTTCGTTGATCAAATGTCGCTTCAAGAAAGTGAAATATGTTTGACTTCTGTCAGGAGAATGCAACAGTAATGTAGATAGATCAAGATGGGTAGCCGCGTTATTCTGTCTGTAGCTGGAGAAAAGAGCAAGAGTCCAGTAGCACCTTAAAGACTAACAAAATTTGTGGCAAGGTATGAGCAGTGAGCAATGACTCGGGAAAGCTCATACCCTGCTACAAATTTTGTTAGCCTTTAAGGTGCTGCTGGGCTCTTGCTCTTTTCTACATGAATGTAGGTTTGGTTGGTATTGTACTGCCATTTAATTCATAAAAAGACTCGATATACAATTATTTATTTTCTTTGAAGCATAGAACTAATATGAACCTCACCCAGCATAAGAAGCATAACGCAACAAACGTCTTAGAAGCTAGGGAACAATCCTAAGCAAGTCTGTTCAGAATCCTACCCAAGTATGGGGCTTACTCCCAGGAAAAGGTTCTCAGGATGGTGCTGTCAGTAACTCAAAAGAACACAAACATTATTAGAAGGATGCCTTATTCCAGAATCTTACTATTATCTGGCTAATGTTGGAGTGTTGGAGCAGGGTGCATACTGCTCAGTTTCTTTTTCATATGGACTCGTGATCTATTTTGTACGTTATTATCCCCTCTGCCCTACAAAGAAGTTATAATTAATACTTAGAAGAAGAAAAACTAGATCATTCTAACTGTCCACATTTCCTGAATTTCCTGTCTGCCGGAAGTGTTTTGTATTCATACATGTTTCTAATCCATCATCGATCATTGTCTGATCCAGTTTAAAATTAAATTTATATTAAATTGTTCACTTCATGCTTTACCTGGAATTGTCCAAATTCTGCACATCTATGTTCATTCCCCTGTGGCTGAAAATTTTATTTACTTTTTATTTATAGCACACCTTTGTTGCTGAGACTCAAGAGAGATTACACAGTGTAAAACCATGCAATCAAAGGGCCTGAGACGTCCAACAAACAATGAGTAGGACTAGGATTACAAAAATTACAAACAATGCAAAAAAAGAAAAACCCAAACAAAACCCCAAACAAACATTATAGGAGCAATCCTAAAGAGACTTGCTTAGAACTAAGTCCCATTTTATTCAATGGGGCTTATTCCCAGGAAAGTGTCCTTGGGATTGCAGCCTGTATGTTATAAATAATGCAAAAAAGTGAACAGTGGAGTAGACTAAAATCCTGTTACTTTTATAAAAGCTCTTTCCATTCCATTATACTACAGCAAGGGTCTCCAGCCTGGTGGCCAAGGCTGCCAAGGCGCCGACCGATACCTTTCCTGGCATCTGCCAAGTGTTTTTAGAAAGTGGGTGGGGCCAGGATGGGCTTTTGCCCTGCAAGGCTTCAGATTGGCCACTGGAGCTTTGATTGGCTGTGCAGATTTTTAAAGGCCTTGCTTTGAACATAAGAACATAAGAACATAAGAGAAGCCAATGTTGAATCAGGCCAATGGTCCATCTAGTCCAACACTCTGTCACACAGCGGCCAAAATATACCAGGTGCCATCAGGAGGTCCAGCAGTGGGGCCAGGGCACCAGAAGCCCTCCCACTGCTGCCCCCTCCAGCACCAAGAATAGAGTGCATCACCTGCCCCAGACTGAGAGTTCTCATTCTATACCCTGTGGCTAATAGCCACTGGTGGACTTCTGCTCCATATGTTTATCTAATTTCCTCTTGAAACTGTCCATGCTTGCAGCTGCCACGACCTCCTGTGGCAGTGAATTCCATATGTTAATCACTCTTTGGGTGAAGAAGTATTTCCTTTTATCTGTTCTAACCCGACTGCTCAGCAATTTCATAGAGTGCCCACGAGTTCTTGTATTGTGAGAAAGGGAGAAAAGTACTTCTTTCTCAACCTGCTCAATCCCATTCATAATCTTATAAACCTCGATCATGTCACCCCTCAGCCATCGTTTCTCCAAGCTAAAGAGCCCCAAGCATTTTAACCTTTCTTCATAGGGAAGGTGTTCCAACCCTTTTATCATTCTAGTTGCCCTTCTCTGCACTTTTTCCAATGCTATAATATCCTTTTTGAGATGTGGTGACCAGAACTGTACACAGTATTCCAAATGAGGTCACACCAATGATTTATACAGGGGCATGATGATACTGGCTGATTTGTTATCAATTCCCTTCCTAATAATCCCCAGCATAGCGTTGGCCTTCTTTATTGCAGCTACACATTGTGTAGACATTTTCAGCGAGTTATCCACGATGACTCCAAGATCTCTCTCTTGGTCAGTCTCTGCCAGATCAGCAGAGACTTTGGCAGCAGCTGCTTCTTCCACAGCACAAAGACCTCCATTGTGTGACTGAAGGTAAGCTGGTGCAACAATTTGGTAGCTGGAGCCACCTCCTGCAGCCGTCGTTTTATGGCAGCCATTTTGTAGCTGTGCCCATCATGCTGTGTCAGAGTTCCAAAGATGCCCACAGGCTCAAAAAGGGTCGGGGACCCCTGTACTATAGCCTGATTCTTTTTATAGAATGCCCTCTTAAACAATTCTGTTTTATACAGTTTGCAGGATTCGAGAAGTGTGTGGGGCCTTCCTGACCTCCTCAGACAGGCCATTCCACAAAGTGGGGGCCACAACAGAGAAAGCAAGCATATGGGCAACTTTCAGTCTTTCAGAAGGCTTTGCTCAAATGAGCATAGCTACTGTGGTGGAACATAGCGGGAGGGACAGTTCTGAAGATATGAGGGTCCAAGGCTGCAAAGGGCTTTGTGGTATGGAGGAATCTGGTTCAAAATTAGGTCACGATGACACATGAGTTATATTTGATGAAGGGTAATTTAAGTCCATATCAGGATCCATGACAATAAGTCCTGTGCTTCAGTTCTGTGATTGATTATATAATCAGTCACCTAATCTGTAATTGGTTTAGGTATCTTGGTTGGGGAACTTTCTGAAAACTTTTTGGAAGATATAACGTCTCCTCAATCATGCATATGTACCTGTTCTTAATAAGTAATTTGGAAGAGTGGTGGAGCAGGACTTTCCTTTGCAAATTTTCTCCAACAAGGCTTGTTCTTTTGTGTAATTATCAGTTCTAGCTTTAATAGTATGTTCATCTAATTTATTTGGATTAGGGTCTCCTTACATGATACATGAAATGTGAGTAGATTGGAGCTTCCCCAGCCCTACTAGCATTTAATGCCTGACAGAACTTGCCTTAAAACAGTGTGTGGGGCAAATTGGTTCTGAAGCATGTTGTAACAGCAGGAGGGGCTTTAACCAGCAGTGGGACAAACTTTCATTCCCAACAGGCATCCCCCCCTCCTGAAAGCAGTACAGGGTGGAAGGAAGAGAAGGCTAAAGTTCTTCAGGCTGTCGTGCTATGCTCCAGGGCTTATTTGGTCTTCTTTGCTATTTTTAAAGTGAGTTCTAGGTTAGATTTAAAATGTGAGTCAGGTTAGGGGAATCCACACCCCACCTACATTTCATGTATTGTGTGAGGAAACTGTCATGCTGATAGCACTGTAATTTTCCAGATCTTAACCTTTTAAAACAATTAGTTTTATTCTACCTACTTTCCAATCCTCTGGTGAGGCTGATTGTTAAAAATTCAGCAATTTCATATTTGTTGTTAATTAGCTCTAAAATATCATCCTTTCTCTCTCTCTCTGAAACTGCTCTGCAGATGTTCTCCCTCCAAACAATGATTTTCATATGAATTTCTATAGCAAAGAACTTAGCCTTCTTAGTGGTCTCTCTGTCCAGCTTCTAAGCTTCCTGGAGGGATTTAATCATCCTACTTCTTTCTTTCAGCTTATTTTTATTTTTAAAAATTCACTCCTCTGAAATTAAATATAAGTCTGCTGGAAATTCTAAGCATTTCACACTCACATATATGCTGAATTTAAGCATTTTACACTCACATAGATACTGAATTTAATGGTGCTGTGATTGTTGCTGAGAAGTTTGACCCTGGAGGTCCCTTCCAACTCTATGATTCTATGAATTACACCTCTAAGCTGATCAGTATTAAATCAAGGGTCACTGCCAATCTTGTTCTAATTATTCTAAGGTACATTCAGATATTTTACTTGTATGTTTTGTCTCTTCATCATGATCTGAATGTACATTTATGCAGTTAAAGTAATGATAATTGAAGTCACCCACAAACTTTTCTCTTTGGGCTGCCTACCTGATTCAGTCCTTCATCCAAAGTTCACCAACAGAATTTAGGTCAGAGATCAATAATATTGTTACATTGCTTTTTTAGGCCTGATATTTCTCTTCTCATGAATTTCCTCCTGAATCTTCATGAATGTTCTTCCTAAGGATTCTAATATCTAATATCTAATAAAGCATTTAGTGTGCTTTATATGGGATATAAAACTATATCTCTGCTACCACTACCTATTCTCTGTAGATTTTATATCTGGGGATAACTGTGTTCATTGCTTATCATTGTTCCACTAGATTTCTTATATTTCCTTTATATTTTACTCTTCTTCTAACACTAAGTACTCCTACTCAAGTTGATGTAATTAGCATACAAACACTTGTATATTCTCTCTCTCTCTCTCTGGCATATGATTTGTGTTACAGTTTGATTGACTATTTGACGGGCTGTGTGTTGACTCTCTGTGTTGTCAACTTCTATCCTGTTCTCTGTGTGGGAACACAGAACGTTCAGATTTTATCTGCTGAGAACGAATTATCCCAAATCAGAGGCTTCACAGTTTCTGCTGGTTTCCCCTGGAAGTCAATTTAAAAGCTATGTCACATTTCCTCACCCTAGTGGTAGGGTATTGGTACTAGTAGTATACAGAATACCAGAATGTATGACAGTTAGGAGGAACATTGGTAAGATAGACAGCTCATCATATTGATGAGCCCCTATAGAAAGTATGTCATATGTATTGCAAGTTTTTTTGTGTGTGTTTTGTTCTCCTTATAGTCAGATAATGGTGAGATGGTGATTTGCTGCCACTTGATGCTTTTATATGTATGTATGCATACATGCAGAGTTCTTTTTGTAGCAGGAACTTCTTTGCATATTAGGTGACACACCCCTAGTGTAGCCAATCCTTCAAGAGCTTACAGAGCTCTTCTTACAGGGGCTACTGTAAGCTCTTGGAGGATTGGCTACATTAGGGGTGTGTCGCCTAATATGCAAAGGAGTTCCTGTTACAAAAAGAGCCCTGCATACATGAATGTATATATTTACATACTTGCTTACTTACATGTGTATTTTGCCTTTTGGCTGAAGGATCCTACAGAGACTACTGCATAGAACTGTTCTGTTCCCCACCAGGGAGGAGTTACAGGACAGTGCAAGCTGAATTTGTTTTTCAAGTGTGACAGAGCTGGAAACTTATGATGTCTTAGTGATATTTCCTTCATTTATGAATACCCAAGTAGGGCGTATAAGATTCTTCAATTCAGATTCCCAAACAAAGAGGGAAATTCTGAACTCAGTGTACTTAAATTTTTAGCCAGTTCGGCAGTCTCTTTATCTACTGAATGTCACTAAAGAAGTAATCCAAAATTCAAATCAAACCCTTAAAAATCATGACAGTGCTACATGGCATTATTATGCAGAATAGCGGACTTAAAACTAAACTGGGCACTCACTCTGAGACACAGCAGCCACCTGATTTTCTAGGGTGACTGCTGTGTCAAGCGGCACTCCCAAGCTGTGAGCTTGGCTTTTCAAGGGGAGTATAACCCCATCCAAGACTGGGGAGATCTGAAGTCCCTGGTCTGCCTTTCTACTAACCCACAGAACTGCTCTCTTGTCAGGATTAAGTTTCAGCATCTTCACCCTCATTCAGCCCTCTACTGACTCCAAGCACTGGTTCAGAACATCGATAGCATCCTCGGAATTAGGTGGAAAAGAAAGGTAACACTGGGTATCATCTGCATATTGGTGACATTGCAGCCCGTACCTCCTGATGTCCTCTCCCAGTGGCTTCATATATGTATGTTGAATAGCATAAGGGATAAGATTGAACCCTGTGTCACCCCATGGGGCAGAGCAGGAATCTCCCAGTACTATCTTCTGACCTCCCCCCAGATAGGACTTACACCATTTAATATGGTGCTCCTTAGTACCAGTACTGAAAGGCAGCTCAGTAGGATACTATGGGTCAAAGGCTGCTGTCAGGGTCACATTCTCTCTGTCTAGTTCTCTAGAGAGGTCATCAGTGAAGGTGACCAAAACAGTCTGTGTTCCAAACCCTGGCCTGAAGCCAGATTGTATGTGACTAAAACTATTTTTAGAAGCTTTTAAAATAGTTTTTAAAAGACACTTTCTAACATGTGTACATCAAAATAGAAGGTAAACCTCTGTGTCATTTTTGTCTTGGCCACTGAGTGGCAGGAGCACAACAAAATCTGTGCCATGCATTGCAGAAGGTCCAACAAACATACAGAAAAATTATCTGAGATAACAAGCAGACTGCGTGAGGAAGTTCTTGTTTACAGGGCTATCAGTAGCATGTATTTAAATGCATTAATCTGAGGCTATTTTATAAATCATAAGACTGAATTCATTTCAGCCTTCATTCTCAGCTTTTAGGATGCATTGCTGTTATATTTCTGAGTAATCATAAGGGCTAACCTTTGTGTTGACAACAAAACATAAGAATAGTTCTAAAAGTTGGGCTTATAATATTAAGAAATCTGGGGCTGTAAACATTATTTGGGATAGAACTCTATTCTTTTTATTTCTCTTTTTTTCATCAGCTGAAATTCCCAATGTCCTTTTCTTCATAAATAAATGTATACCTCTCTTGCTTTTATCTCAGCTACATTTTACCATCAGAAGGGGATACATGAGGACAAGAACTCTCCTTTAGCTTCTTTTCTGTGATTTTAATAACTCCTTGTGACGTTTCCTTTTACCAATACAGACAACAGTTGTAGATCTAGACCAGAAACAGTCCTATTGGTGGAGTAATGGTGAGTTATTGGCAGGCAGATCTCACATCCTCTGTGGATTTCTTTTGTCTTAGCTGGCCCCCATTGGACAACAGCTTGAGTAGCTTGTTGCCACAGTAACAACATCAGAATTTCTGGGAGGTCAACATTTGTGGGTAGACATCTGTACCAAAAAAAGAAGAAGTAAACATATATATCCCAAAACATCTCAGTCTTAAGCAGGGTTGCCAACTGGCCTGGGGAGAAAATGTCCTGTCCCTTTAATAGAGGCTTAATTTGATAAAATGGGCAGTTGAAATTTTTCATGGTGTGAAGGTAAATAACATCCCATTAATTCTCTGTTAAATGGAGAAAATTCCTCTCAAATTGAGTAATTCTCCTGCAGATCATATGATAGGGTATTACTCTGTAACACTCTGCTATGCTTGAATCAAGTATTGAGTGTTCTTTTTAGACCACATCTATACTTCAGTGTTTCAGAAAGTTCAAAATCAGTTCAACCTTCATGGCTGTCAGCCACAGCTTGTCCAAGGAGTCCAGGACATTTCAGTTTCTTAATTAGAACTGCAGGCCTGTCATCTGGGGCTTCTGGAGATGAAGCCACGATAACAGTGTATTCAATAGATCTGCACTTGCTAAGACTCTTGTGATGAAAATCAGTGTTCTAAAGATAGGAGTAAGTGCTTGACTTAGTGGTGTTCTTGTAAGTGACTATGGTTTTTTTAAGCTTCCAGCATCTCAAAGCAGAATTTGATTTTTCATTCGCCCACTTCTCTTTGTTTCTTTAAAAAACAACACGTTAAAATGTAATGAAGTGATATAGTCCAAAATTTTAAAAAGCATTATTCGCGCCTCTTGTGAAAACAATGCACATCTTGGAATGTGCAGCTATGTTTGTATTTCTGTCTCATTTCTCTTTTTCTTCCAACTCTAATTTCAGCTTGATGTATTACTCAAACAATCACCCATGTTACACGTGAGCAATACCTTCTTCTGTGTACTTTACTTTTTTTAGAAATAGTAAGCAAGATCCTATAGTGACAGCTTGTATGATGAAATAATTTGTCTTTGGCTCTTGCTATATGTTCTACTCACTATATATTCTACTCGGGGAGGGGGGGGAAGTCCTCTCCACTGAGGTCATCCTTTCCAAAGATAATTTCATTAGTGCTGCATTACAATCCTCTCAGCGACAGGCATGCCTTCTGTGTGCAATGTACACTAAATGTCCTTTCACTGTTTTCTCAGATGAGGAATGAATGATTGGTAAGCACCATTAGGATTTTGCATTGCCCTTAATAATCTCCCGCAAAATCCTCATTAGCTTTGTTTGGAAATGCAGCGCTTCCAAGCTTGTGAATGCTAGAGACAACTGTGTTTCAGTTGTAAAGTAAATTGCTTCCATCCATTTTTTCCCTGCCAGCACAATCAAAACCAGCTTTATTTTCATGCTTCCTTAAGGGCACAATGATTTTTTCAGGTAGCTTCTTTCTGCAGAAATGGCCACGGGAGAAGAAATGTAAAATTGTGCTGTTGCTAATTTATACTTATGTTTTATATTTTTCTTCAGTTTGAAATACAGGCAGCTATATGCCAAGTGCTCAGGGCAGTTAGGCATAGACAGATGGATCCTGTTCCCCAAAAGCTAGATGCTAATCCCATCACAAATGTTCCCTTTTCCTTATGCCTATAATTCCCTTGCAATTAGCTAACACTCATCCTGTGAAGTACTCCCTGAAAACCAATCACATGATTCCTCATATACAATCCCACTTAACTTTACTCTCCCTTGCCCCTCCCAACAGCACCTCTGTTTCCGAGGATGAAGGCAACCTGCTTTTTTCCCCCACTGCCTCCCCTTGCTTTCCTATGCTTAGTTTCTAATGTATTTGTACTCCATGATGAGAAGAAGCATCCATCTGGCCTAGTGCAGTGGTTCCCAGCCTAGGAGCTGGGCACCCCTGGGGGGCACAGAGTTATTGCAAGTGGTGCATAAATCCATATGTGCACTAAGAATTGTCATTTTGATTTTTTGTCATTATGTATTTTCTCAGTTAACAGATACTAATAGTACAACTACTGTTGTGTGTTTGTATGTGTGAGGGGGGTGTCTGCAACTTTTTATGTTAGAAAGGTTAAAATGCTTGGGGCTCTTTAGCTTGGAGAAACGACAGCTGAGAGGTGACATGATCGAGGTTTATAAGATTATGAATGGGATTGAGCAGGTTGAGAAAGAAGTACTTTTCTCCCTTTCTCACAATACAAGAACTCGTGGGTACTCCATGAAATTGCTGAGCAGTCGGGTTAGAACAGATAAAAGGAAATACTTCTTCACCCAAAGAGTGATTAACATATGGAATTCACTGCCACAGGAAGTGGTGGCAGCTGCAAGCATGGACAGTTTCAAGAGGGAATTAGATAAACATATGGAGCAGAAGTCCATCAGTGACTATTAGCCACAGGGTATAGATGGGAACTCTCAGTCTGGGGCAGGTGATGCACTCTATTCTTGGTGCTGGAGGGGGCAGCAGTGGGAGGGCTTCTAGTGTCCTGGCCCCACTGCTGGACCTCCTGATGGCACCTGGTATATTTTGGCCGCTGTGTGACAGAGTGTTGGACTAGATGGGCCATTGGCCTGATTCAACATTGGCTTCTCTTATGTTCTTATGTTCTTATGTTAAAGGGATCCTCATACTTGAAAAGGTTGGGAACCACTGGTGTAGTGGAAGGACAAAGAAGAGGTGTCAAAAGTTTTAAGATTCCAGTGGCCTGAAAGCATCTAGTGTTGGAATTAGTAATTGCCATATCTCTTTCCTGAGGAGCTTCTTAATCTCTTTTAGGACTCTTTTCACCACAATATATTTGCCAATGTCTAAAGGGTTTCTCAGAAATAATTCTAAAGACCACTTTTAGTCTCCCTCACATCACTTCTGAATACAGAAGTGTACAGCAGTCATTATGAAATCAAGTGTGCCTTCTGATCTATCTGGGTCTAATTTCCAAACATGAAAATTCAAGTGCCATGTTTAGCACTACTTATGATAATGCTGTAAAGTGCCTCGTTCTTAACAAGGCAGCTGCTTTTCATACCAGCCTCATCACTGTGAGCTATGAAAGTGTAGCTTTTGTTTTATAGAGGGACTGTGTGGGATGCAGGGATGTGATTTTAAGCACAATTAAGTTACAGGTACATGGTAGCTGAAACTCTCCAGAAGCATCTCAGGACATATTATTTTTATATCAGTTTAATGACTGTTTTAACTGTCATGGTTTCTGCAAAAGAATTCTGGGAACTGTGGAAATGTTGGGACATCCCTATTAAAGATTCTTCCCTTCTAAGAACTCGAGTTTGGAATCTGTGATGTAAACAAGTCTTTATGGCTCCATCTTATGAATACTTACTTAGAAGTAATTTCCACTGAGGAGCACTAGCTTGCTTTCTCATGAGAATGCAGAATAGTGATTCTCAGTGGAAATTACTTCTGAGTAAGTATTCATAAGATGGAGCCATAAAGAAATGCATATATCTATACCTATGCAGACAGAGAGAAATAGGAGTTGGAAGGCTAGATTTCCCAGCTACCTTACAAAAGTCCTGCCTGGGAAAATCTTCACTTTTAAATTGTAAGCATCAAATGCCTCAAGCAGTTCTTGCAGAGGGGTATATGTGAACATTCCAAATAAAGTATTGAATTTACATGCATTATTTGATGTTTTATATCAGAAGCTAGAGAGTCTGTTGAAGAAACAGAAGAGTGACAGTGGTTTTGCTCATGCAGTTTTGGGTTTCAGAAAAATATAGTACGAGGCTAAGCAGGTCTACTCAGAATCCTGTTTAGGTTTATTCAATGGGGCTTAAGTCCAGGAAAATGTCTTTAGGATGATACTGATATTTACTCCCTTACCACCATAGTGAGCAGTGTTCTGTCTAAGCTGAGTTAGTGGGAGCTAGCTCATAGTTTTTTAGCCTCCAGCTCACACATTTTTGTCTTCGCTCAGGAGCAAACTAATTCATGCAGTAGCCAAATCATTCACTCACAATTTTAATGCCAGTAGCTCACAAAGTAGAATTTTTGCTCACAAGGCTCCACGGCTTAGAGGGAACATTGATGGTGAGTCTCTCACATAGTTTCTCTGAATAGTATGCAGAGACAAGAAGCTCCACAAGTCATGAATGAAGCTGTCTTAATATTCTGAAGTAAATTTGGCAAGCGCTTCATTCAGCTTTAACAGCAACTCTGGTAGACAGCCATTTTGGTGTAGTGGTTTGAGTGTCAGACTTAGAGATGTAAAATATCCAAAAAAGGACAACTCTCCCTTGGAGGGGGGGAAACAAATTTTTGGAAAAATTGAAATATTTCCAATACTTACTGCTTTAGCAACATAAAATGCATCCTTTATTTAGCATATAAAATTGCAATATTTGACATATTTATGGAATGTAAAAGTTATAAATGTCTTAGTTTTATACAAGCAAAATTGCAAATATATTCAATACTTGAGAGAAAACTGCATGCTGATGTATTCAGTGCTATCTTAGCACACATACCTTAATTTTTGGTATCTGGTTAGAGAGAGCGCTAAGGTGTCAATGACACTTTCAGTTTTACTCTAAGGATTTGATGCAGTTTTTGCCCCACCTCCTTCTGAACTTTTTTTACCCTCTTGTAAGATAGGGCAGTAAGCTAACCTGTGGCTAAATGTGTCACAGTAGTTTGAGGGAGAGGTGGAAAGCTCAGACACATCAGGTCAAAAGGACAACAGAAAGTATGAAGCAGCTAAGAAGCTATGGAAGCCCTGCACACTCCCCTCCTGAAGATTAGGTATGCTTCTAGGTGCAGAACTGTATTTTGGATTTTAACAGCCGTATAGGTCTAAAGCATACCCACCTTGTCATTAAAAGCATTTCACTCATTCTGAAATTCTAAAAGATAATATATTTCATAGGATTTTTTTTTTCAATACTCCCCCCAAATTTTCAATTTTTTAGTAGGAAAAATTGAAAAAAAAGTCTTGGGAGGGGGAAACGCGTTATTTGTATCCAGGCCTTCACATCTCTAGTCAGACTAGGACCAGGGTAGCCTGGGTTCAAAACCTTACTCAGCCAAGTAGCTCATTAGGTGACCTTGGGCCAGTCCTGCCTCACAAGGTTTTTTTTTGTGAGGATGAGGGGAAAGGTATGCTGCCTTGGACTCCTTGGAAAAAGGATTGACCTTTTTTTTTTTAAGCTCCCATACTAAGATAGCATTGAATAATTTTCGTGCCAGTTTTTTCTGTGTTACATTTTAATCTCTTATTGTTCAAAGTTTAAGCCCTCCAATTTAATTCCCTGTTCTGTATAGTTTCCCACATATGGGTTTAGCCTGGGGCATGAGTGACTATGTGATAAGGATACTTGTTATCAAGAACCTACAGAGGTAAACATTAAACAGTGAACATAGCACATCTAAGTCATTAGTGAAATGGCCAGCAATGACCACAATACTAAAGCTCAAAGAGAACTGCAACAAGCCTGTAAGTATTTTTTCAAGACTTTCCTTAGTTTTTCAATGCTGGTACTAAGGATTTATTAGGGGAAAGAAATGGTATGAGGCAGTACTGGATACCAAGAGAACTTCATGTCTGGAACTGGTTCTCTGACGGCTGTTTCAGACATAATTCATTACCTGATGTTTCAGGAGTTGGGGTTTTTTTAGTAGTGACTGATTTTGTGTGTGTGTGTGTGTGTGTGTGTGTGTGTGTGTGTGTGTGAGAGAGAGAGAGAGAGAGAGAGAGAGAGAGAGAGAGAGAGAGAGAGAGAGAGAGAGAGAGAGAGAGCTGCTCCATAAGCAGAAGGCATAACTTCTGCCATATTACTGCTGGATAATCCACATTATTAAAAACTCCATCCACTCGCCACAGTTGATGCAATATGATGGAAAGGACTCTGTGTACTTTTGTGGGGGAATCATATTTTGTTCTTTTCACTGAGGGAGGCTAAAAATCTGAAATGCACATCACAGAGGAAAAACCAGCCTTGATCCCTCACTTCCTGTCACTTCCACAGAAGCAGTGAAGTGACACGTTTTATTTTGCGTTGAGGTGGGATGGTTTTGTTCTTTTCGAGTGAATAATTAATAGCCATGGCAGTGCTTCAGCATTGCAGGGCTTCTGCTAGAAAACATCTATTACTGAGCAGAGGTGGTTTACTTAGTGGTAGAAAGGTGAGCAGAATGACAATGAGAAATTGAGGGAAAGGAATCACTCAGTCTAATCCTTACTTGGTGCAAAGCGGGGCTGTGCTGCTGCGCGCGAGTCTGTGAAGAACGTCGCTCCAATGTAATATCTGTCCCTTGATAAATCAGACCCGAAGGCACCTGCTGTGTGCATAGAACTGGCTCAACAAACCAGATAATGTGGCCATCTTGTGAAGGTCTGGCAAACAAAAGAGTCAATGAACTGAAATAATGTAGGAATTAATGTCAAAGGAAACAGTTCTGTTCAAACAATGCCCAGGATGGTTTCACTTAATAATTTTTATTGGTATGCTGTCTAATGTTTTAACATAGATTTGATTCCTTGATAACAGAGGAAAATAAATGTTGGTATGAAGATTATTTTCCTAAACACTTCGCTCTTGTTCTTATGAGCACTAAAAGGAGCCCAGCTTTAATACTGACGCCCGAGCCAGAATCTAGAAGATTTTTGCCTTGTAATATTGATTGACCCAAAGAGGGATTTCAGTGAGACGCACCAAATGCTATTTCGACTTTGGGGTAGGAAACCAACAGAGGCAGAGGCCCTGGGCAGCTGACAACAGGGTTCAAACAAGCCAGGGGACTTCCTTCCCTGCACAGAATCTCATACAACCTCACTACAGCACCGAAGCCTGTTTTGGTTGTTGATTCAGAGTTACTAGCTTGAGTTAAATATCTGCATTCAAAGATTAAAAAGAAAAAGATAAGATGCAGCATGTCAGTAGCTGTCAGGATCAGGTAGGACTGAGCCCAGTTAGCCCAGCTTACTTGGGCAAGAAGCTGAAATGGTTTGGCCTGAGGAAGGCAGTGAGATCAGGGGCAAACAGATCGTCATGCCTGATGAGCTGTCAGGAGGGCCAGAGGCTGGAGGTATGACTGAGCATCAACAGAATCTTAAAATCCCATAAACAGGTGGTGTAAAGCCAAATCCCCCAGTCTGGGGGAGGGGCAGGATAAAAATCTAAATAAATAAATAAATCCTTTGACATTAAGCAAGGTACTAGGACTGAGGCCCAATCTGCATCTAGCGTTTGCTCCGCTGTTTTACCAAACCCACGCTGGAACAGAAATTCCCCTCTACATTGCATGCCGCTTTCACACTGATTAATTGTCAGATTTTATGACAGTGTCCAGACTGCATGCCACTTTCACTTTGTTTGATCTCTCAGTTTTATGATAGCCATCTGCATAGATTATAATGGCTATTCAGGGGTGAGTCTGCGGTCAGTATAGTGTTGGCCCGGGATATTTTTGAATGTGGTTTTGAGCCATATCTTTTTCTGTTTCAGTTTGGGTTTGGAAAAACAGCGGAGCAAATGCTGGATGCAGATTGGGCCTGAGGAACCGAGTCAGAGGCAGAGCTTAGCTCTTGCCCTGCCCTGATTTGCTCACTCACAGAGCTAAAAGGAGGGATACCTTTCTAAGCACATTGTCTTCAGTGTAGTTAGAAGGGTATAACTTCGTTTAGGATTGCTCTGTTTAGGATGCAGTTCTCAGAGTGGCCACCCTGGGGAATGGGGCTGAGGCTCCCTTCGGGCTCATGCTCACCTGTGGCTGTGGTGGCCCAGAGTATAGGGATGCCAGCCTCTAGGTGAGACCTGGGGATCCCCCAGAATTTCAACTCATCTCTAGACTACAGAGATCAGCTCCCCTGGAGAAAATGGATGCTTTGGAGAGTGGACTCTATGGCATTGTACCCCAGTGAGGTCCCTGTCCTCCCCAAGTGCCACCCCCAAATCTCCAGTAGTTTCCCAACCTGGAGTTGGCAACTCTATGCCCCAATCCCCCACCGGTGGCCTGGGTACCGGGCAACCCTACTCAGGAAGTCAGGCACTAAGCCCTGGCTCCCAAAATCCTAGATTAGAAACTCCTGGCACTTTATGGTAACAGGGACTGAGATATATAACAAATTCTTAGATTTAAAAAGAAGAATCCTAAATTAATTACCAGTGGGAAACTTATGAAACCAGTACCACAACCAGCCACAAAAAGCTGCATTAGAAGCATTAGCCTGATTTTGTTAATACTAATGGAAACACTTACAGCCCATCTGTACGTGAGAGGTATGTTTACAATATGGTTCAAACTTTGTTTGCAAGAGAGAATCCAGTGAATAATGCAGCTGTGTAGACTCTAGGCGGAACTGGCATAGACTTTCATCACAGCAAGAACAGTGCCTGGCTGTAAGGATTCAGGATAAAAATGGGGGGAAAAAATAACTAGATAGCACTGTATCTGTAATAATTAAAGTAGCATTCTTTGTGTCCCAGGATGGTAAGAAAACAGCTTTCTGAAAGATGCTTAATATGTATGTAAAATATCATTTTGGGAAGTAAATAATTTATTAGACTGGCTTTCCATATAATACTCCACTTTATACCACATGGATAGAATATCTTTTAAGGAATTAGACTGACAAGTCAGGAGTGTCTGTTCCCATAATTAGACACAAGGGAGATCTCTATTGCTGTTTTGTAAGCTGCAGCCGAGTCTCTTTTGCATTTTTTAAAACTTAATTTACATGTGTTTGTTTTACAGGCTTGCAAAGATTTTGCGAAGATATTGAGATGATGATTGGATTCCAGCCAAGCAAATTCTGGAGGGTCTGTTGGGCATTTGTGACCCCAACTATTTTAACCGTAAGGATTCAGCGAGTGGGGAGAGGAGGAGGGAGGGGTGCCCTGGAACACATCTGCCATTGCTCAGTGCCATTGCTCAATGCATTAGCAGCCACAATGGCTATTAATTAAATCTGCTGTTCCTTAAAATAAAAAAATAGCAATGTTGAAACCTAAATGTTTAAAATACAATTGGCATAAATAACCTCAGTTTTCAGGTGCTGGACCTGTCCCGGCATAATCTTTCTTCATTCTTCTTTGGATACCTTACACTCAGATCCTTGGCTTCTGAGTTTCCATGTTTTATGTATTTGAACAACCTATGCAATTCTTGTCTAGCAGCTGTTCTAAGATAGGCTGAGGAGGATGAAGGATACTAGGAAGTTTTTCAGCCCCACTGAAACCATGATTTTTGCTGTGTTCCTGATAATAAAAAATTATTGTATGGCATTGTGTGTGCGGTATAGCCAGGAGATCCTAAGATTGTCTGGCTGCCTGAAGCACTAGCTCTTTTTTTAGCGTTATGCACCACTAGGTGGTGAGCTAGATTTATTTTTTGGGCTGCAAGAGCTGGGACTGACCCAACGTCACGCAGCTGGCTTCATGTGGCGGAGTGCAGAATCGAACCCAGTTCTCCGGATCGGGCTGCCGTGAGAGTGGGTTCAGCACACTGTACCTGACACTCTCACCTCTTGATAAATGAGATTACATAGTGTGCCAATATTCATTGGACAAGGTGTGAAAGTATATAGAAAACGACAAACTTCCATTCCTCTTTTTTGCATGTAGGGCTCTTGATAGGTGCTTTTGGGTCTCTTTTCCTGGCACCCCGGAAGGGTGGGAGCTGGGTTTCCTAGCAACAACCTGAGTTTGTGCTTAGATCTTAGGAGAGATCATGTTCCTCATATGCAGATGTGTGGTAAGAAGCTACACAGGATAAGGCCTTTGCCGTAGTGGTACCAAGATTCTAGAATTCCCTCCCTCTGCGAGGTTTTTCTTGCATCTTTTCTTCTAGCCTTCCCAATATTGGCTAAGCCAGCTCAGTTTAGGCAGGCTTTTGGAGTGACTTAACTCTGATTTCTCTGGTGTACTGCTGACTTGGCCTTTTGGTGGCTTATTAGTGGGTGGGGTTTTTTGGAGGGGTGTGATTTTTATTAACTTGTTTCCCCCCCCAGTTCTGCTCTTTTAAAACATTTTATTGATGTATTTCATGTTCTTGATTATTTATAATGTTTTTATGATTGCTAGCCACTTGAAGGGTTCCATGACCAAAAACTGAGGTGGAAGCATTTTAACCAGTAAACAGAGAAAACAAAATGTTTTATTTATCAGTGATGGCTTGGAGCTCTTTTCAGTATGAGAGAAATACTTTCATCTTTCTTAGAAATTACACCATATTGAGAGTGGGTGGAGCAATCTCATGCCAAGGACTTATTTCTCCAGGGAAGGTTTTTCTCTTAATCAAGTTTGCTGAAGTTGAGCCATTGCAACAAACTGTTCTTCCTTGGCTTTACTTCCCTGTGCACAACCTATGTATTTTATTACAAGGCATAAGATACTTTCTACCAAGAATCTCTGACAACCTAGTTGCAGATGCATCCTATTGCCACTAGGTGTCAGCATTTCTCTTGGCGTTTTCTTTCCTTCTTTCCTTCTTTCGAGGGCATTCAGAGCATTTGTGGGATTTGGGGCAGAAGGGGAGGGAAAGGGTACATCATTTTTCTAGAGCAATCAAGATCAGTGTATAAACTGCTGGCTAATATTGCATCCATATTACCAGTTTTTAAACATATGGAACAAAGTTATTAGTTATACAAATACCCATTCTTCCAGAGTTATCTCTTATTTCACTGCAATTTTTAACTTAGCTGTGTTAAGGGGGGGGGAAATCTGTTACATGTGTTTATTTTAAAACATGAGCAATTTTCAAATTCTAAAGGCAGAACAGAACAACCATATGTTCAAAAAGCCTGGGATATTAATTCCGAAGCAAGGCATACCCACACTTCCTTCTGAGCGTGACCCTATGCCATTATGTTTTCTTAGCATCTGTTATTGGCAGTGAGATAAAAGGATCTTTCATCCCTTTCCCTCCCATCTTTTCAGCTGACTGAAAATAGGGCATTTTTAACCCTTTATGATCAAGAGTTAGTATCTGTGTCTTTCCAGATGGAAGGTGTACAACTATTGTGCTAAGATTCTATACGTAACTATTTTTTTAAATCAATCTAAGCATTGCTACAGAAGTGAGAGCTCGGAGCACGATTTGGGGAGCGCCTTGGGAGCATTAACACTCAGAAAGGTGTACGCAGATATTTCAGAGCAAATATGATTATTCCTCATAGCATTTATAGAGATGCATCTTTTTAATATCTCTACAGGCAGCCTTTGAACTTTATAGGAACCTCTTCTCTTCCCTTTCCCCCGTCCATCAAAACAGATCGCTTCTGCTGAAAGCTATTATTGGGCAAAAGGCATCAAGGGTAGGGTGAAAGTAAAGCACTTGGTTTAGCTTATGAGTTGTTAAATAATGAAAGTCTGGACAACTCTGACCTTCCCTGTGGAAACAGATAACGAAGTGAAATTGTGGAAATTGAAGTAGACTAAAAAGGCTTTGCAATTCCCCCAACCCCTTCATGGAAGCATATATAGACTCCATTTTATCCTAACAGTGTTGCGAGGTAGGCTAAGTGAGACAGTGACTGGCACCAGGTCACCCACTGGACTTTATGAATTAACAGGGATTTGTTCTCAGCTATTCCTAGTCTCGGGAGCTGCGGGGGCTCAGTGGTTAAGATGCTAAACTGCAGGCTGGAAGGTCAGTAGTTCAGCAGTTCGAGACCCGAGTGCTGCATGACGGAGTGAGCGCCTGTCTCTGGTTCCAGCTCCTGCCAACCTAAGCAGTTCGAAAGCAAGAAATTGCAAGTAGATAAATAGGTACCGCTTGGGTGGGAAGGTAACAGCGTTCTGTGCACCTTGGCATCTAGTCACGCCAGCTGCATGACCACGGAGGTGTCTTCAGACAGCGCTGGCTCTTCGGCTTGGAAACGGAGATGAGCACTGCATCCCTAGAGTCGGATTCGACTGGCTTTCGAGCAAGGGAAACCTTTACCTTTACCTATTCCTAGTGTCAGCCCACGATACTAACACATTGGCTCTTGTTAAACGACACATTAGCGTATTATCTTGGGCCCTCGATAGAGCTGCCGGATCACAAAGAAAGCCTGCCCATCGCTTTAAAAGTCCCAGGGCAGCCACAGAACAGTCAGTGACCGGGCCACCCATGTCTTTAGCCTCCCCCCCTCCTTTGTGCCCTGCTGTAACAGACACAGCTCTGGGTCAGCCACCCCTGCATCCACGCAGGGAGAGTCGGGAAGCTTGGCAGGCATCGCAGAGGCCTCCAGGGAGCTCCTGGCCCTCTGCTGTTGATGGGCGTGAGAGAACAAATGAGTCAGCTTGGGATGCTGTCTCTGCGATGCTGCCTGCCTGCCATCTGCCTGCCACCGACAATCTTCAGTAGCAACCAAGAAGTGGCACATGGCAGCTATTTTGAATTTTTCAGGCCATAGTCAGAGAAAACAGCTTCTGCTGCTGGGGCAAGCTTGTCCCCCCCCACTCCTGATCCCCGCAATCTCTTTAAACAGGGTAAAACACACACACACGAAAGAAAGAAAGAAAGAAAGAAAGCACACAGCACGAAAGAAAGAAAGAAAGAAAGAAAGAAAGAAAGAAAGAAAGAAAGAAAGAAAGAAAATAATTCAAAATAAATGGGCTAGAGAAAAAATGACTTTTCTTCTCTTGTCCACATATAGAAGAGGAAAGTCGAACAAATGCCCCCAAATCATCTGAGACCCTCCCCCCACCCCGGTTGGTGGTCCTGCATGAAGTGCAGCAGTTGTGTGTATTCCTTGCACATCCGTTTTCTTTTAAATCAGCAGGTTTAGGGAGGGGTGTGTGGTGGTGGTGATGGTGATGGTGAGGCAGAGGCTTCTTTATCAATTTCCCTCCAGCATTTCCCCACTCAAAATTACATTTTCAAGCACTGGGGGGGGGGAGGATGGACGAATGTGTGTCATTTTTATGATGTCACAGCACAATGTATGGGATTCTGGGTAATGGGAAAATATTTGCCACTGACGGTTGAAAACAACGAGTTGCACTCTGTAGAAACAGACAGGACATCTGCATCTTTCTTGCTTGTTGTGGCCTCCATTGAAATGAATATCTGATGTATTTGAATGGTTAAGATGATAGTTCAAATTGATCTACATCTCCTGGAATACAACCAGTCATTTGTACATTGGCCTTTGTGGCAACACTGCTATAAATCTTCAGCATGCAATTATTGTATACATAGGCAGTTCACGGACATTACTGAATTATGCTCAAACATAAGCAGATGCATTGCTCTTTATGCAATAAGTGCAATGAGCTAACAAGATAATTGCATTAAGCTATACTGCCAGTAGACTGTGTAATAAAACTTATCCGAGGAACAAGATCCTGGGATCATTGTTCATGTAAATCTAACTTGGTTTCATTGATTTCTGTGGAATTCTGCTGGAGTTACAGTGGTGCTACAGAGCTTGAAAGATGTCGATGCACATATTAATTGTATTTGTATGGTTGTATGCTTTTATCCATATTCATGTATAAATACATACACTTTTTATATAAATCATATTGCCAGTACATATGAATATGGTAATGTACCCACAGCTAACATGTGTATGTTCATATGTGTTCTTTTACCAGTTCATCCTTTGCTTCAGCTTCTATCAGTGGGAACCAATGACTTATGGCAGCTATCACTACCCCGGATGGTCTATGGTACTTGGATGGCTGATGTTGGCTTGTTCTGTTATCTGGATCCCAATTATGTTTGTGATAAAAATGCACATAGCTCCAGGCAGCTTTATTGAGGTAAATCTTACCCTTCCTCTGTTTTTAGTGTATAAGATATAGTTCACAGTCTCTTGCCCAATTTCAGAAAAGGGGGAACGTGTTTAGGTTACAAAACATAACATCTTCAGGTTGCAGAATGGGCATGACTGAACGGTATATGTTGAAACCAGATGTTGGGTGAGATGTCCTGGAGGATGGCTGTTGGGTTTGGTGCAGACAGTGCCAGAGAACAAAATCTCACTTGGTGCTCCGGCACCACTCCTACCTGCATGACTTGGGTAAGTAAAGACATGTCGGTCCACACGGGGAAAGCCCACTGTGCAGCTCCTCCCCACTTCAAGGCCACCTTTCAGCAACACTGGTTTGGGGAGAAGGGACGGCATGTTGCTCTCCCCGTGTAGCCCAGAGCTTCTCAAGTCACCCCTGGCATTGTAGCCAGGAGCAGTACTGCACTTGCCCCCATGCTGCTGGGGGTAATATGAGACTTTGCGGTCACAGTGAATGTAAGAATTTTAACCACAGGAAACTGATCAAGAGAGCGGATTCAGGTCAAGGCAAAATTCCACTGACTGAGCCTCTTAGAAGTGATTCTGCTTAAAGTTTTAAGGGTGGTTGCATATGCATTCAGTGCACATCTGACCTCCACAGTCTACATGCCCTGCATGTCTACACTGTAGGTGGGAACAAGTTCACAGACCTTTCCCCCCTTTATATTGCTTATCTATGTGTGTTTTGCATTTGAAATCTTATTCTAATAAAGCAATTGCTTTTATTCCTCCAGTAGTGAGGTTTGCATTAGCTATGGAACTGCAGAGATCTGTGCACAAGGACAGCTCAGAATATCGAGAGTCGACATCAGTATGCATAGAGGAGAGTTTTGAGGAGAATTTTTAGTTGCAAATTAACTTCAGCCCTACTCAAACTATTAGCATAAGTGCTGGCAGACAGGATGTGATTTTGATCTTCACTCTAAAAATAACATTTTGATTTGGGCTATTTACTTAGTGCATTTTTATTCTTCCTTGTATCAAAGGAACACAGGACAAAATGCACAGTTTCCCCTCCTCCTTTTTTCTCTCACAACTGCTCTGTGAGGAAGGCTGAGAGAGAAAGCCTTGTGAATTTCATAACAAGCAGGGATTTCAACTGGTGTCTCCCTGGTTCTGTTCTAACCACATCACACTGGATCACTGCTGTTGGCACTTTACCCCTAGAGCACTAATACTGGTGACAGATGGTAGGGTTTTTCCCCCCAACCAACCCAAAAAGAATACACACTGTAGGGGATTTAGGATCAAGTATTACTAGAGCAAAGAAAGAGACATTAGACATGGTTCATCTTACCTGATGAAGTGAGTTGACAGTCCAGGGGTCATTTCGTAGAAAAAGAGGCGCAGGAGCTCATTAGCATAACTCATTAGCATAACTTATTTGCATATGCCACACCCCCTGACATCACCAGAAGTGTGTCAGAAGGGGAAGTCCAATGGGGCTTATTCCCAAAGAAACACACCCTGCTTAGTCTCAGCATCTTTTCCTTTCTCCTAAGCCTCCCCCCCCCACTTCTTCTTCCCTTCCTATACCATGGGGAGTCTGGGCTTGGAAACAGACTCCCCTGCTTTTTCATTCTACCTTTTGAACCCAGAGTCCTGACAGCTTCTAGTTGTCCCCAGTCAAATCTGGTGTCGGACGTGAGGTTTTAACGAGTTTAACCCCTTGTCACAAATCTTTTAAGGTTCTCTTTCCCTCCAGCTACTACCCCCTTTCATTCTTTAGAAGATTCCCGCCCCCTTTAAAAAGGGGTTTGGGAAAACCTCCAGCCCTCAAGAAATAGAGAAGGGAATCCTTTTTGGCTTCAATTCGAAAGGAAAAAAATAACCTAGGAGGGGCCCGGCTCTTTTCTATTTAAACACACAGTTTATTTGGCTGGAGACTAATTGGGCAAAACACTGGTGCGGCTTTTTGGACTGTAGCCCTTCTAGGTCCACGGAGAGCATCTCTGCAACTCGATGTTACTTTCCCAATGATTTTTTTTTAATTTAATGAAGCCTGCAATTTGCAAGACAGGATGGTGGAGGAGGAAATCATTTTTATCAGGCTGTGGGTAGGTAGGCAAAGGAGAATGGGGGAAACCACGTACATTCGGGGCAGACTTCAGAAACAGGCTCATATCCTTTCCCTAATTGTTTTATTAGAGGGATGAGATTAATACTAAATCTCCGTGTGAACAGCATTCCCTGGAGAAAGACTTTTCCCTCTTCCTCTGGCTGGAAGGAACTTGAGGGGCTCAGCAGTAGAAAACACACACACAAACCCACCTCCACAGTAGGAGCCCACAGAAGGGTGCAGAGCCAACGCTGACGAGGGAGACAAAGGAAGCAGCCTTCCTCCCCGTCTCTGGCTGGCACTTGAAGGGCTCCAGCAGCAACACACACACTAACTCACCTCTGCAGCAGACACCTGCAGAACGGCACTGAGGCAATGCTGCCAAGGGAGAGAAAGGGGGCAGCCTCCCCCTCCCCCTCTGGCTGGAAGGAACTTGAAGAGCTCCAGAAGCAGAAAACACACACACACCTCAGCAAGCAGGAGCCCACAGAAGGGCGCCGAGGCAATGCTGCAGAGGGAGAGAAAGGGGGCAGTCTTCCTCCCCATCTCTGGCTAGAACTTGAAGGGCTCCAGCAGCAACACACACACAAGCCCAGCTACACGTGCTGCCTCACGCTCCTGCTGGGAGCTGGGGGCGGGACTTGCTGCTGCCTGTGCTTCTAACTGGCGGAGCTCCGCTCCAGCACGCTCCGGGCCCAAATGACCCCTGGTTGACGCTATTCCGAGGCTTGTAGTACCCTCCCTTCCTTGCCTCTCACCCCATTTCTCTTTCAAGTTGGTAACTAATTTTCTTGCCCTCTAATCTTGGAACTGACTTATTAGCCAAAGTATGGCATCCTTACTTTGAAACCGTAGTGCCAAAGCAGTACCGAAAACATTCTGTCTTGTTTTACAGGAATTTATTTCTCTACAGAAGTTATTTCATTTTCGGCACACAATTTCCTGAGCTATTCAGTTCATTAGAGTTCATTTGGGAGGCAAAGGCTGCAAACTGGTAATTAAGCAGAAATTAAAATAACTGATATGGAGGCTTGATTCCCTTTAATAGGTAATAAACATATAATTGTTCCCTCTTAAACCATCAGAAATATGTTTTCTTTCCCTGTTTCTCTATACAATGCCCCAATCAAATTATATTTTTCAGCAAAAAAACCCCAAAAAACCAGTGGCAAGATGAACAAGATTTTCATTGTTTATACCTCTGCAGAGTTAACACACTGTCCCCTCCCTCCTCCATAAACTGAAGTAAAATTATTTGTGATCTGATAATTAAAAATCTTTCTTCACTCCCAGCAATGAATTACTTTCTGGTCATCTGTATACTTTTGGGAAATTTGCTAAACAAAAATCCAATTATTTTGATGCAGCAACCCACTGCTCAGACAATTGGGCTAAATAATTGAGCACATGTCCTTTGCTATGTGAGCTTGGTGATTGGTGGCCATGATTGTGAATTGTTTTTCTGTTGCCAATTGGAGGACTAAAGAGACAGAGAGAGAAGGGCAACACCAGATAATGAAAATCTGGACACTTTATCCTCTACTAATCTTGCATATGTGTAGAAAACAAACACTGAACAGCAGAGTATTTTAACATTTCCTTGTGGAGTAACTACTATAACAAATTTCAGCTGACCATGATCCACTTTTGCAACTGAACCCCCCCCTATTATTTTGTTGTTTGTGATTTCAGAGGCTCAAATTGGTCTGCTCTCCACAACCAGACTGGGGGCCATTTTTGGCTAAACACCGTGGTGACCGCTACCAGAATATGATAGACCCACTGGGAACATCGTCCCTTGGACTTAAACTGCCACCGAAAGATTTTGAACTGGGGAGCCAGTGCTAGTAATTCCCGTACAGTGTGGCCACATTGTACAGTTATTCCTTTGAGCTTTCTTTCTTTCATGGTCCCTTTTTATTCTTTTTCACAGTGCCTGAAAGTGGTTGCTTAGGAAGTAGGAGTTATTGTTGCATGCTTATAGTGAAGAACTACAGTGACCACTTTAAGTACTGGGTTTTGGTTTGGTGTATGTTCACACACATACATAGTGGTGTCCAGGAAGAATTAGCTCCAGTGTGAAACAATGACAATGAGTCAGTTGCACAGGGAAATTGCTTCAGTCAGTGCTGGGCCAATTCTGCTCTTAACGACTAATTCACATAATTTACTTTTATTTGGTACAGCCACAGGGATGGGTTGTAAGTTTCTGGCTCCATATCTGGGCATCCCATGAGCATTGCCTCTGGTCCAGCTGTGTTAAGGGACAAGGTGGCTGGCAACTGTATGTAGTATTCAGCAGATCGCTAGATGGGGGCTATAGCCATAGCTTTTCATCTCATTGTTGGAGTCCAAAAATCTGATTTGCATCACAGAATCACTCAGGCATAGGTGTTACTGCAGTCTGTTTCATGACATGCAAAAAAACCCCCAATAAATGCAGGACTATGGTGGTAGTGGGCAAGTGGCTAGGTTTCCCCTTAGGGGATACAAAGCTGCAACAATTTGTTTACCTGCCCTGTGCTCATTGATTTTAAAGGAGATTAAATTGGGCCCTGAGGGGCCATCGGGGAGCAGATGTCTTGATGTGTAAAACTATCCAATGACAACAACCAATTGATCGGGCAACCATCTGGGCAAATATATTCCGTATCCCCAAGTTTCAGCAAACACAATTGCTTAAAGGAACTGCTTAAATTCTGGATATACAGATAGGATAAACTGCCTTATGCCTTACAGGCTATTTCCTGTTAACCCACTGCTACCAAGCCTGACTGTTAGCAAATATGGAACCCAGTCTTACAGGCCAAAGTCTTTCCCAACCCACAGTCCTTTTCCCTGAAGATGCTGTTGTTTGAATCTGAAACATCATATGTGGAAAAGTGCTGCCCTTTTACTGAACAATCCCGCGCCCCCCTTTTCTGCATCCTGAAATCATCAGGACAATCACACAAACAAAAATGAGATGCTGGTCATATAAAACAAGAGATTACTGCAGGAAGCAGCTCAGAGCTGTGTATGATATATGGGACTAGATTCCTACCTCTGTAAAGCTAGATAGAAAATGGAGGATCGAGTATTTTTATACCATAGGAGCTGAGTGTGGCCCAGTGATTCTGCCAACATGTCTTCCATTCGAGAGCTGCTAGTTACATTGGCACAAGTTGTTCTGCTTTGTAACACGAGCAAGAAGGCAGCCTCTCAATACAGGGCACTAATATAATATGATACTTGGCAGTTCTGTAGAGAGAGATTAATGAGCCTTTCAGGCTCTCTTAAAGGTGTGAGGTGGGGGGGGAAGAGAAGAGCACGGTGGAATGAGCGGTATGAAACAAAGCTGTATCTGTTTTGAAATCTTATGTGAAAGAGTGCCAAACAAAGGCAGATGGGCACCACTGTCTTAATTAATTTCATGCATTTAGTTAATAATCTGCTAGGTTTTCTTTTTCATTAAATGCTTCAGTTCATCCTTACGTCTTCATTTCATTGATAAACTGAGGGGGAAAATGCAAGTCCTCTTTTAAGTCCCAATCATGTTTTCCATGCTTTCTTCACTTGGTTTATAATAATTTCTTCTCAAGAAGCCATCATATAATTTGTGCCTAATTTTATATTCTTCTGGTAGTAGAATCTCCTAGCTTCCACATGCAAAATACACGTTCAGCTATGTGATACGCCCCTGCTTTTTTCTTACAAAGTTCTTTATACAGCCTTTCAGTGTTTCCTTCTGTTTCAGGCAGCAGGGTGGGCGAAATAACTGAACCCTGAAGTTAGTCTATATAGTTATTGTTGTTGTTGTTATTATATCTGTGTATACTTTTGTAAAGACAGATTCTTCCTCCAAACAATAATCTGAGGTGTACATACTTTGCCTTTACTCCCCTTCCTCCTCTGCATTTCATGGTCATTTCGAAATCATAAACCACCAACTCACGTTGCAAAGGAAACGGGGACAGTGTAAAACAAGAGAGAGCAAGAGTTTAGCTGCTTGGCACATCACTCATCAACAATGCTGCATTATGTTACTTGCATGTGCTACGCTCCATAGCATTGCACTGTGCACAGTGATATATGAATATTAACCTTAAATAGTTTTTAATCTAACACGTAGGCTGAAAGTACAGCTTGTGAGAATACATTCAACAACCTCCATAGAAGTAACCCGTTTATTATAAATGCACTATACATGAGGAAGAAAAACATGTCTTCAATAATTGGCAAAACTGTAACTTTTAGCATCCTCTTGTATCCTATACACGCATATATGAGGTTTTAAAAAGTGATCCGTGTTCATGTAGTGTGTACTAGTGCTGTTATATGTCCCTGTAAAATACCTTAGCGACCAGTGTAGAGATGGTGAGTTTTAGAGTAGTTTTGCTTGTTTCTTTCCTCCTTCCCGGTGTTTGTAGTAACCAATCTAACTATACTTCCTTTTAGGAGACTGTCTATATCATAGCCTTCCTTTTGTCTGTCTGTCTTCACATTACAGGGTCTCAGGTAAATCTTGAGTTAAAAAAAAAAGCTGTGTCTTGTAGATGTGCCGTTTTCATCCTATTGGGGAAAAAAATGCAAATTTTTTAAAAATGCAAACAAAAATTACTAAACTTTGATGTACTTACAAATATTACATCTATCTATCTATCTATATTTATTTTGTGAGTGTGTGTGTGTGTGTATATACACACACATACATACATATATATATACACACACATACATACATATACATATAAATAAAAACTAAGGGCCTGATCCAGCCAAAGTTAAGTGTTTTTCCAGATCCCATTACTTCAATGGGTGATTTATAAACATGCTAAAACATTACTTATTGAACAGCATGGGAGTTAAATGTGCTTAACTTTGGCTGGATGGTACCCTTCATCATTTTGCTGAACTTTCTCTTACACGAGGCAAATAGCATTGCCAGTTCTTTGCTGCTGTTGGATGACTGTCAGTCTTTTGGCAGCCAACATGAAGCACAATTAACTTGCCATCAAATTAAATGGAAAATAGATTTTTAAATGTTCTGTCAGCGCCCCCCCCCATTAGGTAAGCAAAATCTGCTGGGATATTCTCCAAAACTGCTCCAATGAAATGAATGGGATTTGTCCATTATTATTCAACAGGACTGGACAGGCTAAGTTTCAGCATGTTGTGGCCTCTGGGAGTCTTCAACGGTCCTCATGTAGCTTGAAGTGTCAGGACTGTACAAGTCCCACAAGCTTACAAGCATCCCCTGAGTGCTGGAGGCACTTTTGCCAGCTGATGTAGTAGGGGATCTGCTATTCCACATTTGTACTGGGATTTATTTTTATGTCTGAGCCATGCTTTAAAGAGCCACCTCTAGCTCTTGGCATAATGACATTTCATAAACATGAGCTGGAAATTAGCTTTTGCAAACATCCATAGCTGGGGAATAAAAATCTGTTGCAAGGTGAATGATGAACATTCTTTTGCAACTGAAGTGGTGGGGGGAAAGGCCATAATACAACCTAGTAATATTCTGCTTGTATTTATTGTATTGGGTAATTGTCCCCGTTTTGTTTTAAATCTGCTTTTATTTTAGTAACTCAGCCTACATTCAGCTACTGAAGAGATTACATTTCTGCAGTGCTTAAATAATTTATTATATTATTTTTAAACCTTATTAGTCAGCTACCCTGCTAAAATAGCACTCAATGCAACAAGCAAAGGACACTAAAACAGTAAAACATTATCAAAGAAAACAAACAATTAAAAAGGTAATTGCCGTCTCCCCCCTCCCAATTTTACTTTAAGGGAAAGTCACAGATCTTTAGAGTAGATTCTGTTATTACTTCCAAGCCTTACTGGAGGAAAATTCAACTTTTACATAACCCAAATATAAGGTTGTAGTATTTGCAGTTCAGATTCCCATGTGTGCACTGACTTCCCATTCTCTTCTATATGTGAAAAACCCATGTATTTCTGAACTTTCCTTGTTCCAAGTTCCGTTTTCCTTGTTCCAAGTTCTTTGCTTATCACATAAAATAGTGGAACTTCTAGCAATCATGGTGATTAACAGGAACCACTGCAATGTATATATGAACAGGAGTGTACTTACTAAGATTTAATACAACTGGGTCACAATCCAACCAAATCAAAGCTAATTTTAACTGGAAAATTAAGTAATGCTTATTTCTTTCCATTTAAACTTAACTTGGGATAGATTGTGATCTTTATCTTTCCTAGTTGCTTTTAAAAAGAAACTGCAGATTATGGCTTTGGTCCCCCACTTTCCCCAGGAGTGTATGTGTGGAAGTTCCAAGGCTATTTACTGATGTATTATTTATTTTCAAAATGTATACCCTGTCTTTTGGCCCTTATCAGTGTCACTAAGGCAGCTAACATCTTAAAAACGTATTAAAAGCACATCTTAAAAACCATTAAGACTAAACAAGAACACATCATCCAAAGAACTAAAACCAAGGTAAAATCCACATGTGGTGGTGGAAAGTGCCGCCAAGTCACAGCCAACTTATGGCAACTCCATAGGGCTTCCAAGGCAAGAGACATTCAGAGATGGTTTGCCATTGCCTGCCCCTGTGTAGAGACCCTGGACTTCCTTGGAGATCTCCCATCCAAATACCAACCAGGTCCAATTCTACTTAACTCCTGAGATCTCACAAGATCAGGCTAGCTTGGGCCATCCAGGTCAGGGCAAAATCCACATACAATACAATAAAATACACATACATAAAAACAACAATTAAAGGGCAGGAAGGAGGGATCACTGAGGGAACACCAGATGAAACAAAAATGTCTTCATCCACTGACAGATGAGGGGGAGGGGGAACAACCCAAGACAGATAAGTCTCTCTGGGGAGAGAGTTCCAGAGTTTTGATCCCATGACTTCAGGAGGCCCTCTCTCAGGTTGCCATCTGCTTAATCTCAGAAGGCAGAGGCACCTGAAACAGACCCTCCAATGATAACCACAGTGGTTGTGTAGGTTCATAAGGGAGTAGGCAGTCCTTCAAGTATGCTGGTCCCAAGCATAAATTGTGCTTTAAAGGCATATCTATTTGAATAAAAATTAATTGCTTTCCTCAAATGACTGATGGACAAGTTAAAGTTGATATGTAACTCGTTAGGCATCTTTTAAACTCCTGCATATGGTTCCCTGATAATCATATGCACTAGCACTACCTGTATGATTTAGCTTTTGGTACACATTGGTGATTGCTCAAAAAATGGGGGTGGGGTATGCCAATGACTAAATTCTCTGTATAGTGGCAGCTGCTGGCAACAAGACCATTACAAAAACTACATGGTTATGACTACCATATAAATTGGCTCTTAATGTCATATATTAAATATTCTGGAGCACATAAGAAATGCAACATGTAATCTATGAACTGAGAACATATAATCTGAAAAAGTATATGCTATAGCATAAAAATATCACATGCTATCTTTGTGTAAAGTTAGCAAAAATAACTATTTTGAAATGTCTGTTTTTCAGATTGTAATAATTTTCCATTGAATCTGATGGCAAAACCTTTCTTGACATGAAAGCTACAGTTGAGGGTGTTCAACATGCACAGTAATTTTTATTTCTGTGTAATACCTAACAACATTCAGAAAATCTAAACAAAGAGAAATCAACCTTAACTGACCTGGACCATAATAAAAGCAAAAGCTTTTGTTCATTTATATGTTTATCAAACATAGTATTTGAATTTAAACTACCAAATATAATAATTCCATATGTGTCATAGCTGTTTGGATTATCTGATAGAGAGTGCACATATATTTAAAATCACTTGCTGAACATAGAAGTATTTTAGTAATTCTAATTGTAAAAGTGTAAAAGAATGAAAAAGCCATATTTCCAGACAGGTGACATATCAATTTCTATAACTGTAACTTGCAAATAAAAAACAGTAAAAATCTAATAGTGGACTATCTCTGTGGCACATTTTGTCTAACAAATAAGGCTAATTTTTGAATAAGCCATCTGCACTATTGTATATTTTGAAGTTATATTTGAGGCAGAAATATTCCACCTTCAAATTGTTTGGGATCATATGTATAGCATCTGTGTTTCTGTTTGATAACAGCAGCACTTTGTTTCCAAAAGGAGGGTTTAACAAAATGACTTTTAATTGACATAAAGGCATGGAATGTTTTTAGGCTAATGCTTCATTTGGGTCAAGTTCCTGTATCTGTCAGGTTCTGCTCCATTGATTGGATAGATGTGCTTCTGCACTAAAAACACCCCCTCATTGCTTCCTCTTTATTATAGTTTCTTTTCCCATAAAATATCATTTCACATTGATGAGCCTCCTCTCCACTCCCTGATACCTTTTTATATACATGCATGTTTATGGGCTTATCATGGTCTCTTACTAGAATTACTGTTTCTTTCATGCAGATGCTGTTTCCTCCCCCCCCTTCCTATTAAACTGCACCTTTTAGCAGGTTTTCTGTCTCAAATGAAGAAAGACGAGAATGGAATGTTGATGCTATCCCATTGCAGGCTCAGCAGGTGTTCCTCTGTTACACGGAGAGGTTAATCCAGCAGATGCTGCTATACAACCTTCATCCCTTTAAATGTGGCTTGACTGGGAAGAATATCACCCCACTGTCCCATAAGTCACACTGAAGTGAATTGAGGGGATGTGCAGCAATGGTGGATTGCTCCCAGGAAGTGTTTTAACTAGAAATGCTCAATGTTGCCACTGGCCTGGTGCATTTGTGAGACTGTGTTTTACTAGCCTGTAGCTAAACCTTTTGCGCATAGTAAACTGCGCATACTGATATGGCTGAAACTTAGCAATGCATGGGACCCACACTACAGACTTCACACGAAGGGGAGAAAAATGCTTTTAAGATATTTATGGTTTCTGCCTTTGTCACCCTCAGGCAGCCGATAACCAAAGAAAGAGCGAGCGAGCGAGCGAGAGAGAGAGATATAGAGAATGTATGTTTTTGATGGGTTGAATTTAAAATGTGAGAGCTGGGCTGGACCTTATTGCTTGCAATAGTATGATTTTGCCCGCCATGTTTTAAATACATCTTCAGGTAACCATTTGCCTTATAGGTGTATTTCATTGTTAGGAATAAAATTAGTGTTCGACTAGAATATATTGCTGTCCATTACCTAGAGTATATAGTGTACTTTGTGTCTTCTAGGCACTTTATTGTGAACCTATCATGGAATAGGTTAATTCTTAATTACTTGCGTAATGTCATAAATACTTTCAGGCATTCTATAGGGGTACTGCTGCCTATGGATAAAGATATGTACCCTAATCAGGACGTTATATTTTCTCCATATATAACCTAATGGGAAAAAAGAATATATTATGTTTCAAAGGATGCATATCATATATATACACATATATATATCTTATATAGCACCTATGATTATATATTATACATTATTAATTTAAGAAATCATTATTCTTGAGGCCCTACCTCAGATTTTGTATTTATGTGTACAAATGCAATTTACTGTATTATATATTTGCCTATTATATTCTGATGTTACAAAATAGAATCTATCCTATAATGTATGACTTCAGGAAAAATAAAAATAAATGTCCAGTGTTTAAAAGATAACAGCTTGTGATTGTGTCTCTTGGAAGTTTTAAAACAACAAGTACATTTAAAAAAATCCTAACCCATTCCCCAAATTATTATTACAATGTAACATACAGCCTTAAGATACTTGTGAAATATCTTCCATGCACTTCTTGAAAAACTTGAATGGCAACCAAAAAACAAAACAAAAGCCCCTCAGGGGAATGAAATAGCACCGAGATGCAGAAGTAAATATCAATTAGGTGGTTAGAGTTCTAATGATCAGAGTGCTCTGCATGGTGAATAATTAATTACTTATCAAAGAACCAATTGGATTTGTTAAATCCTTTTATTGTATTAAATCAATCATGCAGAATACTAAATAAAAACAGAAGCCAGAATAATGGGTTGGGATAGAAGTTCATGGAAAATGCAAGTCTAAGCACACTTACTAGGGAGTAAATCCCAGTGAATCCAGCTGGTCATGGCTGAGCAATATAAACAATGTTACGTGTACAGGATCATGATGGAAGATGCACAATTGAACTGGAGAACATACCAAAGCAAGATGAGGCACAATGTGGCCAAAGTTAATGAATTCCAAATTCAATTTATTCTAGTGAGAAGAACTTTTCACATATTTTTAAACTTTTCCCACAGAAACAAGAATTTTATGCCTGGGTTCCTTCCTCCTCCCAGATTTTAAAATATTTTCTGGTTTATAATCTAAGGGTGCTCTTTTCCAGCCTATGGCAGTACTTGTATTGCAAAGGCACAAATGCATCAGAACAAACATACTGTAATGATATTAGTTATTTGAGCAGATACTGATAAGCCTGTTTTCACACATGCCAAACAACAAATGCTTCTGACAAGCAATCTCCAAGTACAAAAGCAGCAATGTGACACTTAATCACGATACCACTACGTGAGAGAGACACAAACAGCCTGGCTAAGCACAACTGAAGACAGATATATGGTTTGCATTATGTTAGGGTTGCGAAGGTAACATGATCAAGTGCTGGATTCTGCAAATGTTCTTAGCACATGTTGCTCCTATGCTTGCTATAGAAGTGCAAAGGCCAGCTTCTCAAACAAATGCTTTTCTTCAACAGTAGCCTCTTCACCACAGTGGACTGCATATGAGGAATGACTCAACTGAGATAGATGACAATACCACGAATCCACTCCTGGAATTTCAAGAACGACTGAAATAGATCTCCTCCCACAAGACTCTCTTCATGACCCCACTTTTACTTGAACCCTTAACTACCTATCCATATGACTTCCTAGCTGCTGATTCCACCAGTCTCCCCAGAATAAAAATAGGCTTTGTGTTAAAGCAGCCAAGCACACATATATAAGCGTAAGATGGGGGGGGAGGCGGCAGAGGGGGAGCTCTGTCGAAGGAAGTTTGGGTGATCAATTTATTTGAATTTCAAAGATTTATAAAACTTAGATTTAATGATCCTCCAAATAAACATGAATTACCTATTGACATTGATACAGAGAGTACTCCACCTTTCTGTGTTATACCTCTGAGGATGCCAGTCACAGCTGCTGGTGAAATGTCAGGTACTACAGTGCCAAGACCATGGCCGTACAGCCCAGAAAATCTACAGCTAATGAGCTACCTATGTTTTTTAAGTCAGCAGGGACAGAATAAGGCATCGTGCCTTTTCCACACCACACACTACATCGCTTCCTGATCACACCATGTTATGCCACTTTCAGTTTGGCTTTGTAATCTTGCCAGTCTGATAGAGGTGGTACCATCATGTGGATGATGGTTCAGGTGCAAGCACAATGGCAGCTGCTGCATCCATGCCTGAACCACTCTCCTTGTGAGGAAGCAGCAGTTGCTTCCTCCTCATAAAGAGAGTCCAGGTGTGCATGCAGCAGCCACATCCATACCTGGATTTTCCTCCTTAAGGGGAAGTCGGTAGCCCAGGTCCAAGCATGGCAGTTACTGCTCTATCTCCATCTTCGAAATCATGAGTAGACACACACAGAGGATACAGAATGCCACACATATATTTTAAAGGTTTCAGTGGAGAGGGGTTTATGAGAAAAACCTAGTAAGTATTTGTGATAAAGAGCTAGGCTGGGGACCACATGAAGGCCACACAATGAGACCACATTAATCTTCATTAACATACAAAGTATAAACTGAAATGAAAACCCTTCAGTCCCCAACCCAAGTATAGGCCCTGCATTCACAATAAGCTTTGCAAATTGCATATATAATAGTACAATTTTCCTAGTTGATTTCAATTAGAATTAGTTGGTTTATGCAGAATCTAGAAGGTTTTAGTGAGGAGTTGGGTAAAATTGCAGAACTGGCATTAGAGGAGGTGAAGACAACTGAGAAAGTGCAGGTTCCTGCCTAAGGCAGTTTTTTTTAGTGTTGTTTCCAAGTTATGAGCAAACACTGTTTCGTTTTCAGACTTTCCTCCATAACTAAGAGAACTGTAGATTTTTTTATGAATGAAAGCTGGGATTCCTTAGGAAACTATAGTAAATCAAGGCAGTATTGGTCCCACAGAGCAAGAAATAGAGGAAAAATGGGACAATAACTTTTGTTTCAGCCAGCTAGGTTTCAAAAAGCAAGCATAAAACATGTCTGGATACTGAAACATCTATTATTCTCTTCCTCTCTGTTCTTGAACATCCAACCTGGGGAATAAGTTCTGAATAACTTGAAAGCTTGCATTTTGAACACTGGTTGGTCAGAATAAAAGGCATTTAATGTCTCATTTTCTCTGAGTTTCGAAATCCAGGTTGTGTGCCGGATTCTTCACCGAATAGCACAGATATCATCCATATAAAGACATCCATATAAGGATTTCACACTCGTATACTATAGAGATATTTAAGAGAGTTCCACAATAGATAGAAAGCTGAAAGTGACTAATCATGGGGTCTGAGAAAAGTTTGAAGATGAGACAGCAGGTGGCAGCTGTGGCCAGGAGTGCCTTTTTTAAAAAACAGCTTTGACTGGTTAGCCAGCTGCACACTTTCCTGGACAGAAAATATCAGGCCATCATGGTGCACACTCTGGTTACATCTAGATTAGATTTCTTTAATGTACCCTACATGGGGCTGCACTTAAGAAGTCTTTGGAAACTTCACTCGAGCAAAACGTTGCAGACAGGATGTTGACCAAAGGGGGTTGTAGGGACCATATCAGGGTTGCCAGCTCCAGGTTGTGAAATACCTGGAGATTTTGGGAGTGGAGTCTGAGGAAGGTGAGGTTTGGGGAGGAGAGGGATTCAGTTGGGTATATAATGCCATAGAGTCAATCTTCCAAAGCAGCCATTTTCTCCAGGTGAACTGATCTCGGTCTCCTGGAGATAAGTTGTAATCCCAGGAGATCTCCAACTACCACCTGGAGGTTGGCAGCCCTACATATCACTCCAGTCTTGGCCCATCTATACTGCCCCCCAATCTGTTTCTCATAACAATTCAGTGTACTGGTGCTGATTTTAAGAGGCCTATATGATTTGGGACCAACATACCTGAAGGACCACCCAGTTCCTGACAAACCTACCTGACTACTACAGTCATCTTTGGAGGCCCTGCTTCAGGGGTTCCCAGCTTCTGAGATTAGGCAGGTGGCAACGTGGGAGAGGACCTTCTCAGTCATGGCAGCAAAACTCTGGAATTCTCTCCCCAAGAACACTTGTCTGTCCCCTTCTGTTGCCATATTCTGCCAATGAGTGAAGACCTTTTTGTTTCATTTGGTGTTGTCTCACTGATTCCCTACTTCCTGCCCAATAGCTTAATTATTGTTTTTGTTGTTTTTATTATTTTTAAGATATAATTTTATTATGTATGTTTTAATTTGTTAGCCACTTTGGTGGCCCTTATAAGGGCAGAAAAGTGGGATATAAATGTTGTAAAACAAACAAATAACATTTGAATGCCTCTCTGTTGCAAAGCAGCTAGTGTTTCGGTAGGCAGCAAATCATCATAGGTAATTCAGAAGAATGGTATGGGACTTCCTTCTCCATAACCTTTAACAATTCTTCAGTTTCCAGTAGAAGCGGGGAAAGTTACTATGCTTTGTGAACACATTACATTTATTCATTCAGAATGCATGGTTTATATTCATTTAATAAAATTGCCTCAAATGAGATTTCAAATGTATAGCAAAAATCATTTCATGAAGGAAAAAAGTCATTTTAGAAATAGGAGATGCTTATCCTTTTATTTCTTTTCAGTACTGTCTCAAAACTTTTATCAGGTTTGCAGGTTGGCTTTGACCTTTTTGGAGAAGAAACTAATAAATAAAATGTTACATGTTAAAAAGAATGTATATTCAAAAACATTCTCAAAGCTACCCCCCCCAGTACTAAAATCTGCCCCAGTTAACAAGACAGAATTATAAAATTCATCCTGATTCCAGATCATGAAACACATTTTTAATTTTAGTCCTATTCTCCATGTGGCCGCCATTCACAGTATGACTCTTGCACCTGAAACCAAATTGCCTCCTATTTAATTGTTTCTGCCTATTCCTCATCCTTCAGCTCAATGCACTGAGGGTTAAATTCTGAAAGGAATTATTTGGTAGGACAAACAGCTTTTCCTGTCAGCTTCTTTTAATGAGACCCACTTTCTTTTCATATGAATAATTTACAATGATAAAAGGAAGACAAACAGCAGGTTGATGAGTGACAGAGAAAAATGTGGCTCTGAATCGTCTGGGCCCTTTTTATCAGAAGGGGGCAGTTGAGAGGGATTAATGGATATACTATGTATGATTAATTTCTTCATGAAATTGTTTTAATGGGCATTAAGGTATCCAGGGCTACATTTACGGGTGCTAAGGAAAAGCTAAATATAAGTAGCAGAGGAATGCAGCAGCTGAGGTGTCAGTGACACAAGTTATGATTCCTGTAGGCAGTCTCAGCACATGTTTAAGGGTACTCTCTTGAGACATCCTTTTACCGAAAATAAAATCCTTTCCTTTTGGTAGGCATGATAAGGAAGGTCTGTCCCTGGTGCTCACTGTACTTCACAGGTGACCAATCACTTGTATTAGCGTAATCAGACTGACTGATAGAAAGCCACTAGAGTAGGGATAGATTTTTCCCTCAGATGACTTTCTTCCATTCCCAATCTCAGATTGTACAGGGACTTTTGGAGGCCTAAAGTTATTAGTTCAGTTGTGGTAACCATCTGCCTTCCATCCCCTGCCACACAAGTGAAGGCATCAACTGGTGAGATCACTGGCAGCTGCATGCCACCATAGAGAATCTCTGGGAGTTGTGAAGGGGTGAGCTGGAGGGACCTTGGTGCTTAAAGGAACCCATTCAATGAGTGATGCTGCAGGCCTGGATTATTTATTTATTTTATTCTGCTTTTCTCCTACACTGGGGGACTCAGTGGCATACAAAATAAAACAAGCATAAAAACACCACATACCCCAACAGGTCACACACCCCAAAACAAGCTTCAGCAGATAATGAGTCACAAGGCCCTCCTAAGATGGGGATGGTTCTGCCAGCACTATGCACACAGGACCGCAGGCTAAGGTTCAAGGCCAAGAAAATAAGGTGGGATTCCATTTCCTAAGGAAGACAATTGCCAACTTTTGTGGTCTTCATGTCTGACTACAGCATAAAAGGCACTGCTGTCCCCATCGTCACTCCATTTCATAAAGCAAATTTAGGACCCTGAATTCCATGAGCTGTGGACAGCAAAGGATTCCTGCCTTTCTTTCCCTGCATTTTTCAAGGCTGCTTGATACAAAAACGTAAAAAGGGAAAGCTTTTCCGTGCAGGGAAATAAAATGATGTGGAAAGCTTCGCCTACTTAATCTCTTCATGCCAGCCTACTATTAAAGGCACAAAGGTAAAGGTTAGAGAGGGGAACGTGACCATTTTACAGGAAAGAGAACTCTGGAAGCCAGATAGCCAAGGAGAATATGAGGCTGCCCGGGCCAAAACTGGCAGGACTCCTGTACCAATACAAGACGCAGAGATGGAAAGGCCTGTGCCTCTTTTCCCATCACAGCTGCACTACGATCAGAAATCAACACTTCAGAGATTTTTCACTTCTGTGCAGGCATTAAAGAGTAAATTGGCTGCCCTTTAAAGGGCTGGATTTGGAAGCGTTAAGGAAGTGAGGAGAATAGTTGTACAACAACTATAATTTTATTTAAGCTAACCAGCAAAATTTAGTACAAAGGGCAGAAGGCAAAGTTAGAGCTAGACTAGACACAGCAGACAGAGGCACCACACCTTACTTTATCATCTCCCCCCCTGTAGCAGGCAAAAGGTCTGAGGAGGTAGAGGTAACCAAATGAAGATGGGAGGGAGGGACTTGCTGTCAAGTTTCAGCTGACTTATGCTGACTCCACAGAGCTTTCAAGGAGGTTTGCCAGTACCTGCCTCTGTGTAACAACCTTGGACTTCTGTGGTAGTTTCCCCTCCAGATACTAACCAGGGTCAACCCTACTTCTTTTCTGAGAGCTGACAAGAAAAAGGTAGCTTGGACTACCAAGGTCATAGCAGAGTACATGGAGTCAGGTTGAAGTAGTGGACTGAAATACAGGAGCCTGAGGGAAAGTGGGTAGAGGAGATGGCAGAAGAGGCACAGAAGATAAGGCCCTGTGTAATCATTTGACTATGTATTTCACTTCCTATGGTGAGAACAAGGGAGGTACCTTTTGAAGGCAAAGCCTCCAGTACACTCTGAGTGTGTGTGGGGTACCTGCTTCAGGGGAGGGGCAACGGCTCAGTAGAATAGCATTTCCTTTGCATGTAGAAGGTCACAGCTTCAATCCCCAGCATCTCCAAATTACAGTATCTCAAGTACAGGTGATATGAAAAGCTTCTGCCTGAGACCTTGGAGAGTAAGCAGTCTGAGTCGACAGTTGTGAGGCCAAGCACCCTAACCTCCCCTCATGGGTTAACATGAATATTATAAGGCCTAGTCTGGCTTGCAGGTGTTCATGATCTCGATATCCCTGCAGCTACCACTCTTATTTCTTTCAAGGCTGGACTCAAGAATGTGGTAATTGGTTAATCAAGGGAACCTGTGCTCAGTTGTATAACCAATGGGAGGGGGGAATTAGGAGTAGTTACCAATGAAGAAGAATCTTGTTTGGACCTAAGAGACCACCTGATGCCAGAGGGCAACAAGCTTTAATAAGGGAATAGGCCACAGTTATGCTAACACCACGCTAGTGTGCTTGGGTATGTTATGCTTCATCATGATGGAGTGCAATATATAGATCACTTTTATGCTACTGTGTGGATTTTATGTTGCAAGAGGTTGGCCATCTAATACTAAGGTACTCAATATATTAGAAAAGTCAGCTTCTGTGTTTTCTTGTTGCTAAGCCATAAAGACTGTACTGCATAGTCAATTCTTTTAATAATTTAATAAACCTTTATATATGTTTACAAGGTCTGGTTTTCTTCTGTGCATCCAAACATGAGAACCCACAAGTTTGGGAAATTGTTCAGGGGACCAGGAGCAATAACTCAGGGGACCCGGTCTTAGGTCTCTGACAACAATACTGATCTTGACAGACCAATAGTTTGACCCAATATAAGCCAGCGTCATGTGCTCATCAGCCTGGGGGCGGGGGGGAAGCAGGTTTATGGCCATGGCAGTGGTCCAGTTTTGTAGATAATATTTAGAATGTTTGAAAGGTAAAGTTTGTGTCTATGTTACTTGTTCACCACACATTTGGATGTATAGATGCTACTTACGTTAATTTCCAAGATGAAAAACAGCACTATAACTGCATCACAGGATTATAACTTTGTGTTACAAACCATGTCTATCTGGACTTTGGTAATAATACTTTGAAAATACAATACCTTCATCTAATGCTGGGAATTTGCTATTACTACTAGCTTCAGCCTTTGAATTTAACAAATTTCATTAATGAATGATCCAAATACATGCATTTCCCCTGTTTGCAATGCTTATTTTATAGAGTTACAGGAACCTTATTTACTTGTTAGGCGATTTATAATATTTTAATGAACTGGACTCTTACTCTCTGTGATGAGTTTTCCATTTTTTTTAATTGTAATCCTGTTTGGTTTTCTGTCTTTGCCTCTGCCGCAGCTTTGGAATAAGGTTTCAATTTATATTAGGGCAGCCAGCCAATTATTCAAAGACAGACCAAGTAACATAGAATTTGGGATATCTGCCAAGAAACTACCATTCCCACAATTTGTAAATCTGGAAGTTCCTCAAACTGCAAAGACAAGAAAAGACCCAAAGGCATTTTGATGTGCTTCACATATCCAGTGCTCCAGTCATAGCCATATACTTCTCTGACGGCAAGACTTGTGATCACACTGCAAATAAAGAGCAGCGGGAATATCCTTACATCCTTGAAAACTAGTCTGCAGGCTCCCTAAACTATCAGTCCATTTTCTAAGCTTGCCGGACATTTTTTTTTTAAACGCAGGAAAGCAACAGATACTGAGTTTTGGATACAGAAAATGTCTGATTACATAACTAGCATTAGTTCCCTGAGTATTAGATCAGGGTTCAGGATGAGTGTTCAGTGCAGTTTCCTTCCCATTTGACTCTGCAAATCCTAAATGCTCATCCACTGAACTCAGCAGGACTCGATTTTAAGTAAGCATGATTAGGAATGTGCTGTGTATTCTGCTCTGTATGCTTCTACAGAGAATTTCCTTACCATCCCTCAGCTGAGCTGGCCTTCAGTCACAATCACAGTTGCAATTTGTTTATTTATGCATGTACAATTTCTGTTGCAGCTACTGGAACACAATTGTGCAAAATTGACTGTGGGACTGTACAGACTTACTAATTTGTAGTTACCACAGATAATCAGGTTGCAGCCCCTCTATGCTCACTTGGAAGCAAATCCTGCTTAACTCAAGTGGGATGTTTTGTAAATAAATATGTATATGGCCAGGATGTTAGGGAAGAATGGAGAAAAGATGGCTTTATCAAGCCCCTTGAGATCACATTTATGTGTGTGCCACGTTATTCTCTGTGGTGTGTGTGATGGTATGGACAAAGGCAACTGATTGGCCATCTTCTACCATGTTGTCAACACCGAATGTAGGGGTAAAATACAAAGAAGGGCAATCAAGAGCGCCTTTCCCAGGATGAAGAGTCTGGGACTTTCTAGTTTAGAAAAGAGATGACCGCAGTGGGAGGCTGGAGCTGAAAGACATTTATAAAAATTGTTAATGGGGTAGAGAGAGTAGATGGTGACTAAAGGGAACGTTCACATTTAGAAGCAATAAACCTCTGAATACCAGTGCCAAGGGACTATGCCCTGTTGTTGGCCCTCCAGAGTAGTTAGTTGGCCATCCTGAGAGGGAATGCTGGACTAGATGGACCACTGGTCTGATCCAGCAGAGCTCTTCTTATGTTAAAATCCTCCTTACCAGTTGGCAAAGTAGTACAGACACCAAAGCTATGGGGAGATGAGGAAGCTCATCCTTGGGGAGGCGCGTGTGTTTCTCCTCAGAGAAGTTGCCATTCCAGACTCATTACAAAGCGATGCGATTTCTCCCAGTGTGTCACCAAGGTCAGGCAGCAGCAGATCCTCCTCTCTAGATAAGGCCAGCTCTCCGGACAGCGTCCTTCCTACTCACTCGTGCAGTTCTTCAGAGAGGGCTTTACCGCCCTGGGGCGGGGGGCGGGGGGCGGGCGGGGGAAGTAGACGGATCCATTAGGCTGCATGAGTGGGGGAATCCACGCAACCACCGAGCTGAAGGAGCCGCTCTCTCGCCGGCAGTCGGAGGCAACTGGAGGCGGCAGGGGCGTCGACAGGGTACGAGGCGAACAAAGATTGCACGTCAGGCTGGGCGTGAGCCGCGGAGCGCCACGGGAAAAGGCCGCCCGCGCCGGGGCAGCGTCCCCGCCGAGAGCACGTGGGCTCACCCAGGGTAGTAGCGCTGGCCGCTGGTGGTGGTGTTGGTGGCGGCGGCTCTGGCTCTGCCGCTGTCTCTCGCTCTCACCCTCCTTCCCTCTCCCTGGCAAAACAGGCGCTTCAAGTTTGACGGCTCTGCTGGCGAAGAGGACGGACGCCAGGCTCTGCCGAACGGGGTTCTACGGGGAAATACGGCGCGACGAGCCCCGATGGATCTAATTGTAGGCGTTTGGGTTTGCCTGGCAGCTGCGAGAGCAGGTAAGACGCGCGGGGCGCGGGGGGGGGATATCCCCGCCCCAAGGAGCATCTTAGCAAGGGACCGGCCAGCGAAGGGCTCGTTGTTAATAAAGAAAATATTATTAATACGGACCATCGCGCCTTCTTCTGGCTCCACTGCAAAGACAAAAGGTAGCCAGCAGGCGTTGTAGACTATCTACCCCCCCCCCTCTTTTTTTCTTTAGTCGCTATCTTTATCTTCAGGCTCAGAGATCACTCTTTCGTTCTCCGGCTACGAGTTAGCATAAAATCTGGGCTGCGTGGGAATGAATTGTCAAGGGGTTCGTGGGAAAGGGGTGGGGTACCGAGTATTGTTCTGTTGTTTGAATCAGACGATTAATCTAGAGCAAAAAAAGAGGGGAGGCGTATGGTTAAAAATAAAACAGCTCGGGGAGAAGGCGGAAAGACAATGCAGAATCTTGAGAGTGTTTTATACCGTGCTGGATGCGAAGGAGACGTGCGATCCTTGGGTGAAAGCCCCCCCCCATCTTATGCTATTACCCGCGGCTTGCAATGAGAAACTCGGAAACTTTGCATTGTAATGGCAGGTGCTCTCTTAGGGACGACCAAGCAAGTCCTGCTCCAACCCCACCCCGGCCAATCTGTTTCAGGGAGCACCTTTGCTTCCGGACCAGCGACACGCCGAGGACGGAGGCAGCTGCACGGGCTCGGTTGGTGTCTCTGTCATTGTTCGAACCCCTCTCTCCTCCCCACCCCACCTCCCCGTCGGATCTTTGGACGGTCTACAAGAAAATGTGCTTGCACAGTGCAGGGCACCTGTTAAGGATTTGTCTCCCCCCTCCTGTTAACTTGCTGGGGAGAAAAAAATCACACACGCAGGTGACTCTTACCGGCCACTGAGAGACCGTTTCCTTGGGGGAGAATGCCAGGAGAGGAAGCTTTTAGGTTATCTGGTAGGGGTAGGAAAAGCGGGGTGCTTCCGTCTGAGGCTGTGTACATGGGTGGTACTCTTTTATTGTCTTCGCAGCTTCGGCCGTGCAGCTAGCCTGGATTTGCATGAAACGCGGCGTGCCTGTTCGCGGGGGTGGGGGCGGGCGGTGTAAGAAAGTCGCTCAAGGGTACGGAGGAACGCCTGGAGATCTCGACATGAGATGCGGTCATCCCGGCCCATTAAGATGGCCTTGATCAAAACCGGCTACTTCAGGGAGTTGCGTGGCGTTGGAGAGGCAGCTTGCAAATCTTGCCGCTGCAGATCTTGCCCTTGTTCATGCCAAGCTCTCCCTGGGGGAAAAAAAACCCCGTCGGTTTAATTGGGTGCTTTTGGAGCGTTCTGAGGGGGTGGGTGGGCATGCGGTTGCTTCTTCCACCTGCTCGTGGGGACTGTTCCCGGGGAACCTGGCTCGTTCATCGGCCGCAAGATTCAGTCAGGAAAAGTTTAGGGAACCCTCCCACGCACCTTCCTTTTTCCTGTGCTCATAGAAGATGGAAAGGACTGAAAGAGCCGACGGAGGAAAGCTTTAGGGAAATCCACCGCACTTCACTTGAAAGAAACAAAGGGTCACGTCTCCGAGGGTTCCCTTGACCCGACGGAAATGCCGGCAGAAGTCTCCGGAACCCTTTCATTTCACATCGTGGGGGAGCCTGGTGCTGGGGCTAGAAAGGGGAACTGTTCAGAACACTTTAAGGCATGAACTCATTACTGTATTGTAGCCTGGATGTGTGTGTGTGTGGGGGGGGAAGCTTTCATAGGAGGGATTTCTTTTTAGTCACCCTTCTTCTATCTTAACACAAGACCCTGTTTTAATTGGGACTCACTGGAGCAGGCTGCCTTTAGAGCAACTGATCACAGTGTGGAAAGCCTGCAGAACGAATTGGTTGCATGTGAGCTCCCCTCCTTCTGTCTTTTCCTCTTCGGAGGACTTCCTAGGTTTGTTGCAGTGAGGGCCATTTTAATTAAAAGGGGTGGTTTAATGGGAACAGTTCTCTAGGGTAGTAGATCTTCCATGTGCAATTAGGAAGGACCTGGAAAATCCTCTGTAAAAACACTCCAGCTAACATCTAATGGAAAGGGAAAATATATGCAGGAGTAGATTTTATCTTCACTCTTGTCTAAAGTTGCACAGTTAATAGCCTCAGTTTCAGAAGATTTTAAAGGAATTTTTCTTTACACCATTTTTCTGGATGTGTTTTTCATAGTTGCAGACAGTACAGTATCACTCCTTATCTCCCATTACTAAAGTCTGCAATCTGAAGAGTATTGATTAGGAAGTCCCACTGAAATTGGTAGGGTTTACTTGGTGTACAGGATCATGCTGTCAGAGTCCAGAGCTCTGTGAACAAATATATATATATATTTTTACCAGACTTAGCACTGAAACGGTTAGAATGTGATGCCCTAAGGTTTTGACACTTTTAGGCAGATCCATAGGATAGCTCCTGGAGTGAGCCTTTGTCAAGTGGTTGAACAGTTGAGCTTGGAGATGGGTTCAGGCCCCTGCATAAAAAAAATTCACTGTGTGGTTTTGGACAGAGTTTGAATCTTGTCACCTGTCATATGGCAGTTTGAGTTTTTTACAAGTAATATACTTCCTTGGCATATGGTGAAATGAGAGAAAGTTTGTGAAACACTTTGTTAAAAGCACCATGGACATAAGTCATTATCCTCCTAAGTCCATATATATGTAGCCATTTCTGGCACAATTCAGCCAAAGTTAAGCAGTTACAGATTGCGTTCCTTATAATCTTAATGGAATTAGTGGAACTTGAAAATGCTTCACCTTGCATATATTGCGTTTGAGTAGGTCATCCATAGTTGCAGTTAATATTATCTGTAGCTGAATGGATCATCCATGCAGCTAGCTTACAGGTGGATTCTTAGCAACTGAGCTACAGCTCATGGGATTGTGCATGAGCAAGTTATGTGGATGATGAAATTAGTTGAAATGTTCTCATCCATTGAAAACAGCCCTGATATTTAAAGAAACATGAGAAGTCATTTTTCCATTTTCCTGAACAGTCGTTCATTTCCTGCTCACTAGTAGATATTTTCATTTAGATAATCAAATGTATTTAATTTGAAAGTTCCTTGTATTCTGTGCAGCTAAGAAGTATATATTTGAGAGGGGAACAGTTTGATGTACTGGGGTTATCCATGGTATATGCTGGTGTGCCTAAATTAAGCCAAGATTCTTCTGTCCATGGTCCAGATAGCCATGGCTGATAAAAGCACCAGATGGTGATAAGTTTCCAGCACTGGGATGATGAATTACTTCCTTCCCAAACATTTTTTTAAAAAATTGTCATCAGGCATTATCCAACTCAGGCATTATCCAACTCAGGCCTGTGAAAATGCTATAATGTCTTTAATGTGAATGGGTCAAAGTCTTTTCTTCTTTCTCAGACACAATTAAGTGAGGAAGTAATGAAAGTCAGAATTTGGATTTGACTTCAACCAGGGTCATAAAAAAACCAAACCCAATGATTTGTGTTGTATTTAGTGGAAATGGTTTTCTATTTAATGGCTCTTTTTAATTTCTAGGAAGAGAAATGGGACTGCTTCATCCATTTATTTTACTTAAGGCAGTGGATACAAATGAAGCAGCTGTCTGCTCTTCCTTAGTATCTCAGGAGGAGATTTTCAGTCTACAGGGAGGAAAACTGACTTGGTTATACTATAGAAGCTTTATTCTTTTGTGTTTATTAATTATTCATTGTTTTTTTAAAAAAAGCCCAAACTCTGCATGCAAAGAAATGAATAGGTATGAAAGGCAGCATATTAGTACCCTGCTGAAGAGCTTCTCTGAAGTTGGGATCATTGCTGTGTCAGGGACGTACTCCTAATTGGAGAGATAAGCAGACTGGTGGTCATAAAAATAGAGGTCAGAGGAGCTGTCCAACTTACGCCTGCTGATGCTTAGTTGAGTAGCCTGCCCTTATTATGAAGAGGTCCTTTAAACACTGCAATTTACATAGCAATTTTCAGGTAGGAAAATGTAGGACCCATGCTGTATTTTACTCACGTCAGGTAAGCTCTTTATAGGAAGTAGCTGCGAAGTGGCTCTGAGACATTATAGCCCATGGGCCTTGTGTGAGTTGCTTATTTTGTTAAAACCAGGGGCAGTTTCTTCCCCTATGATTTCCTAATATATCATGATCTGCCTTTTGGGGGAATCTCTCCTCTTTGTGGATTTTTGCAAATAGGATGTGCCTCTTTATCATTTAACTCTTTTGAAATAAATTTTCGCTGATTCAGGAACTCGTTAAACATTTTGATGATCACTTCTCTCATGGCTGGAGTTATACTGAAATGGTCCAAGTCCTGTGAACTAGAGACAATTGTATGGATCCCGACTATAGAAACTGCATTGGAGAAGGGGGCCCATGCTCAAGTAGTCTATTTAACTGTTACTTCAGTGGCGTAGAAGTGACTTGATGAAAAGTGGTTCCCATCCCATGGAAGCTAAGATTTTTGTTTAGATATTATAGTTATTGAAACTACAGGGCTGAATCCTGACTGGATCACAATTTATCTTGTTTAGATAAAATTTGATACCAGTGGACCCTGAAGTTCACATTTTATCTGGCTAATTTATACGAGTTCAATCTTTCGTTTGGCCCAAGAGTCTCTCGTCAATCTGTTTTCTTCTTGACAAATGCCACATAACTCTTCCTGTTCTTTTCCCCTCCCTCTTTTTCCAAGCTCCAGAGCCCTTCATACCATTCCCCCCATTACTCTCAGCCTTTTGTCTTCTTCTTTCAGTAACTGCTTCTGGGACCGATTCTTACTGAGCTCATTTCATTTCTTCCCATTTTAGATTACTGCACTTCCCATGCAGGATCTAGAGTATGGGTCCAATACTGTAGATGCTGTCCAGTATGTGCCTGAGATGCTTATACAGACAGCACTCCAAATGGCATCTGCTTTACTATCTCATACGCCTAAGCAAAGTTATTTCTGTATAGCATTCATCAGTAGGTCCAGTTCTACAAGATATGGTATATTGTGTTTAACCACTGGGAGCATTCCTGGAAAAACAAGTCTTTGTTCCTGTGCCACAAATGAGTAATAACGGTGCATTTGCTGTATTTTATTATAGGCCACCTTTCTCACTGGGACTTAAGGTGGGTTACAACACATATAAATGCAGTCGGACAGCCTAAGACATCCAGTGAACAATGCTATAGGACTAGGATTACAGAAGACAATGCAAGCAAGAAATAGCCTAAGAAAGATAGAAAACTGATTACAAAAATAGAAAATTAAATAAGAGCAAGATGATAATATATGATAAACAGTGCAATAGGCTGCAATCCTGTTCCCTGATAAAGCAGTTTAATGTAATTGGCACCAACATGCGTGTTTAGGTGCCAGTGTTTACTTGGCTTAGAAAGCAAGTTCCAGTTCGCACAGTACACTACATTTCTTGGCACCTGACATTTTGTCCCAGGTCTGCTGTTCATTATGTGCTGTAGTTACAATAACTGAAGATGGCAGTACCATCTTGAAAGAAAAGCCAGACACATTTCTATATGTCTTCTGAATATCTGTTCAGAATGAAATCAACAACAGATGTAAAGCCAATTAACATTATATTTTAAGAAAATTGGGGCCCTGGTTTTCTGTTGTAGCGACACTTTATCCAGTTTAAGTACCCAGCCCTCTGTCTCCAAAATTTAGCATGAGCTGACTTCCGTGTGGCATAAATCACTTGCAGGTTTTTTGCTGTCAAGGCACAGCTGACTCATGGCAACCTTGTAGGGTTTCCAAGGCAAGAGGCTTCAGTGGCGGTTTGTCATTGCCTCCCTATGTGTCACAACCCTGGACTTCTTTGGAATTCTCCTATCCGCATACCAGCCAGGGCTGACCCTGCTTAGCTTCTGAGATCTGATGAGATCAGGCTAGCCTGGGCCATCCAGATTGGGGCAAAAGCCACATAGAGTACAATAAAATACACATACATAAAAAACAGCAATTCAAGGTCAAGAAGGAAGGATTGCTGAAGGAATCCCAAATGAAACAAAAATGTCTTTATTTACTAGCAGAAGATGTCAATAAAACAGTACAGAATGGGTCCAATGCTCCCTCTAAGCTGTGGAGTCTTGTGAGCAAAAATTCTACTTCGTGAGCCACTGGCATTAAAACTGTGAGCAAGCAATTTGTCTGCTGCATAAATTAGTTTGTTCTGGAGCCCTCCTTCCTGAGTTAAGACAAAAACGGTTGATCCAGAGGCTAAAAAACTATGAGCTAGCTCGCACTAACTCAGCTTAGAGGGAACACTAGATAGGTCTCCCTGGGGGGAGAGAGGTCCAGAGTTTTGGTGCCATAACTGAGGAGGTCCTCTCTGGTTGCCATCTCAGAAGGCAGGGGCACTTGAAGCAGGCCCTCAGTTGATGACTGCAGTGGTTGGGTAGGTTCATAAGGTAGTAGGAAGTCCTTCAGGTATGCTGGTCTCAAGCCATGCATGGCTTTAAAGGTCAACACCAAAACCTTGAATTGTGCCTTAAAGGCATCTCTGTTTAAATAGAAATTAATTGCTGCCTCAGATGGCTGATGGTCAAGTTAGGGTTGATTTATATAACTCGCTAGGCATATTTTTGACCCCTGGATAGCCTGGGCTATCAAGGTCAGGGGAAAATCACTTGCATACACTCTTTTTCTTAGTGTGTAAATATATGCTATATAATGGTGCTGGTTCTTACCTTTAAAGCCCTATATGGTCAGGGACCTACTTACCTAATGGACTGCCTTTCCCCACATGTTCCCCAGAGAGCACTAAGATTGGGGTCCCAAAACCATTTGGCCCTTCCAGGCCCTAAAGAAGCCAGGCTAGCGGTGACGAGGGCCAGGGCCTTCTCTGTGGTGGCCCCGTACTGGTGGAATGAGCTCCCAGATGACATTAGGGCCCTGCGGGACCTTTTACGATTCTGCAGGGCCTGTAAAATGGGGCTCTTCCACCAGGCTTTCGATTAGGGTGCCACTTCCTAATGTTATGGCCCTGGCCCCAACATCAGCACTGATTTAATTTAATATCCAACAGCCTGGTGGGAGCCCAGACTGTGGTGGTGGCTGTCTGCCTGGATGCTGAAAGCACACTGCTATCACTTCTTAGTACTTATTGACATCTATGTTACTGGTACCTATGATTTTATATGTTGTGGTTGTACTTATTTAAATACTGTGCTGTAACTCGTTGTGTTTATCTATCCATCCATCCATCCATCCATCCATCCATCCATCCATCCATCCATCCATCCATCCATCTATCCTATAAGCTATCCTGAGCCTGCCCAGGCAGGGAGGGTGGGATGCGAATTAAATAAATATAGACCTAATCTAGAGGCTGTCATTAGGTAGGTTTTGTGTGATGTGACATAGGCAGAGCTGAGCATCAGTTTATTTATGTACACCTGCTTCCTGTAGTGGGTCACATAGGGTCAACTTGCTGTATTGAAATCAGTTGGTGTTTTACTGTCCTTTTAAAATGGGAGTTTACTCCTTGGTGCATGTTTCCAGTGATATCAGAAGAAAAATTAGCAACACATAAGTCTGATTTCTACATTACATCCAAAGTTCATGTTATTTTCATAATTACTTGTGTTAATGCTTATATGATTCAGCTGTAAGAACATAAGAAGAACCTTGCTGGATTAGACCAATAGTCCATGTAGGCCAGCATCCTGTGTCGTACAGTGGCCAAGTTCCACTGGACAGGCAACAACAGGGCATAGGGGCTGAGGCCTTCCCCTGATGTTGACTCCTGGCTCTGTAATTCAGAGAATCAGTGCCTCTGAATGTGCAAGTTCCCCTCGGTCATCATGGCTAGTAGCCATTGATAGACTTGTCTTCCATGACTTTATCTAATCCCCCTTAAAGCTGTTTATTCCTGTGGCCATCAGTACAACCTCTGGTAGCAAATTCCACATTTCAGTCTCTCTCTCTGTGTAAAGCAGTATTTCCTTTTGTCTGTCCTGAACCTACTGCCTATCAGCTTAATCGGATGCCCTTGAGCTCTGGTATTTTGGGAGAAAAAGTTCTCTTTGTCAGCTTTCTCTACACCATGCATAATTTTATAAACCTCTATCGTGTCCCCCCTTGGTCGTCTTTTTTCTAAAATAGGGAAGGTGTTCCAACCCCTAGTCATCTTAATTGCCCTCCTCTGTACTTTTTCCAGCTCTGATCTGTTCATGTGTCTGTTGTTCTTGACTGGCTGAAAGTGATGTGCAATATTTGATTATCTGTACAGTGTGTTATTATCCTTTATTTCCATGATTAAATTCATGCAGAAGCAGGTTTCATGTTGACCCATCAGTGTATACTCTTATTTTTAGTGATGTTATCATATTTATAGGAATCGACCAGAGCTGTGGGAATCTTCCCCCTTCTCTTTCTCTGCAAAGGCAATGGTGTTGGAAGTTGCCTGTTTACATGAGGCTGGTGTGCTGCTGTCACCTCATCTTTTCTTGTTGTCCTTAGCTTCTGCTTTGCAGCACTGGGCTCTTATTTTCTTGGGATAGCAGCTGCATTTACTGTGTCATTGTCTAGCCCATCCATTGCTGGCTTCTCTGATTTGTGGGCTCCCAGCATGCCAGTGTCAGAAGAGAGTAGGCTGAGCCAGCAGGTGCAAGAAAGTGGTATTTGGAATAGCTGGAAGGAGGGTTGCTTAACCCTTTCCCTTCCTGTAGACTTTCCTCTCAAACCAGCCCCTCCCACCATCAGTTTCTATGGAGATAAAGGCATGGAGAGTTACCCCCATAATTTTGCCCCATGGGAATAAAAGTTATGAGAGTAACCTCACATATCTTTCTCACTAATGGGGAAAAGGCTAGGCAGGGGGAGGAAACTGAATAGAGAAATTTCAGTTTCCTGTGCCTCCTGTAAAAGAAAGACCAGAAACAAGACTCATGGAACTGACCAGATGCATTTTAGCTTTGATTTATCTGTTGGTATGCATGGGGCTTTTGTGAGGCAGGTTTATGCATAGTAAGGCCCAAACCACACAGTTAACAAAGTTCTGTGGTTAATTCTTCCAAATATTTTACTCAAGGCTGTTTCTGGCGGATGAATCTGATGTTCAACCCTTTTCTTTCTGGTTCTTGTTCAGCACAACCTCTTCTGAAGTGGCTTGTGTACCCTTGAGTGGGAAGGGTCAGGGTTTCCATGTCTTTCTAGCCACGTATGAGTAAGCAGCTCAGTAAGATTAGTTTTGAGCTGAGAAATGAAAACTTATTAAGCTGCTTTCCTTCACTGGCCCTTCTTGTGAAACTCCACCAAGTCCAAATCTCTATAGGTTCCTCAATCTGTTTGGAAAAAGTTCTGATAATGGAATATTTAACCCCTCTAGCTCAAAAATCATTAAATGAAGTATGACACAGAGGCCTGCTGTAAGTCTACATGTGAGACAAAATACTGAGCATTTATCTTTAGGATATTAAAGCTCCCTCCCTTCATCTGCCATTTTTCTTCTCAAATATAGCCTGCCTCAGGCAGCTTTGGATAAAAATAAAATCCCCTCAAAAAAAGCAACAGTAAAACTCCATATGACTTCATTTAGCACATTGGGCCTTTTGAGCCATCTGTAGGTAGCTTGCATTTATCCCCATTCAGTTTGATTACCAGGTGCAGGGAATTTACAGGTTGTGTATCGCCCCATTTGGGACAATACTATCCTTGGGGAGTGTTTTGTACACACCCACTGTTGCAGTAAATTGTCATGTGAGAGAGGAAGAAAATTCTCATATCTGCCGTCAAGCACATGGGAAAAATACCTACATGAAGATGGTGTTGCCTCTCAGCTACATCTGCAATAAACAAGCTTGATTAATGTCCTGGCTTGATTGATTAATGAACAAGCTTGATTAATGTTCCTTTTGGTGGGAAACTTTGTTCCAATGTTGGTTGTGTTTGTCTAGCAAGGTGTCAAAGTGTCAAAGATGCAGTAAATGCACCAGAACTAGAGGCTGACTGAGTGAAGAAAAGGACTTCCTTGGAATCTCATAGTTCTTCACGTGCTCCCTAACAGCAGGCTACATGCATACTGCTGCTAGTGAGGTTCTTCTGTTCTGAACTTTTCAGCTTTGCCGGTGCGGATCACCTGCTGAAATGGAGAAGATGCCTTGAAATTCTTCTTATGTCATGTAAGTTCCAGCCTTCTTGCATGACACTATGGCCTCTTCAAGCAAACAAGCTGTGAGGGCTGACAATGTTTCTGATCTTTTGAACTTCTTTAACTATTGCCCAGTCCCTCTTTTTCCTCTTCTCTGTAAAGCTATTACACACTGTTCTTTCCCAATATCTTTTACTCTTTTGCCAAGAGTATAGTTGATCCTTTCCAATCTGCTTTTGTTGTTGTTGCTCTAATGCATGTTTTCAATGAATTCTTCATAGGGTCTATTTCTGTTTCCCTTTTTCTGGATTTGGACAGCAGCTTTTTGATACAGTAAACCACTCATCTCTTAATTCTCTTGGTTTCTCAGGTACTATTTTGTCATAGTGTCAATCATAGCTCCCTCAGGTCTTTTAGGTTTTCTTTCAACAGTTCAATTTCTCCATCTTTTTGTTTTCTGTAGAATATACTTGGAGATCTGTAAGGCTCTCTTCTCTTTATACTGGTTGTGTTTGACCCTGTTCTGTTGTATCCAACAGAGAATTTCTATGGATGAAAAAGCATACATTTATTTATTTGGATATTTATATTCTGCTTTTCTCCCCAGTGGGGACCCAAAGTGATTTGCAGCATCATTCTTCCCTCCTTCATGTTATCCTCATAATAGCTCTGTGAGACAGAGTGACTGGCCCATGGTCACCCAGTGAGCTTTCATAGTACCATAAGGGTTTGAACTAGATTTCCAACACTTTAACCATTAACCAGACTGGCTCTATATTGGACATTGCTTGTCTAATAAGTCAGAGAGTTCTTTGCACAATCTATATTTTCACTGTATTGTTGCACCTTGTTTAATTGCAGGGGTCCTTTGTCATACTGTTGCCTTCCAGGGCTCTTTTTGTAGCAGGAACTCCTTTGCATATTAGGCGACACACCCCTAATGTAGCCAATCCTCCAAGAGTTTACAGAGCTCTTCTTATAGGGGCTACTGTAAGCTCTTGGAGGATTGGCCACATTAGGGCTGTGTTGCCTAATATGCAAAGGAATACCTGCTAAAAAAAGCCATGATTATTGCCTTTATTTTGTTATATCACATACAAAACAGTGAGGATTTGTAGTGAGGTGTTACCAGTATGTGGATGACACCCAACTCTATTTATCCTTAACAGCTAAGCCAGGTGAGTCTGTGGAAGTCCTGAACAGGTACCTACAGGGTTGGATGAGGGCCAGTAACCTGAAGCTCACTCCAGACAAGACTGAAGTGCTGTTGGTCAGTGGAGAAGATGATTAGAGATTGCAGAGTCACCTTGTCCTGGAGGGGGTTGCATTCCCCCTGAAGGATGAGGTTCATAGCTTGGGGGTGCTACTGTGTCATATCACTCCTGTTCTGAAAGATCTGTACTGGTTAACCATCTATTTTTTGTTACAATTCAAAGTATTCACTCTTACCTTTTAAGGTCCTTAATGGCTTGGGGTCAGGCTACCCATGGGACCATCTCCTCCCAAACTATCCAGCTTGCGAGTTAAGATCTGCCTCTCAAGCCCTGCTCTGTGTGCTCCTGCCTTCAGAGGTGAGGTGAGTGGTCACCAGAGACGGGTTTTTTCCCTCTGTGGTGGCGGCTCACCTCTGGATTGCCCTCCCCCTTAAAGCTTGTTTGGCATCTAGTTTACTTTCTTTTAGGTGCCAATGTAAAACACCTTGTAAGCTGTCTCAAGCAGGACAACTGAAGCACCAGCATAGAAATAGCTTAAACAGATAAATACAACAAAAATCAGGGAATAAAAGAACACTTTTACTTGCGGGATCAAAATATGGTATATGTATATAGCCATTTTGCAGTGAATATATAGCTCTTTTATTTTGGAATAAAAAGTGAACTGTTTTCCCTGTTGTTTTTTTAATAGTTGTTGGCTTTGGAATGGATCCCAACTTACAAATTGATATTATCTCGGAATTGGATCTTTTCAACATGTCCATTGGAGTTACACAGGTGTCTGGGCTACATAATGCCAGCAAAGCATTTTTATTTCAAGGTAAGGGCAATATCTTTATCTGATTAACAGGAGCATGTGTGTGAGTAACTGAAAACTTAGTGATTAGCCCATTTCTTATCTAGGAATTATGGACATTCTGATTGATTTTTTTCTCCCTGGGTTTTGACACGATACTTCTGTTCTATTGATAGTGATGCTGCTGGGTAGCTCAGCTTCTAATTTTATTTGAAAACATTTTGGTACAGTGAAATAGCTCGTCCTAGTTCATCCACCCTAGCATTGGCTATTTCATGGAAAGTTCTGTGAAGTGAACCTCAGTTGTACAAAGAAATGAGAAAACAGCTCTTTCCTTTACTAACATTAGATTACATACTGCACTAGTAAATGGGACTGAGCAATTTCTGTATTCTTGTGGCTACTCATTTTTTCAACAGTGGTCCAGAAATATATATTGTTACACAACTAGACTGTGCAAATATTCAGGCATTGTAATAAAATTGGTGCCATTCAGCAGTGGGAGCTTCACAGCTGTGGAACACATACAACCAAGTGTACCTGGGATACTGTTTCATGACTTTGGTTTGCATATTGGCCAATTAGCCATCTTTGTACAAACACGAATATGGCAAGTTGGCATTAACGCTGTATGGACACCCTCTGAAGGTCAGCAGTAGTCTTGTACCGTTTCTTTATTAGCCTTCCACTGACACGTCAACATGTTAGTTATTTGTGTATAAGGTTTCTTGGAGTACAAGACAACTTAGTGTTAGATCTCTCCTGTGTTATAGTTTCAGGTGGGTAGCCCTGTTAGTCTGTAATAGTAGAAAAAACTTGAAGTCCTGTAGGACCTCAGAGACCAACAACTATGGTATAAGCTTTTGTGAGCAGCCTTAATGGCTTAGGCTAGCTCAATCTCAGATCTTGGAAACTAAGCAAGGTTGATTTGGATAGGAGACCATCTTTACTTGTTTCTTGCCTGGAAGACTCCAGGAGGTGAAACTTTAAAGGGTCTTGATGAGCCATCTGTGACTCGACAGCTTATGTTATTGACTTAGTTCTAGCTTTCATGATCCAAGCTTCATTTCATTAGCTTTGACCTGGGGAGGGGATTCTGATGAAATAATCATTGTCCCATGAAAGCTTATACAATGCAAAAATGTGTTGATATTTAAGGTGCTGCCAGGTCCATTCCCCCCCCCATTTTGTGGGTACAGAGGTGAGCATGGTTTATATAGGGCTACTTTCTGGCAGTGTTCTGTGAGTAATCTGCCCATGTCACTGAACTGCACTGGCTCAGCTATTTTATTGCTGCTTTCAAGAAAGTAACATATCCCATGCCACTGAATAGATAAATGAAAAAGACAGCAGTATCTTATCTTCCCTTTCTCCAGTTTGACGTATATCTGAAATAAACCAAATGATTGTGCTGAGAAACTAATTCCATGATAGTGTTCAGGCAGCATAAATTCTGGTTTGTTCATTAGGAGAACTAGCTAAATTCAGGCTTGTTCAGTCTCTTCCTTCACTTGTGAAGCTAAGGCTGAAGACTCCTTGGTTTGAAAAAGCCACCAGATTGTCATGGTGTCCAAACTGGGGCATCTTGGCAAATTGTGGTTTCTTTCTTTCTTACAAACTAGGACTCTAAAGTGTGGTTTTAATCCTGGTGATGAATCCTGGTTTGTAGATAGGAAACAAACACAATTTGTTAAATCATCCTGATATATCACATAAGGTCTGGCTTCTTTCAAGCCAGGAAGTCTTTCGACTTACCTATGTATGTGAAGGAGAGAAGAAAGGGATGTACAAGCTCAAGCCTGGTCTGGGCTCAACACAGACTAACTAGAGGTTTTGTGTTGTCTGAATGCAGCCTATATGAATTCCTCTTAAACACACATCCTTTATGTGGACATCCAAAAATCTCCCAAGCCATTCCAATTTATAATCTTGGAGATATAATGTGAATACTACTAGTAATTATAATTATCACTATTATAAAAATGTCTTCTGTAGTTAAGAAGCTTTTGGCTATGTGATGCTTTTGGCTAGATGGCGATTTGACAACAATGCTGATTCTGTGAACTTAGGCAGATCATGAGAGGGAGGGCAGGAAGGGTTCCATCAGCATCAGTGCTTAGTTCTTGTGGCCCTTTCTTACACACACAGGGAAATGCTGATTGCCGCTTTGGGGTCAGAAAGCAATTTTTCTCCAGGCCAATTTGGCCAGGGATCCTGGAGGGTTTTTTTTGGTTTTTTTGCCATCTTCTGGGCATGGAGCAGAGGTCACTGGGGGTGTGGAGTGGGAGGTATTTGTGAATTCCCTGCACTGTGCAGGAGGTTGGACTACATGACCCTGGAGGTCCCTTCCAACTTTATGATTCTATGTGACCAGAGACATGTAATAGAGGGTGGTTTGCCCAATGCCTCTGCTTCTTTCAGCTTTCAGGACTGCCCAGTTTCCTCCATATGGCCTATACCCAAGGGGGGAGGGGGTTTACTGCAGCCTCCTCCTTCTCTTGTTACCTGTTTTCCTAGAGGCCTGAGCTGGGAAGGGAAGGGGGTAAGCTTTTTTCTTCCCTCGACTCCCCTCTACACTGCTAGGAGCAGGCTGTTGACAGTCCTTGGCCATCCTTTATGCCTTTTTACAGAGGGTGCTGCATTGTGTTTGTGTGCATGTTATATTGTGTCATACCCAGCCTCCCAAGAGAGTTTTATCTCCTGTGAGAAGCTGGCTCGTTTTTCTGATGTGGGCCTGGCGAGGCCCTGCCCAGCCCAAAAGCTGTTGCTTGGGTAAGAAAGAGACATAACTTTAAAAATAACTGCTGGAAATGACAGTCCCAGTTGGTGTAGTGGTTAAGTGTGTGCACTCTAATCTGGGAGAACCGGGTTTGATTCCCCACTCCTCCACTTGCACCTGCTGATGTGACCTTGGGTCAGTCACAAGCTCTGGTACAGCTGTTCCTGAAAACACAGTTTATGTTAGAGTTCTCTCAGCCCCACCTACCTCACAGGGTGTCTGTTGTGTGGAGGGGAAGGGAAAGGAGTTTCGTAAGCCTCTCTGAGACTCCAAAGGAAAGGGCTGGAGGTACTAAACTCCAGATCTCCTCCTCCTCCTCCTTCTTCTGATAACACAGAAGAGCTGCCAGCTGATGGACAACATAGTCTCTGCTGAGGTTGCCAAGGACTTGGTGGGGGCAGGGGATCCCCCTCCATGTCCCATTGCCCACTGTTGCTTGGAGTGGCAGTAGGATAATTTTTTGTATAAAAAACTGCCTACTCTCCTGTACTTATTGGAAGTTCTTACTGGAAGTGACAAAGGGTGGCTGTAGAAATTGTTGGAAATCCTATGATTTTACCATAGAGTTTCAAGTGATTCCTAAAGTTACCCCTTTTCACTTCCGGCAAGCACATGCATTTTTTAAAAAAAACTCCCATGATGCACCCTTCTCTCAAACTTCCTTCTGATTGCCTGGCAAGCCTAATCCCTGCCCTCATAATCCTTCCAATGGCCTTTTAATGCACACAGGTAATGCACACAGATTGAGGTGTAAGCCCAAATGCCACCTAAATGATGGTTATGGTGAAATTTGTATAGAGACTTTCCAACAGAGCCTGGGTGTTTGGCTGGATGCCTCTCTCACCCTGGAGAAACAAGCATCCTTAGTAGCAAAGGTGACATTTCTCTATCTCCATTGGGCTTCTCAGCTATCCCTGTCTCAGTCTGACCTGGCCACAGTAATATATGCCATGGTCATCTCTATGTTGGACTGTTGCAACTAGCTCTATGCAGGGTTGCCCTTGAAGTTGCTTTGGAAATTTCACGTTATACAGAATGCAGGTGCTAGGTTGTTGATCAATACATCATAGTCATCCCATATTTAACTTGCACTTAAGCAGCTGCAGTGGTTGTCTGTTCCAGAATCAAGTTAAAGGTGTTGCTTCTCAGCTTTAAAGCCCTAAACGATCTGGGACCTTCATACCTATCCCTATGTGTCCCCCAAGAACTCTTTGTTCTTCCTCACATGGTTTGCTGGTGGTGCCTGGCCCACAGATGACTTGACCATCCTCAACAAGGGGAAGAGCTTTTTCTATAGTGGCATCTACCTGATGGAACTGTCTGCCAGATGACATCCAGGCCCTGAGGATCTTTCTAGGTTCCATAGGGCCTGTAAGGCAGAGTTGTTCTGCCAGGCTATCTGTTCAGGATGGCTGAGGCCAGTTTTTCTACCATCTATTAGTAGTGCCACTTAAAAAAAAACAACAGTATGGGGTGCTGGTTGTTGGGTGCGAAATGGTTATGATTTGTTCTGATGCCTAAGCTAGGGTGTTATTTTATAGACTGTAATTTAATTATTTTTGTAAGTGGTTTTTTTTAAAAAATCTTTACTTATACATTATTTTATTGATGTTGTAACTTCCGCAAGCCCTGCGACCCAGGGGAGGAGAGGAGGTATAAATCTAAAAATGACTACATAAAAATAAATAAATAGCACAAAACATGAACTCCTAGCAGTCACACCTCACTATCTGGAGTGTCAGTCTTGACTGGAGAAGAACTGAGTTCAACTTCTTTCTCAGGAGGGAACTGCTTGGGTGGCCTTGGGCTAGTTATTTACTGTCAGATTCAGTTACTATACTATAAAATGGTCTTATTAACTAACTTCACAGTTCTCTTTTGAAAATGAAAGAGGCAATTACTATAATTGTACTCTGCACACACTATAAAAGCCTTTAGAATGGTTATAAATCTATTGTGGAATTGCACAGTAACTTTTTCTCATTGTGTGCAGCTTGTCTAAGGCTTAATTTGACCCTGAGTGAGCTCAACGGCTATTTTAAATTTCAGAGAACATGTGAAGTAGAATAGTGCATTTGAACATGTGCAGTTTGCCATTCTGTCACAAGTAGTTAACCACAACCTGTCACCATTTATCTGGTGACCATTTAGAGACATTGCTTTCAGGCATTCGAGCACTGTTTGTATAAAGTGATGGCTTGGTCCTGTGAGTGAGATCAATATATAGGTGGCTGCCAACCCACCAGACGCTTGGTAAAGCTGAAGTATGAATCTTCTTGAGCACTTCGTGGTAGGGGAATTCTTTGTGTACTGATTTTATTGACATGATTCTGTTTCATGCAAATATGCAGTGCAACATTAATAAGAAAAGTCACTTCATGAAAAAAGATTGAGTGAATCCACCCTGTATGTTGGGGGCAGCACACCCTTTCTGAAGTACACATTTATGGGCAGGGATTTCTCTTACTGAATATTTCCAGAAAGCATTTTCTCAGTATTGATTCAATTTTGTTTTAGAGTAATAGACATATTAAATTCTAAAACATGAATCAAAGAACCAAGAATTAACCAGAATCAAAAATAAAAAGGAGAAAATCTTCTATTTTCCCACATCTCTAATTTAAAAAAATGTGAAAAATACTGTACCTTTTAAAGCTTACAGTCACTGATGTCATTGTCTTTGTAAAACAAAGGAATGGAACAGATTCCAAATTGTGTTCCAACTCCTCTTTCTTTCTGTTTTGAACTTTAACTTTGAAAAGCATTGTTTTAACTTCAGGAGCCATTGGTCTTACGATCGTTGCACTGTAGATTGTTTGCTGCCAGTAATGTCCTGAGTCAGAACTGGGACCACTTTACATTCAGTAACATGAGCTGGGACTCTAAAGGAGTGGCTATTAATAGGTTGACTAACCTTTACATCTTTCTGCCAACAAGCCTTATAAATACAATAATCAGACATGAATGGATGTGTATAATTTCCCCACAGTCTTTCCACAAAAATTCATGTCCAGTGACAGCATCTGGAACTCTTTGGAGTAGGATTGCCACCTCCAGGTGGGGCTTAAAGATCTTCTGGAATTACAGCTGATTCTGCAGACTTCTGATTTTAAAAGAAATTAAAACATTTCCGTAGGCCCCTAAAAGTATTGCGGGCCCTAGGCACTGTGCCTACTGTGCCTAATAGATAAGTTGGCCCTGAGACAAGGAGATCTCCCTGTCTCTTCAGTCGGTATGCAGAACATATCATAAGGAAAGCTGGATTAGTTTTAGATGAAGGTGAAAATTGGTGGAAGGAACATTAAGAAAATTTGAGATATGCAGATGACACCACATTATTGGCAGAAAAGAGTGAAGACTTGAAACAGCTCCTGATGAAGGTTAAAGCAGAAAGTGCCAAAGCAGGATTACAGCTGAACGTCATGATTTTGGCAGCTAGGATGGACAAGGGTACAGGACACATGTAGGGGCCTTCACAGACCCTAGGATCTCATCAATATCCATCACAGAAACTGGGTAAAAATGGTTCATGAACAGACCAGGCATTTCTTCTGACTAATCTATATTACAATCAGTATCCAGATCAAAACACATTTGTGATATTCTACCAGCAAAAAAACTTGTGGCCAGCACTATTCATCACTTTCTCTGAATCCTGGGGTTAGTGTTTTAAGGCATACAATCAGCAACTGGAGGGAGAAATTTCCATTCTGTTCACAAAGATCAACTCAAAATACTTAGCATCCAACCCAATTTTTTCCTCTTTTTTGTGTGTGCCAGGAGATAGGATTGTCAGCCTCCAGGTCTAGGAGGGGTTTCCCCTGCTTTTGGAGACTCCAATCCACCCCCATTCAGCTAGCTGGTGGGGAAACCCCTCCCCCAAGAGTGACCACCAGCCCCGCCACCCCTCTCCCTTCCCTCTTGCTAGATTTAAAGGGCTTCAGCTAATTGGTGGGGACCATATGGCCCACTGACCAATTGGAAGGCCCTTTAAATCTGGCAGGAGGGAGAGGGGCGGTCACGGGCCACACGCTTGGCTTGCAAAAAGATCCTTTCAAAGTTTTCCCCAGCCTAGTGGGCTGCAACCCCTTCCCCACTTGCTCGGCTTGCAAAAAGACCCTTTAAAGGTTTCTTTCAGCCCCTCATGCTGTGGCCCCCACCTGCAGCCCCCCCAAGTGGCCTGTGATCGCCCCTCTCCCTTCTTCCTGCTAGATTTAAAGAGCCCCCCAGCTGGTCAGCAGGCCATATGGTCCCTGCCAATCAGCTGAAGCCCTTTAAATCTGGCAGGAGGAGAGGGAGAGGGGTGGCCAGGTGGGTGGTTGCTCTCGGGGTGGGGCTTGGGGCATCCCTGCCTGCCCCTGGAACACCCCCCAAATCCCCCCACTGGAGCAACAAGGGGACCTGGCAATCCTACCAGGAGAAAATGACTGCTTTGGAGTGTAGACTTCATGGCATTACACCCTGCTTAGGTCTCTCCCCTTCCCAAAACCTGGCCTCCCCTGCTTTCCCCAAGCTTTCCCCTCAAAACTTGAAGAATTTCCCAGCCTGGAATGGGCAATCCTAGCGGAAAACACTGCAATGGACAAGTGATGACCTGGAAAAGATTAAGAACACCCCTCCCTGCTGCTTCTCCACTCTAAGGCTGCGTTCACACAGGCAGTTTAATCCACTGTTGCCCCACCTCAAATTAAGCCAGGTTATTTTGTGGCAGAGAATCCTGACCAGACTCACCCGTTTTAGCGTGTTTCAATGCTGTTTTACCCCTCCTTGTGTGACTAGACGGCAGAAACCAGGGAGTTGGCCCGTCTGCCATTTTTTTTCGAAGTTTGCCCTTACGAGCATGCCCAGAAGCACTCAGCATGCTAGGATATGGAGTTCATGGGGCTGTCGGCCATTTTCTTTTAAAATTAAGTCCACAGAGCAATTGCACCAGTGGTGAAGAGACTGCTGGGAAATGGAGTCCACTGCCATCCTCCCTCTAATCTTTTCTGTTTACCCCTTCCCCAAACAATATTAAAAAGTTGCAGAAAAAGGGGTGTCTTTCTTTAAGAGTTTTTCAAAAGAAAACAAGGTTTTGAGCAGCCCCCCCGAAGGGGGAGGTGCATATATACGATCATGCAATCTTCACTAACTGGGCGGGGGATGGCGGCTGGAAAGCAAGAGCTCAGTGAGACCTGCCTGACTGCTTGGATGCGCAACAGAGTGACTAGACGACAGGAAATCCATTTTTGAAGCGGCTCAGACCAACAGGACTGGACTTTATCAGGTATCAGAAAAACACGGGGCAAGGGGAGGGGGGAATGGAACTCAGAGGACTCAGGCACAACAGACAGATGTTGCTGTCTGGTCGTGCACTTTAAATCCATAAGGGAACAGCAAGGGGAACGGATCAAATTGCCCGTGTGAACTATCTTCTCTTCCTAAAGTGGGTTTTCCTTAGAAAAAAGAGGATGTCTGGTTTGTTAGACACAAATGTTCGTAACATGGAAACCAGCAATGAGTATATGCTCAATCTTGATGGGGGCCATCTGCAAATTTGGGGGTGGGAGTTCAGAATTTTTTGTGGAAAATATGGAACATTTGGAGTTTTAGGCAGCTCTTTCTCCCTACTTCCAGTATTTTTTCCTGAAAGCCAGTGGAGCAGAGATACTCCTCACTGCTGAAATTCTCAATCCAATGTCATTTATTTATTTAAAAAACATTGGATATAGACTGTTTTTAGTCTGAGAAGTATGTAAGAAAGACCCTTTTTAAGTTGCTCTATATTTTGAGCTTGGGCTGTGTTTTGAATGCTGAATTTTATTATATTTTATGATGTTTTATGTTTTTGTCATATGTTATATTGTAAGCTGCTTTGGGGAGGTTCCTTGGAGATGCAGCATGGAAATTTTCCAAACGAATGTCTCCACCAGCCTCTTAAATTATGTAGAACATGGGAAATAGGAATCAAACCTTCCTGCTTGATTGGCTTCTGATCTGAAGCCTGCTGTGGTAGAGAAGGCAGAGGGGTTTCTTAGACTGTAAGGAGCCATCTTTTTCCTCTTAGGTGAGGCAGGTCCTGGGCAAGTTTTGATGTAATCATCAGACACATTGAAGGTATGTCTGTGATCTGTATATTGCATACATAAATAATAAATATGCTGATTTAAATAAAGTTGTCTTATCTGGAGTGCTGGAAAACTTATTTCATAGTTTTTTACTTGTGGTTTGGGGGTGGATTTGAGCTGCCTAATTCCCCACAACCTTTCCACAACAGCCATGTTCAGTAGCAGCATCTGGAACCATGTTGATCTACTTGGGGTGGTGGTGGTAGTAGATTAAAGGTTAAGATCTATTGCATTTGTTAGATGCAGGCAATCTTTATTCTTTGACTGTGTCCGTAGAATGCAAGTGTTTGCTGCATTTATGAGGAATACACACAACACATCTCTTGTTTACTTCTACAAAGTCACCTCCCATTTTTATTGAGCCTGTTGCTTAATCCCACCCCAGAATTCCTAGTTCCATCTATACAACGTTGTAACGGTCCATTTCTGTCTGTTTCCAGTGTGCCTGGCCTGTGAAATTTCATGGATGCCTCATGAATGCTTTGACTTCTAAAGTAAATTCAGTATCTGTATTCTGGGATGTGAAGGGAAGTGATTTGAAAGAGAGGTTTTTATGCAAAGTATGTGCTACACAGCCCTAAGTGGTTGAAGAAATGAGTTGTTATAGTATGCTATTTGGATGAGTAAGCTACGTTATAAACAAGGGCAATTTTTCACCAAGCTTAAGCTATATTTTCTCTGTGGGGCTGATTTTCACATGAGACTGCCTCAGGGCTGCATGTGACACTTTCAGGTGGTGCAGAACTGAATTCTCCTTTTTTCTCTTTATGGATATGCATTTGTTAAGTGGCCATGTGGCAAGAATACAGCGATTGAGAGCAAGTGCACTTGCATATCAAATATTGTGAGCAGTAGAACTATATTGATGTGGATTTATAACTAAACAGCTGTGGAAGGGGTCTAGGTTCTAGTCTTCAATCTAGAGCTCTGTAATGCATCTCTTGCCTAATTCGTAACAAGAGGTGGCAGCACTTTGATAGTCTTTATCCCAGTAATAAAGTGGAGTTTGATTAGGATTGTGGAACAGAAATAAGGAATTCTTGGGAAAATGATCTGCTACTACATTTTGTGCAGATTTCTTTAACCCTGTACCAAACCAAACACCATCAGCTTTCTATGTTTCTGCATTTTCAGGCCTCCCATCAGGTTTTCAGAATAATTTTAAACCAGAGATTTCTCTGATCTGACAAGTGCTGTCAACTAGCGTATATGTTTGTATTCAGAAATGCAGACTTGTAGAGGGTGGTGGTGATGATAGTGTTTGAGCGTTCCAAGCACTTCACATACATTATCTCAGTGACTCTTACAACAGCCTTGTTCAGAAATATTACTATATTGCAGAGATGGATGTGAGGCTGAAAGATAGTGGCTTGCCTCTGAGCTCAAATTTGAAGTGCAGACTTTTTTGGTTCACAGCCAGTCGCTTTAGCCTTTAAGCAACTCTAGCATTTTGCATAACGTTTGTGTGCAAGAGTAATACCTGAACTGGTTTTCAATGAATGCTCCAAATTTAATGTGGGGAATAGCCATCTGTGCTTACTTCCATGTATATCTGCTTCATTTCAGCTTGCATGCTATGTGTTCAGGGATATGCGGGTTAAAAGACACAGAGGCTGTGGTCACATGTACAAGATATTGCGGGGGGAAGTGAGGCTATTTGCTCTGTAGCAATTTGACCCACATTTGCACGATCACACAGTCCATGGGAGCTGTGGGGGCAGCCCGCCACTGTGTGATCAGATGCAAACCGCGGGTGAGTCGGGGTTTTTTTGCTGCTTGTTTCCAATGTGCTTAAACGGAGGATTGTTGAATCTCCACACTGAGGGCTTCCTTTAACAGTATGCAACGATGCACATATTGGGAAGGGGGGAAACGGCACAGAGTCGGGATGGTCTGATCAGACCATTCCGATGCCATGAGAGCGCACTGGCATGATTACATAGGGGAAAGTCTGTCCATGGCCCGTAGCAACCTATTTGATTGTGGACTTTCCCTAGTGTCTTTTAATTCCGCTCTTGTGGCAGAGCAAAATGGGTTGCCGATGGGTGCAGGGCGCTGGCCAGATGTTCACGTCTGATCGCCCCTCTTAAATCTGCCTGGCATTCACGCGTATGGCGCAGCTAATTGTGCGTATGATCGCAGCCAGAGTATTTTTCTGAGTTGTGATGCTCTGTCAGCATCTAGTCTAGGTTTCAGCTTCTCCCCTCTGTATGCATAGGGAGACAGAGAAAAGTGCAAACTTTCCTTTATTTCTACCCCTGAAATCTGGCTTTCAGAGAGCTGGAACATGCCACTTCCTGAAGCTGGAAATGTAATCTGCATTTTAAATCTTCTGGGACCTGAGCACACAATGATACCTTCCTTGTCATTTCAATAAGAGCTCCAGATAAGGAGCATCATAGGTACACTTTCTCCTCACAGGTGCTATATGATAATTATACTGCAGAAGGAGCCCTATACCATAGCATCCTTAGCATAATTGTCTTTAAGAAGTTGTTAACATATACAAGAAATGGAGTTTGGTTTATGTTAATGCTTTTGTACAGAGACCAGACGTAGATTGAAAAGTGTTAGACAGTTCACTTGTAATTAGACTGTGGATTCTGAACATCACCAGTTTAGTAGGTGCAGTAGAACAAGATCTGCAAGGTCTTACTGCTTTTGTACAATGGATAATGTGAAAAGATAGTATGGATTCTGTAAGACAAGCAATTCTGAAATCTGGTTTAGGAAAAAAGATAGTGTGACCCTTTCTTTGCAGTATTTCTGTCAAAAAGTTTCTTTCCAGTTCTATGCCAGATTTCCCCTCTGTGGTGTGTGAGAAAGTGGGAAATTACAGACTGTCAGATAAAATCCTCTTGTGCCCTTGCCTGTAGAGCTGAGATGTATGGTCACCAGAGACAGGGCCTTTTTCAGTGATGGTATATTCAGGCCCGTAGCCAGGATTTTTTAAGTCAGGAGGCATTTAAATTTCTTAGGGGGCACTGGCTAATCGAATTAAAGGAATACCCAGCTCCTTCCCTGCACCTGCTGTCGCACAGGGGCCCTGGGTTGGATGGGAAGTCCGGGGGCCTTGCCAGTAAGTCAGGGGGCCTAGCCCCAAGATGCCCCACTGTAGCTACGGGCCTGGATATATTCAAGGGTTGCCAGCTCTGGGTTGGAAAATATCTGGAGATTAGGGGCATGGAGCCTGGGGAGGGTGGAATTCAGCAGGGTATAATGGCAGAATCCACCCTCTGAAGCAGCCATTTTCTCCAGGAGAATTGATCTTGGTCATATGGAGATCAACTATAAAAGCAAGCAGGAGATCTCCAGGTGCCACCTGGAGGGTGACAGCTGTGTAGGGGAAGTACCTCAGTGGGTACCTCCAAAGCAGCCATTTTCTCCAGGGGAACTTATCCCCATAGTCCAGAGTTCAGTTCTAATCCTGAGATATCCAAGCCCCACCTGGAAGCTGGCAACCCTAATCTTTACTCGGGAATGCCCCTTCACCTTGATCATTGCTTTCCTAGGGGGTAGGCTGAAACAACAATTCTGTCTTCTTTTCACTGTTTGTATGGTCAGCTTCTGTCCTGTGGACTGTTTTTACTTACGTCATTTTAAGCTGCTGAATGTCATTCTTACACTTTTTATATTGTGGCTTTATGATTTTATTGTACCACTGTATTTGTGGGTCACCTTAAGCAGGTCTCTGAAGAGGCAGAATTCACATTTCCTAGATAAATTAATAGGTTGTACATAACGGACAGGCCCTGCATTACTTTACTTATGGAGCCCATTTTTTTAAAAAAAGCTACATTTTGTAATTTATATGAAAAAAACCCCTTTCTTCTTTTCCTCATCTCCAACTTTCTAAAGTCTCATAAGTACACCCAAACATCTACATAGAAGTGTGTCTTAAAGCCCTGTTCCAGTCTGTAGCCCAGTTTTCACTGAAGGTAGGCTAGAAGTAGTGATGGGTGAACACCTCACATCTTGAATTGCATAAGGGTCACCAGAGATGAGTCATATTTATGAGCACTTTGGTCAAGCATCCTAAACTGTCTTGCGTTTTCTTCCATGATGGATGTTCTTGTATTGCTGCTTGGGATCTGGCGTGGAAGAAGGCAGCCTTGCAACACTTCCCTTTTTTTTCTGTGTATGTTGTCCGTGAGCACGATTCTCCCTGTGCACATATTTGTCAGCATAGATCCCATCGTGGAGCAGGTGGTGCCAGAATCTCTGGTGGAATTTACAAAGAAGCTCATGTCAGTTTCAACAATTGGAATTCAATCCAACCAAGTAAGGAGTAAAAGTAATCAGTTTCTGAGCAAGGGCCAACAGCGGTCCTTAGCCTTGGCTGCCTGATATGATGAATGCAGGCCACGCAGGTGCAGAAGTGGCACATGGGTTCTGTTTCTAATTGCAAGCAGAGTGATAGCTGAAGGCAGTGGACGTTAACTCATAATAAAAATGCATTACTCCTTATGATTCTGTTTTTTTGTGATGTTGTGGTATCACTAGCTAGAAGCCCATCCTCTGCTGTGCTAGTTTTCTATGTCCAGAGAATGTTTTTCTTGGTATTCCCCCCCCAACACATGAAGTCCAGAGACATGTTTACCGCTTCATAAGAACTTGTCTTCTCTAATATTTGTAATATGGACAGGATTTACTTAAATTCTTATAAATTGTTTGTTTTATATGCCTTCTAATGTCCTGCAAGAGTTAGTAGTAGCATAGCCTAGTGACATTTTTTGTCTTTCACAGTGTTAATGAAATAGTTCAGGTGGCAAGTTATTAAAATACTCCCAATCTTCAGCATTTCGTTTAAGTGATCTGGCGGGATCTGTAATCGAAACTGGTTTCAGTAAACTGAGAATATGCTGAAAGCTGTCTCTGCAGATTTTTGTCAGCTGGTTGTCAGTGCATTTGAAGAAAACTAAAAAGATATGTGTGTGTGTGTGTTTCATCTATGTGTACTGAAAATAAATTGGGAGGTGAACTAATGATTTGACAGTTCGTTAATGCAGTTCGCTTTGGAGAGCTCCAAACTGCCTTCTGTTTTCTAACAAGCTGACATGCAACATGTACATGTTGTAAAATATGCTCACCTCTGAAACAGAGGTTTTTCTGTGGAGAGATGGAAAGAGAAAACAGAACTTCAGAAGAAGTAACCATTCAACACAACTAAATCAATTGTGTTTTATGGATGCATTTGGTGCAGTCTGACCTGCTTCCCACTATAACTCTACTTTACCAACATATCTCCTGTAAGCAAACTCTGTTAACTTCATTTGAGTTTCTTATCTCTAGTCCAGTTGGGGATGAGGTGCATGCAGGAACACATGCCTGTGCAGGGGCTGCTGCAGGGCTGGGGCTATACCAGAAACCTCCGTGCCCACATCTTGCAGGTGATCTCTCGTAGCCAGAGATTTGTGAGTTCAGCGGCAGACTGTGTGCTTACTGCTGGTCTTGTAGAAGTTCCCCTCTGTCCCTCTAACTTTTTCATATATAATAACAACGGAGAGGATTTAGAACCTCATCCTTTGATTTTTCCAAAGCATTTATGAAAACTGCCTTTCCTTAATAGAATGACTCTTGTCTTTAATATTTCGGTCCAGATACCCATCATTTACTCTCTTGCCCATCACTTGATCAGGGGTGATAGCGATGCTTGTGAGTGATACTGTTAAGTATGAGCCTTAACAAGGTAGTGATTTCAACAAGTGATTTCAGCTTTATTTAACAGCAAACTAGATGATCAGACAACACACACAAAACAGAGGAGCACAGCTCCCTTTTTAAATAATCCGGGCTGTCAAAGTCACACCCATAACTCAGTTAACGACCAATCATAACATTGGGATAAAGGCCAATGAGGTCTGTTCCCTCCAACAAGTATATACAGTTCAGGATTGGCTATTACAGAGTTTCACAGAAACTAACCAATGGGAATGTCGATGCTTACAATCCCTTTGGCTGACTCAAGCTCAACATGGGAATGCATAGGAGTGATTCAAGCTTCAGACATAATCGATACCATGGATGTGCTCAAATAGAAGTGGTTGCTGGAAGTGTTTCTGACACAGTAAAGTTACTGCAGCGGCATTATTTTGTAAAGCATATTGTCCAGGCTGGCCACACATCAGAGCAACCGAGAATCCAATCCTATGCATAATTGCTTTAAAAAGCAAAATAAGGAAAACCCTTGAGGGCTTACTGGCCATAGAAGTATGAATATGAAGCTTGTATCCAAAGCTTCATTACATTTGTCTTTAGACATTGACCAAGTTGGCACCGGTACAGACTTGATTTAAGGCAAATAACACTTTTTAAAACTTTTGTTCTGCCCCTTTTCTTGTCTTTTCATTGAGATGGATGTACTATGTGGGCATCATTAAATCCTCTCCATTGTTTTACTGAGGCCATAGGGCTGCTCGTGTACTTGTAAAAACTGTATTCCCACACCACAGTTGCTGCTTGTGAGCCTGTTGTTCCAGCCCTTCCTTGCTAAAGGTTATTTTCCATCTGCTGTTCATTTACTGTGCAATAGCCTGTTCTGCCTTGGCTTCTGATTTGAAGCAGGTGTGTTAGTAAACTGATCACAACAATTTTCTTTTTCTGTTTTTTCTTTTTCTGTTTTTTCCTCCATTTAAAAATGTATAGCCTGACTCTTAGCCTCCCTTCGTTTTAACACTCTAAGAAGCTTTAATATTTAATCACATCTGGATGTAGTTATATTTATTGTGGAGTAGCTGCAACTTGGATGTATTTGGCAAGGTACGTGTAATATGTATAGGTAGTTATGGTAGCAGTGGAAGAGAAGCAGTACATCTATTGCACATGCATGCACACAAACAACAGTTTTTAAAAACACGTCTTCCAAATTTCCCTCACAGTCAAATAGGGGACAGGGATTTATCAATGGACAGATACCAGGAAATAGGATTTGTCCCAATAAAAAGGGACAGTTGAAGCAATTGTACTGCATGGTAGGTCACTAAGTAATCAGTACTTTATAACATTTAAGAGAGGTCCCGGTCACACGGAGAAGTAGCTATGTGAATGGGACAGATTAAGGGTGGATCAAACCGGCATGATCAGATGCCAACATCTGGCAAGCGTTGTGCACCCGCCTCTAACCTGTCCCATCTGGCCAAAAACGCGGATCGAAAAGGTACTAGGCAAAATGCAGTACCTACCTGATGATCCGCAGCAAGGATGCGCGTGAGATCGCCCACACGCCTGTTGTAAGCGAGGCCCTGCCAAACTGTGTATGCCCACAAATGCGCAGTTGCCTCACCTCGCCCGGCATCCCGGTGCTTCCCCCTCGGCATGTGATTGCGTCGGGGAGCAACGGGGATCTGTGTGATCCTGCTCCCGCACTTCATTTTGCAGCATCTCTGAAAAGCTGCACTTCTGCCGCAACTTTTCACAGTAGTGTGACTAGGGCCTAACTATTCCTATTCCAATGGAAAGGTGAGGGACTGTTTAGACAGAGGACTCTAATGGTGGTATTGAGGCTTTGTACAGGCACTGCTAGTGAAAATTCAGTACCATTGGTTCTTAACCATCATGTATTTTATCCTGAACAACCTGAATAAACCCTATAATGTGAAGCAGCAAAGTATATCCATCTTGGTTACAAATTTCTTGCTTTGTCTAGCTTTGATAGCAGTTTCACTATACTGTACTCTTTTAAAAAATGCAGGGTTCTCGAAGAATAAAAATATATAAATAAATGACAGACTAGGAAAAGTGCCTGAAATATAAGCTATAAGATTCTAGACATCACAGGATATTACCAGAGGATGTCATTCATCCAGTGCAAAGTCTGCCTTCTCCTCTGTGTTCTCTGAGAGGTGACCCCTTCTTTTTGCAAAGCGGTACTTTGATCACTTGTTGTGCATTACCTTTTAAAGTCTGCTTTGCCTACTATCTACACAAGAGTCTAATACCTAGTATTTTCCTCTCAGCTTTCAACAGGGCAGCACGTGTTCCGTAGCTAACTTTATTGTGCCTGGCTGTATGGCTGGTTGGATTTTCTATCAAGACACCTGCTGAGACCCTTTATATCATTTATATATATATGTGTGTGTGTTTACCAGCTTTATTTCTTTTTAGCTGTTCAGTGTCTGCCACCTTTACCTTGAGGGAGGACTCAATTTCTTGACTGGCATCCTTTGATGGATGTCTCTATCATCAGGATTATCACTTTTACTCAATTCATAAAAACATGGGTCCTATATGTTTCAGTCAGAAGAAAACAACATGTGACTTAGACAATTACAATTTTAGTGTACGCATCCTTCGGGGTGTTTATGTACTTGGGGTATATTCCTGAAATGATGGGAATGCTCATGAAAATATAAAGGGGTGGGAGGATTTCTCCCCTGTTGTGCAGGGTTTTTTGTTGCCTACAAGCACATGTTGCTAGTAACTTTATCCTACATGCACATATACTGTCCCAGGTCCGTTGTATGGCTTGTGTATATACTGGCTCACTATGGCACACCCCTTTCTCAATGGAAAAGGAAAGAGGACTGCCTCTGATAAGCCAAAAAAACCCTTTATTGACCAGTAAGTAGATAGAAAAAGGTGGAAAAGTAGAGAGCTATAAGTAGAGAGCCTGCAAGGACTTGCAGGATAACTTCATTTCCCCCTGTATCCTCCTCTTCATTTCTATTTCTTCTTTCTGTCCTCCTGACACCATTCATAGCCTCTTCTCATTCCTTGCTTTCTTCTCTCCTTCCCATTCAGCAGCCAGCCTTCCTTTGATCTGCCCCCAAGTCTATTGTTTTATTTAGTATTTGCTTCATTTATACCCCACCCTTTCTCCCCAGTGAGAACCCAAATCATCTTACAACGTTCTCTTCTCCTCCATTTTATCTTCACAACAACCCTGTAAGGTAGATTACAGAGAGAGAGAGTGAGTGGTCTGGGTCACCTAGCAAGTTTGCAGGTAGGATGGACAACTCCAGCCTGGAATTTCCTGGGAATTTGGGAGTGGTGCCTGTGGAGGGGGGAAATTTGAAGAGGGATTTTACCTAGAATCTGTGGTATACCATAGAGCAGGGGTGTCAAACTCTTTGTTACAAGGGCTCAATCTGACATAAATGGGACTTTGTGGGGCTGGGCCATGCATGTCATAAAATGTAATTCCAGGTAGAGGAGATATAAACTTTATAAAGGATACAAACACAAAGATAATATTTTTTTTACTTAAAATACAAACATGCTTAACATTCTTGCAATATTTTGTTTATTTAACAGTTTTTGATAACTGACACCTCCGAAACCCAACCCCTTAAAAGATGCCTGCCCAAAATGGAAAGGTGGGGAAATAGTAGGATTTGGCCATGCAATTTTAAAAATAAAACATCAAGAAGAATCACAAGGATCACAGCAGAAACCAGAAATATAAACTAAAAATATAAAATGCTCTGAGCCTAGGAAAATATGAAATGACTGGGCATCGCAAACTTCTCCCCTCCCCCATCTGCTTAGAGTGGCAGTGGCTCTCCAGTGTAATGTCCCCCTTTGGCTGTGGATTCCCATGTTATACTCAGTCAGGCACTCATTCTCAGCTCCATTCAGCAGAGACAAATTGGCTTAAAACACCAACCCCATATTTGCAAGGAGACAACCCCAGCAAGCAACAGCTTCAGCTGGCATACAAACACTGGAAAATGAAATTACTTGAGGTCCACGCCATTGAAATACGTTGCAGCACAGACAAAGTTGCAAAGAAAATGTGGAATGGATTTTCCATTAAGGTCTCTGGCCCCAGATAGACTACCCAGGGCCTGGAATGACCGCCACCAGAGTGAAATGGCAGTCCCTGGGAGTAGCAGAAGAATTCTGGGTTTGGAATGAGGGCCCCCAGAGTGGAATTCTGTTCCCAGAACACAGCTGCTACTTCCAAGGACTGTCATTCTACTCGGTGCACTGTCATTCCAGTCCCAGAACACAGATTCTCTTGCTAGGGACCGTCATTCTACTCTGGGGGCTGTCATTCCAGTCCCAGAGGACTGTTTCTATTGCTAAAAACAGTCTCAGAGTAGTCTGTCTGCTGCTACTCCCAGGGACTGTCATTCTACTCTGTGCCCTGTCATTCCAGTCCCAGAACACAGATTCTCTTGCTAGGGACTGTCATTCTACTCTGGGGCTGTTATTCTCAGAGTAGTCTGTCTGGGTGCAGAGACCTTAATGGAAAAATCCATTCCACATTTTCTGTGCAACTTTGCAAACATAGAAGAGCTTCCTGCTGAAGCAGGCAAAGACAAGACCTGAAAGAGCTGGGAATTTCGGCAGCCTCCAGCTTCAAAGGGTGAGGGGAGGAGGGAGGAAGAAAAGAGCCCCAGGCCGGATTAAAGCCATGGGTGGGCCAGTTCTGGCCTTAAATTTGACACCCGTGCAGTAAAGTCTGCCCTCTGAAGCTGCCATTTTCTCTAGGAGAACTGATCTCTGGCGATCACTTGTAATTCTGGGAGAACTCCAGGCTCCACCTGGATGTTGACAATCCTACTTGCATGGCAGAGTGGGGATGTGAACCTGGGTCTCCCAGATCCTAATCTGACACTCTTACTGCTATACCACATTGGCTTTCAGCTTTTCCTTTCTGCCCTTCCCTGGCAGCCTCTATCTGGGAAAAGTCTGGACAAGTTGGGAAAACTGTGCAGCAGTAAGTCGCTCAGGGGAGTTGAGTGGTGGCCACTACTGTGCCTGGCTAAGTTGTGCAAGTTGTTTGGATGGTGCTGCTGGGCATAGAAGAGTAGATTGGCACCAGTTCATAGCGGCTGCTGCATCGGAGTGAGTTGCACACATTTTGTTAAAGCTGCTGGGCTTGGGCCTGATGAGTCTTCCCTCACGGCAGGAGGGAGGGTAGCGGGGCTGGAGGCCACAATAGCTCTGGAAAGGGCCCTACCTGCTGCTTTTTACTGACAGACAGGGCCGGCTCGCCCGCTAGGTGAGCTAGGCGCTCGCCTAGAGTGCGCCGGCCGCAGGGGCGCCAAACTGCACCTCCCCCAGTGGAAAGCCCCGCTGCCGCCGCCTGTGAAGAGCGCCCGGCGGGGCGTGGGAGGCGGCAGCGGAGCTTGCCCTCCCTCCCCTCCGGCCGCCCCTCTCCCCGCCTGCCTGCCTGGCTGCTCCTCCCACCTGGCGCCGCTGGAGGTCCCCAGACGGGCACCAGTGACCCACCCTTGTGCATGCCCAGCCGGGCCAGCAACAAGCGGTGGCCGAGAAGCTTCAGCCCAGCTCGCAGGGTCCCCGCACAGCCAGCCTGGCAAGCGCCTGCAGGGTCCGCCCCCTGCGCCGCGCTCTTGCCGCCCCCCGCCCAGCCTGCACCAGGCCAATCTTCATCCAGCACCCTTCCGGGCGGCGATCCTCCTTTGTGCGCGCCCAGTCAGCCAGCAACAAGCGGTGGCAGCCGAGGAGGCTCCAGCCCCGCTCGCAGGGTCTGCACACAGCCAGCACAGTGCACGCCCGCAGGGTCCGCCCCCATGCTGCGCTCTTGCCGCCCCCAGCCCGCACCAGGCCAAGCCTCGTCCGGTGTCCTTCCGGGTTCCTCCGCCTCCTCGGGTGGGAGCGCTTGGAAAGTAACTCCCACCGCCCCGCCTCAGCCTCTGCCGCACCTCCTCGGCCAGCCGGACTCCCGCCAGGCCCGCTCCTCGCCCCCCTGCCCTTCACAGGTGCCCTCTTGCCTGCCCGTGCACACCGTGCTGCGTCCCTCTCCCCAGAGCCAGTCCTAGGTGGGCAAGGTGGAGCCGGGCGCATTGGCCACCAGCCGCCACCGCTCCCCACCCCTTCGCCGCCCGGAAGGGTGCTGAATGAAGATTGGCCTGGTGCAGGCTGGGCGGGGGGTGGCAAGAGCGCGGCGCGGGGGGCGGACCCTGCAGGCGCTTGCCAGGCTGGCTGTGCGGGGACCCTGCGAGCTGGGCTGAAGCTTCTCGGCCACCGCTTGTTGCTGGCCCGGCTGGGCATGCACAAGGGTGGGTCACTGGTGCCCGTCTGGGGACCCCAGCGGCGCCAGGCGGGAGGAGCAGTCAGGCAGGCAGGCGGGGAGAGGGGCGGCCGGAGGGGGAGGGAGGGCAAGCTCCGCTGCCGCCTCCCACGCCCCGCCGGGGCGCTCTTCACAGGCGGCGGCAGCGGGGCTTTCCACTGGGGGAGGTACAGTTTGGCGCCCCTGCGGCCGGCGCATTCTAGGCGAGCGCCTAGTTTGCCTAGCGGGTGAGCCGGCCCTGTCTGTCAGTAAAAAGCAGCAGGTAGGGCCCTTTCCAGAGCTATTGTGGCCTCCACCCCCGCTACCCTCCCTCCTGCCGTGAGGGAAGACTCATCAGGCCCAAGCCCAGCAGCTTTAACAAAATGTGTGCAACTCACTCCGATGCAGCAGCCGCTATGAACTGGTGCCAATCTACTCTTCTATGCCCAGCAGCACCATCCAAACAACTTGCACAACTTAGCCAGGCACAGTAGTGGCCACCACTCAACTCCCCTGAGCGACTTACTGCTGCACAGTTTTCCCAACTTGTCCAGACTTTTCCCAGATAGAGGCTGCCAGGGAAGGGCAGAAAGGAAAAGCTGAAAGCCAATGTGGTATAGCAGTAAGAGTGTCAGATTAGGATCTGGGAGACCCAGGTTCACATCCCCACTCTGCCATGCAAGTAGGATTGTCAACATCCAGGTGGAGCCTGGAGTTCTCCCAGAATTACAAGTGATCGCCAGAGATCAGTTCTCCTAGAGAAAATGGCAGCTTCAGAGGGCAGACTTTACTGCACGGGTGTCAAATTTAAGGCCAGAACTGGCCCACCCATGGCTTTAATCCGGCCTGGGGCTCTTTTCTTCCTCCCTCCTCCCCTCACCCTTTGAAGCTGGAGGCTGCCGAAATTCCCAGCTCTTTCAGGTCTTGTCTTTGCCTGCTTCAGCAGGAAGCTCTTCTATGTTTGCAAAGTTGCACAGAAAATGTGGACTTTGTGGTTTAGTGAAAACATTCCACCTTAGTCTAATTCCCTAGGGGGTCCCAACATAGGTGGGGGATTGGGTATTTGGTCCTGGCATGGACTTACACTAATGAACTGCCAAGAAGAAAAGAGGGATCTGGAATGGTGGGAGGGAGAGAGACCTGGGATTGGACCCAGGGAAGGTGCTTGCAGAGATTGCAGGAGATAGAAGGGCGTAATGGGAGAAATATGGCAGTTCAAGATCTGGGGATGGATCACAGACAGGGGATAAGCCATGAGGCTGTAGTGCTGAGATAATGAGTGGTGTGAGCTCATGCTGGTGGAAATAGGACGACAGGACTGTGACGTACCCTGTGGAAGCCTGGGAGATAGTCTCCAGGTGGGTGGAGAGGAAGGAGTGGGGGGCTTTAGAGAGAAACAGAGAGATGGCTTGGTTCACATTGTCCCTGACCCTGAAATCCATGTGTTGGCAGAGGCAAGGAAGAAGAACCTATAGCTTATTCCTGGACCTTATGTTCCTTATTTCCTACCTTTCTGAGGTTCCTGTGATCGTTTTTGAGAGTCAAGTACCTCATTTGAATTACTGGGGAATAGCAAGTTATGGTAGGAGATACCATTATGACTGAATCAAGAAAAGGCTAGATTGTTGCCACAAATGTGCTGAGTATTGTGTTGTAAATCTTGTTCAAGTGTTAGGTAATGTCCCCCCCCCCTTTATCTCAAGTACTCACCATTTTGTGGTGATCAGAGTTTCTACATGATCTGGTCAAGAGTGCTGCCCTAAGACCATAAGAGAAGCCACGTTGGACCAGGCCAGTGGCCCGTCAAGTCCAACACTCTGTGTCACACAGTGGCCAAAATCCAGGTGCCATCAGGAGGTCCCCCAGTGGGACTCGAACTCCAGAAGCTCTCCCACTGTTGCCCCCACCCCAGCACCAAGAATACAGAGCATCACTGCTCCAGACATAGTGTTCCATCTCTATCCTATGCATGATTTTGTAAACCTCTATCATATCACACCTCAGTCGTCATTTCTCCAAGCTAAAGAGCCCTAACCTCTTTAACCTTTTTTCATAAAGAAGGTGTTCCATCCCCTTAATCATTTTAGTTGCTCTTTTCTGCGTCTTTTCCAATGCTCTGATATCTTTTTTGAGGTGCATTGACCAGAACTGTACACAGTATTCCAAATAAGGCTGCACCATAGATTTATACAGTGGCATTATGATACTGGCTGATTTGTTTTCAACTCCCTTCCTAATAATCCCCAGCATAGCATTTGCCCTTTTTATTGCAGTCACACAATGAGTCAACATCATGACTCTAAGACCTCTCTCTTGGTCAGTTACCACCAGTTGGCACCCCATCAACGTATATTTATAGTTAGGATTTTTGGCTCCAATGTGCATTACTTTGCACTCATCCACAATGAACTGTTGATGCCCACTTGCCTAGCTTTGAGCTCCTCACAGTCCTCCCTGGTTCTCACTGCCCTGAACAACTTAGTGTCATCTGCAAACTTTGCCACTTTACTGTGTAGCCCAGAGGTGCTGCCTTTACCCTAGGGTAGTCCCAACAACACAGGCACCCCACTTTCTAACTTGAGCCAGAAACCCACAAACCCAGACCAAAGAAGACACTCCTGGTTCTGAAAGCCACAGAGCAAGCCATAACACTGGAAAAAAGCTCTCCATTTTCAGGTGGAAAGGCAGCTCTCAGAGCGAACCTCCAGTCTTCTCCCCACATCCAGCAAAAGTATGCATATGAAACAATGGGTTTGACCAGATAGGTACCTGCATTTCAAAAGCCTATTCAGTTGCCACCTGGCACATAGCCCTTCTATCTCCAGAACTTCACCTATCCCTTTTTTGTAACCCCATGTCTATGTGAGAATCCTTTGTCTCCAAACCTGTCTTTTTCTGCTCCATCTCTCAGTATACCAAGATAAACCAATCATACATTCAAATTTTTAGTGATCCTTCCTGACATTAATCAGGGACACATCTCCCACCTTTTGCCTGTACCTGGGAACCTTTTCAAACTGCCTTGACTGGACCATTAGTGGTCAGAAAACCCATTCAACTAGCCACCCAGCACCTGGCTGATTTAATCAAGGCTATTGTTAAGCCTGACTCTGCCCCTCTGGAACTTCATTGGTTGCATCTAGATCTGGCTCCTCTTGATGCTGCACACCCTGGGACCCAGGATTGGACCAGGTAATCTTTTGTCTTCACCTGAGACAAACCCCTCAAGGCCTCTTATTGGTCAGCATAGTTTTCCAAAGTCTGTATCTGTCCACGTACCCCCCCACTGTTTCTCTTTTTCTCTGGGGCTCCCTATAGCACATAACACTGGCCATTGGCACTGTTCTGTTCAAGGACTTCTGCACGTCTGGACCCAGTAACTGACCCCTCTATTCGCTATCAGTCACCTCTGCTTTCTTAGTTCTGTATTGTTTGCGCTTTTGAATGCTTAGTGTTCTTGTAATTAGGGGAAAACTTTAATAAAAACTGTTTAATTTATTCTTCAAATTTGGAGTCTTCCTACTGTACCGGACCTTGGTATAAACTGGTGTACAGGCCCCTTGTACCCCTCTGGCCTTGCCTGCTGCCTAGCTAAGTTCCCCAAACAACAAGGCAGACCATTGGTGGTAACAACTGCTTATTCCCAACTCCAAATCATAAATGAACAAGTTAAAAAGCACCAGACCTAGTACCAGGCCCTATGGTACCTCACTGCTTACCACCTTCTACTGTGAAAACTGCCCTCAGGATAAACCTTTTGAGAGGGGCACTTAATTGGGAATGCTAGGTCTTAATTAGGTGACTTATTTCTTTATTGTTTCTAGTTCAAGATGGCTTCTCCCTCTTGCCTTCTAGGTTCTGAGTCTGGCTGTAAATGGGAAAAGGGGGGATCATTTTTCATGGCCTTTTCCTAGATCCTTGGGTATCATAAGGTGCTAGGATTCTTCTAGTGTTTTGGGCTAAAACACCGAGTGTGAAATCTTTCCTCGACAGGCTAATTGCTTTTCATATTAAGCTTGGAATTTTCAAACATACAAATGAAAGAAAGGGAAGATACAAGATGGATCTACTAGCTATTGGTGTTCTTCATTCTGCATTATTATTTTTAATTCCTGTTATTCCTAGATGGTTAGCCATTTGAGATTTGTCACCCAGTTGAAAGGTCATAATTTTCCCAAACACATCCTATTAATTCTCTCTCAGTGTTGTGATTATCTTTCTTGCTCATTAATAACAAATCATATGTTTCCATGAAGACATTTGGAACATTATTTATCTGACTAGTAATAAGGCCCATTGTGGAAATAAATACAACAAGTTCCAGGAAGAGACTCTGGGTCGGTGGCCTGGCCTTGAGCACTCAGCGTCAATTTGCTGTGGTGACCTCAGCAGGGTATAATGACACTGAGCTTACCGTTTTCTCCAGGAAAACTGATCTCTGCCATCTGGAGAGCAGTTGTAATTCTGAGTCATCCCCAGTCTATGGCATTGTACCTGTCTGAGGTCCCACTCCTCCTCGAACCCCCTCTCACCTGGAGATTGGCAGCAATGGTTCTGCAGGAGGAAAAGTACAGTTTTTCTCCGCAATGGAGACCAAAGTAGCTTACATCATTCTCCTCTCCCCTTTTGATCTGCATAACAACCCTGTGAGGTAGGTTAGGCTGAAAGTCTGTGACTGGTCCGAAATCATTCACTTAACTTCCACAGCAAGAACCTGGGTCTGGCAGACCTTGTTCTGAAGTGCTAACTGCTATGCCTAGGGTAGCCAGCCTCCAGGTGGAGCCTGAAGATCATCGGGTATCACAACTGAACTCCAGACAACAGATCTCTCTCCCTCTGGAGAAAATAACTGCTTTGGAGGGTGGACTCTATGGCATTCTATTCAGGTGAGGCCTCTCCCTTCCCCTAACTGGCTTCCATAGACTCCACCACAAAATATCCAGGCATTTCCCAACCTGGAGCTGGCAACCCTAGTCAGGACAAGCCCCAGTGAGTTCCCCACAAAGTCCTGGAAAGGGCCTCCTTTCTTTGCTTTTTTACTGACAGAACGAAACTTGGTTGCCTAGCAACAGCCACTGAGGGAAAAGTTAGTCCCATAGGAGCCAAGCAAGAGAAGTGTCTTCATCAGGAGAGACAGCTTTTTTGGCAGTTTATTCTGTGAAGGAAGAGTGTCCAGGCTGGCAGTGGGCAGGGGAGAGGAGCGGACCTAGCACCCAGCCAGTGGCACATGAGTACTCTTGAGTGGTGGTTGATGGGCCAATGGCTGATGGAGCGCACAGCATAGCCAGTGGGAGAGCTGGAAATGGCCAACATGTTAGGGCAATAATATGTATCTGATAGTTTCTAGTATTCTACCATCTACCTGCAAATTCCTATTCATAAAATCAAGAGTATTTCTCTGTATTCATAAAATTCTGCCTTTTGAAAATCTGCTGAGTGGAGGGGGATATGGAGATTGCCCTTGAGGATGCCTTGTGCAACCTTAAACTGAAACCCATTTTCTGAGCTGTGGCTAGCTCTTTGGCACAGGTCAAGAGGGTTCACTTTGGCCTGCTTTTGTGGGTCTGTGGTTTTTGGTCAAAACTCCAATTTGAGTCCAATATTACCATAGAGTGATCTTGGCAACATGATGAGATCATTTCTGGGTGACATCATCATGTCACATTCAGGGGCATTTGTGGGTGGCCCCCGCAAAAGCAGGGGATCCCCCACCCAGGCAACCCTAGGAATAGAGTATGACATTTTTACTTCCAGATGTCCTCCTCTGCAGGCTGGGCATGCAACACAGCATGTTACGTAAATGTTGCATAAGAACTTGTTTGCATATTGAAATCAATGAGATGGAATGCATGTAGCTGCAATGCCAGTTTGGGGAAAAAATCCAAAAGAACAAGCCATGACCCAAACTTTTAAGCAAATACGAAATATCAGTGTGTATAACATCTGTGTTGCTCATGTGGTGTGGAAGTTAAGGAGACAGCCATAACTTACAATTTTATTCATGTCATTTCCCCCTTCCCAAGAAAACTGTAAGTTCCTTATCTCTTCTCTTAAAGTATTTTTTAAATTTCATTTTAGAATATAGACAGTTTGCTTTGTGGCTTTTCACAAAGTATGTGTCTAAAACAACGAGAGCAAGATAAATAGTTTTAGATGTGAGTTGTTAAGTCCTACTTCAGAAGCATTTGGTTGTTTTTATACATATCTGAATAACTTCTAGCTCTTTTTCAGTCTCTCTTTAAATTAAGATCTAAAGTATTTGTGCCAGCCAATTAGACTGTAACAGTTTTATTAATGTACCCAAATACTGCATTAATGTGGTTTGTGTTGTTTATGCCGCCTATAATCCTACTTGGGCAGCTCAAAGAAAACAGTTTATATGGGGCTCCCATCCAAACATTGTCCAGAAAGTACCCTACTTCAATAGCCTGCTTTAGGAAGCCTGACACACTACCTCTATCAAGGCTGTTTTTTTAAAAATAATCTTGGGCCTGTAAATTCCAGCTGCCAGAGTCCCAAGAAGCCCACAAAATGTTTGGAATTACAACCAGTATGTTTTAGTATCCTTTGGAAATGTCTGCAAAAGGTTTTTCATATATAACCATAACAGTGCGGGTTTAGGACCTCTTAACATTTGATATACCACTGTCTTTATGAAATGCCTTTCCTTAGTGGATATAAGCCCTCTTTCATGTAATACTTTTGATTTCTGACAGAAGGAATGTTTCTCTTGTGGTGTCTCTCTGCTAATTACCAATTTGTTCCTCATGCAGCAAGTTATAGAAGGCTTGAGAGAAATTATGAGAACACAGAAGTTAGTATTATAAGTTTAGTATTTTCTGGATGGTTACAAAACACAGGTGTTCCATATTTTATTTCATTTGTATCCATTTTGTCCCCAATGGGGGCTCAAAATAGCTTACAACATTCTCCAGTTCCTCATTTTATCCTCACAAAATATCCCTGTGAGGTAGGTTAAGGTGAGAGTGTGTGTCTGGCCCAAGGTCACCCAGCAAGCTTCCTGGCCAGATTGGGTATTTGAACCTACTTCAACACTCAAACCACTGATTCTTTCCTTAATTTGCTCTCTTGCTCTGGCAGGTTTGTTTTTAATGTTCACACCATTGGCACTGGAATTTTATTTTCCCAGTAACTTTAATTGTGTTCAATGGATTCCTATGTGATCTCTCACTATGAGGAGCTGGTACCTAATACTCCTTGGCAAAGCAATTAGATTTCAAAATAGTATTTAATTTCGAAGTTCCAAATTCAATATGATAAAATTACTTTTGAAATGTTATGGGATCTCTGGGGAGTATGACTTCTTTGTCGTAATATGAGGGGACTTGAATTTAGATGTTTCATCCTGGTTAGAAGTCCTGGTTACTGGGAAAGAAACAATGCTTAATTTAAGGTGCCTATATTTTGATGCACTGGAGTTAGTTTTCACAAGGGATCATTCTACGAAGAAGTCTAAATGATAATCCATTTTGTTTAAAACCAAATATTTCTATCTCGCAGTGGCCACTAGGGTTGCCAGGGCCCCTCCTCGCTCCAGCGGGGGGATTTGGGGGGGCATTCTGGGGTGGGAGGAGATGCTCCCAAACATGACCACCCATCCGGCCACCCCTCTCCCTTCCTTCCTGCCAGATTTAAAGGGCTTCAGCTGATCATTGGGAACCATGTGGTCCACAGATCAGCTGGAGGTCCCTTTAAATCTAGCAGGAAGGAGGGAGAGGGTTGGCCGGTCGGGTGGTTGCTCTTGGGGGCAGGGCTTCCCCCACCAGCAAGCTGGCTGGGGGTGGATTGGAGCTCCTCAAAACAAGGAAACCCCTGTCCAGACGTGGGGACTGGTAACCCTAGTGGCCACTTACCTCATTTGGTAGTAGTGGTTTGGTACATGAACTTTGCGGTCCGGCCAGTATCCAGGACTCAACAATGAATTCTCCATTACCAGCTAGATCTCACCCACTGAACCTTGGGGCTGAAGTACACCCAGCTAAGCCCTCCTTCAAAGCAGCGTGACTCTGGGCTTGGAGTGCCAGATCAGTGTCTCACACCCCTCTTATGGTTTGAGGAACAGCAATGTGACAGCTTGAGAAGAGATCCCCTGGAATTCTAGCTTTACCCCCCTCCCCGCCCCAGAATCCGGCTGGTTTGAACATGTTCCTTCCTTGCTGAAGTGCTTCTTCAACCCCAGCCTGGAGAAGGGGGCTTCTGTGAAACCATTCCTTCCTCTACTCCAAAATGAAATAACCCAGTTTTCTTTTTGGAGTGTGTGTTCCCCTCCCCTGCCCCTTAACAGTTAGTTAAAAACAAAGCACATGTCTTGCGGGTTATGCTTTGCAAATCAAAGGAGAAGAAAAACAAGTCTTTTTTTCCTTTTTGCAAATCCAGAAAAGAGGGGAAGGGAAGGGGAGGAAGCCACACGTCCACCCAAACTTCTAGCAGGGCTAAAGTATATCCTCAGGGTGTGCACAGCCAGATGCTCTACCCCTCCCACACCTGCCCCCAACCCGCCTCCTCTGGTTCTCTCCCATGCGGGGGAAGCAAGCGGGGGGGAAGGGAAACAAAAAAGGCAGGGCTGTTGGGGGCAGGGAAAATTCTGGGTGGGGCATGGCCCATTGTCAGCCACCATGTTGGCTTTTAGAATTCTTGGTGCAGTGTAGCTTGGTGATCTAATCAATGGCCTACCTGCATCCTGGAAGAGGGTGGTATGTTGGGCAGTGGATAGGATTGCTGTTGTGTCTCTTTTACTACCAGCTGTGTGGGCTCCTGTGATACAGAGGAGAATGAGTAATGATAGAACTGCAGTAATAGCTAGTGTATGTGGTAGAAATCTGTGATGTAATTTGATCATGTATGGTTTGGAGCACATAAGAAAGTCTGCAGAGTGGTATCTTCTGGGTTGTTCCCTTTTGTTTGGAAATCAGGAGTAGGGTATTCACTTAGGTTCACACAGGAGAAACAGGTGTGCTCAAAACATCATCAATTTATTAGCAAGAAGATACAGGGATGAAAGCCACTGGTTTCAGGACAATGGAATTCATGCATTTTACAATTCTAACTAACAAACAGAACTAAGAAACAGGGACCTCCACCCCTGAGATTAAATCAATACACACAAATATCAGAAGGGGGAACAGACTGTTCAATTGTTGAATGTACAATAAATAGAGCACATCTATGAGCTTTCATATAGCATAACTGACAGGCCTGTAACTACCGTGGGGCCCACGGGGCCCGGTCCCCTAGTAGCTTTTACAGGCCTCAGCTCCCTGAGCCTCAGCTCCCCCCCCGACTGATCGCCTTGGCACTCGCAGCAGACTGAGGCCAGGCAACAGGCTCTCCTCCTAGAGCATGACCTAAGCAGCCTCTGAAGCAGCGCAGCAGTGAAGGGAAGGGGAGTGTGAGAGGCGCCAGCACGTGGAGGCAGGACCAATGCAAGTGGCAGCTCTTTGAACAGTGGGTGACCACCTGGGCACTTGGCAGATTGAGGGCAGGCAGGCTCCCCTCCTGGAGCTGCAAGGGGAGGTGGGATGGTGGCAGGTGATAGGGGGGTGGCGGCAACACTTCATTGGCTGGGGCAGTCCATGAGCAGCCCCCCCCATGTTCTCCAGGAATGAAAGCCAGGAATGCCAATTGACTTGCATGGGCTCCATTGAAATACATCACAGCATAAGAAAGAGTTGCAAAGAAAATGCGGAATGGATTTTCCATTCAGGTCTCTGGAATGATAGCCCCTGGGCTAATAGATATGTTCTGGGACTAGAATGACAGCCTCCAAAGTGGAATGACAGCCCCTGGGAACGGAATCTGTGTGCTGGGACTGGACCTGTCAATCTATTCCCAGGGGCTGTCATTCCATTCTGGGTCTTGTCATTCCAGTCCCAGCACATATCTCCAATTGACCTAGATTAAGAAACTAATTCAATAAAACCCAGCACCAAGTAGGGCATGGCACTTTCTCTCTTCCCAGTTATCAGAAGTGATGAGAGACTGGTAATGGGTCTAAGGAGACTGGGGGGGGGGGGGCTCACTAGCAATAAGAAAAAATGGAAGCGGGCAATGGGGTGCAGTCAGTGTCCTAACATGATGTCACTGCCAGCTGGAAGTGATGTCATAGCGTTAGGACATTGTCAGGGTTCCCCATTTTTCTCCTGCCACCCAGCTGAGTGGCATTGGCAGGAGCTGGTATGGGAGGGAGGTACTTCTGAAATCTGCCACCTGATGCAGCTGCCTCTGTTGGCTTAATCAAATCTGTGCCTGTTACCAAGGGACAAAGGGTGGCCTTTACTGGGGCACCTCCTGATCTCAAATGAAGTTTTTAAAATCTACGTATATAGAAGGACAAACTTGGGGTTGATGTTTCAGATGGGGGCAGAGAAAGAAAGATGGCAGCCTTACATTTAAATAGAACTTATTTTTATTGAACATACATAGGCAGAAAGATAAAGCAAGGAAAGAGAGTAGATACAAACGGCACTATGAATTATCGGGGTAGTCCAGGCTAGCCTGATCTTGTCAGATCTTAGAAACTAAGCAGGATTGACCCTGCTCAGTATTTGTATGGGAGGCCACCACAGAAGTCCAGGGTTGTTATGCAGAAGCAGGCAATGGCTAACCACCTCTGAACATCTCTTGCCTTGAAAACCCTATGTGGTTGCTGGGACTTGATGGCAGAAAAAGGAAAAGAAAAGAATGGGGGAATCAATAAAACACACAAATGCAATCAACAAGCAATTTAAATAATTCCAAGTGGAAGCCACCCTATTATGTTATGTATTCTCCCACAGTGTCCAAAGATCGGACCACCTCCTGGGGGAAGAGAGAGAGAACGGGAGAGGGAAGAAAAACTGGAAGGAGATGGGAGACTGTGGGTTGGGAGGAGAGGAGTGAGGTGCGGTTCCCATTCCACTTATACTGCTACTGTCCAGTTTCAGTGGGCTGCAGAGACCCTCTTGGATCTGGTGAGGAGGTGTACCTCCTTCTCCTGCCATAGTGGCCAGCAGCAGTGGTGAATGGGAGGGCATGTCTCCTCTGTGCCATGCCCTTGCTGCCTGGGGCAACCAAATAAATTGAGCTATCCCTTAGTCTGATGGAATTATGAGATACAATATGTCAAACTAGCATGTATTTTACCAAGCAGAAAACAACTATGTTTGTTTCAAATGTTGGGCAGCAGTTGCTTAATGTTAAAAGTCAAAAGGTGTAGCAGGAAAGGTAAATTTGTGGGCATTGTACAGGGTAGACCATCCATTGTTCATGGTTAATGGAATTAACACACGTTTCAGCAATATATTTTGTAGTTACCACTATCATTTATGTGATGTATCTTTCTTTCACTGGCCCACAAACACTGTGTGTGTGTCATATATATATACAGAGACAGACAGAAACACACACACACACAGGCAATGTGAATTATAGGGCTGTGATTCTATTGAGTGATTCTAATGATGCCATAAATCAAGGGAATGAAGTTTGAATTGCTAAAATCCCAAGATGGAATGCAAGCTCTGTTATTTAGTATGTGTTTGTTTGTGTGTTTAAATAGAATACATGGGTCTGAATCCCAAATAAATCCAGTGCAATAGCTAAGAAATGCTGTTTCTTTCCTGCAAGTTCCAGTCAAATTTGGACAGCTTGGTTTTGTTGTTGTTGTTGTCACTTTTCCTTGAATTACTAGACTGTTTGCAGAGCATGTTATGAATTGTAGTTTATTTGAGGCACTTGTATGAAAAATGTATACCCTGATCTTGTGTGCCAGTACGATGTCACAAACCATAACGTTAGGCTGATGTTCAAGAGACATTATGTGCAACAGGGAAGATGGCACAGTTGGCCTGAATACTAGTTACTATTATCTATTTAAGACTTTGGGCAAATCTTGATCCGTCTCATCAGTTATTCTGTTTTAGTTGCTCTGACCTAGAAGTTGAAAATATGAGGAGCTTATGGCTCTTTCCCACACTCAGTAGTTGCCCTAGGGTACCTTGAGGCCAAGAATCCCTGCAAGTCATCAGCAGACATTGACCTTTTCCACATGCTCGACTTACTCCTGATTTTCTTGGCCGACAATCCACAAGCACATATTGTAGGCATAGTTCTTCTGCACATCTGTCCTGCCTGGGCATTTTCACAGTTGTGGAGTCAGTTAATTTTCTTCTACATATGCCTTAAATAATTAGGATTTTCAAGGAGGGGTGCTGTCATCATAGGTAGTATCTTAACACTCCGGTTATTTTTTTAAAGGCCCTAAAATATCTCTACATTACCAGATTTCATTAAAAAGAGAAGTCTCTAGTGCCTAGGGTTGCCAGGTCTGGTCAACAAGCCGATTGGGGGACTTATCAGGAGGCTCTGGGAGAGGGAAGGGAAGAAGCACAATGTTCCTGCATCCCCTCCGGGTGACGTACACATGCCATACTTGGTGTATGAAGCTGTAAGAGCTTTGGCAGCTGCCAGCATTGTCATGAGTTTTCTACGAGCTTTTAAGGAGCTGTTTTACTCTTACACAGATAGAGAAGGACCACTTCTGGGGTATTTGGGATATCATATCCCCTGTATTCTTTGATTTGGTCTATATCTGGTCCAGAACCTATGTACCTTCTTCTTCTTCTTCATCATCATCATCACTAATAATAATAATAATAATAATGAAAAACAAGCACTGAATGACTACATCAAGAAGAGAAGCAAGCACTGAATGACTACATCATGAAAAACAAAGAGAAGCTTCTTGTTGATGTGTACAAGGCAGGCTTATTTAGAAGATTACCAAAGAAGATTACAAAAATTGAAATCAGACCTCCCTTTGACAATGGGACAACTTGCATGGACAATATTTGAAAGACAAGGAGAAGAAAACTGATAACAAAACACTTGGAAGTGGCTACAAAATGGACACTTGAAGAAATAAATGGAAGGACTCATTCTAGCTGCACAAGAACAGACACTTGAAATGAATAGTATGAAAGTCAAGATTCAGAAGACAAAAGATGGATTCATAGAATCATAGAGTTGGAAGGGGCCATACAGACCATCTCTTCCAAGCCCCTGCCCATGCAGGACCAGCCAGATGAAACAGTTGACTGCATGGTCAGTGCTTGCAGTAAAATTGCACAAACTGATTATAAAGAATGTCATGTTAGAGTTCCAGGTATGTTGTTCTGGAATCTTTGCAAGAGGTATGGCTTACTATCAACCTGAAATTCATGGGAGCACAAACCAAACACTATCATGATTGTTTGAGTCTTCCAACTGCAAACGGATAAACACCTGGAGCATAATACCCTTAATATCAGAGTTGTAGAAAAAAAGGAAATAGAGTTTGAATAACTGACATTGCAATCCCAGGAGACAGCAGAAGAGAAAAGAACAGGAGATGATCATGAAATACTAAGACCACTGAATATAGTTAGAGCACCTCTGGGAGAACAAGGTTACTATCATGCCAGTTGTCATTGGAGCCCTTGGAGCAGTGATTGGAAGTCTCAAGAAACACCTGGACATTCTAGGCATTGAGAAAATAAGACCAGCTCAGCTCCAGAAGACAGTGTTGCTTGGAACAGCAAGAATCATGTGAAAATAGATCTGCAGTTCCCAAGAACTTGGATAGTTCTCAAATTGTAGAACACCATCTACCAGTCAAATATCTGACTGTGACAGTTAATGACGATGGTGATGATAATAGTAATAATAATATGCTCCTAGCCACCTTTGCCTCCTGTGTCTTTATGGTCAGAGAAGCCTCCAGGAATATGCCCAAACTGACAGCTTGCTCTTTGAGGTGCTCAACAGAACCATAAATGATCTTTAGTCATATGTGGGGTACGAAATGACAGCAGTGGTCCAGAACTATATCTTCCAATGGCAATTATAACTAGATTAAGTACAGAATATTATGTTATGATTTCTCAATTTTAAATGCTAGGAATGCTTAAATTATTGGGAAGGATGCTTCTGATCTAATAAGTTTACATATTTTCTACTCATTTTCCTAAACTTTTCAGGATGCATTTATACAATAAGCTATTTTTATTTTTGGGATATGTATGTTCCTTAATTCATTCTACCCTGAAAATAAAGTGCTTGAAATAAGTCTGGTAAAGACCATTTTATTTGGTTAAGAATCCCCCCCATACCTCCCCCTTCAAGGCTCTCTAAAGTAGGGGTGTCGAACTCATTTGTTATGAGGGCTGGATCTGACATAAATGAGACCTTGTTGGGCTGGGTCATCTGTGTCATAAAATGTAATCCCAGGTACCGGAGATATAAACTTTATAAAGGACACAGACAAATGCTATTAAAGATTTTTTTAAAGCTTTAAATAAAACATGCTTAAAACAATAGCAATCTTGCAATATTTTGTCTATTTAACAGTCTCTGATAACTGACACCTCTGCTCTGAATTATTACATCAAAATATCTGTACAGTAGCAATCTTGAGTATGCTGTTCAGGGGTGTTTCTGTAAGCTGCAAACCTACTTTTGATTTATTGACATTTATTACAGAAATCTCATGCTCAGTATTCCTAGCCTAAGATCTCAGCCAATGGAAGGAAAGAAAGGCTGCCCTTTGTCCCCTGCAGCCTGGCCAGGAAGCCAGCTCTGGCTGTTCCCTTCCTCCCCCTGGGAGGAGGAGGGGGAGGAGCCTCAGGCAGTTCTTTACCAGAAGCACAGGAAAGCCTTGCCTATCGATCTCTCCTGTGCAATTGAGAGAGACTGGTAAAGCAAGCTGTAACATGGTAGCAGCAACAGAGCTGCTAATGGAAGTAGGAAACAGCCAGGGCCTTGTGGGCCTGATTGGGGCCCTCTGAGGGCCTGATCCAGCCCGCAGGCTGCATGTTTGACACCCCTGCTCTAAAGGTTCCATGTTTTCCATTGGACTTCAATTGTGAACTGTTATGGAGTTGCTACACAGACTCTCACATGCAACTCTGGACTTCTGACATTATATGAAGGAGGTATTTTGCAGTGGCTCACCTACAAACAAAAAGGCCACTGAGTCTCACAAATGGATTACTATCAAACTAAACTTATCTTGTTGATGACTGGTGTTATGTTTTAGGTCCAGCTGCTTATCTGCTGGGCAACTCCTGTGCCCCATAGGCTTCTCCATCATCCCTGTTAGGCCTTCTTTGGGAAATAAGAGTTCTGTTCTCTCTAGTTTTGCTCCTTTGCAACCTGGAAGAGGTACTGGCTTAATGTCCTTGGCCCTCCCCCACAGGTTGGAAATCCAGCCCAGCTATTGGCTCCCTGCTCCACCAGCCTCCCACCAGTTGTGTCTGACCAGCAGAGATGGTCTCACAGGGCTCCAGTGCCACCATGGGCCTGTCACTGGCCAGCCCCTTGGAAGGTGGATGCTCTTGACTGAGACAGGGCTGCTCTACCTCACCAACTAATTAGCTGTGAAGTAGTTAACTACTTATATTCACAGAAAATAAAGCTAGATAATATTCTTTAGATATTCTTCAGATAACAGCAGTCCTGATTTAACAACATTGGTATTTTCACTATAAAAGTGCTCTAGAATTTTACTAATTAATGAAATAAACAACCCATTAATTACTGTAGCTTGCCCTAAAACATCTGGAGGCTGAGAATATCTTTTACTTTGACTGGCCTCAAGAATGTTCCAGAACTCAAGTTGTTTTGAAAAAGCTGAATGTGTATTTATAGAGGGGATATTTTTTGTGTTTATGCCAGCCTGGTGAAAGAAAATTCATTACTGATATTTAATAAATCTTTGAGGTTTTTAAATTTGCAAATATGATAGAATTTTTCTATCTCTTGCAGGATTTTTGTATTTTTGTATCTCTTGCAAGATTTATTTCCCCACACAAGCATTTTCTTTCTCTGTACTTGCTCTTTCTCATTGGGCTAGTCATTTCTAAAGCAAGTTGCAGACATATATAATCAAGGCATAATGTAGTAACCAACGCTTGGCAATTTCCTGTGGTGAAAATAAAGTACTATCTTGAACTTCTCAGAGAGAATAAAAATTAAATGCTTCTTGTGAGGCATCAACCTGCTTCTTATCTGCTAAAAATTCAGATTAATTTGCCACCTGAAGTGATATCTGTAGCTCTGAGAAAAATAGTTTTTTCTCTTTTTTACTTCTGCTACATTCCTACATATTATGTTAAATTGTCTGTAGTCTTTTATAGTCTGATCCATTGTAGTGTAGTTGAAGGAACTTGAATTTAGGAGAACTAGATACTTGCTGGGTAGCCTTGGGCAAGTCAGCCTAACTAACTTCACAGGGCTGTTCTAAAGATAATCTCATGAAGACCATCCTGGTTTCTTTGGAGAGGGGATAGAAAGTATGAGTGTGAGTGTGAGGAAATATTAACGAAATACTGTAACAAGGCTGGGAACTGCCTGCTCAGTAACAGTGCTTGCTCCAAGATTTCTAAGACGATAAAGAGATGCAGTTGCATCACTCGACTCTTTCCATCTACATAGTCCATAAGTATGCCCACTAGCCCGATTTTGCTGCTGGTGAATTTGACAGTTGCACCTAACATGCTTGAAAGCTACAATGAGTTAGTCCCCAAATCTGATTGTTTTGTGAACAGCTTGAACTACTTGTGAGGGAGGTAGCAGCTGTGCAGTATATCCTGTTGTCTTATTTTGAGCATGTGTAGCACAGTACACAATACATCCGCACACTGATGTTTCACTTGCTGTTGTGTGTGTGTAGTTATAGATTGTATACCTTCATTTAAGAAACCAGTTGGTTTAAATGCAAATTTAAAAATGATTTTTGCAACTTTTGGTGTGGCAATCACCAAACAAGCAGTGGGGTTTGGAGTGAAACTGATTGGTCACTATAGTATTGTGAACAACAGGATATATCAGTGTTGCTTCAATTTAAGTCCTCCCCCCATTCAGCTTGCTGACTCTCTTGGTGTCTGGCTTGGCCTCCGCAGGGCCAAAATTAAAGGACATGCAAAGCAGAAACTTGCCCCTAGAGGCTGCTTGTATACATTACAACAGTCACATACCTTTAAAAAGTGATTGGGGTGTGTGTGTAAGAAACCCAAACAATTAACCTGGTGGGAAACAGTCTGTCTCACAATCATTTGTCAAAACCATTCAGGAGGCAATGAACCAGGCAATTGACATGATCACAGTTAGGCCCCCCTCTCAGGTCTAAGAGCCTTGGCAGCCCCTTGATGATGAAAAGACAAGGGAGATGGTTAGAGCAACAATTGAGAAAGTCTCAGGATGAATCCGACAACGCATGGGCAGAAGATCATTTTAAAGCTACTCTGTGGTGGTACTAGTGGCAAAGAAACAATATTTCTTCTCCACCACCATTTCATCCACACATAGGGTTGCCAGACCCCTGGTTGGGGTGGGGTTTCCCCTGATTTCTGAGGCTCCAGCCGACCAGCCGACCAGCAGGGGAAACCCCACCCTCAAACAGGCACGTCACTGTGCGACATCCCTGTCACGATGACGTTACTCGGAAGTGACATCATCACATTGCTGATGTTGGGGGTTGACACTCTAATTTTTGGGCAAATGCTTTGGTTTTGAAGTAAAAAAAAACCCATATAGAGCATCACCCCTGACTTCAGCAATGTGATGTCATCACTTCTGGGTGATGTCATTGTGTTGTGCGCACAAAGCATGTGTGGCAGGAGATCCCGGGAAGGCCCCAGGATTCCCCTGCTCAGCAGGAGGCAGGATCTGGCAACACTATCCACACAGCATCATTCTGCAGAACTCTTCTGGCTTATTGGGTTCCAGCCTACTGGAAGAAGGTGGACTGCTCTGCCCACTGCAATCATTATCCTAAACACTTTGCAGGAATAATTTGCAGAGAAAATCTTTCACAGACACTTGACTTGAACTTGGAGAGCCAGTTTGGTATAGTGGTTAGGAGCACGGACTTTAATTTTGGCGAACCAGGTTTGATTCCCCACTCCCTCACATGCAGCTGCTGGAGTGACCGTGGGTCAGTCATAAGTTCTTTCAGAGGTGCTATCCTATGAGCAGTTCTCTAAGAGCTCTCTCAGCTCCACTTACCTCACAGGCAGTGTTCCCTCTAAGCGCACAGTTTTTTAGCCTCTGGCTCACACATTTTTGTCTTAGCTCAGGGAGGCTGGCTTCAGAGCAGACTAATTGATGCAGCAGCCAAATCGCTCACTCACAACTTTAATGACAGAAGCCCATAAAGTAGAAATTTTGCTCACAACACTCCACAGCTTAGAGGGTTCACTACTCACAGGGTGTCTGTTGTGGGGAAGGGAAAGGGATTGTAAACCTTTGGGTAGTGAAGAGTGGGGCATAAATCTCATCTCCACCTCCTCTCTACTCTACATCAGCAGTGACAGGATGAGATGGTCCCAGGTCTCGTTTATGTGACTTAGTTATCATTCTTTCATCCTACCTTCGGGTAGTGAAGGGCGGGGTATAAATCCAATCTCTTTTCTTCTTCTATCTCACTGATAACATAGCCAATGGATAGGTTCTCTTTAAAAAACCCTCTTAGGAATAGGTTATTGAGAGGTTGTGGTTTTCATTATACTCAGCTTGTATTCTACTGTGAATGAAAATTTTGATCAAGCTTTGGTTTTGGTGGAGTCTACATATGTGTAGATCATTTATTAATTAGAATTCTGTATTTATGAATGTTATAAAGCCATCAACATGATCTGTGTTTAATTTGTGTATATGTGTTTCCTCTGGTTTTGAATATCAGTGATGAACTTTCAAATGTTTGTAACAACCTGCAAATATGGGCAATCCAATGGGCCTGTCTGCTTTCTAGTTCATTCACCACTGTCACTGTTTTGAAATGCATTGGTTCAAGAGCAGAAATGGTAAACATTATTTCTTGTGTTTTTTGCTAAAGGGAAAATATGCAAAAAGGAGGGGAGGACACATGAGGTGGTCCTATTTAGAAGAAAGCCTGTGTTTAGAAACAAAGGCCTTCATGAAGCAAAGAAGCAGTTAGTACACAGATCACGTTTACTGTTAAAGATGAACCTACAGCAATAGAGGCGATCAAACTTGTCATATTTTATTCATGTGTTTGTGGAATGCTTTAGTGAAATAAGAAATGTAATTTCCAAATTTGTAATTATGATGTCTTAAAAGTAAGGCTTCTTACAATTTTATTATGCTTTTAAAAAGTTTTTTCAAAAACATAGGATTCTGGCAATGTATATAGATTTAAAAAAATAGCACAAATTCATATTTTGAGACGTTTGTGTGTGTGATAGAAAGGGGAGACAGACTGAGACACATACAACTCTTTCTGTGTTAAAACATTTCCATTTGTACAAGCACACATTAGAAGAATTTCAGGATGTAGTGTGTCTGAATATTTATTATTTAGTATCTTATGATTCTATTCCTCCTCCTTATTCTTCATTCCTCACAATAATCCTGTAATGTAGGTGAGGCAGAGTGTGACTTCTGCAAGGCCACCCAGCAAGTCTCATGGCAGAAAAGAGTTTTGAACTTTAGCCCTTGGTGCAGCTCATAGCACGCGTAAAGCCGCGATGACGCAGCCCAGAAGTGATGTCATCATTCTGGGCACGTTGCTGGGTCACACTCTGGTAATTGCCCTAAAAACTCTATGGTACCATAGAGTTTTCAGGCCGATTGCTAGAGCGTTGCCCGACAACGTACCCAGTGTGATGATGCCACTTCCGTGCTGCGTTATCATGCTGGGCATGTTGGCCTGATCTGGCTTCTTCAGGGGTGGGGTTCCCACCACCAGCTGGATACGGACCAGTGGATTGGGGGCCATTTTAGTGGGGGAATCCCCGCCCTCCGGGGGGACTTGGCAGCCCTATGCAGCCTACAGGCTCTAGGAAGGCCTGGTGGCTTCAGGGAAGCCTGTATGGCAGTAGCTATCAGGGACTACACATCCCAGGTTCCGCCTGGACCCTGTGATTGTTTAACAGGGGATTTTGAAGGGAAAGCTACACCAGCAGGAGAGCAGAGGGTGGTGCCTGGGAAGAAGGAATAAAAGGCCTTGTCCAAAGTGGGAGGGTGTTCATTCCCAAGGAGCAGTGCTGGTGAGGCTGATGCAGAAAGAGGGATCCCTCATCTAAAAGGGGTGAGTCAGTCTGAGATCAGGCACCTAGAGAAGACTAGGATAGTAGAGTCAGACAAATTAGAATTTATTATTATATTGCTGGTTTACCTACCTTTACTGTGCTCATTTTTCCTACATATTTTTGAATCACAGTTATTGTTTAATCTCCTTAATAAAACTAGTTTGTTGCACTGCCTGGGTCCTCACGCTTCATTTGGTCATGTAAAAAGGGAAACCTACAGGGAAAGTAGTGTATAAAGGGGCAGGGTGGGTGCTCTTGGCCCTCCCGAGGAGACCCATACCAGAGTGGTGGCAGCCATTAGAGAACCTTTCTAGCCACTGCCCCTGACAGCCCCCTAAATTGGCTTTGAACAGTGTTCAGAGAAGAATATACAGGATTATAGAATTAAATATATTTAAATACAAAACATCAGAAGGTAGACAAAATCAGTAATGTGGTAGAATCTTCACAATGTTTTGCTAAAGTACAAAAAATTAGTTAATAAATCAGTCTCTAATTTCATTTGTGTGTCCTCAATACTGTTGTTCCTAGTATAAGGTAATTTCCCAAGTTTAATGTAACCATTTTAAAAAACGAAAACTTGTTTATATATTGTGTCATCAATCCCCAGCAGCCAAAGAGAATTTACTCCTGGTCTGTGAATCAGAACATAAGTATTAATTTAGGTCCAAATTGATTTCTGTTGCTTTTTTGTAAATTTTGCTGCTTACAACATTCCAGATGCCTGAGTTCTTCTGACCGGATCTACAGCTCAGATGCTGCAGAGGATTATCAAGGATCACTGCTTCCTCCTGTACTAGGGTTGCCAATTCTCAGCTGAGAAATTCCTGGGGATTTGGGTGTAGAGCCTGGAAAGGGCAGAGTTTGGGGGAAGGAAGTGACCTTAGTGGGGCATATTGCCATAAACTCTTCCCTTCAAAGCAGCCATTTTCTCAAGGAGAAACTGATCCCTCTAGACTAGAAATAAGTTGTAATTCTGGGAGATCTCTAGGCCCCACTTGGAGTTTGGAAACCCTATCCTGGACCATCCAGCCACTATTTGATTTATTTTTCTTCAGCCCTGTTCTCTATACCCTTGCCAAGGGAAGTGGAAAGTGACAGGGCTTTTTCAGTGGTACATCTGATCTTTGGAATGCCGTCTCCCTTGAGGCTTGCCTGGTGTCTGCCTTGGTGTTATGTACTGAGCCTAAGCCATCCCTGAATGTGGACCTTGAACTGGGTGAGCCTGCTCCCCAAGAACAATAGCTGACCAGGATCCCGGAATTGACCAATAGATAAGCAGTGTAATGTAAATAGCCTATCCTTGGGAATGGGTGTATGTGGGGCGTGGTGTTTGCATGCTTTATAAGTGGGGCTCAAACCCTGCTGGGTGTCCTTGTTGTGTTCCTGAAATCACTAAATAAACTAGAGCTGATCACTGCAATGTGTCCAGAACCCAGTATTTAACACTGGCAACGAAGGTGGGATCCTTTTGAGCCAGCCCAGCGCCCACCAGCACTGCACCATGCACCGAACTCCAATGCCACGCACATTGCATTACTCCTGGGACCATGGCTGCCTCTCTAGGACACTTCGACGCATTCGATACCACCATGGAAGACTGGGAGTCCTACATCTCGCACTTTGAGTTCTTCCTCGAGTCTTCCGAGATCGAGGAGGTGGAAAACATCCGGCCCAGACAAGATGCATGCCATCATCGACGCTCCTGCATCAACCTCCAAGCCAGAACTCCAGGCCTTTTTGGGGCTCCTGAACTTTTATCACTCCTTCCTGCCCCACAAAGCTGCACTTGTGGAACTGTTTCACCGCCTCCTTGACAAAAAGGCCCCATGGGTCTGGGGACAGAAGCAAGCCGCCGCATTCTGGGCCGTCAAAGAGCTGCTCACCTCTAATGCCGTCCTGGCCACTTCAAGGAGACACAGCCCATTGTCCTCGCTTGCAACGCTTCCCTGTACAGTGTGGGAGCTTTCCTTGGACACCAGCTACTGGATGGCTGGGAGGTCCTCATGGCTTATTACTCCCGCACCCTGTCTTCAGCTGAGCACAACTACACACAAATCAACAAGGAGGTGCTGGCTATCATTGCAGGGGTGAAGGAATTCCATGACTATCTCTATGGACGGCTATTCACCATCATTACAGACTACAAGCCCCTGCTTGGTCTGCTGGTTACGGATTGCCAGACCCCCCAGATGCTCTCGCCTCAAGTGCTGCGCTGGTCAATCTCCTTGGTGGGATACCAATACTCCCTTTTCCACCACCTAGGGAAGGCTATGGGACATGCTGACGCCCCCAGTCACCTGCCCCTCTGCTCCTGCGATCCCGACCAGTGTTCCCTCTAAGTTGAGTTAGTGTGAGCTAGCTTACAGTTTTTTAGCCTCCGGCTCACACATTTTTGTCTTAACTCAGGAAGGATGGCTCCAGAGCAGACTAATTGATGCAGTAGCCAAATTGCTCACTCACAACTTTAATGCCGGTAGCTCACAAAGTAGAATTTTTGCTTACAAGACTCCACAGCTTAGATCCTGACCCTGTTCCTATGCACCAGACCCTGCTCATGGAGGAATTTCCTGACCCCCCTCTGCAGGTAACTGATGTGTCCCACCACACCACAAAGGACTGTGTCCTCTCCCATGTTTTGGACTGGGTGGGGAGGGACTGGCTCACCTGCCGGGTGGACCTGGAATTTGCAGCCTTCTCCTCCTACCGGGATGAGTTAATAGCCCACAAGGGTTGCCTACTGTGGGGAAGCCGGGTGGTGGTGCCCACTCCTTTGCGCCAGCAAGTGCTATTGGCTCTGCACAAGACGCGTCCTGGAATTGTGTGGATGAAAGCACTGGCCTGCAGTTGCGTGTGGTGGCCACGCATGGACAGTGAAATAGAGGCCTGGGTCAAGCGCTACCAGGACTGTCAAGAAACCTGACCTGAACTGCCCAGGGCACCAGTGCAGCAATGGGAGTCCATCTGCAAAACCGTGGTCCCGAGTACACTTGGACTTTCCTGGCCCCTTCCAAGGGCAAATATTCTTCATTTTGGTGGACTCGTACATCAAGTGGCTGGAGCTTGTGGCTGTCGCCTCCACCTCCTCAAAAGCAGTGATCTGGGCCCTCTGACATATCATCATCGCACACAGCCTGCTCAACACGGTAGTGACTGACAACGGGACAGCCTTTACCTCGGGGGAATTCCAAGAATTTATGGGCCGCCACCTCATCTGGCACATCTGCTCCACTCCCTTCCACTTGGTCACCAATGGACAAGTGGAGAGGATGGTGCAGACCATCAAGGAGTCACTCCGGCTGATCATCCATGGAAGCTGGGACCATAGACTGGCAGCCTTCCTTTTCAGCCACCGAGTGACTCTGAGCACCGCCACTGGCCACAGCCCAGCGGATCTCTTCATGGGGAGGCGCCTAACCACCCGACTGGACAGGCTGCACCCAGATTGAGCCCCGGAGCATTGCCAGGCAACGGAGAACCAGGAAGCGCCCAGAGGGTTTTTCCCTGGTGACTCCCATCTACATGAGGAACTTTTCCACTAGTCCTGCCTGGGTTCCCACCAAAGTCATCAGAGTTACTGGGCCTCTGTCATACAAGGTATCGACCAAAGACGGTCAGGTTCTCTGTAGACATATAGACCAGTTCCATTGCTGTCTACTTCCAATTGACCTGGAGTCACCATCAGCAGCAATGGAAGACTACAATGTGGGGCTGCTGCAACTGCAGGAGCTGGAGTCTATGAATGAATTTCAGCCTGACAGCGCACAGCCCACTCACCAGGGGCACGAAACACCAGACCAATTGGCCATGGACTCTCCAGACATCATACCAGCCCCATAGCCTTCTGCCAGCACTGCACCAGCAATGGCGGCTCAGATCCTGTAACCTCGACCCCTCAGCCAGAGCCACGACATTCAACCCGATAATGTTGCCAACCAGCATAAGAGTCTATGACTGTTAAGGTGTTTTGGAACTTAGGGGGGAGGGGTGTTATGTATTGAGCCTAAGCCATCCCTAAATGTGGACCTTGAACTGGGTGAGCTTGCTCCCCAAGAACAATAGCTGACCAGGATCCTGGAACTGACAAATAGATAAGCAATGTAATGTAAATAGCCTGTCCTTGGGAGTGTGTGTGTGTGTGGGGTGTGGTGTTTGCACGCTCAAACCCTGTTGGGTGTCCTTGTTGTGTTCCTGAAATCACTAAATAAACTAGAGCTGATCACTGCAATGCATCCAGAACCCAGTATTTAACACTTACTCTCCTTCAGATAAGGTTGCCAGGTCCAGCTTTGTCCCCAGTGGGGAACTTGGGGGGGCATTCCTGGAGGGGACATGGCATTCCCAACATGATGACATCAGCTTGGGGACATCCCACTTCAAGCCCCACCTCCAAGAAAAATCGCTGGCAGCCAGAGTTCCCTCTAAGCTGAGTTAGTGTGAGCTAGCTCACAGTTTTTTAGCCTCCGGCTCACACATTTTTGTCTTAATTCAGGAAGGAAGGCTGCAGAGCAAACTAATTTATGCAGTAGCCAAATCACTCACTCACAACTTTAATGCCAGTAAGCTCACAAAGTAGAATTTTTGCTCGTACACCACAGCTTAGAGGGAGCATTGCCAGCAGCCAGCCCTCTCCCAAACTGCCTGCAAGATTTAAAAGGGCTTGCTGACCAGGTGGAGGGTCCTTTAAATCTTGCAAGCTAGGAGGAAGAGGGGCAGCTTGCAAGTTCGGGCGCATGGGAACAGTCCCCGCTGGGTGGAAGCGCTTAAAGGCAACCTCAGGGCCGGCCCTAGGGTTCTTTGCACCCTATGTGGGGCTACCTTCTGGCGCCCCCCCTCCCAGACCGTCAGGGGCGCCGAGAGCTGGGCCGCGGCTTGGGAGGGCCATGGGGGGGAACCTCTTCTCTGCCTTGAGGTGGGCTTGGGAAGGCCATTGGGGGGGGAGAAGCCGCACCATCTGCCCGCCCCACGGCCAGCTCAGAAACCCCAGCCCCACGGCCCAGCGGTGGGCTTGGGAGGGCTGTCGGGGGCGGGGAGAAGCCACGCCGCCTACAGACAGACTCACACGGCTGCCCATCTTTTTCTGGGAGATTTGAGACGCCAGTTAAAGCCAGGGCAGTCCTTTGCAGATCAGAGCTGCCAAACTCCAGATGGGGCCTGGATATCTCCCGGAATTACAGCTGTTCTCCAGACAACAGATCAGTTCCTCGGGAGACCTCGGGTGGGTGGGCCCTCCCCGGGCTGCACAGCCATGCTGCGTTCTCCCCCTCCCCAGGCTCCATCCCCCTCCCTCCAGTTTCCAGGAATTTCACAAACTGGAGTTAGTGACCTTGTGTGGTAGTCCAGCCTGAGCGTTTACGCAGAGGACCTGCACCCACTGGTCCTGCAAACAGAGCCCCTGTGTCTGACAAGTTGCTGGGCGAGTTCTTTCCCCCTGTCTTTAGTCGGTCCCTGGTTGCGCCTGCGCCTCGGCCCTGCTCCGAGCCCAAGTATGCGCAGCAACCACGTGTCTCCAAAGGGAAGTGGGGCTGGAGACTCCTCTAACTGGCAGCGCCCCAGGTTCTCGGCCCTACCAGTCACATTTGGACATCGATTTGGGACCATACACATGACCTAGCCGGCGTAGGGCCGACCCTGTCTGTGGGAAGGAGCATGCAAAAAAGAAATCCAGGCGGCAGGGAGGGATCCGCCGTGTGTGGATTCGTCCCCGGACCTCCTGCACGGTGGGCTTGGGAGGGCCATCCGGGGGGTAGAGAAGCCGCGCTGCCACCACCTGCCTGCCCCATGGCCCAGCCCAGAAACCCCAGCCCCACGGCCCAGCGGTGGGCTTGGGAGGGCCATGGGGGGAAGAGAATCCGTGCCGCCACCTGCCCGCCCTGCGGCCCAGCCCGGAAACCCCAGTCCCGCGGTCCAGCAGTGGGCTTGGGAGGGCCGTCTGGGGGGGGAGAAGCCGTGCTGCCGCCTGCCCACCCTGCAGCCCAGCCCGGGAACCTCCCCTCTTTCCTTTCAGTGCTGGCTTGTTTTTGAGCACCTGCCAGGGTGCTCTTCGCTGGCGGCGCTGGCCACCGCCCCCGCCTCCTCTCCCCTTCCGGGCCTTGGGGAGAGGGCGGGCAAGCTCTGCTGCCGCCTCCTGAGCCCCAGCGGGGTGCTCGGGGAGGCAGTGGCAGCGGTGGGGGGCTTTTAGCGGGAGGGGCTGGGGTGCAGTTTGGTGCCCCTGCGGCCGGTGCGCCCTAGGCGAGTGCCTAGCTCACCTAGTGGGCGAGCTGGCCCTGGGCAACCTTTAAGTGCTTCCAGCCAGTGGGGCCCCAAATGCCCAATCTCCAGGCAGTATTGCCACTTGGAGTCTGGGTGTGCAGGGCCTGTCCTTGCTGGCTGGAAGCACTTAAAGGGTTCCTTTAAACACTTCCAGCCAGCGGGGCCCTGTGCCCCCACAGCCACCCCTCTCCCTCCCCTCTGCAGCTGGAGGGTCCTTTAAATCTCTTAAAAGAGAAGGGAGGGGGTGGCTGAGGGTGTTTGGGCTTGGGGGCAGGGGTTTCCCCTCCAGCCAGCTGGCTGGCGGATGGGTTGAAGCCCCAGAAAGTAGATAAACCCCACCAGGCTAGCGGGTATAGCAGCCCTACCTTCAGATGCCAGGTCAAAATATTTCTTTTTACCTGTGCTTTTACCGGAAGGGTTATATCTTTTTAAAGCTGTGTTTATGATCTACTTCTAACCTGTGCACTGCTTTGTAGATGTCACTTTAACCTGTTAAATTTGCTTTACACTGTTCTTCTGCCCTTCCTGTTTTTATGATGTGGCTGCATATTTCTTTGTTGAAACATTTTATTTTGTGTGCCACCTCAGGCCTCTGGAAAGGCAGCTCAAACATTTTCTACTTAAATTATCAAATTTATTTAAATGGTCAGTCTTTCTGAAATTTCTATGGATTGTTTATGTGGAGAAATGCATTTTATCCTGGATGGAGGCTGGCAAGCAGCCAGCTGCCTTTAATTATTTTTTTCTTTTTGCTCTACAAGCTGGGGTGGAAGATGTCTGTCAATGGCTTTCCAGGTGCACCTCTTAAGAAATTCTAATGGGACTGGCTAGAGACAATAGGAGGGCCAAACTTCCCCCTTCTCCCTCTCCTCCCCTCCTATTTTATTTATTTTATTTTATATATTAATTTTGTTAAATGCCCAATCCCTGGAATGCAGGGATCTGAGCAATGTACATCATTCATAAAAATACCAAGATAAAATAATTAAAACATTAATAACATATTTCAAGCAAGTAGATGGCACATACTGATTGGTCCCATTTCAGACTGCTGGCTGCTTTGTGGGCAGGGGAGTGGAAGGCAAAGCAGATATAAGAAGCTACTGGAGCAGAAAGGATGCCAGCTATGATGGAAACCATTGCTGTCCTCTACCAAAGGCTTGGTGGAACATCTTTTCCTTACAGGCCCTGTGGAATTACATAAGGTCCCGCAGGCCCCTGATGATATTTGGCAGAGAGTTCTACCAGGTGAGGAACGGAGAGTTGGGAATGTCAAATTCTAGAGAGGCTGAGGAAGGGGGTTCCTGGAGACAACAGGAAAAGAAGCCTTGACTGGAGCTGACTGGGGTCAAGGGGGAGGAGACTCAGATTTGTTAAAACCGCCTTGCAAGGGGAAGGCGGTCTCTCTTTCCTTGGGATGCTGAGCTGGACAGACCTCTGGTCTGGGGATGGGAGCAGGCCACCATTTTTGGACCATGCAGCTGGGAAAGATGGACTAACCCTCAAAGTAATGGAGGATCTTTAGAGAACTAGGACACCTAAGATAAAGAGCTTGTCCTAACTTTAACATCTAGTTAGGGCATGTTTTAGAGAGAGGGACAGAGGATTCACATTTTGTCAATTTTTTTTGTTCTTCTTTGCTTCAGTCTGGCATAGTGCTAAAACCATGCTTGTAAACATGTTCTTTTTAATAAATATTTTAAACTTTTGATTCCAAAAGTGGTTCTCTGTATCACATAGACCCCCACTGTTTTAGACACACTGTTTTAAAGGGGAGCCCCAGGAAGGGGGAAGGCAAGCAGCTGGCAACTGGCTATTCCCAAAGGATACACAAGGCATTAATCCATCCCCATGGTAGCTGGATGCTGGGCTAATGGAGACATTGAGTCAAGGGTTCTGAGCTTGGATGGGGAGCTGAGGGTCCTAATCTCTTCCCTATATTGAGAAATCCCTATATGAGAAATCCCTATATTGATCAGCTGGTAGTGGCACCTACTGGAGAGTAAAAGAAAAAGCCCCTCCAGGGAGTTGGGAACCGCAAGAAGGGCAAGGCAAAAATGAGGCCTGCAGGCATGTTCTGCCACAGTTTACATTAAAAAAAATAGGATAAATGCATAGGGTTGAATACATGCTCCTGCAAAAACAGAAGCAGATTTTTTCTTACCTTAGCCCCCTATAAAGTTGCAGCTGTGGGATTCTTCAGAACTATAATATACATTGCACATTGGGGGACTGCGTCAAAGAGGAGGAACCAGATGATCCCCGTTCTTGGCTGATCTTTTGCTCTATGCCTGGAACGTTCTCCTTGTTATATGACTGGGGATGGTAAATTTTGCTGATTTCCCCTTTCTTGCTGCAGACCCCTCTGTTATCAACTCTTGGAAGGTACAAATCTGGCACGTGGCAAAATTTGGCCCAAGGCCCACACAGCCTAATGGATCAAGAGGTGAAGACTATGTGCCAAGAGGTAGCGCTTTGTTATAAAAGGGGGAACTCAACAGAAATCACTATGGCTGAGTTCAGACTGGCAAGTTGCTCAGGGAGCCAGTTGCGCCAAAAAAGCGGCCCCGGTTACACGGGGCCATCTGCTGAGGGAGAATATCGGGATGAGGCATGCAAGAGCATTCAGATGGCTGGCACGGAAGCACCACCGTCAGTGGCTTTACCTCAGTAAATGGCGATGTGCGCATGGGCAGTAGAGCGGAGCACGGCCAATCAAACCACTGCTGCTGTCCAATGTGGCTTGCTCCTGGCTTATCTGTGGCCGGGAAGCAGAATGCCGTGGGATAAACCTGCTCTCTGGGATTTACTATTGCTTTCAACAGGTATCTTTTAATCCCGGGAGTGAAGTGGAACAGCGCAGGTTGCCGACAGGAATGGAATGCCAGGCAGATGTGCCTGTGTGACTGCCCCCTATAATCCGCTTCTCAAACGTGGCTGGAAAGTTGCTATAGCAGGGCAACTTGCCAGTCTGAACTCAGCCTATATTTGTCTAAGGTGTACAATAATTCTGTATTAATAATTGCCAGAATCCTATGTTTTTCAAGGCCTTTCTTTGTATGTATCACTAAAATGATGGCTCATTCTTCTCATTATTTTAGCAAGGGAGATTTATGATGGGAGTTGAATTCATACTTAAAGTTGTCTAACTGCCATGAATTGTATGACTTGCCTCAGAATATACTGGTGTGATATTAACTATCCAGGTATAGAAGGCACACAGATTTTCCTCCATTTCCTGACAAAGGGAGCTTTTATATATAACATTTTTTATTTTCCAAAACAGACAAACAGATAATTGGGGATACAGTAGTTCATATTGATCTTTTCTCTATTACAGTACCTCATACAGTAGTTAAGTCTGTCTCATTTTTCCACCATAAATTGATTATATAGAGTTTGCAAATATATGAATATACAGTTTCTTATTGTCTACTAGAATAAACTTTCCCTGAACATGCTATTACATTTTTGAATTATATTGTAAAGTGTGTGACTCTTTATTCTAAATACAAGTATATTAGGATCTTACTCCATCAAAAGTATCTGGGATTCCCTCAATATATATATGATGTAGTTCTAAGATGGAGGGAATTCCCTCATACTTTCCCCAGAATTTTTATAGGTATCAGCTTTTTCTTGATTTTCTGGTTCCTCTTAAGTTTTAAAGTCATGATTCTGTATCTTTTTCCTTTATAAGTGTAAAAATTGTCTTCTGGAAACAGACATCTATGTTCCCTCTTAGTAGTAGCTTGTAATTCCATAAATTGGTTTTTTTGTTGTCTCTGAGATGGTAAGGAAGTCACTAGTTTGGGAATTTCTTCAGCCATAATTCTTTTATAGAGTCTCTGGTACATTTTTGTAAAGGTTGTATTTCTCTTTGTAGGCATAGATTCTTTTTTATAAGTCCAGTCATCTTACTCGTAGGCTTCCTCTGTGTTTTCAAGGCAGTCAGATCTCTTTTCCTCTTCTTTCAACTGTCTGGGCTCTTTCCCTCTTAGTTTTGAGTTGTTGCATCAATATTTAGATTTCTGTCTGTACTAAATGAAAGGCTTTTTCAACTGCTTTTTTAATGACCACAGCGAGTGTATTTTGAACCATATTCAAAAGGTCTTTCAAGGAAGCCTGAATAGGTTTATTGTCCATAGAATCTGGTGTAACCAACAGAAAAGCCTCTGGGGTCTTTTGCAATTTATCATTACAAATCATATTTCTAAAATTGTGTTAACACCAAAGAGTCTCTATAGATTTTTTCCCATGCCAAGTTTTACAGAGATAATTTTAGAGAGTGTATGTCAGCAACTATTGTGGTCTAGACAAAGCTAACATAGGGCGAAAAGTTTATCAGTTGTTTACATTCCAAAGGAATATAGTCAGAAGAAAGTGGAGTTTTACAATTTCAATAGAGATAAACATATATTGTTATGGGAACTAAATATATCAAAAATTCAGAATAAGATCCATTAAAATATAAGCCTTTATAATTCAAGTATTAAATTGTAGCAGATCCCTGAGCCTCTTCTAAAGATAACGAGAAGCCGGTGGTACCTGGGAACAAGTCCCAACTCCATCCATCTCGCAGCGCTGCAACCCGGAACTCCCTGACGAAGGGAGCTTTGACTCTCAAAAGCTTATACCCTGGAAATTTTGTTGGTCATTAAGGGGCTACTGGACTAGAATTTTGCTTTTCTACTGCAGATCAACATGGCTACCTACCTAGATTTTCCCCATGTTTCTCTCCAACTCCCCTGAGCATTTTGACATCAAGAAAGGTCCAGTCCTGAGGCTGCAAGATCTTTGTGGAGGAAGAGCTGGAGTGAGGAGGGACAAGAGGACAATCCCTTTCCTCAGTGCAGCTTCACCTGTGGAATAGAGGAGTTATTCACATTTCCACACTTGTTTTTCTAGATCCCTATCTTGTGCAGGTCCTGTGACACCAGGGATTATCTTTCTGGAGATTCAAAGGGGATTCAAGAATGGAGAGACATAGGGGTAAGGTCCATCTTTGCTGCACAGAGTGGTTGGATCCATGCCACTGGGTAGTCATGCAATTTCGTCACCAGAAAACTCGTCACTGCAGCTAAATTGGCAGATAGCATTTACAATATAGGCAGTTTGTGTGTTTCTCACAAGCTTCTGCTTCTCTCAGTATCTTTCCTATAGGTTATCAGCATATCTGGGCCATTACATCTTTGCCAGAGGTGGCCTGTCCACTATTCATGCCAAGGCACCAATCTGCCCCTAAGTGGAAGAACATCAAGGGTATCCTGTAGCACCCCTGTCTAGGGAAGGGTATTCCGCTGGATTGCAGGATCAGCTGCAGTAGGCAGCATGCCTAAGGAATCTCCTGTCACTGTTCCTGGGGCAAGATCAGGAGGTGAGGAGCTTCAGTGGCAAGCACTTGCACACCAATGCACCTGTGTTGCTGGGTCCAGGATTGGCACTGGCACACCAATGAACCTATGTTGCTGGGTCCAGGATTGGCATTTAGGGTGCTGCAGTAAGCTGTAGCCATGGTCCACAGGCAATGCTCCCTCTCAGCTATGGAGTCATGTGAGCAAAAATTTACTTTGTGAGCTACTGGCATTAAAGTTGTGAGCGAACGATTTGGCTACTGCATACATTAGTTTGCTCTGGAGCCATCCTTCCTGAGCTAAGATAAAAATGTGTGAGCTGGAGGCTAAAAAACTGTGAACTAGCTCACACTAACTCAGCTTAGAGGGATCACTGCCCACAGGATGCAGCTTTTCTGCATTGGGATGGGCAAAATAATATCCTAAAATCCTTAGACTAGCCCTGGATCACTGTGTGGAGGAATTTTCTATAATCCAGCCAAAGGTTTTTTCAAATCCTGTAAGAAGCTTCTGAGCCCATTTCTATATGAGTGCTCAGTCTGCAGTGAATAGGTTTTATGTAGATAGTCCTTGAACTAAATTGTTGAGCTATTGGTGCTGCAAATGTGTCAAAGTACAAACTGTGGATCTTTTATGGGTAGTTTTACTGATGAACTCTGATTATAGAGTGACTGCAAAACAGGTGTAGTACAAGTGAAGAAAACCTGTGATACTCAAGGTGGGGGAATACTTCCCCATATCTTTGCTAATTCCCCACACCTGATTTTCTTTTCTTTTCTTTTTTTTGGCCCCTCGAAGGGGATTTTTTTATTGGTTTTTGCATATACTACTAAAACTACAAAGAAAAATAGGGAAGGGGAACTATATCTAGGGATAAAGAAAAGTAAACCCACACTATACTAAAACCCCAAGAGAAGGAGATCATATCCATGTTAAGCTAAATGTTAGTATTTTAGTATTAATAAACAATGCATATTGTGAGTTCCTGTCTATCTCAGCTAAATTGTTAATTTGTTACTTGTTATGAGAAGATTCCAAAGCATCCCCTCCAGCTCGCTTCATAAAGGCAAGTTTCAGAGTCCTTCTGCCTTTATCTAGGCTTTCTATCTCTAAAGTCATAGGATGATTTGATGGTGGCAGCTTCCTCTTCCGCGGCCAGGTCTTCATCCGTCTCCGAGGGGGAGGAGCCACTTTACCCGGTTTGTCCTTCTTCTTTAGATTCCAGATGGCATTTTAGAAATTCTTTGGCTTTAAAAATGGAGTCAATCTTCTCTCGTTGTTAATTTTAAAAATGACACCTTCGGGCACTGCCCACCTGTATGGAATTTGATTGGTTTAGAGAAAAAGAATTAAGTCCTTATAGTTCTTTCTTTTTTGACGAATTTCTTTTAAGGTCTTGATAGTTGTATTTTCCAGTTTCAGTGGAGTTGCTGATGTTGCTTTTAAGATTGCATCTCTGGTCTGTCTTCTTGAGAATCTGACCATTATTTCCCCAGGCAGGCTATTTTTTTTTTGGTGTAGTTAGAGTACACCCTATATGCTGTTTCCATATCATGTGTAATTTCTTCCACTTTCAAGCCTGCTGCTGGTGTGATAACTTCACTGAGTATTTTCTTCAGGTCCTCTTTAGCTGATTCAGGAACTCCCTGGAATCTAAGGACCATGTTAGCGTTTTCCATTTGTAATTGCAGCAAAAGAGTTTCCTGGTAGTTCTGCTTATTCACTAGCTCTCCCATCTTTTTCTTCATATTATTTGTGGCGTACATCTCCTTCACAACTTCCACCGTTTGTTCCATCTTTTTGGCTGTTTCTGCCAACTGGAGTTGCTGTGATGCAAAGTTTTGATTTAGTGTGATCAACTGCTGGTTAATACCAGCGAGTTGTTCCATCAAGGGCTTGATGGTATCCACTAGGAGTTTCATGACATCCACTCCCTCTTCCGGCCTTGGACTTTAGCCACCCAGTCGTTTTGCTTTCGTTCCTTTTTTCCCTGTGCCTACCAACATGGCATATTGTTTACTTAAGCCACCTGCTATTTCACCACCTCTGAAAATCGCTTCTGGACTAAATCCGCTCTGGTAAGTCTCTCAAAACAAGCCAATCACTTACTTTTCCCCGCCCCCCCCCCCCTCTTTTCTGCTTATCTGTTCGCACAAATCTCTTGCCTTGAAGATAGGAGGGGGTAGGGTTTTTTTCCACTTGTTTCAAAGTTCATTTACATCTAACTCATGTTCATTGTCAGTCCCATTCGACTTTGTTTACATCCTCACAATTCCACTCGATCTCCAGCACTTGTTCCTGTCAGCCCAGCTTGTGCCCGGAGGCCACACAGTGGCAGGACCGTCAAGGTGGAGGGGCACCTCAATTCTCTGGCATTACACCGTCGAAGTGGCTACTCCTCAAAAGCCCTATGAGTTGGAGCCAAAACCGTGCCGGCAGCTTCCCTCCGTGCCGCTGGTGTGCGAATTGCTCCCCCAAGTGTTGGGGAGAGCGTCCACCACTGCAGTGCCAAAAACAGGAAGTCCTACCTGATTTTCTTCTTATAGCTCATGGAGTGGGGGCTGGGAGACTTGTGTGAGTGGGAAATCCCATAATCCCTCCACATCTCAAAGTCCGGTAGGGCTTCAAGCTGCACCACCTACTCTTGGGCCAGCATTCTTCACTGCAATGGCCCAACCTACAGCGGTTGCTGGAATCCTCCACCACTTGCCCTGCAATGGCTGCAGCATCTTTTTATGCTACTGCTGGGCATGAAGCAGCAGCTGGCATCCTCCACCACCATGGCCAGCACTGCAGTGTCTGCTGGTGTCTTCTGCTGCCACTGCCCAACTGAAGTGGCTGTCGGAGTCCTCTTCTACTGTTGCTGGGCCTGGAGCAGCTGCTAGCATCCTAAGCTGCCGTGGTTGGGCTGAAGCAGCTGCTGGCATCCTCCACTACCACAGGCCTGGAGTAGCCACTGGCATCCACTGTTGGGTCAGTCTGGAACAGCTCTGTTCTGCTCTAGTAAGAGTGCAGACGCAAGTGTATTTGGAGGGATTTAACCCCCCCCCTATATTTTATATTTGATTTCAGATTTTTCTGCAAACCTGAGCAGTCCCCAAGTTTGAAGAAAAATCTATTTAGCCTTGGTGTGGCCATGATCTGTGGATTTAAGTATAGATGCATACCCTGTCCAGCTCCCAACAGTAACTGAGCATGCAGCATTCTGTACCAATTGGAATCTCTGAGTTGACTTCAAGGGCAGATCCATGTAGAGTGCAGTATGTTAGTCTACATGTCACTATGGCATGGATCCAGGACTGTATTGTCCCATATGTTCCTGCCTAGGAACTAAGATTACAGGGGGAGGCCCTTTTGTCCCATTGGTCAAAGAAGCTCGTTTGGTGAGTACACAAGAGAGGGTCTTTTCAGTGGCAGCCCCACGATTATGGAACAACCTCCCTAGGGAGGGGTCTATGGCTCCCTCACATTCATTCTTTAGGATTCAATTGGAGGCAGTTTTATTTAAGGTCGCATTTGGTAAAATTTACTAACAGGCCTGTATTGTTATTTTAAAGTTTGGGTTTTATGTTTTTACCAGCCTGATACCCATGCTTCACTACAGTATTTCAGTTCCATAAATCCAGTTGTAATACTGATGATGTGAAGTTTGAAATGTAACATTAGTTGTAGGAATTCTAATGGAGAAGATTGTAGTGTAAAAAATGAAGCAAGACATACATACTTGTTTTTTTTTCTCTACCGAAGGACCTCTCTGTAGACCACATTGCTGGTTCTGCCCTCAGGTGCTAGGATCACCAGTCTGCTTGGTGAGCTCACTCTGGAGCAGGCCACATAGAACTGTCCATTTAAGAAGCAGTCATCTGTTAAGTCAACTCCTGCCACCTTCCACGGAAGAGATGGCCTTTCTACTTGTGTTCCTGGATTGTTTTGCTCATATGGAGACTGTGTTGTTCTGAGCCCCTCAAGGTGATCTTACCAGTACTCGGCCTGTGCAGGAGTACTATGTGTAAATGTCTTTGCTGCATTCCGAAGTTGCCGCCTCCTTGTAGTGTTGGTGTATCTGGCTCGACGCTTTCCAGGAGCTTTCTTGGGGGCAGTAAGAGGTGAGAGATGTGAGGGGGAGTTGATGTGAGGGAGTGGTGATATGGTGGACATTTCTTCAGGTTCATGAGGGAAGCATGTATCAAAATGGCTCCTAGAAAGGTCCTTAGTAAATGTCCCCATGAACATTCATTTATTCAATTTCCATGCTGACTTTTTTGAAAAATGTCTATTAGGAATCTTGAATTGCTGATTTCTGTAACTGTCCTCAACTGTCTGCAATCTCTTCTGTGTTTTTACCTCGGAACATTGAGATCCACAGCTGAGCAATCAGACGGAGGTGGGTGCAAGCAGGCAGGTTTTACCTCAGAACTCTGAGCTACACAATTGACCAATGGGGGGGAAGGAGACAGCAGCCTGCCAGATACGTGGAAAACAATTGGGGGAACACATTTTGCCCCCTTTTTATCCCCTTTGGAGTTGTGTGGAGAAATCTCTTTGTGGGGGGGTTGACGTCATGGTAGGAATGCACTCCCCTTTTTTTGGGTTTCTTGGGTTTCCACCCCCCTTTTGTTTTTACAAAATTGTCTCTCATTTATGTTACATTTAAGAAGTGGGACATAACTACATATTCAAAACACCATAGGAGCAATCAGATATTAAGCAAGTACATATGAACCAATTTTCTAGAACCCTCATTGTGAGAAGTTAAATAACCTAATAAAAGAAATCACTTTTTTACAAATTTGGGGTATATTGCCATAGTGGGTGGGAGTGTAGCTAAAGCCATTGGTGAGGCTGGGCCAGCAGCATTGCTAAGGTGATCTTGCTGGGGTGGTGCCACTGATAAATGTACCCTGGCTCTGTTCCTACACCTGACAAACACCTGCCTGTGTGGTGTAAGGGGGGGATTGTGTTTAAAGGCATCATAAGAACATAAGAACATAAGAGAAGCCAATGTTGAATCAGGCCAATGGCCCATCTAGTCCAACACTCTGTCACACAGCGGCCAAAATGTACCAGGTGCCATCAGGAGGTCCATCAGTGGGACCAGGACACTAGAAGCCCTCCCACTGCTGCCCCCTCCAGCACCAAGAATAGAGTGCATCACCTGCCCCAGACTGAGAGTTCCCGTCTATACCCTGTGGCTAATCAGGGAGGCTGGGCCAGCAGCAGCCTTAAGGCAGTCCTGCTGAGCAAACCTCCCTGACAGCTGTAAGCATCTCACCTCCTCTCCTACACCTGACAGTCAGCTGCCTGTCCAGTGTAGTAGGGGGAGGGGGGAGGAGTATTAGAAGCCACTATGGAGGCTAGGCCAGCAGGATCACTAAGGCATTACTGCTAGGGCAGGCTCCCTGATGGCTTTAAGCACCCTGCACAGCCACCTGTCAGGTGTAGGAAGTGGGGGGCATGTTTGAAGTCATGGGGAGGCTGGACCAGCAGCATTGCTGCACCTCACTGGTAGTTGGCCATTCCTGATTTCCTCAACTGTCATTAGCTCTCTGCAGTCTCCTGTAACTGTTGTTTTTTTTTACCTCGGAACACTGAGTTCTGCAGCCAACCAATCAGAGAATGGGGGGTGCAAGGATGCAGCAGCCTGGCAGCCACATAGGAAGCAATGGTGGGAGCACATATTACCTCTTTGACCCCCTTAGGGGTCAAATTTCTAAAAATCCCTTCTTAGTGAGCATCTACATCATGGTAGGAGTGTTCTTCCCAATTTTCATCTTTCTAGATGTAGGGGTTTGGCCTGGGCATTGATTTTATGGTGAGGGGACTTTCTTTTATATATAGATAGACAGACGTGTTTTATTGTATGTATTTTATCTATACTGTAAGCCACCTTGATTTCTTTAAGGAAGAAATAAGTACATCAACTGAGTCAGGGTACAGGGCATCTTCCAGGCTTGATGAAATTGGAAGCAAACATTTTTTGCATCTGCATTAACTTGCTTTTTCAGCAGTAATTCTGGGTCCAGAATAACCCCTAGGCTCTGAACTGAGTCAGCAAGGGTACTGTGTCTGATGAAGTGAGCTTTGAGTCACAAAAGCTTACACCCTGAAACTCTTGTTGGTTTCTAAAGAGCTATTGAACTCAAGTCTAGCAAGGGTAAGCTGAACTGCATTGAAAGCAGGAAGTACAATGTCCAGAGCTTCCCATCCAGCATTACTTCTGTCTTGTCAAGATTTAGTTACAATTTGTTTGCTCAGGCATTTAACCACAGCAGTCAGGCAATGGCTCAAAACCTCTACCATAAGGCTAGAGGATTAGGGGGAGGGAGGAAGGGAGGGAGGGAGGGAGGGAGGGAGGGAGGGAGGGAGAGAGAGAGAGAGAGAGAGAGAGAGAGAGAGAGAGAGAGAGAGAACATATTGATGCTATCCAATTCCAAAGGTATTAATGATTTCTTGTAAGGACTTCACACAGAGATTGAATAAGGGGAATAAAATTGAGCTCTATGGAACTCCACAGGACATGTCCAAAATGACAACTGGTTTCTCATAGCGACTATTTGAGACTGGTCTATAAGTAATGAATTAAACCAGTTGAAAGCACATCCTTTATACCTATTTCTGCCTCCAAATGTCTCAACAAAATGGCATGGTATGCTATATCAATGAGTTATCCCAAAAGATGTGGAATTGGTTTGCCACTGGTCTCTCAATCACTTTGCCTAGAGAGGGCAAATTATAGAGTGGGCAATGATTGGCCACATCATTTTTTCTGTAGGGATTTTTTAAGTAGAGAGCAGATAAATGCCTCTTTGAATTGCTGAGAAAAGTCACTCTAAGTCAGTGACTGAGGGCTTATTAATGTGATCCTGACATGATTTTCACAGCCAGGATGAGCAAGGATCCAGAGCACAAGCAGTAGCTTTCATAGAGCTGAAAATCCTATTGACATCCACCATGGTGACTGGTCAGAGGGTTCCATAAACAAACTATATGATGCATTAGACACATTGTTGGTATGAGGTATGCTACAACAAACATCCAACTCAGAATGTATTTGAGAGGTTTTATCAGAAAAATACTTGGAAGAACATCACATCTGATTTTCTGTTCCTGAGAAAATAAAGGCTTCGATTTCAGAGTCAGCAGATGCCAAGATATCCTAAACAGCTGAGATGATTATGAACCAGCTAATGTGATGGTAGTTGAGGAAAAAAAAATATTTTCTGCAGGTGCTTCATAGTTATTCCAATGAACTCTATAGCATGCTCTGTCAGATTCCGCAAGAGTTTTCCACCAGTGTCGCTCTAGATGTCTGCTGGCCCTCTTCAGGTTACCCCGCTCTGTAGTAAATCACAGGACTGGCTTCTGTCGTAAGGGCAGAAGAGGGTGACAAAGGGTAATATTAACAATAGTTTCTAAGAGTTTCACATTCTTGCCAGTTTGGTGTAGTGGTTAAGTGTGCGGTCTCTTATCTGGGAGAACCGGGTTTGATTCCCCACTCCTCCACTTGCATCTGCTGATGTGACCTTGGGTCAGTCACAAGCTCTGGCACAGCTGTTCTCTCAAGGACAGTTTCTGTCAGAAGTTCTCTCAGCCCCACCTACCTCACAGGGTGTCTGTTGTGGGGAGGGGAAGGGAAAGGAGTTTGTAAGCCGCTCTGAGACACCTTTGGGCAGTCAAGGGCGGGGTATAAATCCAAACTCTTCTTCTTCTTCCACTGGCCTCAACAGAGTATTCACTTGAAATCCTGCAGTCCCCCAGGAATCTCCACAGACAGATTGTTTTAATTGTCCTCTGGACCCTATGGAGTATCAGACATGCGGTGGGTTCATGGTTCATAGCGTGCTTGGTCCGTGAGCCATGAAACATCAGAAACTGTGAGGTTTGTGATGTGGTAGAATGGTCCCTCTGATGTTCTAGAGCAGTGTTTTTCAACCTTTTTGTGCAAAGGCACACTTTTTTCATGAAAAAAATCATGAGGCACACCACCATTAGAAAATGTTAAAAAAATTTAACTCTGTGCCTATATTGACTATATATAAAGTAATTCTCTTGAATAGGAATCAAATAAACACAAAGAAATTATTTTATAATTACTTTATTATGAAATAATAATACTTTATTTTATAATTGTTCATATGTTACGGATGAAATTGGAATTTTTCCCATGGCACACCAGACAATATCTCACGGCACACTAGTGTGCCACGGCACAGTGGTTGAAAAACACTGTTCTAGAGACACAAACTTGCAGTGGATCTCTTGCTGACACTCCTCTACTTGTTTTCTAAGTTTGGTGAGGATTGGCTTTATGGTCCTGCCCCCAAAGAAGGTGCCCCCAGGAAAGTGCTTTCTGGGGAAACAAGAGTGTATAGAATAGACCCTGTGCAAACTAGAGACATTAAACTTGCAGGGGACCTCCCCCTATATGCCTGCTAAGCAATGTGCAGATTGGATTTAGGGAATCTGAGTTATGGCCCCCCAAAGAAGATTCCCCAGGAAAGTGCTTTCGGGGGAAATGTCAGGTGCAGGTTCAGAAGTGTGTTGAATGAACCCCCTGTGAGCTACACTCACCAAACATACCGGGAACTTCACCCTGCCTTTGAAGTCTGCATAACATTTTGATTGAGCGGAGACAAATCTGTCTGGGAATGTATCCATTCATGTTTGTGGACACTTTGTGCTTGAAAGTTTGTAGACAGTTTGTGCCGGTTGCCCTGCCACAAACTTCAGTTCATGAACCACAAACTGACCAAAATTTGTCACAATTTTTAGTTCATAAGCTGGTTAGTGCCCATCCCTAGTCCAGACAGGAGTGTAGTTTTGCCTCACATCAGTATGGTACTGCATAATACTAATACCTATCTGCAGCAAAATATCTGGTTCATCAGGAATCCCAGCTCCAGGAGAATTGTCACCAGACTCACTGAGAAACCCACCATATTTGACATGCTACCTTTCAGATAAATGTCTGCAGAGAACCCATGTATTCACATAGGTTTTACATGTGTTTGTCACCATGCCGTTTATTTTTTGCAGTTTTTCCAAATAGTGTACAAATCTTTTTGTCTATAAACAAGTAAGGCAAGGCCAATTGGTACAGTTTCCCTTCTCTCTGTTTGTATATCATTGTATGTGCTTCAAAAGACTGAACAAGGCTACAGTCCCTCCCCCTGCAAGAGCAAGCCCGAACGTTTAATCTTCACTTGGGTATAATAAAGCATTTTACCATGTGAAGTTGCATTTTGAAGCATATTTACCCTGCAGTTTAATTAGTACATTTAAAAAGATAAATTTAACTTACAAGCAGAGCTGCTGAGAGCCACCATGCCCCCATATGACCCTGATCCAATCCAATATCTTGGCTGGCTGTTACCACACATCTATAATCATAAAAGGATCTGCATGTCCATCTGCCTATCCATTTGTAGCAGGCATAACTCATCAGAAAATAAAACTAGGAATCTCAAAAGTGACCACCAGCTTCAGGATGATCATGGGAGTTTCAGGGCCAAAAATGAAAGGAATTGGAATATTCCAGCCCAAGTTGTCTCCAGACCACCCAAGTTATTTGCAAAGGAAGCTAACCTTGTGTAGGGGTTAAAAGGTCAGACTAGGATTTGAGAATCCCAGGTTTGAATCTCCATTCTGCCATGGAAGCTTGCTGGGTGACCTTGAGCCCATCACATACTCTCTGCCTTACTGTCCTTAATTGTTGGGAAGATGAAATGGAAGAGAGGAGAATGATGTGAGCTGCTTTGGTTTCCTTTGGGGAGAAAGGAAGTTGCCAACCAGGGTGGATGAGAAGAAGTTGATACTGAAAAATGGGGGAGGGATTAGTTGTGGGATTAGACAAATGACAGATTGTGAAAGGAAGAGAGCAAAATGAAGGAGGAGAAAAGTGTGGGAAAGAGTTAAAGAAATGTAGGAAAAGATAACAAAAGGTGTTTTAAAAATTGCTACCACATACTAACAGGGCTGTGCCTTTGCAAGATCTGGCTGTGCAGGAGATGGGTGCAGCTAAAGAAAGAAGGAAACTATAGACTGATAGAGATTGCAACCTTCTTAGGAGGCTGCATCCTGGCAATGACTGTAGTTTGTCCTGGCTAGTCTTGCCTTGCTCCAATGCTGGCTTGGCTAATGGGTTTAGCAGGATCTAAGAAGCAAGGGTTTCCCTCAGCCACTTAGTAAACTTTGCAAAAAGACTGATCCAGCAGGGTCAGATACTGCTGTTTACTGTGCTATGCCTTTCTTGCATGTCTAGTGGCTGCAGTCAGAACTGTGTTAGAATTTTAAAAATGTATTCTGTGAAAATGGTATGATGCAGGCTTCTGGGGCTCTCCAGCTCACTTGAACTGTCCATTTGTATTTGACACAGAGGGAGGGAGAGGGAGAGGGAGAGGGAGAGGGAGAGAGGAGAGGGAGGGAGAGAGAGAGAGAGAGGGAGGGAGGGAGAGAGAGAGAGAGAGAGAGTGAGTGAGAGAGAGAGAAACGGATTACAGTAGCCAGATGGGTGAATCTGTAAATGTGAACGTATGACTGGGAGATGTACTTCTGTGTGAAATTTGAGGATATGTTCCCATAGGCCAGCGTGTGCCGTGAGATATTGTCTGGTGTGCCGTGGGAAAAATTCCAATTTCATCCGTAACATGCGGCTTCGGCTCACAGAGTTAATTTTTTTTAACTTTTTCTAATGGGGGTGTGCCTCATGATTTTTTTCATGAAAAAAGTGTGCCTTTGCACAAAAAAGGCTGAAAAACACTGCCATAGGCTATCTTTTTTTTAAAGCATCAAGCACTAGTAATGCTGAACGCTTCCTTATCTCAGAGCTTCTCATAAATGTATTCGCAAATGCAATATGTTGAGTTGTACTTTTGGGGAGGATAATCTTAAAATCTTTAGTTTTATGGAGCTGTAACTTCAGATTTATCTGAAAATGTCCTTTTGAGAGGAAAATATCTGTTAGACTGGCCTTGGCAAAGTTTTCAGTGTCTCGTTATTTAGTATGACATTAATGTTTATCATAATCGAAATTAGATCTCTAAAATGGACAGCGCTTCTGCAGGAAGGATAGTAAATCTGTAATGAGTCTTACAAATCATTTTATTCTCCCAGTACTCTCTGCATATTGCCATTGACTTTGCTGATTTCCTTTCTTTTCATTGCATTGCACTATTAAGTGTTTTTTAGAACTATTCTTGTACAAAGTTAGAAAACAACAGTGGCAGCATTATTCAGGGAGAGATAAATTTACAACACCTTGTGGGTAATAACCGTAAACCGTGGGAAAAGACCTTGCAATCAGTGACTCCTGAACTAATTAGTTAACAAGGCATGTAATTTGATTAGCTCACATGATTTAAGAGCAGATGATGTGCTTTTAGTGGTGCTGTGACTTCTCCAGTGTTTCAGCTGGCAAAGGAGTAAACATGGAATTTAACAGATCAACAAGTTGGTTCCTCTTGATTTTACTGCTTAGTGTATGTGAAAAACCACCACTAAAGAGTAACATGATATATCACCACAATAAACATGATGATCCCTAAGCATATGCTGTCTTTTAAAAATTTTCTGTTGAATACAGATGGTCATGTAATGCTAGGAAATAAATTTCAGTGCTGTAAAATGAATATAAAATGTTTGCACAAATAGGTTGTAGAACTGAATGTACTTCTGACCTGCTACCATAAAAGCGCAATGGAAAACTGTAGGTATGTTTTAAGACTCTGTATGTGCACAATTCAAACTGTAACAGTAATAAGAATTACACATTTCTCTACTGTGGCATGCTATGAAACAAAAATATGTATTAACAGAAATTCATGCAATGTCTCAGTCAGTGGGCTTGCCATATGTGGGCAAAGCTATCGCTAGTTGCTGTGCTGGCATGCCAGTGTATGCTGTATGCTTGTGTCAGTACAGTAGGAAGTGAAATGTTATGCACTGGACATATGAAACATAATTTTTAAAAGAACTCGGAGAGAGACCAACAAGCAAACATACTGACAAGCAAGGATGTACTGCTGTCAGAGGGGCTAGGTTAGGATCCAGACCTGCCATGCCAATATACTGTGTGTAGTTTATCATATTCTGCTACATAAAGTTAATTAGATCAGTAAGTTCTGCACAGTTACTTACAATAAATAGAGGACGTATGTAGACCCGTGGAGGGCATTTCATTATTCCCATGCTTTTACATTTTTTCTGAACCTTTCCATTTTTATTTTTATCAACATCTCGCATTTCTTCAGCCATGATGGGATACCTAATAGAAAAGTGGCTCATGCATCTGGGGGCTGCATCTGAAGGTGGAAATCTGCGTTCCTTATTGTTGCTGCTTTTGTGGTTTCTTGTTTTAATTCTGCTAGGGCTGTTAGTTTTTTGTTTTTTTAAAAAATGATTTTTAGTCATTATGTAATTTATGTTTCAAGAGCCTTACAGATATGTTCCAAAGAAAATACATTAGATGGATCAATTACTTTTTTAAAAAAAATCACAGTTTGTGAAGGTGGAATGAGAAGAAATGCTTTTTGATTCCATCCAATTTCTCGCCTCCTATTCATCTATTCTTGGAAGTGTTCCAAATGCATTTGCAATGTTCCTCCTTTAGCAGCTTATGCTATTTTCAGTTATCAGGCTAGTTTGTTAAGGTGGTTGGTCGTAAACTATTTTGTACGTGTGTGTGCAATGCATATCAGGACGACAGCAATGCTTAATGTGTAAGAGAAAACATTCAGATAGTACTGTATATTCAGGATGAAAGTGTATGTTGCAATATGCTTTTCCACCTTTTGTTTAACACTGTCTTTGTTGCAATGCCATGAGGTCTTATCTTTTGAAACATTTGTTGTTCACCCTGGTAATTGCTCCATCCTCTAATTTAATGAAAAGCCATTAAACCAAAACAATAATTAAAATGAGACATCATCTCTGTAGGAGGTTTGAATATTAAAATCACAGAGCATTTCAGTGCTGGCGGATCTTGTGAATCAGTGTTTGAAGCAACAAATATAAAAAGTGATTTATGGCAAATAATTATAAATTACAAAGTAGTGCTGTCCAACATGATGCCCTATGCTATTATTGTATGTATCTCTGCAGAGATAGCAATGCTGAACCCATTAAGCATTTGAAAAATTTCCTGAGCTGGAACATCCTTAACTTAGGTCTGCTGCAAACAACACATTTTTGTACTTGAGTAATCCTAAGTACAAAATAGGCATGTCACAGGTATCATTTGAACTGAATATAGATGTATTTCTTTGGACTTTATCCTCTTTAAAATACAGTTGAATAGGATCCCAGTTGTTGATCCTGTGTATGTTAGATGCAAGTGTCTTAAATACTTTTGTTTACAGTTCAAATAAGACTCATGGTGAAAATGCCCCCGCCCCCCCAACTGGTATTCTTTAGCTAGCAACCTGTTTGTGTTACGTAACATGTGAAGTAGACTTTCAGAGCCAGAAGAGGATGGAAGAGAATTATATTCAGTTCCTTTGTTTTAATGGACTTCAGTGCCTGCTATTACTTATTCTTGGAGTTTTTTCAGATGCTCTTCAAAATGTCCTGATGATCATGTCTACCAAAACAGTTCAAATGTGGGGTTTAGTGTCATCATCCAGTTTTCAACTTGAATTCCAAGATTTTCTGCTGAAGCTTTGGAGAGCTGTTGAGATCTATTAAAATGTGTTCGTTTAATGTTGCGTTCAGTGCAGAGTCAATAGTTTTTCTTTAGGCCTGAGAACACTGAGGCCCAATTTTCTTACCCACAAACTGAACCTGTCTCTGTGTGGAACTAAATGTGATGAGAACATGGGATCAGCACTTTGGCAGGAAAATTAGACCTGAGTTAGATGTGATATGCAAACCAAAGGGAGAGATCATGGGATGGAAGTTGAAAGGAAGCAAACAACTGTGATGTATAGTGCCAAAAAAAGTTCTTCATCAAGTGAAATATGAGTTTTTGGCAGAAAATTTATGAACTGAAGCATGCCTTTATCTTGCTATGTCTCCCATCCAAGGAGGAGAAGGTTGATATGATAGTTGAGAAGAGGAAGGCGATACCCCAGGAACCAATTCTTAATATTTCTAGATTCACTATTTTGATTTGATTTATTAGATTTGTATTCTACTTTCCCTGTGTCCAGGCTCAGAACAAGTAACATCATGATAAAATATTCTGACATAGTCAATAAGTACAATAAAATACTTAATAATCTCTCCTTATATATAATTCTATTTTTGAGTGGCAACATTCCATGGACTCCCTGAGCCATTGGCCCATCAGCTGCCACTCAAGAGTACATGTGTGCCATTGGCCGGGTGCTGGGTCTGCTCCTCTTCCCCGCCCACTCCCCCTTCAGCCACTGTGCCATGTCAGAATTATGGGCAAACGGCTTTTTCTCTTGACGAAGATGCTTTTCCTGCTTGCCTCCTGTGTGGGACTAACTTCCCCCTCAGTGGCTGTTGGTAGGTGTAACGAAATGGCAGTTACCTGTGTTTGTAAGATAGCTGGGGTTCTTTGTTTAAAATGTTCCCCCATAAGGTTTAATTGAGCTGTAGTTCCAGAGAGGGTCCTGCAGCGGTATCACTCACTGGGTTGAATGGGGCTTCCTCATCTGTTGGCCTACAGTTCCCAGCTGCCCCAAGGCCAAAAAGTGTGGGAAAACAGGGACTGTCCCAGTGGGCAGGGCATCAATATAGACTGCAGCCCTTTCGGGTTAGAGGCAGTCTTCATCCCTGGGAGGCAGCAGAAATTCAGCCACTCCACAGTCAGCTGGACTGGGGAATGAATGGAAGCTTCCCTGCTTTCTTGGGCAAGAGAGAGAGGCTGAAGTACAGCCAGCGGCCGGTCCAAGGAGAGATCCTATCCTGAGCTCGCAACCTCCAGAGGTAGAGAGTATTGTGCATAGGGAAAGAGGATTGCATTTAACCCCTGGTAATTTATGCCCTGTTGGTTCATAGTGTGTGCTTACTCCTGCAGTGTGTGTGTGCTCCAAAACTGTGTAAATAGTTAAATAAATTCTTTTATTTGGGCTAATAATCTGTGTTGTGCTCTGACCACATAGTCTCGCCTGCTCTGCACAATACCAAAGGGAGGGGGTAGCCCAAGGAAGCAAGGAAAGGCCAGACCCTTTGGGTTGCCAACTTTCCAGGGATCCCCCAAAGACTGGGGATTCCATCTCCAAGTAGGGAGATTTGGCCAGAGGGGTCTCACTGTCCCTCGAGAAAGGCAGTGACGATTCCATGAGTGGTGGCAGCAAACTTAAGGAGTGAGGTATGCCCACAGGATGAGGATGGGAGGCAAACAGATGAGTGGTAAACTGGAGCCTGTTTTGCCACAGTAGGCAACCAATCTTGGTTCAGGCAAAGGAAGGAAACCCTTCACAGGCCTTTGTGAGGAACCCATTGGGGCCAGTCATGACTAGGGTTGCCAGCTCCAGGTAGGGAGATTCCTGGAGATTTCCTGGTAGAATGTATGGAAGTCAGGGTTTGGAGAAGGGAGAGCCCTCAGTTGAACAGAATGCCATACAGCCCACCTTCCAAAGCAGTTATTTTCTCGGGCGGGTGGGGGGAGGAAAGATCTGTTGTCTGGAGCTAGACTTTACAACCCATGTACAGTTAGTTCATTCAGCATCTTCATGTCATCCTGACTGGTTGATGCACCAAAAAGTGCTGTATACGCCTATGGGAACTTATTCACCCTTGTTGGAAATCAGGATTTCTCTGTCAAAATTTTATCTAGTCAAAATTTTATCTAGAGTTATTTATATTTTTCATTTTCTGAATCTTCATGGTGTGTTGCAAATTCTCCATTTCTCCCTCCTCAATGAATTTTCTAGACAGTTTGGACTGATATTCACAGCTGCAATTCTGAAATGACTTATGCTGTCTGTGGAAATTAGGGACAGTAAATAGTTTCAGGACTCTGATCTGCTTTATAATAATAAATTAGGAGCTGAAATACTGGTATTTTGGTACTTGGAAGTTGGGAAAAGCCCTGTAAAAATAGTGACAAAACATTTTAAATAATATTGTGAACATTGGTGTCTGTTTCTTGTTACTTGACATTGTAATTGGCTCTGAACAAGCACTGTAGCGCTATGCATTTTAATGCAGGGTACTGGCAGACTCAGTTCTTCAGAAGAAATAATATCAGACGTGCACTTTTGTGATGATTAACTTTGTGATTTATTTGCTACCAAACTTCTGTAAGATGACCCACTGAATGCTGAAAATTCATGTCTGTGAGCTAATTGCTATGGTTACAGAAGAAATGAATGAACACCTATAGAATAATCTTGAATATCTAAGATTAGCATTGAATTTTGAAGAGAAAATGCATCAGCTAAAACCTCCCAGATTGGGTTGGTCTTGCTGCTAGATAATCTTTGGGTGCCTATATATATCAGCAATTTTGCGATAGTAATGGAAGGAAAAAAGAAGTGTTTCTGTCATTCCCATTGTGGCCTTGCTGCATGTGATGCTAATAGTATCATACTGTGGGGTGTAAGGAGGACTGAAGAACAGTGTCTCTTGCTGTAGTAAACAAACTGAACCATGTAACAGGTTGATTTCCCCAGCATCAGGAGAAGTTCAGAATGAAGATATAGGAACTCTAGAGCCAGTGTTGTTTTCAAGCTGCAGGAGGGAAAGGACTGAGTGGGTGGTTGGAGCCTATCTGGAATCATCACAACACTAGACCACAAAGGACTGGTGAAAAAAGAGTGCTATGAGTTCAAAACACTTGAGTGGGAAGTCTTATTGACAGTACTGTTAAATTTTTCTGTTTCTTTTTTCAGTGTAAGGGTTGCTTCTCTCTTTGTTTCGCTACAGGCAAGTTTCTAGCCTTCATGGAAATAAAAGGTGGGGGGGAGCCAGCAGAGACAGATGATGGCACCTAATTCAGTCGCACTAATGAGGCATTCTGGGGAGTCATCTGGAAACAATAATAATCTACTTTTACTTTCCACAGTATCTAGATTTCAGTATATCTTCTATGTCTGTAGTGTCATGTCATCCAGATACCTTACAACCATTGTTTGGGTCATTGCCTAGACTTTGGAGCTCTTTTTAGCCAAGTGTTAGTGCCAGGCCAATTAAGCTTGGAGTGCTAGGTGGTGGAAAAAAGTAGCTTCCTTTCACTTGTGCTATTTTAGTGTGGATTTGGGCTTGAATGGGAAAGTGGGCCGTATTTATTTATTTAGTAGATTTTTTTACCCGGTCCATCTTCCTTGGAGCTCCGAATGGCGTTCATAATTCTTTCCCGTTTGTTTTATTCTTTCAACAACCCTGAGAGGTAACGGAACAAAGTTTGAATCCAGTGGCACCTTTAAGACCAATAAAGTTTAATTCTGGGTATAAGCTTTCGTGTGCTTGCACACTTCTTCAGATACGCGCACAAGAAAGCTTATACCCACAATTAAACTTGGTTGGTCTTAAAGGTGTCACTGGACTCAAACTTTGTGCTATTGCTTCAGACCAGCACGGTAACCCACATGAACCTGTAAGGTAAGTTAGGCCCAGGTAACCCAGTGAATTTCATAACAAGTGATGTTTTCTTCAAAACACATCTCTGGAACAACTGCTTTTTGACCATACCTGGTAACCAAGTTATCAAGATCAGCCTTGATCAGTAAGGAGAGGCCTTCCTGGCATTAGCTACAGCACAAATTACTTGAAAGAATATTCCACTTGTATCAGTGAACATAATTTCACATAGGTGGTTTAGGTTTGCAGTGAGACAACATGGTCACTCGCATCTTAATATTTAATTGGCAGCATGCTGCGGCATGACCTGGATAGCCCAGGCTATCCCGATCTTGTCAGATCTCAGAAACTAAGCAGGCTTGGCCCCGATCAGTATTTGGAAGGGAGACCACCCAGGAATACCAGGGTTGTGACATAGAGGCAGGAAATGGCGAACTATCTCTGAACCTCTCTTGCCTTGAAAACCACATGAGGTCATCATAAATCAGCTGTGACTGGATGGCAGGAAAAAATGCTGTGGTAGTGCTTTTGGATTTGCCCTAGAGGTACTATGGTTTTATTAATTGCGAGAGCTAGGAGGATGGAGCTTAATTTCATAAGGTAAGTACTAGATTGTTCAGTGGCAGCTAGTGTTATTAGTGTGCACAACATATAAACAGTTAAATCCCAGTCCTTCTGATTTTCACTCACCAGGGCTGTAAGAGTGGAGCTAATTGTGCAGTTCACCCTTTGTTATTTGTAGGGGGAGGCAAACTGCAACACAACTTATTTCATGAGTGCATCTGTCACAGTCTCAGTCCTTTAACTTGTGCCACCACAAGCTTCAAAAAGTAAATACTGGTTCCCTGTTGGTGTTTCAGGTCAATTTGAATGGATTTCCATGCTTTTGTAGTCAATGGCATGTCCTCTTATGGAGTTTTCACTCATCTTATTGGGGAAGCAAGACTAAACTAATTCTTCAGTGTCCTTTGTCATACCAATTCCCCAAGATCTTTATGATACTGATGAAGTGTCTTTTCATATCCCTGGTGACCAGCCACTTCATTTAAACTGTTACTTGGGCCGCTAGGAGGAGCAGGGAAAGCTCTATTAAATTGCCTTCTCAGAGCACATAAATAAATATGCAGAGGTCCCCTTTCTTCCCCACTTCTTGCTTGCCATTCCCATCAGTATTTCAAACAGGCAAGGCTGCCCTCAAGAAGCGGGAAAAGGAGGATACGGATAACTACTAACCCATCAGCTTGACATCTATACCTGAAAATTTTTTAGAACAAATCTTCAGTCAGTCAGTCTGTGAGCATTTAGAAAGGACAGCTGTGATTACTAAGAGCCAGCATGGGTTTCTCAAGAACAAGTCATATCAGACTAACCTTATTTCTTTTTTTGAAAAAGTTACTATCTTGCTGGATGAAGGGAATGCTGTAGACATAGTTTATCTTGATTTCAGTAAGGCTTTTGATAAGGTTCCACAATATATTCTTCTTGACAAGTTGGTAAAGTGTGGTTTGGATCCTATAACTGTTAGGTGGATCAGTAACTGGTTGACAGATCGCACTCAAGGAGTGCTTGTTAATGGTTCCTCATCCTCTTGGACAGAAGTGACAAGTGGAGTGCCTCAAGGATCTGTCCTGGGACCTGTTTTGTTCAACATCTTTATAAATGATTTGGATGAAGGAAAAGAGGGAATGCTTATGAGATTTGCAGATGATACTGTCAGACTTCTGGTCAAGAGACTCCCAATAACACTCTCTTTGCAGTGATTTGTTTATTGAGATATCAGCATGATCCAGGTTAAAACAGTACCATGTCAGAACTGAAGTCCAGGCGGGAAAATCCAAAGATATAGACAGTTCAAACTAAGGTCCTCTAACCTAACCAATCACACATCTCAGCCAGCCCACCTAGCTCTTGCGTTCACTACCCTCTCCCCGGGAATATATGATCTCGTTATCTACAATAGCAGGCTGGCACAGCTGCGTTTTCAAGGATGTTACTCGAGGAGGAAGGTATCTTAAGGAAGAGTTACAATGCCTAGGATAGAGCGGTTCACACACTCAGCCATTCACACCCCCCCTGTAGGAATTTCCCTTCCCCCTGTAACTATTGCAAACTAAGCAGAGTTTGACAGATATTAAATTGGGAGGGGGAGTAAATATGGTAGAAGACAGAGTCAGGAAACAGGATGATCTTGACAGACTGGAAAACTGGCCTAAAACAAATACAATGCATTTCAACAGGGATAAATTTAAAGTTCTGCATTTAGGTAGAAAAATCAAATGCATAATAATAGGATTTTGTTGTTGTTCAGTAGCACAGTCGAGTCCGACTCTTCGCGACCCCATGGACCAGATTACGCCAGGCCCTCCTGTCTTCCGCTGTCCGCTGAAGTTTGCTCAATTTCATGTTCGTTGCATTGATGACACTGTCTAACCATCTCATCCTTTGCCGTCCCCTTCTTCTTTGACCTTCAATCTTTCCCAGCATCAAGGTCTTCTCCAGTGAATGCTCCCTTCTCATTTGGTGGCCAAAGTATTTGAGCTTCAACTTCAGGATTTGGCCTTCCAGGGAACAGTCAGGGTTGATTTCTTTTAGGACTGAATGATTTGATCTCCTTGCAGTCCAAGGGACTCAAGAGTCTTCTCCAGCACCATAGTTCAAAAGAATCTATTCTTCGGCGCTCGGCCTTCCTTATAGTCCAACTCTCGCAGCCATACATTACTACGGGGAATACCATTGCTTTGACCATGAAGACTTTTGTTGGCAGGGTGATGTCTCTGCTTTTTATCATGCTGTTTAGGTTTGCCATCATTTTCCTCCCAAGGAGCAGGCATCTTTTAATTTCATGGCTGCAGTCACCATCTGCAGTGATCTGGGATCCCAGGAACGTGAAGTTTGTCACTACTTCTACGACTTCCCCTTCTATTTGCCATGGAGTGATGGGGCCAGATGCCATGATCTTAGTTTTTTTGATGTTGAGCTTCAAACCCACTTTTGCGCTCTCCTCTTTCACCCTGAGCAAGTGGCTCTTTAGGTCCTCTTCACTTTCATCAGAGTGGTATCGTCTGCATATCTGAGGTTATTGATCTTTTCCCCAGCAATCTTAACTCCAGCTTGTGATTCATCCAGGCCTGCATTTTGCATGATGTACTCTGCATATAAATTAAATAAGCAAGGTGACAATATACATCCTTGTCGTACTCCTTTTCCTATGCTAAACCAATCAGTTGTTCCATATCCGGTTCTAACTGTTGCTTCTTAACCCTTATACAGGTTTCTCAGGAGACATGTGAGGTGGTCTGGTACTCCCATCTCTTTAAGAACCTGTCATAGTTTATTGTGATCCACACAATCAAAGGCTTTAGCATAGTCAATGAAGCAGAAGTAGATGTTTTTCTGGTACTCTCTTGCTTTCTCCATAATCCAGCGAATGTTGGCAATTTGATCTCTAGTTCCTCTACCTCTTCGAAAAACAGCTTGTACTTCTGGCAGTTCTCTATCCACGTACTGTTGGAGCCTAGCTTGTAGGATCTTGAGCATGGGAGACTTATCTTGGCAGTAGTATTTGTGAAAAGGATCTAGGAGTCTTAGTAGACTATACACTGAACATTAGTCAGCAGTGTGATGCGGTAGCTAAAAAGGCAAATGCGATTTTGGGCTGTATCAAAAGAAATATAGTGTCCAGATCATGCAAAGTGGTTAGACCTCATCTAGAGTATTGCGTTCAGTTTTGGGCACCACAATTTAAGAAGGATATAGACAAGCTGGAATGTGTCCAGAGGAAGGCAACAAAGATGGTGATGGGTCTGGAGACCAAGTCCTATGAGGAAAGGTTGAAGAAGCTGGGTCTGTTTAGCCTGGAGAGGAGACAACTGAGAGGGGATATGATAACCATCTTCAGGAACTTGAAGGGCTGTCATCTACAGGATGGTGTGGAGTTGCTTTCTGTTGCTCCAGAAAGTTGGGCCAGAACCAATGGGTTGAAATTAAATCAGAACAGTTTTTGGCTAAACATTAGGAAGAACTTCCTGACAGTTAGGGTGGTTCCTCAGTGGAACGGGCTTCCTCGGGAGGTAGTGGGCTCTCCTCCTTTAGAGGTTTTTAAACAGAGGCTAGATGGCCATCTGACAGCAATGCTGATTCTGTGAACTTAGGCAGATCATGAGAGGGAGAGCAGGAAGGGCCCTTTCTTATGGCCCTTTTTTACACACCCAGGGGAATGCTGATTGTCACCTTGAGGTCAGGCAGCAGTTTTTCTCCAGGCCAGTTTGGCCAGGGGTCCTGGATGTTTTTTGCCATCTTCTGGGCTTGGAGCAGGGATCATTCTGTGTGTGTGTGGGGGCATATTTCTGAATTTCCTGCCTTGTGCAGGGGATTGGACTAGATGACCCTGGAGGTCTCTTCCAACTATGATTCTATGATTCTGTGATGACCTTTTAAGTATTTGTAGAAATTCTTCTAAGAACCACAATCTGCACTGAGAAGCTGCAGATAAAATGCTTTGGCATCACTCTTTAAAAACACTGCCAGGTACTGTGCTGCCTTCCAATCATTCCACACATTTCTAGAGACCAAAAGCTTAAAGTGAGCCAGTTGCTCACTGATTCCAGGCCCATCTGAGTAACCAATACATTTATTTTCAGAGTAAATCTTGAAACTGCTATGTCCAGTTGTATCATACTTGCTGAAGGAAACGAAATTTAATAAATGTTTTCAAATGGTCTACTGCACAGCATCCAGTGCTGGGCTTAAAACAGTCAACTGCCTCAACACACAGAACTTCCAACTAGGAACAATATAGTCCAAACCAAACATTTGGATATTCAACAGCACCAACTATCAATGGGAGGTGCCTATGTAACCATTACAATTGTCAAGCTCAGGTTAAATTAACTTTCATTTCTTTAGGTTTTGCTTCCCTTCCCTTCACTTGTCATATGATAAGGGGGGTGGAATTCCTGAGGGGAGTGCATATTGTAAGAGTGCATGGGGTAGTAGCCATAACCGTTTCTCAAGTTGTGTTCCAGGAGCTGGCTCTCATGAGATCGACCTTGGAAACTCTTTCAGCTGGCGAGTTTAAATAGGGCACCATATATCTGTCAGAGTTGCCATAGCAATGCAACAGGGTAGGTGTGATGTATGAATGTAGGGGGTTTCAGGCTTTTTACCTATAACTTGTATGTTCCCACAGTTTTCTTTAGTCCTAAAAAAAGTTCTTGTACCTACAGTAAGCATATCGCTAATAAAGCATTTCACTGCTAAGAGTGTATGTGGAGAGTGCCTTAACTGGGGCCTGTCAGATTGTTAGGACTCACACATTGCTCTCCCCTTGACCCTAACCTTTGAAGGTGTGGGGAATGGAGATGGAGATGGTAGGGTGAACACGAGTACCGGGTCTGAACCTGAGAACCCCGTGCACAACCCCGAGAAGAAGAGAGACAGTAAAGCTACAGGTGCTAGGCCTAAGAAGCACATCCTCTTCAATCCCCCCAAGAGGCGAGACAGCCCCAATCGCTGGGATGATCCTGCTTGGTTGGCGAGTACTCTGGGATTCCATGGGACCCGAGGAAAAGCTGACCGAGAAAGGCGCTGTGTCTCCTACACCTTCCATGATGACCCGGACCTGGGCAAAATGCTAGAGGAGTGGGAGGAAAACCGGTGGTGGAGCGGGGCCAGTCCAGCTTCCGATCTGAGGTGAAGGAACTAAAAGAAGAGTTCCAATACTTGGTGAAGATCCTCCCCAAGTTGGTGAAGGAACTGATGGAGAAGGAGGCTTTGGAAACCTCCAAGGAAGAGAAAAGTGAGGATGAGCCTGAGAGGCCCGTACCTCCTCGGAAGCCCAATGTGGAGCAGGAGCAGCCTCGCAATGCGCTAGAGGCCACTTTTGACAGCAGCCCGGAGAAGTTAGCATTCTTCACAATCCAGGTATGGAAGATGCTGTGAGAGTGGGACCACACCGCCACTGATGAGCAGCGCATGGATTTTATGGGCTCTCGTTTCTGAGAGTGAGCGGCTGACTGGTTCGTGGGGCTTTACAATGTTGCGGCCCCAGAGATACGGGATGTCGATGCTTTCATGCAAGCCCTGAGACACCAATTCGAAGACCCGCTAGAGCTGGAAAAAGCCCACACACACCTGCGGGGCCTGCGTCAAGAGACTTGGTTTGTGGAGGAGTACTCAGATGAGTTTAAAGCTACCACAGCCAAACTTCAAGGGTGGCTGGAAGAGGTCTTGATCAAGTTTTACCAGGCTGGCCTGAGCACCCTCATTCTGGAGAAGGTGTTGGCTCAAGACAACCCCCTAACTCTGGCTGGTTGGAACAGGCACAACTTGGTGAAACTTTACCAGCACAAGACACCTGGCCAGGGTGGAGGAGTCTAAAGGATGACTTGGAGTAGAGGACTGCTACCTAGAGGGGATCTGGAGCATCGCTTAAGGAAGGGGCTGTGCCTGAGCTGTGACAAAGCCCGGCACTTCACTGTGGATTGTACCCGACCCCAGAGTGAGGAGAGAGAGAGATGCGAGGAGCACCGCAACAAGAAAGCTAAGCCCCTGGGGAAAATACCCAAGTCACCTAAGGTCCTGCAATTGGCAGAGTACACCACATCATAGGGAACTTCCTCCAGCGACGCTGAGGAGCCTCAGGTGCAGGGAAAAGGCCAGGACCTTCTGTGAAGTGCGCCAGCCAGCAGGTCCGTAGTCCCCTGGCACAAGAATCGGTGAGATCCTGTTCCTCCCTCTTTTTCATGACTGTTACTATTATGAGCCCCAAGGCTGGGACCCAGCTAAGAGTTAGAGCCCTTATGTACTCGGGGTGCACCAGAGTCTTATTGAGCCCAGTGCTAGCTACGTGACTGGGGGTGGGGGTGATAACATTGAAGTATCCGGTGGTGTTCACCCAGATGGATGGCACCACCATGCATTCTTGTCAGTACCTTACCATTAAATTACCCATGGGAGTCTCAGGACACTGGGAACAATGGTCCTTCATGATACACCCCACTGCAAAGTTTCCCATGGTGCTGGGTAGTCTGTTGCTGGCAGTCCACAACCCCTATGTGCAGTGGAGTTTAGAAACCCTTACTTTCTTAGACCCCTGATGCAAGGAGCATCAGTGGAACCCAGAATGGGGGGAGGAATCGTGCCCAGCACCCGAGCGGGTTTGCCTGGCAAGGGAGGAACTGAATACTATACAACCAGAGTACAGAGACTTGGCTCGTGTGTTTGAGGAATGTAGGGCTGATGAGCTATCCCCTCATCGCAAAACCAATTGCACCATAGAGATATTGCCGGGGCACAAAATGCCTAAGCCTGGCTGAGGGGGAGGAGTTGTGGTGGTTCATAGTCAAGAGTTTAGAGTGTGGGTTTATCCACCTGGCAATGTCCCCTTTCACTGCGCCTGTACTATTCAGGAAAAAGAAAGATGGGGGCTCAGACTGTGCACTGACTACAGAGGCTTGAATGCAGTCTCCATGTCCAACGTATACCCCCTCCCTTTGATTAAGGACCTGCTAGCAGAGGCATCAAAAGGGAATTTCCCCCCCAAAACTGGATTTGAGAGATGCCTACTTCAGAGTGTGCATAAGGGAGGGGGATCAACACAAGACTGCATTTAATACCCCCCTGGGACAATTTGAATACTTGGCCCCCGGGGTGTTCATGAATCTGATCAATGAAGTGTTGCACAAGCACCTATTCAAAGGGGTAATTGTTTATTTAGATGACGTGTTAGTATAGTCACAGGATCACACATGAGGTTGGTAAGAAAGGTCCTAACAGCACTATATGACAACCACCTCTCTATCAAAGATCTACCCTCAGACCTCCCCACTTTGCTGGAAGCAGTGCGAAAACAGAGCGACGTACTATCACAATTGGTGGGAGTGCCCAGCTATACAGCAATTCTGGAAACAGGTTTTACATCAAATAGAACTCTTAACAGGGTATACCCTACCCCTAGATCCAGCTTTGATCCTACTGCATCTGTGGCCAGGAGACAGTCCACCTGTTAAAAGAAGGCAGCTGATCAATTTGCTAATAATAGCAGCTAAAGTAGTGATTGTGCAACCTTGGAAAGCCCAAACTCCCCCCACACTACAGCAGTGGCTACATAAAACTTGGGATTTCTACTTGTTAGTAAATGATTACTAACAAGGAAGTTGATGATAGTGAACTTTTAAACCCATATGACAAATGGTACCCGATATTAGACAAATTGGAAGTTGACAAGCTTGACTGGGAAAACTTGAAAGAAGTTCAATTTAAGCTTTTAACATATGGTTAAGATAAGTCAGTCAACAATGGTTAGGGCAATAGTATGCCTATTATGCCTATTAAGATTATATAGTTGGAATTGTAAATCAGATGCCTCATGGATACATCTGTTTGACGTTAGTAAGTTTTTTCTTTTTTTAAAAAAATAGGAAAAAAAAGAAGTAGTTGCTAGGAGTGCCTTTTGCAATCTTCTGTAACTTCCCTGCTGTAACATGCTGTATGTGGGGCTGCCCTTGAAGCCAATGGGGAAACTTTAGCATTGTGCAGAGTACAGCAGCTTGTCTTATGGCTCCTGAGTTGAGTTTACACATAATACCAATTGTACCAGTTGCCTAAATGTTTTTGGGTGCAATGGGATTTTTTTTTTACTAAAGCCCTTCACAACCTGAAACCTGCACATTCAAAGGGCTACCTCTCCCTTTGTGGACCTGCGAACCATTTCAATTTGGTCAAGCACCTTCTTTTAAAGGAGCCTTCTTGGGATCTTTTATATTTGGGATCTTCAGCCTTTCTGTGAGGGCACCAGCCTTTGGAATAGTCTATGCAAAAAGCCCCTTCCCTGAGTAGGTTTTTCAAGCCATGTAAGACCATGGTATTTGGGTGCTCTATTGACAGTCATTTCCAAGCACTTCCAAATCCTTTTATAAACTGTGGCAAGAGATTGCAGTTTTATTAGAGTACAATTGAGCGGGTTAATCTTATGAGTCTCTGATTAATAAAAAAAAATAAAATATGACAACCACCTCTATGCCACGCTTTTTAAATGTGAGTTTCATAAGTCAGAGAGAAGACTTCTTGGGCTACTGCATCACTCAGGAGGGGCTGGGAATGGACCCTCAAAAGGTACAGGACGTGGTGGGATGGGAACCCCCATGTACCCGGAGAGAGTTACAGTAATTCTTGGGGTTCGCTAATTTCTACCGTACCTTCATCCCCAATTTTTCACAAGTGACTCTGCCAATGACTGACTTATTAAAAACAAAGGGGATGGGACCCGACAGTAAAAAAGGGGGGAGTAAATTGGTGTGAACCCCCGAATGCCAGCAAACATTTGATAATCTAAAGATGTTATTCACCTCTGAACCCATTCTCCACCACTCTGATGAAACAAAATCCTTTATTGTTCAGGTGGATGCCTTGAATGTTGCAATGGGAGGAACGATTCGCCCTGACAGGAAGTTGCAACCCCTTGCTTATGTCTCTAAAAAGTTTTCTGGGTCAGAGAGGAACCGGGCAGTATGGGACAAGGAGGCGGCAGCTATAAAGCTAGTGCTAACCACATGGTGATACTGGCTCCACTATACGCTGTGGGGACCATTATAGTCAGTGGTCCCCATAGGCTATAATGGTGAATTGATCCAGGGGTATTGCTCTGGGGGTGCTGTTTTTTGAGGCAGAGGAACCAAATTTGTGGTGTAGCTGCTGGTACCTCTCCTCAAACCCCCCTCCCCAAGTTTCAAAAAAAAATGGACAGGGGGTCCAATTCTATGGGCCCCAGAAAAAGGTGCTCCCATCCCCCATTGTTTCCAGTGGAGGGGAAAAGGGCATTTAAAGGCGCGATTCCATGCTGTGGTGAGTGAACTCCGAAGGCATTTAAACATTAAATGCCTTGCTGAGAGATCACTCCATTATAGTCAATGGTCTCCTTAGGCTTTAATGGAAAATTGATTTGGGGGTATCTGGGAATCTGGGGAGGGGCTGTTTTTGAAGTAGAGGCACCAGATTTGCAGTGTAGCTGCTGGTGCCTCTCCTCACTCCCCCAAGTTTCAAAAAGATCAGACCGGGGGTCCAATTCTATGAGTCCTAAAAGAAGGTGCCTCCATCCTCCATTGTTTCCAGTGGAGAAAAAAAAAGGCATTTAAAATGACACGGTCCTTTTAAATACCTTCTCCATACTGTGCTCTGAAGGGAACTGTAACTGTGGCTATCTGGTGGCCCCAAAAATCCTGAATATTTTCTGGATGTTTCAGGGTGGCTGTTTTCAAATAGCCAAGTAAATGGCCCACATGCTAACTGGCTGGGGGGAAAAAAATCCAGTACGATATTTTTCAGGTTTTTTTTTTTGGCTCCGTTTAGCCAAATGCACACCCCTACAGTTTATCTGTAGTGCTGATCTGGACAGAAAGTGGCATGATTATATTTCATAGTAGAAGTTGCCTTGGGAATGTTGTTGTTGCTGATCTAAATATAAAACTCTCTCATTCTGGAGAACCTTGAATAGAGCCTCTTTGATGCAGAGAATTAGACCACACTGCTTGTTGAAATGAGTATCATAAGTAGCTTAGTACTCACCTGGCTCTTATTTCAGAAACACAGTGATTTGATTAAAATAACCCCTGGCATTTCAGATTAAAGAAAAAAACAGCCACTTTAGCAACAATTGTGAAAGTCAGGTCTTTATTTCTTTGTGTATTTTGCTGATCTTGCGTTATCATTCCAGTGAAAAGTCATATTTTACTGAAGATGACTGGATAAAGTCATGCTCTATATTATCCACAAAAGCAGCATTTTATTATGAGACGACAATCAGTTTGAATGGATAATAGAAACACTATCTTTTTCCCTTCATGCTGCTGTCTTTATTTTTTCCCTTCATGCTGCTGTCTTTATTTTTTTTGTAAGGAGTTGGGGCTTAAAGTAAGTCCTGGAACATTATTCAAATGCCACTTGAATTCTCCAAAGTCAATGCAACTGAACTAGTGCAAGTTGCCATGGAGTCACACTTTAATGTATAGTGTGTGGCAGTGTGTTTAAACTGTGCTTTTCTATAGTTTGGGTGGAACATAAGAGCAAGCTGAAAGCATAACTGCATTTTATGTTCCTTTAAAAAATCTATGTTGAGAGTCTTTCACAAGTTAAAACAGTTATGCAAAAACTGAATAAGAGGCTTAACATGAGCAGATTTTTTAAAAGAAATGAAATAGCTTAGAGAGAAAGACAAAAAAGTAATGAAGATATTTTACCAAGAATAAGAACATAAGAGAAGCCAATGTTGGATCAGGCCAACGGCCCATCCAGTCCAACACTCCATCACACAGTGGCCAAAAATACCAGGTGCCATCAGGAGGTCCAGCAGTGGGGCCAGGACACTAGAAGCCCTCCCACTGTTGACCCCCTCCCCCAAGCACCAAGAATACAGAGCATCACTTGCCTCAGAGTCCGTATCTGTATCTTGTGGCTCATAGCCACCAATGGACCTCTGCTCCATATGCTTATCTAATTCCGTCTTGAAGCTGTCCATGCTTGTAGCCACCACCGCGTCCTGTGGCAGTGCATTCCAAGTGTAGTCACTCTTTGGGTGTAGTACTTCCTTTTATCCGTTCTAACCCCACCACTCAGCAATTTCATTGAGTGCCCACGAGTTCTTGTATTATGAGAAAGGGAGAAAAGTACCTCTTTCTCTACCTGTTCTATCCCATGCATAATCTTATAAACCTTGATCATTTCACCCCTCAGCCGTTGTTTCTCCATGCTAAAGAGCCCCAAGCACCTCAGCCTTTCCTCACAGGGAAAGTTTTCGAACCCTTTTATCATTCAAGTTGTACTTTTCTGCACTTTTTCCAAAGCTATGATATCCTTTTTAAGGTGTGGTGACCAGAACTGTACACAGTACTCCAAATGAGGTCACACAATTGATTTATATAGGGACATTATGATATTGGCTGATCTGTTTTCACTACCCTTCCTCATAATCCCCAGCATAGCATTGGCCTTTTTTATTGCAGTCGCACACTATCTCGACATTTTCAGTGAGTTATCTACTACGACTCCAAGATCTCTCTCTTGGTCAGTCTCTGCCAATTCGGACTCCATCAACTTGTACTTATAGTTAGGATTTTTGGCTCCAATGTGCATCACCTTGCACTTGGCCACATTGAACCCCATTTGCCACGTTGACACCCACTCCCCCATCCTCAACAGATCCCTTCGAAGTGCCTCACAATCCGCCCTGGTTTTCACCACCCTGAACAACTTCGTATCATCTGCAAATTTAGCCACTTCACTGCTTACTCCCAACTCCAAATCATTAATGAAACAGAATAATTTATTTTGTAAAAAATATTGACATGTTACAAAGACAGCTTTCACAGAAACTGCATTCTCTGCTCAGAGAGGCACAGAACACAGATACTTAAAACTCTCTACTCTGTTTGATTATTTGAGCAACTGGTCCAACATACAACTCCCAGAGTATTAACTGGGGTTTCTGGTATGAAGAATATAACACTGCTGTAGGGCTGAAGTCAGGGCACAGGTTTTGACCCCTAAGTTGTCCTTCCAGGATAACTTGAGGATCACCCTAACCCATTCCTTCAGGTCATCAAAAGGGTCTTTGCTTTATCTCTATCCTCACCCTCAATTAAATGAGATTTGTGATTACATGAAGTAGACCTTTTCTGTGGTGGTGTGCATGATATGGAACTCCTGAAAGGGACTCATCTGAAACCTCCCTCCCTGCCAAAGTTTTTAGTTTCTTTTACATGCACAGCCCTGGTAATTGAGTTCGCACTCTGTTGGATTACATGCTTATCATTTACAGTCAGTGCACAGGAGGACTAGGAAGGGGATATTCTGGGAGGCCCAATCATCCTGTGGGTCCATGGAGCTGAGCAAGTAATGTGAATTAGTATTCATACAAACAGGAACCTGCAAGGTCTTGCGGGAGGCACCTCATTTCACCCTCCCCTACTGTTTCCTTGTTCCCTTTCCATAGCCTCTTCCATTTTCCTGCTTCCTTTTTTCCTTGTGGGGTTGCCAAACGTCAGCTGGTGCCTGGAGATATCCTGGAATCACAACAGATCTCCCGGCTACAGAGATCAGTTCCCCTCAGAATTACCAGCTCCGGGTTGGGAAATTCCTGGAGATTTGTTGCTGAAAACTCGGGAGGGAAAAGTTTGTGGAGGGAAACAAACTCAACAGTGTATAATACCATGGAGTCCACCCTCCAAAGCAGCCATTTTCTCCAGGGGAACTGATCTCTGTCATCTGGAGAGCAGTGGTAATTCCTGGGGATCTGTGGCCCCCACTTGGAAATTGGCAACCCTAGTTCCCCACCCTCCCCAGGCTTCACCCCCTCAAATCTCTAGAAATTTCCTAACCTGGAGATGGCAATCTTATCTCCTTCCCATCCAATAGCCATCCTACCTTTATCTTTTCCTCTGTCTTAAGCTTTCACTCTTTCCTGCCTCCAGCAGCTTCTACCTAGGTAAGCTGTGTGGTGCTGGCCACTGGGCCAAACCCACTTGCATGGTAGGGAACCCTCGGGGGGGGGGTCACCTCACTTTCCCCCTGTATCTCACTCCCCACACTATTTCCTCTTTCTCTCCTTCTGGCAACCCCCATAACCTCTCCCCTTTCCTTGCCTTATTCTCTCCTCAGCCATTCACCAATCTACCTTTCATCTGCCTCCCATTTTCAGCTATATTCAGGCCCATAGCTACTTCCTGCTGAGGCCCGTGACCTCCTTGGCAGCCCAGACCTCCCTACTTTCTGTGCTGTCCAGAGAACTCACTGCTGCCACCCTTTCCATGCCTGCCAGCAGCCCTGCAGGCCTCTCCTTGTCTTCCCCCACAGCCTTGTCCTCCGAGGAACAGCTGCTGGGGGAAGAGAAGGAGCACGGCAGTGGCAGTGGCTGCTTCCTGGGTCTGGCTGCTTGGGGAGGGGTAGGGGATCCTGGCCACTGCTGCCTTTCTCCCCTTGGTCTCTAGCCATGGCCCTGCCAGGGAAGTTACCTTGACCCCTTCTGGTAAAGAATCATTGGTGGCAGTGTCAGGAACAGCTTTGGCTCCTTGGTCCCATCCATGACTGGGCCTTCAGCTCCCTTTTTCTCCCAGCCAGGCCTGGTTGAGTCATATAAGGTTGCTTCCAGGCCTAGGTTTGCCAAACTCTAGATGAGACTGGTGATCTCTCAGAATTACAACTGAACTCTAGACAAGATCCCCCTGGAGAAAATGATAGCTTTGGAGGGTGGACTTTATGGTATTATATTCAGCTGAGGCCTCTGTCCTCCTCAAACCCTTCTCTCCTCAGACTGCATCACAAAATTTTCAGGAATTTCAAAACCTGGAGCTAGCAACCCTAGTCATGCCCCAATATGTCCTTCCTCAAAAGCCAAAATAGGTCTGAAAATGGCCCTGCCACCTCCCCCTGTCTTTTTATTCACAGAAACCCAGTCTGGAATACTGTGGTTGTCTAGCAACGACTACCGAGGGAATCCATCACTTAAAGCTGTAGACACTCCTTTTATTATTTTTGGGTTTTTTTAAACCCACCTGTGTATGTATTTTTTTTAATTCCATATTTTCCTGCAAATCTGGGACCCTTTTTAGGTTCCTAGAAAGATCTGTCTTGCATGATCACCAGATTTAAGTATCCTTAGATTTGGCCACTTGCTATCCTTAGTATCCTTAGATTTGGCCACTTGCTATAGACAAGTGAGGGTCCACAAGACTTGTGGGGGGAATCCCACCCATTCCACCTACTTTCTTGTCAGTGCCACTGCATCTCCTGGGCTCTCCTGCAGTCTTGGTGGGCTTGTCGCAGCTTCCAGGGTGTTTTGCCGCTGCCACCAGGCCCATTGAGGCTCCTGGGCTCTCCTGCAGCCATTGGTGGGCCCAACTCAGCTCTGGGGCTCTCCTGGAGCCACCAGAAGGCCCACCATGGCTACCAAGCTTCTCACTGATGCCCAGCACAGCAGGTCTGTTGGTGGTAAAGCAGCCCCTTGGTGGTTGTAGGAGAGTCCAAGAGACTCAATGGGCCTGTTGGAAAAGTGTATGGGGGATGGAATTTCTTCCTGCATGCAAGTCTGTGGCCTGCTGCAGCTCCCTGGCTGCTTCTTGTTTGCTTCTGGGCCCACTGCACTTCCCAAGCTCTAAGACAGCTGCTGCAGGTCCCAGGCTCCTCCATAGCCAACAGCATGCCAGTATGGCTATTGGGATCCACTGCAGCTACCAACCACTCCACTCACTTTTGGGGGGATTTAATCCTCCTAGTGTGTATTTTTTGGAACACTTCAGATTTTTCTGCAAACCTGGGGAGTCCCCCAAGTTTGCTGAACAATTGTTTAGCATCCATGTGACCCCCAATCCATGGATTTAGATATCCACAGATGGGGGGCCACATGTCGCTAATAGCATATAGATGATGTTCAGGTTGGATCTAATAGGGTTGAGAGGGGTTCAGTGGAAATCTATGCCTAGGTCCTCTGGTGGGACTCAGTAGTATTCTGGTTGCACATTTAAGACTACTTTGTTATACATGTAATAAAGGGTAACTATGTAACTGCCATGTGTTCAGAATGTTGTAATCTTGTGGAACTTTCATTAATTGAATCTTGAAGAGCCTGACCCTTCCCAGAGCTGGAGCACAGCTGTGCAGATCATGGAGGATTCTCTAAGTCCCTCTGGACCCTGTGATTGAGTAACAGGAGATTTTGGAGGGAAAACTACACCAACAGGAAAACAGAGAGTGGTGCCTGGGAAGGGGAGATAAAAGGCCTTGCCCAGAGTGGGAGAGTGTTCTCTCTCAGGGAGCAGGGCTGGTGGAAGCTGCTGCAGACGGAGGGATCCCTCATCCGAAAAGGGGTGAGTTAGACTGTGAACAGGTACCTAGGGAAGGCTAGGACTGTGTAGACCAGGGGTCCTCAAACTTTTTAAACAGGGGGTCAGTTCACTGTCCCTCAGACCGTTGGAGGGCCGGACAATACTAAAAACAAAAACTATGAACAAATTCCTATGCACACTGCATATATCTTATTTTGAAGTGAAGAAACAAAACGGGAACAAATACAATATTTAAAATGAAGTAAAGTTAAATCAACAAACTTACCAGTATTTCAATGGGAACTATGGGCCTGCTTTTGGCTAATGAGATGGTCAATGTCCGGTTCCATATTTGTCACTGCTTCCTTCTCATGTAAAAAAAAATGACAGACAAGCAGCGGCGGCATAAACACCCGGCGGGCCGTATAAATGTCCTCGGCGGGCCGCATGTGGCCCGCGGGCCGTAGTTTGAGGACCCCTGGTGTAGACAGACACATTAGGATTTATTATTTTACTGATTTACCTGCCTTTACTTTGCTCATTTTCCCGACTTGTTATTGATCTAAAGTTATTGTTAAATCTCTTAATAAAGCTACTTGTTACTCTGCCTGGGTCCTCATGCCTTATTTGGTCCCATACAAGGGGAAACCTGTTATTAAAGTACTATAAAAAGGGGTGGGGTGGGTCCTCAGAGTGGTGGCAGCCATTAGTGAACCTTCCTAGCCACTGCCCACGATGCCCACAATTATGCCCACAAATTGCCCCCTCATTGGCTATTTTCAGGAAGACAGCTTTATTTAGGACTGCATTTTGATTGATTTAGCTTTTATTATTGGTAGGCTGCCAGCTCCAGATTGGGAAATACCTGCAGAGTTTTTGGGTGGAGCCTGAGGAGGGTGGGGTTTGGGGAGGGGAGGAACTTCGATGGGTATAATGCCATAGAGTCCACCTTCCAAAGCAGCCATTTTCTCCAGGTGAACTGATCTCTGTTGCCTGGAGATCAGTTGTAATCCTAGGAGATATTCAGGTACCACCTGGAGGCTGGCAACCCTATTAATGGCAGTCCTTATTGGCATTTTTGTAAGCTACCTTGAAGGAGAAGAGGAGGAGATTAAATTTATACCCTGCCCTTCACTCAGAGTCTCAGAGTGGCTTACAAACTCCTTTCCCTTCCCCTCCCCTCCCCTCCCCACAACAGATTCCCTGTGAGGTAGGTGGGGCTGAGAGAGCTCTCTCAAGAACTTCCCTTTCAAGGACAGCTCTGACAGAACTATGGCTTGCCCAAGGTCATCCAGCAGCTGCAAGTGGATGAGTGGGGAATCAAACCCGGTTCTCCCAGATTAGAGTCCACACACTTTACCACTATACCAAACTGGCTCTCAGTTTGAGTTCTGCAAGGGAGAAAAACGGCTAACAAATATTTTAAATAAACTTTGAGGATGAGAAGTGGGCAGTAGCACAAACTGGCTGCCATGGGGCTGGGGCCAATCACAGAATGGCTGCCCTGCTGTAATGGGGCCCATAACAAGATATTGGGAAGTCCCAAGGCAAGCATCCTGCTACGATGGAGGCAGCTGTTTCTGAATGACTGCTCCTTGCAAATGCAAAGTTTCTTCTGAAGCATCTTCTCCAATTAGTTTAAGGCAAGCCGGGATTTGAGCTTTGCTTTCTTTTTTGGGGGGGGATACTTTGCTAAAGAGCAAATGTGTGCCTTGAAACCCATTTGTAGCCTCCACACTGGGGATCACTTCTCTATAATGTGTTGCTTTGGAACTCTCTAGTTTCTCTTTTTGCTTCATTTTCTGCTTCTATGCATTGAATTTTTCCTGTAGATTTCCTCATTTTTAATATTACATGTCTCAATAAATTATACACTTATATATAAATTATATACATTTTCTGTATACTTTGTGCATAAATAGCATGTATGTATAAATTCTGCAGAAGAAAAAGGCCAGTCATCAACTTCAGCAGTGAAAATGGGCAGACCAAAACCATGCAAAAAGACCAGCTGTGAAAACAAAAAAAGGCATGTTTGTCCATTCTTAGTATCAAGTAGTGAATTTAATATAAATTGGCTTTAAAATAGTGCAGTGTTTTCTGGAACTGGTTCTTTCAAAGCTGATTTCCCTTGCGAAATATATAACACTAGGAATAAGGCCTGTTGTGGAAATAAATACAACGAGCTCTAGAAAGAGGCTCTGGGAGAGTGCCCCGGCCTTGGGCACTCAGTGTCAATTTGCTGTGGCAACCTCAGCAGGGTATAATGACACAGAATCCACCATTTTCTCCAGAGGAACTGATCTCTGCTACCTGAAGAGCAGTTGTAATTTTGAGGGATCTCCAGCCTTCACCTGGACATTGGGAACAATGGTTCCCCAGGAGGAAATGGCTGGTTTGGAGGGTGGAGTCTAGGATACTATACCTGTCTGAGGTGCCACCCCTCCTCAAACCCTACCATCTCCAGGCTTCACCCCTCAAATCTCCAGGAATTTCCCAACCTGGAGGTGGCAACTCTATCTCCTTCTGAGCCAACCATCAACCTACTGTTATCTGCCCTTCTGACTTCAGCTCTCCATCTCCTCTCCCCTCCCTCCTAGAGAGCAGTTGTAATTCTGAGTGATTTCGACCCCTCACCTGGAGATTGGCAACAGTGGTTCCCCACTATTGTAGAAACCTAATCAGCAGAAAGAGAACATGTCAGTGGAGCGAATGGAAAACTAGTTGAAGGAGAATTGTTGAAAGTTTATTTCATTTCACAGCTAAAGAGTACCAGCTATCTGAAGAAGCAGAACATGAATGCGGCACTGAAGCCAACCGTGTATAGCTGCTGCTCATGCAAGATGTAGAACCTTTGTTCTCCTGAAGATTTTTATACAAAGGATTTGCGGACTTCATTTGAGTTTTCCCTTTGTATGAAGTACTTTTTGATCCTAGCTTTTTAAGAATATATAAGGGTTTGTTGAACTTTAACAAAGATTTAAAATTGTTTGAATTGTTTTGTACAAATATAATCTTTCTGCTTTTGTTTGTAATTCATTCATGGAGTGTCTTTGTATTGATACAACCTCCAGGTGGAGCCTGAAGATCGTCAGGTATCACAACTGAACTCCAGACAACAGATCTCCCCCCCCCCCCGAGGAAAGAACTGCTTTGGAGGGTGGGCGGTATGGCATTCTGTTCAGCTGAGGCCTCTCCCCTCCCCAAACTCTGGCTTCCTTAGATTGGCTTCCTTAGACACAGAATATCCCGGAATTTCCCAACCTGGAGCTGGCAACCTTAGTCAGGACTGACCCCAATGAGTTCCCCACAAAGGCCTGGAAAGGGCTTCATTCCTTTGGCTTTTTACTGACAGAACCAAGCTTGGTTGCCTAGCAACAGCCACTGAGGGATAAGTTAGTCCCACAGGAGCCAAGAAGGAGAAGTGTCTTCGTCAGGAGAGACAGCAGTTTTGTGAGGGAAGAGTGTCCAGGCAGGCAGTGGGCGGGGGAGAGGAGTGGACCCAGCACCCACCCAATGGCATACATGTACTCTTGAGTGCTAGCTGATGGGCCAATGGCTGATAGAGCACATTGCACATCCAATGGGAGAGCTGGAAATGGCCAATACACTAAGAGGATTATTATATAGAGATGATGGTAGTTCAGAGAGGCAATGTAGTACTATTTATGCTGAAGTATTTTGGAACACTAATCTATTATGTTACTAAATTTTGTCTATTAATAACGTATGTGCTAATATGACACAAATGAGTATTATTAAAACTGTTGCTTTTGGGCACAATTAACCATGAAGTTTCAGTGCTCAAGCTCCATTGAAATGAATGACAGCTGCATAACACAATGAGAGCTCGTTTCAGTGCTTTTCAGTTTTAGCTTGCACTTCCTAATCATTATAGAAACTTGGAAGCAGCTGGGGGCTGAAAGACTTCAAGGTGGGGTGCAGCTGGGACAGCAGTTATGGGGAGAGGAAATTGAATGGAAAGAGGAACATGGGTCAGGAGGGAGGCATCAGTGAAGTTGAGAGTAGATAGGTCCACATCTGGAAAGTTCCATTGTTAGGTCCCACCACAGGACATTTCTCCCCTCCACCCTCTTCTAACAACTCATTAGAGATGGCAAAACAAACAAGCAGTCCTTCATTTAGTTCACAAATCCTACCATAAATTTCATAGATTTCAGTGAAAATTATTTCTGGGTGAGAGTCTTATGACCATAGCTTCTAGACACCTGCCTTTTAAAATAGAGAATTGCTGTTTAACGTATCTTAAACAAAATATATTTATTCGTGATGTGAATGGGTAAGATTTCCAGGACTCTTTTCAATAAATTACACTTTCACTCCTTCATTGGTGGAATTCTTTTTTTCAGAGTTGTGCTTTGGTTGTTTGTAGGCCTCTCAGGAGGTATACAAACATACATGTAAATCAGGACCCACTGTGGTTTTCTCCTGCTGTTTAATCCTTGCTTTCTCTGCTTTGCAACGACTTTGCAGATGTGCTAGCTGGTGAGTGGAATGCTGATGCAGTAGTTCAACTTGCCCGCCCACCATGATTTCAGGGTGTTTTTTAAAAAGTGCCCACCTTGAAATACAAATCAATAAATGTGCAGACATTCCCTTAATATTCCTATTTTAAAGAGAAAATCAGATGCAGAAAAAGTTGAAAAACTGCTTTGGAAATTAGTGTGATAGTGTATTGGTGGTTTCTAGTTATGTACAGCAGCCTTCGGCTATAAGCATACTGGAATTATTTTCCCTGAGTTTAATGCCAGGAAATATAGTGTGTTTCCACACTGGGTTCACCCTTCAAATCAGGTACATCATTACATAATGTAAATTGTTTGTATTTTATGTATTTAGAAAATGTATACACCTGCTCTCCAGAGAGGTGACTTAGTCTTCAATCAGTCATGATCCAAGATCAGCATATATGCCTTAGACTTGAGAATTGCACTTGAGAAAACATGTTACTGGCAATATTTTTTTATATTTTAAAGTGGGGGGGGGGGAGTTTAAACTTGTCCTCCCTATCTGTTAGGTGTAGATTTCACTGCTGAGGGGTGGTGGGCTCTTGCATGTATCTTGTACAAAAGTTAAAATGATGTCAGGGAAAGAGTTCCCCATGCTTTCAAGGAGATGTCTGAACTCTAACTGGCTTTTTAAATATATGCAGTGACATTCCCTAAAGCTAGACCTTAAAAAGAATTAAGTAATTTTATGACCATCCATAACATTAGTACCTTTCCAAGCTAAACTAAGCTTAATGATATGGGGTAATCAAATCTGATGATTAATGACTTATGCCGTTTTAGAAGGTAGGCGTTTTTTTTCCTTCCATGTCAGAATAATTTAGTGGGGGAACTGAATTGCTGATATGTATTTTGTTTGTTAGTAGAATGGCTATGTCAGGGGTGCCAAACGTGAGGCCCAGGGGCCGGATAAGGCCCTCAGAGGTTTTCTAGCAGGCCTGCAGTGGAACTGGCTGTCTTCTGCTTCTTCTTCCAGTTCTGCTGCTGCTGCATCATCGTAGGTTTGCAGCTTACAGATACACACCTGAACTCAAGACTGCAACAGCACAGACATTTTGATGCAATAATTCAGAGCAAGAGGTGTCAGTTATCAGACACTGTTTAATAAAACAAAATATTGCAAGAGTGCCAATGTTTTAAGCATGTTTTTATTTTAAGTAAAAAAAAACAACCCTTTGAGTTTGTGTCCTTTATAAAGTTTATATCTCCTCTACCTGGCATTACATTTTATGACACACATGGCCGGGTCCAACTAGGTCTCATTTATGTCAGATCCGGTCCTGATAACAAATGAGTTTGACACCCCTGGGCTATATGATACTTATTAAGATGTCAAACCAATCTGGTTAAGTGCATTTGATCTCCCCATGACAAATAAGGTGTAACTCAGCCTCTAGTTAAATTGAGACGGGAGGGGGGGCTAACCAAAGACACGTGATGGGTAGGAATACGAAACCTTTCTGGTGCTGCTACTTTCTCCTAGTTCCTGTGTGACCCTTGAAGATCCTTGTATGATATCTGAAAGCTATTAGAGTAGCCAGATGTTCTTTATGCAGATTCAGCCCCACAATGATTATACTACTTAAGGGATATTCACTATTTTAAGTTATTAGAATGAGACATCTCTGTCCTACATAAATTATTTAGATGGAGTGAGGGTCAGATTAATTGTAGGCACATGCGATAGTTGCATACCTTAGATTAATAGTGTTTTTTGTGGGTTTTATCTCCTTTACAGTAGCCCCTCTTTCAATTTGGAAGCATTAGTGGCCATTTTTTTAATATAAATTTAGCCTAAAGGCCTTCTCCAGCTGCTGCCCCCAGTAACATTCAGAGGTACACAGCCCCAGAGCATGGCAGTTCCATTTAGCAATCATACCTAGAAGTTCTTCATAGAACTCTCCTCCTCCACTATCTTCTCTACTCCCCTTTTAAAATCATCTTAGGTGACTGTCATATCTTGTGGCAGTAAATTCCACAAGTTAATTATGTTGCATTAAGAACTGCAGCATTTTGTCCATCCTGAATTTATTGCCTCTCAACTTCACTGGTTGCCCCCATATTCTTATATTATACTAGAGATAATAATACAATCTCTCATTTGCTTTCTCTACCTCATGCATAATTTTATAAATCTTTGCTGTGTCTTCCTTTAGTTAGTGTTCCTTTACATCTTTTTCTTCATAAGAAAGCATTCTTTTTCCTGCACAGGATTGTGGTGAAGGGTGCTGATCCAACCAACGTCCCCCTCCTGATGCCTTACAGCACTAGGGTTCAGTTGAATGCTGCTCAGCACCAATGGAGTGCCCTCCTCATGCCTGCCCACCCCCCGTTGTACAGCTGATAAGCAGCTGGCTTAAGTGACCTCACTTTATCATTAGATGCGTCAGCGGGCTTTCCAAGTTTCCCTGCCTATCTCATTTTCAAAATGTATTTCACTCAGTCACTCATTCATTCAGCTTAAAATTTAATCAAACACAGATTTTTATTTATTCATTTAATTTCATTTACAGTTCGAACTCTGGTGTCAGTTGCCACCAGCAAGTGGCCTACCAATCAGTTGCCATGTTTTGTGCTGAGGAATGCTACTTATTCAGCCTACAATTTTACTTTTATTTAATTTTTGTGAGTATTTTGTGTGTGCTTGGTATTGCTTGTCTCTGCGTCCTGGCCCTGGCGTTCCTTGGAGGTCTCCCATCCAAGTACTCACCAGGGTTGGCCCTGCTTAGTTTCCAAGATCTGACGAGATTGGGTTTACCAAGGCTATCTTGGTCAGGGCAGAATTATACTTTTATATCGTAAAAATGTTACTGCCTTTGTGAACTGGCAGCATACTTTTTATAGTTAGTAATGGAATTCAGGAAAAGAAACCTGCATAAACCTGCACAAATCCCCTAAATATGTGATACAGATGGAGTTTTGAGAGCAGAATAACAGCAGTGCAGGATGAAAGAGGGCAATTTATTCCCTCTAATACAGTTGTCACCATCTTCTGCCACCTCACTTTCATAATTTCCTTCCCCCTTTCCTAATGACAATGGTATAAACTAACAAAGCCTGAAGGAAATGTGATTTTAAGCTGAGCAGTGGTGTGTGGAATTTTTCCTTTGCTTGGACAGGGAGTAGGTGCTTATCTCTGAAGATCAGATTCTAGTCTCATAAATGTTTCATGAACTACCTGCCACATTTTGACTATTTAAACTCTGAAGTCCCAGGGATGATGGTTGTTCCTGCAAGTATGTTGTATGTGTGTGTGCTGAATTAAATACATTTGGGAGGCACAGATATGTCCACAGAGTGTTGCTACCAGTAACACATTTCTGCCCCCGCATGGTACAAGGACAGAATCTCTAGATGTATTATTGCAGAAAACAATTGTAAAACTGAAATTGGACTTAGCAAGCAAGTGACTCTGGGAATAGTCAGTCTTTCTGAATTTGGAAGCCTATTATCTGGTTGCCATACACTTCCTGAATCAGCAGTGTAATCTGCTCATAGCAGATCCAAATGGCTTGGCATCTCCTGTCAGAAACTCTGTCAGAAAATCAGCACCTGTCTGATTGTGAACTTGTCAGTGTGACAAATGGGGCACAGATAAAGATGGTGTCTTCTGTGTTCGTATTGCATTATTGCAATAGTAGCCCATGGTATTCAAGTCCCTCAGACTGAAGAATGTGCTTATAGGAGACAAAAACTGAAAGTATTTTCTTACTCTTTCAGATGTAGACATTTTTACAGTATGTTTGTTCCCTCCTCTTTTTTCAATTGAACTTTTCTAGATGTAGACAGAGAAATCCATGCAGCACCCCACACAAGTGAGAAGTTAATTCAGCTCTTCCGGAATAAAAGTGAATTCACATTCTTAGCTACCCTACAACAGCGTGCATCAACTTCAGGAGTCATTCTATCTATACGAGAACTGGAACACAGGTAAGGGAAAAAACTGGTTTGTGTTAGTGGCATAGACACTGGGTCGGTTCCCGTATAATGCAAACCTGTGATAGTTTGGTGCCACAGGAATAAGTATTGGACTTGCATTCCAACTCCTTCTCAAACCTCTTGAATGTCCCAATTCAGTTAGCTGTATGCTGCTGTATCGACACTGATGTGCTGGTCAGAGATCGTATAAATTAGAATGGTTAAAGCTTGGTTTGCTGTAAAGTTTTGGAGGGCTGGCACAAACCATATTATCAGTTTAGATTCATCAGCAAATTATGTTTTGTACTAAACTGGCAATGACTAAATATAGATAATATGAGAAGAGGAAACAGTTATGGATAACTCAGTGTCAAACCATGATTTGGTGATTCTTGTATACCAAATGAGTGGGTATTTAAGGCTGCATAACTAGCAAGCCAATAATCTGAAAAATGTAGTCTCTTTGTATTTCAGGTTTTGGGTTAAACCGAGGCATTGAAATGTAATGCCCTAGATCGTTTTGCATAACACTTTGAGGTTTCTGTTCTGTTTGCTCTACACTTTGTACTATATGGAAAAGTGAATTTTTATAGGGCTAATTTTGTTAGTGTGTCATTGTATCTATTAATGGTATCATTTATTGACTTGGAGCCAGAGTAACACTTCCACACATGCAGGGGCTTCTGCCCATGGTGCATGATTTCCCCTGATCCTCTTCCTCCCTCCTGTGGCAACTTAAAATGTCCCATGAAATCCTTTTCCGGGGCGGGGGCGGGGGGCTCAAGGGACCAGATTTTGGGGGACAGGCATTTTGGGCTGCTGAAGGGGGAGGGATTCTTGCACCCATGGAAACATTTAGTCCAGATCCAAGCCATTACTGCTTGAAAAATAGCTTACTCAAGGTGGTTTTCAAAAAATAGATAACATTGATGAAAACTCTAAGAACAAAGTTCCGTACTGTCATTTCAGAATACAAAAGTAGCAACAATAGATTTAGAAGGAAACATTGGTCCAATTCATTTTGCCATGCCTTAGGCTAAATCAAATGAGAATACTTAAACTTGCCTTTTAAACTAATAGAGAAATCAACACAAAAGGTGTTCCTTAGGGGAGGTGTTCCCAAAACATGGTGTCATCCTAAACAAGGCACCACCTGAATGCTTTTCCAAATAGCTACAATATGTAGCATGCTACTCCAGCTGTCAGTGAGTGTGGGTGTTTAGATAAATGGAGGGTATTCTTGCAGGGCAATGGCTTTACCACTTATGCTGAAGTTTGTTGGTAAAAATAGCCATACTGTCACCCACTGGAAGAGTGCTTCAGTGTGGAGTACAAAACCATTTTTAGTCTATAAAAAAGATTTCACATTAGGTTTGATGACTTTGCCACCTTACCTAGGAGTTGCTACCCTTGTATCATCCTTTAATTCATCATGCATGCCTTCTGGTTTACTTCTTCATGGCCCTTAAATTTACAAAAATTGGACTGGCCTATGCTTCTTGCTTCACTATGTTTTATTTTGTTTACAAATAGTTTCTGTAGTCCTTGAAGTCCAGCAATTAGATCCTTGTTAGATTGTATACTTCAGGTAACTTTTCTACAGTGATTGGCTTAATTAGGTCTTGCTAGTGAAAAAAAATAATGTACATTGTATAAGGTTTGTTATTAACTTAAAAAGGGAGACAGAACAGAAACAGCAGACACTATAGTTGCCTCAAAAGGAAATTAGAACAGGTCATCATAGTACGAAGTCTGTCTTCTGTGGGTTTTGTAATTGTTGTAAAGGAAGCATAGTGTTCAATAGTCCAAAGGTGTGGGGCATGGTGTTTTGGCAACAGCTTTTTACGTGAACACTTTTCATCAGTTGGAGGAGTATTTCCTCACTGTGCTTAGCTGAACAAATCAATTAACATAACGTGCTCAGGTGACAACAGGGAATAATCATGAACACATTCAATTGAACAAAGAGATTCAATCGAAAATGAGGGATTTAGGCTTAGTTGTCACAAAGTACTGCTTATATATTTAAAAGATTTCTACCCTGCTGTTCTACTCTGTATGGCTTTCAGTGCCATTTAGAAAAGTGATCTAAAAATAAGGCAGGTTAACCACACATGCATACATAGCTGGTGGACAGATATTTTAGTCTCTTCTCTCTAGTCCTCAATGTTTTCTTGGCACTGCTTCTCTGGCTGTTGTTCTTGCTTCAGGGTGTGTCAGGGGTAAATAATACTACCCTTCCCGAATAGGTTGTCAGATATATACTCACCAGCCAGCCATATATCATCAGTCTCTACAGGACAGAGTTGCTTCTTTGCCCTGCTCCACAGGGTGGAATGCAGTCAAAATGGAGACCTTGGCAGGTTCCCTCCCACTTTCGATTGCCTCAACTGTGGCAGTTAAGAACAGGAGTGAAGGGCTGTCAGTTCAAGCAGAGTCCTGCAATGATGGGGTATAAAACATTTCTCAGGTTTATTGATTTTATGGTATTTTAATAGAATGATATTGAGAGGTAGGCTGCAAATGTTTTAAATAAATAAGTGGAGGATGAGACAGATTGTAGATTGAGGGCGCCCCATGAAAAACAATATTTATACACATTGAAAACTCACATGTCAGGGATAAGGCTTCTAATTGTCAGCATACCGATTTTTTTGAGAATGGAAAAACATTGTCCTGCAAATCACAGCATGTTGCTCCTGAGCTCCTCTTAGTTCAGTATCTATTTATTTAGAAATTAAATTCATGTACAGCTCCACAGCAGAGGTATATATTCAGTAAAATGCCATATACAAAACCAAAACCAAACAAAACCATAGAGTATTATTGTTATGTATGACTGTTATAGTCATCTAGTAATTACTTGGCAAGAAAAAGACTAGTTTAAACAATTGATTTCAGTTGAGTTACCATTGTTGAATTTCATTTATTTTCTGAGCTATTATGCATACTAATTGGTTTCTGTAAAAATGAAAACATTTTGGTTTGGGTCTAAATAGTACTTTTATTACCTAGAATTTTTGTTGTTCAGTCGCACAGTCGAGTCCGACTCTTCGCGACCCCATGGACCAGATTATGCCAGGCCCTCCTGTCTTCCGTTGTCCGCTGAAGTTTGCTCAATTTCATGTTCGTTGGATCGATGACACTGTCTAACCATCTCATCTTTTGCCGTCCCCTTCTTCTTTGACCTTCAATCTTTCCCAGCATCAGGGTCTTCTCCAGTGAATGCTCCCTTCTCATTTGGTGACCAAAGTATTTGAGCTTCAACTTCAGGATCTGGCCTTCCAGGGAACAGTCAGGGTTGATTTCTTTTAGGATTGAATGATTTGATCTCCTTGCAGTCCAAGGGACTCTCAAGAGTCTTCTCTAGCACCATAGTTCAAAAGAATCTATTCTTCGGCGCTCGGCCTTCCTTATAGTCCAACTCTCGCAGCCATACATTACTACAGGGAATACCATTGCTTTGACCATGCGGACTTTTGTTGGCAGGGTGATGTCTCTGCTTTTTATCATGCTGTTTAGGTTTGCCATCGCTTTCCTCCCAAGGAGCAGGCATCTTTTAATTTCATGGCTGCAGTCACCATCTGCAGTGATCTGGGATCCCAGGAACGTGAAGTCTGTCACTACTTCAACGACTTCCCCTTCTATTTGCCAAGGAGTGATGGGGCCAGATGCCATGATCTTAGTTTTTTTGATGTTGAGCTTCAAGCCCACTTTTGCGCTCTCCTCTTTCACGCTGAGCAAGAGGCTCTTTAGGTCCTCTTCACTTTCTGCCATCAGAGTGGTATTGTCTGCATACCTGAGGTTATTGATCTTTTCCCCAGCAATCTTAACTCCAACTACCTAGAATAGGCGTGCACTATTAGAATTAGTGCGCCAATTTAGTACTTACTTTAGCCATTGTTTATTCATTTACCTAGAAAAGCAGGGCTTAACTTAGTGGCTTGGATACTAGCCATGCTTTTGCATATGCAGTGTTTTGAGGACGGGCCATAGCTCAGTAGTAGAGCATCTGCTTGACATTCAGAAGGCCCTAGGTTCAATCCCCAACATCTCCAGTTGAAAAAATCAGGTACTAGATGATGTGAAAGACCTCTAACTGAGACCCTGGAGGGTCACTGCCAGTCTGAGTAGACAATACTGATCTTGATGGACCAATGGTCTGATTCAGTATAAGGCAGCTTCATGTGTGTTTATGTATGTTTATCCATTTCAGTCTATGCTCTGTTGTGGAGAACAGTCCCTTAGCACTAGTTGGTTTTAATGTCACTGAATGACGTTGGTCTTGTATGAGCAGGTGTGTCAATGCTAGAAGAACATTGTCTTCAGCAGAAGACTATCCCCATATTGGAAAAGGGCATTGCACAAACAGAAATAAGACTTGAGTCAAGCCAGTGTCTTTGACAGCAGGTCATAAATTCATTTAAGTGGTAATGAGTAAGATGTCAGCATGACTCTTGCGTTAAATTCAGGTTTCCTTTTAATCTATTTTATTGAGAGACACTTATTATAAGAGAAATAAAACTGAAATGTTAAAAAACCAATTAATTTTTTTTCTACCATTCTGCTTGGAAGAGCCACTTTGTGAGGCATTTTGATAAAACAAAGGTCCTGTAAATTTCTTGAGACTTGTGCAAATTCTGTTTACATTTTTCTCTTGGTTTTTTTGCAGCTTGTATTTTTGAAGTTCATGACTTATTTCTGTTTTCAGCTTAATTTATATGGTTACCATTTGTTTTGGTTTAATTCTGGGAGAAAATATAATGAAGGAAATAAATATGTCAAAACTGGAGATGGATGGGCAGATGTATCCTTAACTGTGGAATGCTGAGAGTAATTAATTGAGACCCTGCCATTACACTCCATCCATCTCCAATCAAGTATGGAGGTGAACTAACAGTATCATCTTTGAATTTGGGCGAGTGTCTGTGTAGAGCTTTGTTCCCAGACAAGAGAAATACCTTCCAATCTACCGTTCCAAATTACATTACAATCTACTAGTCTAATCTATTATTTCAAATGAAAAATAATATAAAATAAAGAGGACATATGGCCCTTCTGGGGGATTGGTGAGAATACAGATGTAAGGGCTGAATGATGTTAACACTACATCCAGACGGCTTAATGCGGTGCCTTCCATGAGGATAGATTCAGGTGGCTAGCCATATTGGTCTGAAGCAACAGAACAAAGTTAGGGTCCAATGGTACCTTTAAAACCAACAATTTTTTTTTCAAGGCTTAAGATTTCATGAGCATGCACACTTTTTCAGATACATTGAAATTGAAGTTACCGGTCCATACATATAGGTAGAGGATGAGCAGCAATTAGTATACAACATAATGAAAATGTTTAACAGGTGCAAGGACCAAACAGAAATGTTGTTCAGCCAGAGAGGGAGGGAGGTAGGTTAATGGTACAGCCATGGGCACCCGCATGGCACCATAGTATGCTGATATCTTCATGGCTGACTTGGAGCAATGCTTACTAAACTCCTTTCCCACTCACAGCTCTCCTTTACCTGCATTACATTGATGACATTTTTATTGTCTGGACACATGGTAAAGAAGCCCTGGACATATTCCACCAGGCATTCAATGACTTTCACCCCACCATCAACTTGACAATGAACCAATCTGTGCAATAAATACATTTCCTAGACACCACTGTAGAAATACTTGGTGGATGCATAGACACCACCTTACACTGGAAACCTGCTGATCAACAAACATATCTACATGCATCCAGCTACCATTCTAACCATACCAAACAATCTGTGGTCTACAGCCAGGCTCTATGCTACAACCACATCTGTTCCAATCCTACACTCCGAGATTCTCACCTGAGGGATCTACAACAAACCTTTTTGGAATTAAAATATCCACCTGATGAAGTAAATAAACAGATTAACAAAGCCAGAATGATAGAACAGAAGAAAACCTGTTAGAAGACAGGCCCCAAAGAGACAGTAACAGAACACCACTAGTAGTCACATACAGTTTTCAACTCAAAACTGTTCAATGCATCATCAATGACTTATAGCCTTTACTGACTAATGACAGTTCTCTTTCACAAGCACAGGGAGGGCAAACATTTTCTTGCACACATACAGCCCCCCAAATCTTAAAGAACTCCTCACCGACAATAATAAAACATCTAACTTGGACATGGACACTGGTACCAGAGCTTGCAGTAAACCCAGATGCCAACTTTGTTGCCACATACACCCAGTCAATGCAATCACTGGACATAACATCAATTATGCCATCTTAGGCTCATTCATGTGCTCATAGACATAGCACTGCACAACTAATCACCCCACCTTAAAAGAAAAGGATGCTGTTAGTTACCTCCATGCTTGAGAGGAGATGGATGGAGCATGACAACAGGGTCTCTATTAATTACTCTCAGCATTCCACAATTGAGAAGGGTATATTTACACATCAATTTCCAATTTTTTTTTTAAAAAAATTTGCTTTTCTAAACTACAAACCTACAGGGTCAGGGGAATGGATGCAAACTAAAAGAAAGAGTAGCAAGGATCATAATACAATTATTTTTTAAAAAATTGATACTTCCCTTTTGCCCCCATAGTAAAAAGTGAAAATTAGTTATAAAAAAGTATAAAGCAACCAATCACATTCTTACTCCACTGTAGTGTGTACATCTTAGCTTTAAGTTTATGTATTAAAGATAAACATCAGGCTATCAAGAATTAATCTATTTTGCTTTTTTCTTTCCTCTAAGCTTCTTTTTGTCAAAATCCAGTTTTATTTTTAGTGGTTTAGGGGCAGCAGCCCCTAATTCTGCTTCCAAATCAGACGATTCTGCCAAGCTGGTTGAGGTGTTGTCAGAACTTTCCTCTTCTTTCTCTTCTTCAGCTTCTATATCTTTGTTATCCTCCACTTTCTCAGATCCCTCCGTCGCTTTCTGTTGTTGCTCTGAGAACCTTTTCACTTTAAAAACAGAGTCAATCTTTTATTTTTTCCCATTAATGTTGAAGATAAATCCTTCAGGTATTATCCATCTGTATAGTGTGTTATTTTGCTGTAAGAACAATGTCAAGTCTCTGTATTGTCTCCTCTTTTTTCTAATCTCAAATGGAATGTCTTTAGTACTTTAATTTGTTCTCCTTTAATTTTCAGGGTTATTCTGTTTCTCACTTTCAAAGTTGTATCTCTTATAGATCTTTTTTCACATATACTTCCCCAGGTAACTTGGTTTTTTTTTGATAAATTCTGGATATGTATGATAAACCAAGTCAATATCATTTTGTGAGCTTCCACTGTTAATCTCACCACGGGGGCCAGTTCCTCGCTTAAAATCTCTTAAATTCTCCCTTTTCTCTTCTGGGATGCCTTGAAGTCTCAGGACGTATGCTGATTTTTCCATTTGGAGGAGAAGCAGTTGCTGTTGTCCAGAGATTGTTTCTTTTTCCACTACCTCCAATCTTTGTCCAAATTCTTTGGATTTAATGTCAACTTTTTTCAGCTTCTTTACTATCTTCTCCATTTTGGTTGAATAAGTCCTTTTTGCAACGTGTCAAACTTGTCATTGAGGTTAGTTATCTGGTCCAGCAGAGGGCGCAAAGCAGCAGTGATCATTTTAGGAAAGTCTGTGGTTGCTTCCGGTTTAGTAGCTGGAGATGATGTGCTGGCAGTTCCTGCAAGTTTCCCTTTAGACACCATTTTTTCTGCTCGCTGCGTCATTGTTTATGTTAAGACAAAAATTTTAAAAAGTCTCTGAAATCCTGCAGATTTATCACTTTTTTGCTGATTATGCCAAACTTAGTCTAATATTCGCTCACTTCAAGCCACCTTCTCAGACTCCACTTTAAACTCAGTCTTTTTGGGATTGGGTATTCCCCTCCCCCTTCTGCTTGTTTGGGACTTTAGTATGGCTTTACTGCTATCGTTTGATTGGTTGTTCACTAGTACATGAGTCAACTCACATTTTTACTCGCACTTCTTCAAAAGGTAGGGAAGATCATTTTTCTTTGGATCGCTTGCGCTCTCTGTCTGGTGTATGCCTCTTGGTGCCATTGCTAGCTCCGTGCTGCAGGAACCTATTGGGGCAAAAAGAAGCCTCAATCCCTAGGCTGCCGCCTCGGGAGAGGTCTCCCACGCGTCCCAGGCTACGACTCCCCTACAAGGAGTTGAGAGGGCTCAAGATCAACTCGGACCCTTCCCCATTGGCACGATTCATGAGTCGCTCACATCAGAACTGTGATGGAGTGCACCCGCTCACAAGCTGCCAAAACCTGGAATTCATCCATTTCCAATTTTGATATATTTATTTGCTTCACTCTTTTTCCCCTGGAATTAAATCCAAACTAATAGTGACCTTATAAACTAAGCTTGTTATTCCTGTTTGGTCCTTGCATCTGTTAAACATCTTCATTATGTTGTATGCTAATTGCTGCTTACCCTCTACCCATATGTATGGACTGGTAACTTCAATTTCAATGTATCTGAAGAAGCTTGTACCTTGAATAAAACTTTGTTGGTCTTAAAGGTACCATTAGACTCGAATTTTGTTTGAAAACCAGATGAGACTCAGGCAGGGGTCTTTTTTGGGGGGGAGCGCACCGGAGCACAGCTCCGGGAGCTCAGGAGCCAAGCCCCGCCCCCAGCCAGCGTCCTGGGGAGTCTTTCAGGCAGCCGAATGTCAATTTCAGCTCCATTATATCCTATGGGCCATTGAAGTCAATGGTGAAAACATAGGGTATATTCTGGGGGCTGGAGGGGAGGGGGTTTGAGGGAGAGGCTCCAAACTCACAAGGTAGCTGATGGAGCTTCTTCCCAAGATACCCACCAAGTTTCAAGAACATTGGATCAGGGGGTCCAATTCTATGGGCCCCTAAACAGGTTGCCCCTATTCCCTCTATTGTTCTCTATAGTGGGAAAAAAACTTACTTTTTTCCCACCATAGAGAACAATGGAGGGAATGGGGCAACCTGTTTGGGGGCCCATAGAATTGGACCCCCTGATCCAATGTACTTGAAACTTGGTGGGTATCTTGGGGAGAGGCTCCATCAGCTACCCTGTGAGTTTGGAGCCTCTCACTCAAATCCCCTCCCCTTCAGCCCCCAGAATATACCCTATGTTTTTACCATTGACCTCAATGGCCCATAGGATATAATGCGGCCGAATTGCCACCGAATTTCTTTCATTCCCTCCTTTCCTTCTCTCTTTTTCCCTCTTTCCCTCCTTCTTCTCTTCTCTCTTTCTTTCCCGCCTTCTTCTCTTCTCTTTTTTCCTCCTTTCCCTGTTCCCTCCTTCTTCCCTCTCTTTCTTTCCCTCCCCTTTCCTTCTCTTTCTTTCCCTCTTTCCTTCCTTCTTTCCTTCTCTCTACTCTCTCTCTTTCCTTCCCTCTTTCCTCCTTCTGTGGCCCAACTCTCATGAGAAGGCGTTTAAACTTTAAACCCCTTCTCTCTTAGCCCCCCCACCCAGACCAGCTGGGGAAGGAAAGGGGAGGCTTTTGAAGATGCCTCCCCCCCTTTTGCTTCCCTTTCTGACATCACTTCCGGTGATGTCAGGGGGCGTGGCATATGCTAATACCCTAATAGCTCATTAGCATACCATATGCTAATGAGCTCCTGCAGCTGTTTTTCTACGAAAAGACCCCTGGACTCAGGAGATCCCTTTTAGGCAGAAAGCACAGAATGACTTGGTTATTATTGAATTAACTCTGGAGATAATTTTAAGGTGTTACAAGTGGTGTAAAGTCAGTTGAACCCAAACTGGGTAGTTGTACCTCAAATGCAACATGAATATCACGGTTTTAGGAAAAAAAGTGATACTTGCTAGACATTGTTTTTCCTATGGAAAGAAACCCATCCATTGTTTCTTGCTTGGAGGAAGTCTGAGGATATCACTGTTGTCATACTTAGACAGTAATATCCCATTGCGTAAAGATAGTCATATAAGGAGCATCTCCATTGAAAATCCCCCCATATTTGTTCCTGTGGGCAGAACTAAACAGAATGCTGTGTCCATTAAGATTGCACTGTCAGTTGTCTAGTTGCACTCGCAGCTACTTTATCTCTCTCCACACTGATTAATTTTTGGATATGTTTCACATAGATTGCCTAGCTAAGAGTGCCTAGAGTCACTAGGTTAATTGTTTCAGCAGTAAGGATTATTTTGTTTTTTTGATCCTACTAATAATGTCTTCAGGTTATTTTCCAAAACTACAAGGCCTGGAAGTTACTATGCAAATGTGGCAACTTCAGCAACTGTGCTTTAATAAAGGCCATGAAAGGTACAGACCTCATGATAACTGTCAGATACATTTTTTGCTTTTCCCAGCCATTTGTGCAGCCTTCAAAACTGGCTGGAGGAATTTTGTAAATCCTGCATAAGACACATTACATTCAGCGTATTGTGTAAAGTGAGAATATTTAGTGTCAAAATTATGCACAGAAAATGTGTGTGTATAGCACTTAAGGATTTAGAGAAGTATCCTGCATTGACACTCTGTTAAGAACTCATTACATTACATTACAGTTTGTATAACCTTTATGCCACTTTACTTGTTCTCAAAGAGCACTGGGAATTGTAGTTTGAGAAAGCTGTTAAGAATTCAGGTATTTCTAGTCTTTATCACTGAATAAAGTTACTATAATTTATTTACTATTTATTTATCTATTTAAAACATTTGCACCTTGAAGTGAGCCTGGAAGCAAATTGAGAGTCATTGTAGATGGAACAAGACTGGGGTGATATGGACCCATTCCATTTATCATTTTGGCCACTGCATTGTGTATCAACTGTAGCTTCTGGACAGTTTTCAACTGCAGCTCCATGTAGCACGCATTGCAGCAGTCTAATCTAGATGTTATCAGGCATGCACCACACGGCAAGATCTTTCCTCCCAGGAAGGGCTGCAGCTGGCTCACCCCCAGGTCCAGCTGCACCCTCAAGCTACAAACCTGTTCCTTTAGGGGAAGTGCAAACCCATCCAGAACAGGAGATAGTTCATTTCCTGGGTCAAACCTTCCTGTCACCACTAGCACTTACGTTTTGTCAGGATTGTGTTTCAGTTTGTTAGTCCTCATCTGTCCCAAAACTGCCTCCAGCGACCTGTTCAGTTTCCACTGTCTCCCTGGGGTTTGTTGAAACTGTGAGATAGAGAGCTGAGTGTCATATGCCTGTTGGTGAATCTCAGCCCAAATTTCTGGGTGACCTCTTCCAGTGGCTTTATGTACATGTTAAAAAGCATGGGGGAGAAGACAGACCCTTGTGGACCCCCATAGGCCAAGGGGTGGAGCAGCAGTTCCCCAGCACCACACTCTGTACTTAGTGTTGTACTTATTTTATTGTATGCATTTTGTTGTTCTGTTCTTATGATGTAAATCTGCAGTCAGCAGATTATTGTAGGTTGGAACCCACCCTGAGCCTGCTTTGCAGAGAGGTCAGGATATTAAATTGAAGGAAATAAAATAGTAAATAAATAACATACCTTTGAGGTAGAACAAAACCACTGCAGAACAATGCTTCCCAGTCCCAGCCCTGAAAGGTATCATCAATGGTATCAAGAGATACCACTAGGGTTGCCAAGTCACTCACTGTTGATAGCAGGGGGGGAGTTGGTCCCTGCCCGAACATTTGCATATGGCGTGATTACATCACCCTGAAGTGACATCACCATGCCAGGCACATCGCTGGCTGATGCTCTAGCAATCAGCCTGGAAAGTCTATGGTACCATAGAGTTTTGAGGCTGATTGCTAGAGCATCAGCCGGTGACGTGCCCGGTGTAATGATGTCACCTCCGGGTGACGTAATCGCGCCAGGCACTTTGTCCCGAACTGGGCACTTTGGGAGCAGGGTTCCCCCCGCTGGCCTTTTCTGGACTAGCGGATTGGGGACTCTTTTAGCAGGGGAACCTCCACCCTCCCGGGGGACCTGGCAGCCCTAGATACCACTGCTCAAGTAGTTTAAGCCCGTGGATGAACTATGACCATTGAAATTAATGTGTTTTGTTACTGTCTCATAATGTTGAGATACTTGTCCCTTGACTTCACCATAAAGAAGGACTGCACCCCGTACCAACTGCTTTTGTCCTCATTATTTGTTGAAATGAGTAATGTAGATAGAGGTGTTCCATGAGTTGGATTGTTCTCATGCTGAAGAACACAGCATTGCCAGGATTTTTAGTATGTCAGATGTCCCTTTAATGTGTTTGTGGGTAGGGACTTATAATTTATTTTATTTAAAACATTTTTATCCTGCCTTATAGCATTTTACACCTTCCATATAGCATCTGAAGAAGTGAGCTCTGACTCATGAAAACTCATGCTGGAATTTATTATGTTAATCCTTAAGGTGCTATAGGACTTCTGTTTTGTTTGTACATTATTTGGCATGCTATTGATGTGTAGTCTTATGGAAAACTCCCTGCAAAATGGTGCCAGCTACCTTCACAGTCAAATTGTTATGGTGCAGAATTCAGTGTGATTGTACAATGTGTCCACATTTTTACTTACAATCCAGCAGCTTTCATAGTATGCTCTACAGTGCCAGCATCAAGAAATTTTAACGAGCTGCTTTAGGAAGGAACTGCCTGAGGCGATAGAAACTGTGCCATCTAGGGGAGAGCTAATAATACCAGCACTGCGACCTTCCCCCCATAAGGAAATGTAGAAGCAGACAGTTCACGCTTTACCACTAGAAAATCAGTGAGGGGAAGAGTTTTTGCTGTCATCTGGTCTCTGCCTTATGGAACTGTGTCCTCGGGGGTTGCGTGTTTGTTACCCCATATCTTGTTTGGAACTGGTCGTATTTGGATGCTTGGATTTTTTCTTCTCTAAGTAATGCCACTGAGGTGGCACTAGAGGGCACCACTAGAGGGCATTGTCCTGCTGGCATGGTGGTTTGGCTCTCTGGCTGTATTACTTGGTCTTCTGTTTCTTGGAATGCTGATAGAGGGCTTTTCCTGTGTGGTACAAACAGGTCCAGCCAAAGAATTTTTGGCCTTCTAGAAGAATGACTTAGCCCTCCCCCAAAGTCACAGGGAAGCTGCGTCCATTCAGGCTGCCCTCAGTGGGCCTGGGGCTTCAGTTTGCAATAGGGGGTTCATCAATAGGGAAGCCCCCCCCACTGTCCCCATTATATTGGTGTGCCACAGTGGCACTTGGTATGGTACCATGCTTCCAAATCCCAGACTTAGTGATAGAGAAGGCCCTGCCTACCACCTGGGTGCCTTGGAATGATGCCACCCAATGGAGCTGATCCCGTGTTACCATAGGAGAGTTGGTTTAATGCCTCTCAAGTTCTGGAACAGAATGGTGCTCTAGGCAATTGCTTAGATACACCTAGTGCATGGCTCTGTATAGAAAGGATAAACGGAAGGGGTGCTTGGTGGCTTGGCAAGTAAGTCTGGGAAAGAAGGTTTTCTTTGGCAGCTCCATCCCTTTGCACTAGGCTGCCTAATGATGCCAAGGCTGTACCATGGCTTATAAGCCAGCTGTTGACATGATTTTTTGGATGTTGATTTTGATTACATCGGTTTTGTGTTTGGAATCTGTTTTGACCATATTTTAGGAAAAATTGCATGTCATATATAAAATGAATATGTAGATTAAAAACACAGCCATTCCCAGATGAAATGATTATACACAGCATTTGTTGTAGCAGCACATGCATGTACGCTAATGGCAAGAATAGGTACAATGGACATTAAAAAAAAATTGTCCCCTAAAATTGCAGCAACTGTTCAAGAGAATAAAAAATTCAGAGACATTGTATTAATGCTGTATATTAGCTCATTTAATATTTATGTCCCAAATCAAAGACAAAAAGGTTGGTCAGCTTGAGAGAGAAGAGGATTTCAGAACTCTGTTTGTAGGAACATTTTTTTTGTATCATTTGGCTGTGAATTGGGTTGGCCTCATGAAAATTAGAAGTTTGTTATGAATGGATAGAAATGCTTCCTTTGTACCTGCTGTGTGGGTACAGCCACCTTGCTGAAACAAAGCAAGTCTGTATTTGGTTAGTGCCTGGGTGGAAAGCCTCACAGGAATTCTGTGTATGTTGCCTTCGGTTCCAGGAATGAAGAAAGATGGGGTGTAAATAACTAAATAATACATTTGTCAAATGCTCCACATCTGTTTAAAAGCCAGATGGACCAAGTGCTATGAGGACCTTCTGTTTCTTTTGAACCATTTAGGGAAGTGGGATATGGCAGACTTATTCATACAGGACTCATAGGCGAGACAGGACAGTGAATATGTGCTATTTAATGCTGCTTTTCTTTTAGAGATGGCTTCCTTCTTAAAAAAATTGCTTAGGTTCTATCTATCCCTGATATTTTAAATTGGTATAGCAGCTGAGAGTCACTTGTGTCTCTCTAGCTATAGTGTGAGCTTCTTCATGGTGACTCTGTCACTTGCAGAAGGGATCCTTTAATCCGCTCTCACCAGTTTCAGAGTAAGACAATGGCTACCTGGCAACACACTCTGCTGTGAAGAGGTGGAGGAGAAATAGCAGGATGGCTGAGATCTTGTACCTTTTAAATACCTGTGCAGATGAGGGGGAATTTTAGCAGGTACAAGGATGAGACAGAGACCAGGGAGAAGAGCAGAGGCTTAGGGTCACCTGACACCATCAGATTCCCCCCAGACCCAGAGCCCCTGGACTAGGGCTGTCAGGCATGGCTTGGCAATTGGTGGGAGGAACTTAATGAGGGGCGATACGATAATCGTCCCTGCACGATGACACAACTCTATGGTCTCTATAGAGTTTTTGGTTGAGTACTACAGCATCACCCCCAGTGTCATCAAGGGATGATGGTTGTGCCTCCCATTTAACCATCCTGTTTCCACTCACCAACCAGCTGAGCATTGGCAGGCAACAGCAGCAGTTCCATGGAGGTCTTCTGCCATAACAAGGCAAATAGTAAGCCTACTCTGGACTGAGGTCTTGGTTGAAGGGATTGCCTCTGAAGCTTCAACTCCAGATAGTGTTGTCAATTTGCCCGATGCCAGAGCAGCCAGATCTTCCTCTCCTCATAGAGCCAGATCTCAGACCACCAGTGTCTTTCCCATTTGCTGGGAGTAACAGAGACAGCATGCCCATAAAGAGCACTACAGTGACCCATGCTACTAAGACTGAACCAGACTACTATTCAAACACACATAGTTCTTAGGACCAGATCTCAATCAAGTCCTGGCTAGAGGGAAGGGAACCCAAGAACAGGTGGGCCTTTGTTTTCTATAATCCCTGGACAAAGCAGGGAGCCTTACTGGTTCACCCAGTTCACCTAGCCAGCAGCTGTGCTTCAGGGCAGGAACCAATATCAAGGAAACACAGACTGTGTCCTTGGCCTCTATGCTTCCCTGACGGCCAGACCCAGCCGCTGTATGGCTCCTTGGTCCTCAGGAGTCAGCCTCAGAAGCCTCTGCTTGAAAACAGGACATATGCACCAGTGCTTCAGAAGTTCCTGAGAATGCACTGTAAATATCTTCATTTCTTACCTCATTTGCATTCTTTTAAAGTCAGTGATGGCTAGATCATTGTAAGTATTTCTCTCTTTCATTTTTTTCATGATTGTTGTGCTGTTATTTCATAATTTAGGGCCCCACCAGCAGTGCTTTTCAAGGTAGGTGAAGTTTGATGATACCTGTAGTAAATAAATAAGCTTCTGAATCTTGAATTATGACTGGACTGTAGGTGTTTTTAATATGGCTTGGAGGCAGGTAGAGGAAAAGTTTTGTGACTAACTTTCTTCCAAGACTTAGGTTAATGCTGACAGTCACAGCAGGGCTTGGGGCAGAGCACAAAAGAGACGTAATCGTATCACAATGCAGATCACACTGCTAGCCTTTAGCTTTGCAAGGTGAGGTGATCTGATACATGGTTACTGAGCCAAGTGCGAGACCTTGACATTCTAAAGGACTGGTGGCTTGAAGTGGCACTTCTTGCTCAACTTCAGTCATTGTTGGGGTTGTGTTTAGATTGCCTATAGATTTTATAGCATATTTGGGCTGCTTTCCCCTCCTTTCTGCTGTTTTCTTTTACAGAATAAACAGTGAAAAAGAGTACATTACTAGGGGAGAAAGTGTGCAAAATGACCTTGTTAATCTTGATTTCTTCTGTAGCTGGGTATTGATATTGAGGTGAAGAACTGGATTGATTTTCAACAAGACAGATGTCACTGTATTTTAAAGCTTATTGAAAGAGTCTCTTAATGCTTGTGAATCCCACCCCCCAGAATTGCCAGTGTAGCAGAAACTAGTGATTTTATTGTTGCATCATGCTTAGATGGGATGCGCTGATGAAAACTAGTAAGGCCGTGACAAGCGGTTGCAGCTCAAGACTGTTCTGTTACCAAAAAATGTTGAATCCCAGAATCCCTGACTTATAGTTTTGCATGTTTATCTAGTGATCCACACTCTATTCAACAGAAAACCTCAGCTATGCTAAGTAACGTGGTGTTTCTCACCAGCTTTAACAAGGCGTTAGCCAATCTGTCATCTTTTGTGAGTGGCTATACCAATGGTAAGGGAATTAGGGTAACATTGTTCAAGGGATTATATAAACACAGTTTAAATCAATGTTAGGTTGAGTTTCTCATGCTCCCTTACTACTTCTGAAATACACAGGTCCAGGCCTGATTGTAAAAGCGCTGCCTTCCATGGTTGCCTTCAAGCTAATATTATATTAGATATTCTTAGCTTCATTCCCCTTAGCCATTTTCCAGTTTTCTGAATGTAGTAAATTGATGATGGATGGTTTAAGCCCTGTGATCACCTAGATATAGCCACAGTTGCAGTTATGTGGCTCTGTACATTTTTATGCTTACTAAGAAATTGCCAGTTTATGTAGACTTAATCTTAACACCCTTCACCAACAGAAATTCTATTATCTAAAAGAAACCTGTTTAAAGATGTCTGCTCAGTCTGTAAAAAGATATTTCCAAATGCTGATTTTTCAGCTTTGAAATACTTTTCACTGTAGAGGTTAGTCAAAGCCTAACTTTGATCATTGTCTGGAAGTAATTATTAAAATTTAATTTGGCTAAGAACAAATTGTGATTGCCTTTTTGTTTATAAATATCATTTTACCCTGAACTTTGATGTGAAGGTGTGGGTTATAAATGTGAAAAATGTATCTTATACCTTGATCCAAATATTTGTTTGCTTGAAAAAGAACTTCCGTTCCTAATATTAAACTGTTGAAAATTTGACTTCTTCAAGGTGCAGTAGTTCAGTTTTCAAAACAGAAGATCTGAAACATTCGCAAATTGTTAATAAAAACAAAATTAATCATGCTTACATGACTTGTAAACATTTTGCTCTGAAAATGGAATGCAGCTGAATGTAAAGAATGAAGTTCAATTATGGCCATAGAGTGACTGCTTGAGCTGATGATGCATCAGAAAACTTTCTTCTACATTGTGACTCAAGCAAAAAAGAATCATGTATTTCTTTATCAGGATGTGTCAGTGTCTGTGTCTACTGACTTGTTTGCTACCTGTGAGAGAGAGTTCTGAGGTTCGGGTAGCATGGGGGGATGAAGAATATGGGATGAAGAAAGAGATAGAAACACTACAGGTTCCTTGCCTTCCAGTTTAATCTGGCCATTAATCTGTTTTATATGCCTCCTTTGTCAACCCTATTCCCATCAGCAAAAAAGAAAAAAAAAAGTGTCATAATATGATGTTTGGGGCTGGGTATTAGTGGTGCTCAGAGCTGGTAGTGCACGGGAATTGCTATGTACTGTGAACACTATGAGGTCAGCTGAATTTAGTTGACTGGACTTATCTAGTACCTTGTTGGTAAAATCTAGTAACTTACTGGTACAATGTGTGCTGTCATTTGATAGATGGGTTTCATAATATATGGGTAATATATGGTGGCTGGTTGGCTTAGACTGAGCTGGCTGAAATGGAATCTGACAAAGATGAAGGTCCTGTGCTTGAGTAGGCGTGGTTAGGGGGTTGGGATCCCACTCCCGACTTTCGATGGGGTGCCGCTGGTGCCAGTGCCAGAGGTTAGGAGCTCGGGAGTGCTCTTGGACTCCTCCTTAACAATAGAGGCCCAGGTAGCAGCCACTGCCAGGTAGGCATTTTACCATCTTTGTCTGATTAGGCAGCTGGTTCCCTTCCTTGACTGCAACGATCTGGAAACAGTGATCCATGCGATGGTCACTTCGAGGTTAGACTACTGTAATGCTCTCTACATGGGACTGCCCTTGTTGCAAATTTGTAAGCTGCAGCTAGTGCTGAATGCTGTGGCCAGGCTGTTGATGGGCCTCCCCAGGTGGGAGCAATTAAGGAGCTGCCACCACTATAATTTTAACTATAGAGCCCTGGCCCTTGGCTTTGACATCCAGCCTGTGCTTCTGCTCGCATTAGGAAGAGCACTGAGCAGAAGAGTTGTTTAGACCTTGTAGGCATTCTTCAGGATGCCACCTTCAGGATGCCATCTTAAGCAATTAATGAAACATCGCCAGCACTTTATGATTTATGATCTATTTATAATTGATTTGTTTTAAATGATTTTATATGGATTTTAATTGTTATTTATGTGTTAATCAGTGTGAGCCACCCTGAGCTTCTCTTCCCCCAAAGAGCTCAGGGCACGTATATTGAACTCTCTTCCTTCATTTTATACTCATGTGTAGATTATAGGGGTGTGAACTTTATGAATTATTGTTTTAATTCTGTATCATAATTTTAGAAAGGACAGGATCATCATTTACATTAAACATCAGAAGTATGTTTGTTGTGCTGGAAAATTACCTTGGGGGAAATGTCCATTTTCACTGATCTAAGATCAGATGTCTGCCCATTATTTCCTATGGGTAAAAATGGCAGGTTTTCTGGAGCAGCTGTTTTTTCATCAAATGGCAGCACAAGTCCTCTAATGATCCCTGCAAGTTTCAAGTGAATTGGACAAAGGGGTCTGATTTGACACCTCTCTGAAGAACTGCCCTTACCTATCCTTGTTTCTATTGTTCTCTATGGAGAAGATGGTGGGAACAGGGTGGGTTTTCCAGAGTGGCTGCATTTTTCACCAAATTTTCACCAAATCCAATCTTCCCTCACTACCAAAGGACCCTGCCCCCCAACATTTCAAATGATTTGGACAAAGAGGCCTGCTTTTACAGTCCCCTGAAGAACATGCCCCAGAGACATCCTGTTCGCCGTATGGGGAAAAGTGATTTCTGGAGCAGCTATTTTTAACTAAGTGGTACCACCCCAAAACATGATAAATGAACTTAACAGTTAAAATAAGAGCAGCATATTAATAACAGCAAAGCACATTTCCCTTTCCCCCACCCCGAGGGAAAAATAGAAAGCTAGCTGCTACTACTAATATTAACAACAAAGCAAATTAATCTACAGTCCAGGTCAGGGTCTAGTATAGGAGTCCAAGGGCCAGGCCAGAGTCTGCATATTCCAAGCAAGATCCAGGCAGGATCCTCCAAAACAATCCAAGGCTTTTTACAGCCAGAAGCACACCAGGAACAGTGGGAGGGAAATAGTTGCATGACTGGCAAAGAGCAGCTCTGCTAATTCTTCCCTGGGATCATATTGATGGGTACCTGCTTTCCACCCTTCCTTCTTTTTTCTATGAAACACAGAAAACCTTCTTGTGCTATCCACTTTTCTAAGTTTGCATGCTGAACTTTTGAAATCTCTTATTTTATTAAAAGATTTATACCTTTTCTTCAATGCAGCTAGCAATCAGCACATTTATGAACAGTTATGAACATTAAGTCTACATATTATCCTAAAAGTTGTAATTAAGAGCCAAACAATTAACCTAGGTTGAATAAAGCTTCATACATAAAACAATTAGATCTGACTTGTTTTGGGTTCCCAAAGCCCTTCTGACGAGCATTGCCTTGTTTTGTTTTCTGAAAGAGGATGAAGTGGGTTTTTTCCTCACATCCTTGAGAAGTCTGTTTTCACATACTGATATAATTGCAGCAAGGAGGTCCTAATCTGCTGAGAAAGGAAGGTGCAGCCTGAAAGAGTAGAAAAGAACAAGAGTCCAGTAGCACTTTAAAGACTAACAAAATTTGTGGCAGGGTATGAGCTTTCATGAGTCACTGCTCACTTCTTCGGATACAGCTAGAATGTGAGTCCTAGATATTGGAAAGTGGAGTGCCAAATGACATTGGCAGGCAAATGACAATAGCAGTTGATTGGATTAGGCGTGATATGCAGAGGGGTAAGTAGGTGTGAGAAATCAGCATTGGTAATGAGACAAGAAACCTAGGTCTAGATTAAGTCCAGGAGGATACATTGTCTTGAGCTTCCTTATCAGTTGTAATTCAGCAGTCTCTCTTCCTGAAAGAGTTGTTCAAGACGTAATTGTGAGAGTGGATACATACAGGGAAGGCATTCAATAACGTCCCAGGTAATAACCACCTTTAAGTGAACCCTGAAAAAAAGGCATCCTGTGAAATTATCTTATGTTATATGGTCATGGGGACTCACATCAGTTAAAGGCCGAGGACAGACTGGCAATTTGCCCTGGTAGCCAGTCGCGGCAAAAAACCCCCGGAGTAAACGATACCGGGTTTTCCTGTCCACACAGCGGGGGCCTCTGCCGGAAGATACGGGACGGAGGCACGCGGGAGCGTTCAGACTGCCACACCAGAGGCGTGCTATATTCGCCGTTTCCCCATTAATTCGGCTGTGGGTGTATGTGCGCATGAGCGCATTTTGCCGATTTTTTTTTTTGCCCTGCAACGCCGGCACCGCATTGGGCGGTGGAGCGGAGCACGGCCAATCACACCGCTGCTGCCTCATGCCCAACGCGGGTTGCTCCCGGCTTTTCGGCTGCGCGTTCAGACTCCCCGGAAGTGGAGAAACGCGCGACGAACGCAGGCTTTCAAGATTTGCGCCGGCTTTTATCAGGTGTTTTTTTAATCCGGCAGTGAAGCGCAAGAGCACCGGTAGGCTACGGGTGGGGACGCCAGACAGATGTGCCTGTGTGAACATTCCATTTAATCCGATATTGAGTCGTTGTCAGCCCGGGTCCCATCCCGCGGCAAATTGCCAGTCTGTCCTCGGCCAAAATATGAGCAGCAGCATTTTGTACCAGCTGTCATTTCCACATGAAGGACAGTGCTACATAAAATCTGTTAGAACCCAACTAAAAGGTTATAGAAACATGGATCGATGTGGTGAGATCTGCCAAGTCTGGAAAGAAAAGGTTTCTTAATCAAAATCAGATGATTAAAAACACTTTGTTGTTATTGACCTGAACTTCAAGAGTGAGGCTAGACCTATAAGCACCTACAGGCTTTTATTGTGACATGATAATGAGTAATTTAACCACTAAAATCTGTAGCACATTTTACAACCAATATCACCTTTGTCATCTTTGCATTCAGCTTCAGCTTGTTCCCTCTTATCCACTTGACCGCAGCCTTCAGACGCTATCCAGGAAAGAGTCAGTTGCATATGGAGGTTATAATGGTAGTATAGATATGTCACCACTACATTGGTGATACTTGACCTCAAAACTGTGAACAATCTGATTCAGCCACCTCATGCGGATACAAAGAACATGAAGGAAAGTATAGAGCCCTATGGCACTGCAGAAGACAGCTCTAAGGCAGATGATAAGATCAGACTCACTGATGTATGTATCCAACAGAAACCACCAAAGAACCGTGTTAGATTCTGTATCCTTACTGTAATTAGGCCAATGTCATGATCGGGCATGGCCAGTAGATCTAATAATATTAGGAAGGACACACTGCCCTTGTCCAAGTGCATTAGCAGATAATCAGCCAACATTATTAAACCCATCTCTGTGCCATAAGCATGAGCAACTGAAGAAAAGGATCAGAGAAGAAGTATCATTGCCACTTAAGCCTAGAATTAGTTTCACCACTGGCTCAGTTATCTTACCCCCAAAGAACTTATTTTGCCTCTCATCTCAAGTGAGAGAGGGGGAACAAATCAAGGGTTTTTTTTTCCTTTTTATAAAGTGATTACATAATTTAGATCTTATGGACTTGGTAAGGGTCTCATTCCCATTCTTTTCTTTGCATTCCCATGTATGGTCTCACTGAGAGCGCCTTACATATGATGTTTTTACTACATTCAGAAGTTCTGTGTAGAAGAGCCGTTTGTGCTATTCTGTGTGACCTGGAACATGTGTTTATTTTGCAGTGTATAAGTGCATGCAGTTGCTACAAATCAAATATGTTTTATTTCGCTCACAAGGCGCTTCGTATGTCATAATCTGCCTATTTTTGTCAATATTGAAATTATCTCCATGTAGGAAAAATGCCATGCACAAAGTGGCAACTATTTGGCAATGTATGTTGAAATCACTGTATTTAGAAACTGGACTAAATGGATTGGGGAAATCCACTGCTTTTTGATAAGATATGAATCACCCAGTTGAAGTCTGATAAGAGAAACATGCAAGGGTGTCATTCAAGTCACCCTTTCCTATCACTTCCAATAGTAGCAATGAATTGTAGTAGAGGTGAGAAAATGCTGAATGCAGTAATAACACTGTGCATTCTGCTTTCATTGGATATTACTGGGAGAGGCAGCAACTGTCTATTCCACTTAACACTTAGGCCTTGCAGCTAAGCATGATGGTCAGAGTTCCATTCCTTTTCTTCTAGAGGGGGAGTAGCTTGCGATAAGGAAGCAAGCAGTATGTCTTGATCTGTGGTGGATTTTAATGTCTAATAAATTTTCAATTGCTCCCAGATAATTATAACATAACAGGAGCTTCAACTTGACTGGAGTCCCACTCTGAATTGTTCATAAGCTAAGAGTTATACTGAGTATTCACTGCTTAGTTAATATTTCTTGTCCTAATATATAATTAATAACTTGCCCAGAAGTCCATGCACACAAGTAAATTACGTAAATAATCCTTCCCAAGGAAGGTGGTGGCATATGGCCTGCCAATCAGCTGGAGGGTCCTTTACACCTTGCAGGAGGGGAGGGAGAGGGGTGTGCACCATTCCCCTTTGTTATGGCAAACAATGGCAGCCCCCCCCCCCGAAAAAAATTTGCCCCACAAGCCACAAAATCCTGGCTACGGGCCTGCTTCTGCCTGATTTAGTGATGTCTAAAGGCTGTTAACACCTTTAGGTGCTGGAGTGGGAGTTCAACAGCATAGAACAGGATTTGCTGATTTTCCATATGACTAAAAGTTCACCATTAGTATGGTGTATAATCAGAATGTGTGCTTCTGAGATTGTGTATTCAGTAAAGGATCCTCTGTAAAGCTGTCATATAGAAAGGTGGGAGAAGGTTGCAAAACTGTAATAAGGAAAATGAATTAGATACTACTTTAAGTAATATAGCAGTAAATACAATACGACTGAGGAAGGGAATTTATATGTATAGGGACTTAGGATGGTCACTAATCATATAAGGAAAATGAGCAAGGGTGCTTCTGTAAAACCTTGTTCATCTTTGTGGCTTCTCTGCAGCCTATGCATGCACAGCCCAGTCACGGAAGGTCTTAAGCTTTCCAGTACGTTCAATAGTGCAGGAAGCCCCAGGCCCCCGGGCACAAGCTGGCTCTTTTCTGCTAAAACTGGCATGGTACCAAGGAATAGAGCACTCTTTCCGTCAGTTCTCCTTTTGCTGCTGTTTAGGACAGATCATTCTTTGGTTCGTTTTTCTCACAGTTTGTATTTGATCTATTATTTCTCCTGTAGGAAATATTATTGTATGAGGACTCAGAGCCTTTTTTCCTTCCCATGTGCTGAGTGCAGCACCAAAATGGTCCAAACTGACAACCATAACTTGTGCCTACTTTGCTTTGGAGAGACTTATAATATGTCCATAATCAGATATACCCATTAATTCCATGCACAGAGCAGCATGGGTTCTGCAGAGTTTGTTGGAGCCACCTCCAAAGAAAGCCAAGACTAAGTAGAAGCACCAGTTTCAAAGATTCTTGTTTACCATTGGCTCCACCCTTGTCAGCTCACTACTTGTGGACAGGATAAGATGCTGCCCCATCCTTGGACCCTGATGGCAGCAGCAGCAGCAGCTCCTAGTTTCTCCCCCCACTCCACACAGGTGTTGTGGTAACCAAATGCTCCATTTCCATCTCTGATGCTTGGACCTCAGTTGCAAGCATTCAACCAGGAACTGCCTGTTTTACTACCCTTCTCCTTGATACCACCAACTGCTTCTTTTGGTACTGATCCTGCCATTACTGGTACTGTTCCATCTATGCCTCATCCACCTATAGTGGTTCTGGATCTTCTGGACTAAGAGTTGGAGGAAGGCTTGTTGTTTCCCTCTGAGCTCAGATTCATTGTGGTGGTTTAGCTGATTCCTGATGGTGGTGGGAGATTCCACACCAATTTTGCCTACTGAAGATCTTTATCTGCATCCAAAGCAGTTGGTTTGGATGGCAAAATTACTGAAACTGGACATCTTATGTTTGGATCAAAAGCCTGTCTTTAGGGTCCTGTACTCTGATGATCCTGGGCCTATAGCCTTCCCTGCATTACAAAGATTCCTGGACATTGCCATGGATCTATGGGCCAAGCCAGCATTTTTACAACCTTCTGTACTCAAAGCAGAAAATATGTGTAAAGAGTGCCATGAGGGGAGTGAGTTTTTGTTCACCTACCCTCCAGCTAACTCTCTTGTGGTGGAGGAGATGCCCTGCCAGCAGTTTTCTGCGTCTCACTTAGGACTTTCTGACAGGTCAATACATAAATTGGATGGCCTGGAAAGAAAACTGTACCCCTCTGGGCTTTGGCATTCAGAGTTGTGAAGTATGGGGCCATCATAGGACATTGTCAAATGTTCCTTTGGGAGTGTATGACTACTTATTTGGATTTTTTTTTTTGCCATATAAGTAAATGCTGAGCAAACAGCAAATCAATGCAGCCAGGCATGCCAGTTGCTGATTTCTGTTGCATCAAACATAGTTCAGAAGTCATGAAGATAAAAAAAAGAGTTACACATATTCATTGAATTGTCTTATGTGCAGACATATGTCTCTTCCTCCTTTCCCTGCTGTGGTCGCACTTCATTAGACATCCCATGATGCTCTACGGTGGCAAAGGGAGAACTGAGAGAAGGAGCACTCCCCCCATTGATTGTGTGCCAGTGTGGGTGGGAGAGGGCTGGCATGCAGCTCAGGCGGGAAGTGCTCCTCTCACTATAGAAAGCACGGGAAGCTTCAGAACTTTCATCTCCACGGCTAGCCTATGTTTGTTCAGTCCCAGTGTGAGGGATACACAGAAGACCACTTAATGGACAACAGTTACAGATAAGTGCAACTCTGTTTTTCTTGGTGACAGTACATGTGACTGTACAGGGTAGCACTCATTATGATGATGCAGTTGTGTGACTTCCTGATATGATCACTTTTGAAACAATATTTCTTATTACTAACATGAGTTAGTACAATTCATAATTGAATTTTAGGTATAGGTCTTCTCTAACCAGAATTGGCAAACTGATTCCTCTAGGAACAAAAATGTCTCCCATCCGTGCTCTAAATTGTATAGGCTAACAAAAAATGTCTCCCATCCATGTTCTAAATCTGTATACTACCGCATTTTGTTTACCTACTGACCAGAAAAAGTTAAAAGGAACAAAATCCATGTTTCAGTAAAATCTTGCTAGATTTTACACCTAAAATGTAATGCAATAAAAATTGAAACCTAATTAAGAAAAAAATATGTCTTCACAAATTACGTCTGACCCTAATGAACGAGCTGAACAATTGCGGGTACTAAGTAAAGTTCTTTGGAGTGTCATCCTAAGCAGAGCTATATCTTTCTGAGTCAATTTTGTTCCATAGATTTGGGAAAGCTTAACTCTGTTTTGGATTGCACTGTTATTGACTCATTCAAACCTGTATATATGCAGATTAGATTCTAGATTGTACAGTGTTCAAGAAATGGGCAACAGCAAATGTACCCATTAACCTTTCCATTTCAGGGCAGAAGTCACAAGCTTCATTAATATTTATATCCTGAGACATACAGGGAATGACCAACATAGTTCTGAATGCTTCAAAGTCAGTTGGTGTACAGCAGAAATAAGATTATTCAGGAGCAAAATAAAGTGTGGTCTGCATCACTGCATCCCAGTTGCATTTAATTTCACTTTACTCAACCTTGCCCATGTGTTACTTGTGACAGAATTTTCATAATACGTACTTGTTCCTATTGGGAATTTCTCTGTTGGTAAACTAATGGTAGATTGCACATATGCAATATCTTCCAAAATTTAAGCAGTAAGAGAAAAGACTCCCCCAAAAGACAGGGTAACCCAAGATGGGATTTTGAAGTATTTGAATAATTCGTGGTCAGAATCAATCCACATGAAAAAGAAACCAGCAGAATAAATCAAAAGAGAAAGACTAGGCAAACTTGTCCAAAATCAACTTTTTGAGATCTTGTCTCCTGCTATATTTTCCTGATTATTGTTGTTTATTAAATTTATAACCCGCTCTTCCCAAAGACCAGGCTTAGAGTGGATAATGTCATTTGTAAAAATGTCCAGTTCAAACATTCAATACATGATCACAATAAATACCATAAAATGCATAATAGATACTTCACTATACAGCTAAAAGATGGCGTAAAATCTCAAGAGGGATAAGGTATAGTTGTCTGATGAGAAGGAAAGGGAGAGGGGAGAGAGGGAGAAAGGGAGGAGGCCAAGCCAAGATGGAAACTGTCAAGATAGAGCCTGTCACTGTTCTCAACCATATGCCTGGTGAAACAATTCTTTTTTGCTGACCCCTGTGGAACTGTAACAAGTCCTACAGGGCTGTGGACTCTCCCAGGAGAGTGTTCCACCAGGTTGGAGCCAGGGCTGAAAAGGCCTTGGCCAAGGACAGTCAGATGCTCTTTGGGTCAGGGATCTCCAGCATATATTTTGATCACTAGGAGTATAACGCTTTTTGGGGGATATACCAGGAAAGGCGGTCCTGAAAATATGCTGGTCCCAGACCATTTAGGGCTTTAAAGGTCAACTCCAAAACCTTGAACCTGATCTGGTCTTCAATCTAGAGCCAGTACAGCTGGTAGAGCTCCAGTTGTATATGTACTCTGAAAGATGTTCCTGTCAAAACTTGTGCAGCTGCTTTCTGAACCCGTTGCCATTTCTGAGTCAGTCTCAAGGGAAGCCCTGCATAGAGTAGTCCAATCTGGAGGTGTGGATCACTGCAACTGAATTAGAAGGAGACAGGAAGGGAACCAACTGTTTAACCTGACAAGGGTGGTAAAACACCAGTTTAGGAACATTCATGACCTGAGCCTCCATTGAAAGGTAGGCATCGAGGACCCCAAGCTCCAGACGATGAACTTGATAACCTCAGGGCCAGTTAGAGTATTCTGGCTCACAGGCTGGCTGTGATGATACAATGGGAAAGGAGAACGATATATACCTCTCTGAACTCCTGGAGGGAAGGACGGATGAGTATATGATACACAGGCAGACTTGTGAAGACAAATCCCTCTTAAGAACATAAGAGAAGCCATGTTAGATCAGGCTAATGGCCCATCCAGTCCAACACTCTGTGTCATAACAGTGGCCAAAACCCAGGTCAAAGAAGACTAAATCAATTCCCTATGTAGGTAATGTTGTAGATAAAAATCATGTGTGTGAGATAGGCAGGGGTCTTTTCAGTTTGGTGTAGTGGTTAAGTGCGCGGACTATAATCTGGGAGAACCAGGTTTGATTCCCCACTCCTCCACTTGCACCTGGCTGGATGACCTTGGGCAAGCCGTAGTTCTAATAAGAGCTGTTCTTGAAAAAGAGCAGTTCCTGTCAAGAGCTCTCTCAGCCCCACCTGCCTCACAGGGTGTCTGTTGTGAGGACGGGAAGGAAAGGGAGTTTGTAAGCCGCTGTGAGACACCTTTGGGTAGTGAAGGGCGGGGTATAAATCCAATCTCCTCCTCCTCCTCATCCTCCTTCTTCTAAAAAAAGAGCTGCAGGAGCTCATTAGCATATGGTATGCTAATCAATTCATATGCCACCCCCCCTGACATCACTGGAAGCATCTTCAAAAGCCTCCCTTTTCTTTCCCCAGCTGGCCTGGGGGTGGGGGAGTGACGAGACAAGGGTTTTAAAGTTTGAACTCTTTCTCACTAGAGTTGGGCCACAGAAGGAGGAAAGAGGGAAGGCAAGAGAGAGAGTAGAGAGAAGGAAAGAAGGAAGGAAAGAGGGAAAGAAAGAGAAGGAAAGAAGGAAAGAAAGAGAAGGGAAGAAGGAGGGAAAGAAAAAAGAGAGAAGGGAAGAAGGAGGGGAAGAGGAAAAGGAGAGAAGGAAAGGAGGGAATGAAAGAAAGAGAGAAGGAAAGGAGGAAAAGAGGAAGGAAGGAAAGAAGAGAAGGGCAAGAGAGAAAGAAAGGAAGAAAAGAGAGGAAGGAAGAGAAGGGAAAGGGAGAAAGAAAAGGAAGGAAAGAAAAGGAAAGGAGGGAAAGATGGTAAAGAGATGGAGGGAGGGAGGCTCTCCCACCACCCCACAACAGGCCCCCACCACCCCCACCCCCACGGATCCCTTACCACTTCAGCAGGGGCCGGGGAAGCTGGTGACAGGGCTCTCCTGGCATCCCCTGAGCTGCAGCACTCCTGCGCAGGCCCAGGGAATACGGTGACACGGCTCTCCTGGCGTCCCTCAGCCGCAGCGGTCCTGTGCGGGCCCTGGGGATGTGGCAGGGGGGCTCCTTGGCTGCAATGCTTCTGCGCGGCCCGGGGACGCTGGCGGGGGGCCTCTTCGGGCATCCCCTGGGCTGCAGCACTTCGGCGCAGTCTGGGGACGCCAGTAGGTGGCCTCTTTGGGCATCCCCCGGGCCGCAGTGCTTTGGCGCAGGCTGGGGACACTGGCAGAGGCCTCTTCAGGCGTCCCCTGGCCACAGTGCTTCGGCACCGGCCGGGGACGCCGGCTGGGGGTGGGGCTTGCTGCCACCGCCATTTGTGGTGGCTCCTGAGCTGCTGGAGCGGTGCTCTGGCATGCTCCGGCCCCCAAGCACCCCTGGAGATAGGATAAGTGTGTGTGCCTGGCCTAAAGGCTCCCAGTAAGTTGCATTGGTGGTTGGCATTTTGAATAGAGATCACTCCAATCCAAGTCCAACAATACAGCCGCTACATCATGCTGGCCCATTGGATACAGTGGCACACTGAGTTCCTTGTTGAGATGGTGGAGTATAAATGTGATGAATATAGTTTTTGTGTTCACAAGTGGTATTTATACGGAAGGGTCTTGTATAGAGCTCCTTGAGAAAGAAGGTGCAAAATCACATCTCATTGCTAATAGGAGGTAACTGAAAGTCCCATTGGAATCCATAGCTAGCCCTAGTTTTAGCTTTTGGAAAGTCTAAAATAGAATAAAAGAACTTTAAATTTTACATAGCCACCATTGATTTAAGCATTGTGAAAGACAGGAATTGCCAAAGGAGCATCTTGAAGCCTCCCACTGAGAGCAGGTGTTTTATGTACAATGGCATGACAAATGTCTGCTTAGACTATTAATGTGTTGGCAGGAACCAGCTGCTGGAAGTCAATGGCTGAACATTGTGAGCAAACGGAATGGTATAGATGACAGTTTAGATACTTAAGACTAAAGCTGGAAGGCATAGGTATGTTGAGATCAACTAGGAATGGAGTGTATAGATTTTGGGGATCCTCTTTTTCAAGCTGTCTTTTTCTATGAACGCAAATACCTCAGGTCTGTTTTCTGTACTTTGTACTGACAATTAATTTGCTCTTTCAGATAAATTATGTTCTATTATGCAAACTCAGTGGGTCATAGAAACATCTCTTAGAACACTTGGCATTGTTGTACTGACCACCTTGCAGTGACTGTGGAAGCCCAAAGAGGTTCTGGCTTAGAGTAAATCTTTTTACAAGTAAGAGCAGATAGTTAAACTGTTTAGATAGGAAGATTTATAAGATGAGTGCTGTTACAACAGACATACATCTTGCTTCTGTCTCTGTGTTTTGAAGGTTACAGGGTAAGTAAGGAACAAAAATTAGTTGTAAGTAAAAAGTCCCTGGATTATTAGGGGCTCTTGGCTTATTTTGATTTCATTTTAAGATATAAACCACAATGTGTTCATTATTGTTAGTAAGCCGAGCTTGACACAGATAAGAATTTACTACAGGGGACAGACTTAAGAGAAAAAAACCCAAGATGACAATTGTCAAAATCTTTGGTTTCACTGTACATATAAACAAGCTTCTTTAATTAAACATAAGGCACCTTTGAGGAGTAACCTCAGATATCCTTGCTTGTGTAAAAAGTAGAAATGAAATGGAAAACTTCCATGTAGCCTAGGAGAGAGGCCACTTTTGGGATTACTTAAAGGCTTGATAATGTCCAGTAGTTTTTAAATGGCATCACTTCAGCCTTTTAGCATTAATATCCAGTGAGGTGATAATCATAAGATTTGTGTCTGGAGTACACTCAGAATGGAAAGGGAGCACACCAGTAGACCACTATGAAAGTGCCAATGAACTTCTCATTTTAAATGATACCTGGGTATGTTTCTGTGCAGTTAATTACTTGCAGCCTAACCGTGGGTTTCAAAGGAAGGGCAGAGGAACTGAGAGACATGGAGTCATGTGGAGATCTTCCCCAGATCCCACAAGCACAAGTCTGTAACAACCACAGATACATTAAACATTGGAAGTAGACCTAGAGATTTGTCTGTTCACTTTGAACTGTTAACTGTCTCTGTCACTGCCTGTCCGTGTTGGCACATCAGAAGGATACATCTATAAGGAATACATTTCATGTGCAATGCTGGACAATTTTAAGCGAATCTGTTTTCTCTTGCAAAGTACAAGATTGGAAAGAAGGGGAAAAATAGCAAATCATTGCCAATCAATGTTTTTATTTGCTGGTCAGGGAAAAGAATACCCTATTACAAAAAGGACTAGTACATTAGCACTTGGCAAAGGAATGTGTGTAGAAGTTGTACTAGTTTAGCTCAGTGGCAAGATACATAAAGAACCTTTTAATAAGCTTCAGATACAGACTCTGGGCAGAATAACTTTAGCTGTCTTTAGATTTGAAGTGCAGTTGAAAAGCTGATGCATTAGTTGTGTCCGTGCAAAAACCTTTCCAATGCAGAATTGCATTTCCTAAAAAACAATGCTTGCTGTGATTGCCAGGTGAAAAAGACATCTGTTTTTCAATCGGAACAGAGTGTGGCATTGGGAGGAGTAAAGTGAAGTGTGACAGTTTCTGTTTGGCACAGATGTTGTTTAATGTCATTATCCTATTGTCTAGTTAGTTGGATGTGTCATAGTGTGCCAAAAAATACCTGACATGAAGTGCTGAAGTTTGTTCATCTGCCATATACAGTGAAAACTCCTGGTTATTTTGTGGTGCACTAATATGGAATCTGCTTTCCCCCCTCTTTGTGTTCCTTTATATGATCAGTCACAAAAACTGTACAGAGGTACATGACCTCTTTGGAGAGTCAAATCTAAATCTCCTGCATTCCAAGTACTTCTTATGGTAAGCAGAAAAACTTGGGATCAGAAAAATATATTTTAGGGACAAAAGTAATAGGATAGGTATTGTTAAGCATTTTAGACACATTTGAAATAAACTCTTTAGATGAGAGTGTAACTAAGAACAGATAAGGAATTATTCAATAGCTTCAGCTTCTCCTTTTGTATTTAGCTTGTTAGAACGGTAGTGTTTAGAAGGATAACATAGCATGATCTTAAGATTTTGGGTAGAGAAAGTCTGATCAGCATGCCAGAATTTTATCAAATGGTTCTTTATTAGAAAAAAACAAGTGGAGACCCGCAAGAAACTTGCAGGATGGTTATCTTATTCATCACACCTTTGCTTCCTCTGCTCACCCCCTACCTCTCTCACACTATTTCTCCCCTCTGCCCCCCTTTTCTTACTCTATTTCTGCTCCATGCATGTGACTTCCTCTCTCTTTCTGACCTGTCATCTTTCTCTTTGTTTGTCTGCCTCCCCACTGCATCACTCTTTCTCTCTCTTTCTGCCCCCACCCCATCATTCTTTCTTTCTGCCCCCATCTCTTTCTCTCTCTTTCTGCCCCCCACCCCATCACTCTCCCAGCCTCCTGACTGCTTCCTCTCCCACTCCGCGGAGCAGCAGCAACAGTGGTGGCAGTGCTCTCAGCCACCCACCTGCTTCCTCTCCCCCACAGCAGCAGTGGCAGCACTCTGGGAATCACAACAGATCTCCCAGCTACAGAGATCAATTCACCTTAGGGCTGCCAGCTCCAGGTTGGGAAATTCCTGGAGATTTGGGGGTGGAGTCTTGGGACAGTGAGGCTTGGGGAGGCAAGCAGCCTCAGCAGGGTATGATGCCATAGGCTCAACCCTCCAAAACAGCCATTTTATCCAGGGGAACTGATCTCTGTCACCTGGACAACAGTTGTAATTCTGGGTGATCTCCAGTCCTCACTCAGAGGCTAGCAATGGTGGTTCTCGTGGAGGAAATGGCTGGAGGTGTTACACCAGTCCAAAGTTCCTCCCCTCCTCAAATCCCACCCTCTCCAGGCTTCACCCCTCAAATGTCTAGGGATTTCCCAACTTGGAGTTGGCAACCCTATTTCCTTCCCAACCAACAGCCAACCTACCTTTATCTGCCTCTCTGTCTCCTGTTTTCCATCTCCACCCCCCAGCCTCTACTTAGGAAAATTACAGTCTTTCTCCACAGTGAGGGCCAAAGCAACTTTCATTATTCCCTCCTCCTTTTTATCTACACAACAACCCTGTGAGATTGGTTAGGCTGAAATATGTGACTGGTCCAAAATCACACAGTCAGCTTCCATTGCAAGATGGGGATCTGAACCTGGGTCTTGCAAACCCTATTTTGAAGCTCTAACTGCTGCACCTCACTGGCTTTCATAGGGTGGCTGCTGATTAATGGTAGCAAGCAGCCGAGGCTAGGTGAGTCATGCAAATCAGGGGGGACCTGGCAACCCTAGACTACTGCCAGGCCTAGAGTGGTCAACCTCCAAATGGGCCCTGGAGACCCCCCAGAATTACAACTGGACTCTAGACAGCAGAGGTCTGTCTCCCTGCAGAAAATGGCTGCTTTGGAGGGTGGACTCTGTGGCCTTATACCCAGCTGAGGCCTCTCCCATCCCAAACCCAGCCCTCCTTAGAGTCCACCACAAAATCTCTAGAAATCCCCCAGCCTGGCACTGGCAACTCTAGTGAGGCCTGGCCCCAAAGCTCCCTCCCTCCTCCCTCCCTTAAAGGCCAAAAGAGGCCTGGAAAGGGCCCTTCCCCCACCCTTTTACTGACAGAGCCAGTTAGAAGCCTCCTGTCAGGCACTTCAAAAGGACAGCCAAACAACAGACTTCATGAGAAGATAGAGTTTATTCAGCCGCAGTTCTAAAAGCGCATTAACGTTGCATTGTCAGGAATGAAGGACACAGAGAAACATCTACAGATATACCCCACTAAGCTAGCCCCCCCCTAAGCATTCTACCAATGGCTACATAGCCCGCGCATGGGAGAAAGGTGTGAAAGTTTGTTCGAGCCATAAAGGGGCCCAGCTGTCCATACCGGAGAAACCCAAACCGTATGACAGGCCATTTGGTCAGATAGGAGATAGCCCAGGCTGATGAACACCCTGTTGCCCTGGCAACCTCCCCACTCCCCCCTTTCAAGCCTGAAAGGTTACAGATCATCTCATCCTCCTTCCCTCCCTCACCTCTTATGGCAGGATCACCTGACATTCTGCCCCTCCGATGATAACCCCCCGCCCCCCCGGCTTTAATGGGTACAACTTGTGAAATGCACGGACTAATTGGGGGGCCTGAACATTGTCCGCCCTCACCCATTCCCTCTGTTCAGGCCCAAAATCCACCCACTCAATCAGGTAATACAATCGGTTTCTAGAGATCTTCGAGTCCAGAATTTGCGCTATCTCATAGTGCAGTTCCCCCCTCACCATCAGAGGGGGGGGGAGCAGGTCGTCTCGGTCTCCATTCGTTCTCCCCAGGCGAGTGTCTTAACAATCTGAGGTGCAGAGCTCTCAGTGATTTAGGTAGTATTAGTTCAACAGTCACATTATTCAAAACACGTTTGATTTCAAAAGGACCAATATACTTCCACCCCAGTTTCTTGCTGGGTTGCAGCCCTTTTAAATTCTGCGTGAATAGATACACAAACTCCCCCGGATTTGGGGTCCACGACTTGTCCCGTTTCTTGTCAGCCTGCTCCTTGTAAGCTGACTTAGCATCCTCCAGAGTTTGTGCAAGGAGCGGCCATGCCACCTGCAGTTTTTTACACCATTCCCCCTTTGGCAAATTTGGTGAAGCCAAGAACGGGAGCAGCGGGGCTTCATAACCATGCACAGCCATAAAAGGGGACATCCCTGTAGAAGCGTGACACGTGTTATTGTAACAAAACTCCGCCAAGGGCAACAAAGATTCCCAATCGTCCTGAAGGGGTCTCGGTGGCTTCCCTGGGCAATGTTTACTCATGAGGCAAGTCTGGCACGCTTGTGTGAACAACGACAAGTCTTTTCTCATCCCCGGCCACCAAAACTGTCTCTGAAGTAATTGCAGTGATTTAACAAACCCAGTGTGCCCCGCAAGTTTAGAACCATGAGCCCAACCCATGACCTCCCCTCGCAGGGAAAGTGGAACGAAGAGCTTCCCATATTTCCGTCAGCAACCCTGTTCGTCGGTCACCACCCCCTCCTCCTTGGCCAGGGAGGCGCGGTTGGCCTCGGAAAGTTCTGATGCGAACTTCAGCTCCCATGGGGAAGTGAGGGGGGGGGCGGAGGCGGAGTTTTGGCTTTGCTCCAAGTCGTCACCACCACCCCCAGTTGTGAGGGTGTGAAAACCGAATCCCGAACCACCTCCCTCTTGCTGTCGTGTTGCAGGAGGCGTGACAGTGCATCTGCTAGCGAGTTTGCCTTCCCTGGGAAATGGTGCAGTGTGAAGTCAAATTTTGAAAAGTAGTCGGCCCACCACAGCTGTTTCGCGTTCAAGGACCGAGGCGAGCGCAGCAACTCAAGGTTTTTGTGGTCAGTCCAAACCTCGAACGGCACCCTCGCCCCCTCCAACCACTGTCACCAAGTTGAGAGAGCCAATCTTATTGATCCTGCTTCCTTCTCCCATATAGACCAGTTCCGTTCAGTGTCTGTAAACCTTTTGGACACATATGCGAGGGGGTGTAATTTCCCATCCTCCCCCTCCTGCAAAATGCCCCCCCCCATAGTGACGTCCGAGGCGTCAACATGGATTATGAATTTTCTCACCTCGTCGGGGTGCGCCAACACAGGCTCGGATGTGAACAGAGCTTTCAACTGTTCAAACGCTGGCAGTCAGCAGTCCAGTTCAGTTTAGCCCCCGGCTGGGTACTCTCCGGGCCTTTCCCCTTAGTCTTAAGTGGGTCTGTGAGGGGCAGGGCCACTTGCGTGAAATTCGACAGAAACGATCTGTAAAAATTCGCGAATCCGATGAACGCTTGGAGTTGCCGCCGTGTTTTGGGGGGCTCCCGTCCCACCACATCTTGGACCTTTGCAGGGTCCATCTCAATGCCCTTCTGCGAGATACGGTAGCCCAGGAACGAAATCTCCGACCGATGGAACTCGCACTTAGATAGTTTGGCAAATAGTTTGTGCTTGTGTAACGTTTTGAGTACCTCCCTAACGAATTGCACATGGGATTTCATATCGGGGGAGTACAGCAAAATGTCATCAAGGTAAACGAGGACCCCTTTGAACAGATATTTGTGCAAGACCTTGTTAATTAAATTCATAAATACCCCAGGGGCCCCTTGTAAGCCGAATGGCATCACCAAGTATTCGAACTGACCCAGGGGGGTGTTAAAGGCGGTCTTGTATTCGTCTCCCTCCCTGATGCACACTCGGAAGTACGCATCCCATAAATCAAGCTTGGAGAGCACCTTCCCCCCGGCCGCTGCGGCGAGTAGATCCTTAATCAATGGCAGCGGGTAAGCATTAGTTGCAGACACAGCATTAAGGCCACGGTAGTCCGTGCACAAACGGAGCCCACCATCTTTCTTCTTCCGGAACAGGACGGGAGCGGCAAACGGTGAAGAAGCTAGACGTATAAACCCGCGCTCTAAATTCTTATCTATGAACTTTCTGAGCTCCACTTTCTCGGCTGGGCTCATAGAGTATAGCTTCCCCTTCGGGAGTTTCTGATTGGGTAACAGTTCAATGGCACAGTCAGAATTGCGGTGGGGGGGGTAGCTCATCCGCCTCCTCCTCCCTGAACACTGCAGACAAGTCCCGATACTCTCGGGGAATCGTGTTGCCACCCGTCTCTGCCACCCCCACCACCACAGGGCAGAGCTCAGGTTTCCACGGACCCCAGTCACCTTTCCAGGTATGGGTCTCACACCGTGGGGAGATGAAGTTAACAATCCCAGCCTCCCATAGTATGTGTGGGTCGTGGTCAAAGAACCATGGGCTCCCCAAGACAAGTGGAAACCTTGCGGCGGAGGTCACCATGAATGGTCGCACCTCCCAGTGTTTCCCCACTCCCATCTGTAAAGGAACAGTCTCGTATTTACAGGGCTCTTTCATAGTGGAGCCATCCATTTGGGTAAAAACCAGCGGCTCTGCCAGTTTCACTACTTTGGCTCCTAGTCCAGTCACTAGGGAGGGATTAATAATATCTCTCCCACATACTGAGTCTACTAACGCTCTCACCCTCACGTGGGTCAGTAGACCCGGGTCCATTAGGGTCACGGTCATAAAAAAAAGGGAAGAGGATTTGCTCACCGGATTAAGTGCCTGAGAGTCTGGGACCTGCTGTTCAGCACTGTTTACAGCAGGTCTGTCTCGTTTCCTGCCACTGCGGCGGTCTCCTCCTCCGACGACTTGGTTTCCTCTCTCAAGGGGGCGACCTGCAGGGCCCTTGCGCCCCTCTGCTTTCCCGGGGGTTTTGGTGTAGACGTCTCGAACTTCTTTTTAGGCCCCTTCGTGGCACTGGGCGGGGTGGATGACCCTGGGCAACTCGCGGCGAAATGGCCCACTTCTCCACATTTTAGGCACAGCCCTTGCTTCATCCTGCTCTCGCGCATCCCATCTTTTGGCCGTTGTGCAGGGTTCATCTGCCGGCTCTTTAGAGGGGTGGTGGTAGGCTGGTTCATTTTCCCCAAAGCCGCTGCATTATCCAGTTCGATGGCTTTCAGTCGAGTCTCAGTGGCCGCCGCTTCTTTCATCCAGTTCAATAAGGTTTCCGGGTCTCGTCCTCGCATAACCGTGCGATGGATCTCCGAGTTCAGGCCCAGGTGGTACTGTTCCACTGGTACGCCATTGGGCCAGCCTCGGATCTTGGCGGCATGTCTTCAGAACTCCGCCGTATACTCGCGAACGGATTTAGTCCCTTGGCGGAAGGCCCGGAGGAACGCCCGGGCGGCCTTGTTCGTGTTGGCATCTTTGAACTGGTCTTTCATTGCCCACATGAACGCATCCACCTCCCTCAACTTGCGCCCATCTTCCTGCTGTAAAGCCACATACCAGTAACAAAACCAAGCATTTCCTTGAAATATACAATGGAATGATTAACTAGATTTGGAATTCACTCTGAATATAAACTGAATAAAAAGAAGACCAAGTTAATTTTATTAGATACAACTAATGAAGAACAAGAAGAAATACAGAAATTAACAGGATGCATTGTTACTAGAAAACCAATAAAATACTTAGGTATTTATGTAACAGAACAAAGTAAAAATGTGTATAAAAAATTATCAAAAAGTCTGGATAAGTACCACTGAAGATCTGCAAAGATGGGAAAAATTGAAAATGTTGTGGCTAGGCAGAAAATCTTCTACTACAGTTAATATATATTACCAAAGTTGATATTTTTGTTACAAATGCTAACAGTCGATATAGGTGAAAAGTTTTTTAAAAAATGGCAGAAAAGAATAAACAATTTTATATGGAATGGAAAGAAACCAAGAATAAGATTTAAAATATTACAAGATTAAAAAAGAGGAGTCCTGGCAGTATCAAATAGTAAATTATACCGCCAAGCATCTGCATTGGTTTGGATTTCAGACTGGATCACAAATCCAAACAGGAGGAATATTAAATTTGAAATAGCTGATACAAAAGAAGGAATCCACAATTATTTATGGATTAAGATGTCATTAAAACTATTGAAAAACAGACAATAGTCATATTTTGAGGGGTGGATTACTATGGTTTTAATGTAAAAATTGAATAAGTCTGCCCACTTCACCATTGACATCTCCAATTAATGCTTATTGCAATGGTATTAACAGAAAAAAACCTGACCATATAACTTATGATGAGACAAGGGAAAATTAGATCCTTGCAAGAAGTTTAAAATGAAGGAAAGAACATCCAGTGGCTGATATATTGCCAAATGGTATCCAAATACAAAGAACAACTAGCAAATAAAGGAGGCTGCTTAAGAGAGAAAGTGGCCTATGAACAATTACTTTCAGGAGACTTAAAACATTTATTAGGAAAGATATCTAAAATGCTACTGCAATATGAAACAAACAGAACAAATGAAAGACTGTATGATTAAATGGATGGAAAATTTTGGAAAGAATATTTCTGTAACCCAGTGGGAAAACGTATGGACGAAAGAAATTAAACTTACTGAGTCCCCTATATTAAGAGAGAATTGGTATAAAATGTTTTTAGATGGTACATTACACCCAAAGAAATTGCAAAAATCATAAGGGTTATAATGGAAAATGTTGGAAATGTCAAAGTACAGATGCAACATTTTATCATATGTAGTGAACATGTAAGAAAGCAAGACAATATTGGATAAAGATCCATAGAGAGATACAAGAGATACTAAAATTTAAGCTTGCAATGGACCCCAAAACCGTGATATTAAATATTTTAAATATTTTACCAAGTAACGGTGGCAAAGGTAACTAGAACAGACAGCACTACAGCCATGAAGTCCTCATAACCAGACATCCAATTTAAGAAGGTGCAGTTGTCTATACCATTGGTGCCCCCTTTATGTCAGGGTGAGTGCCCTGTTTGCCTTCACCCCCCTCTGGTCGAAGCAGGAAAAAATCTATGTAATAACCATCCAGGATGTGCTCCTGGATCTTACGGGGGAGGTGGATGCCCAGGGGGGTCTTTGAAATCACTATAGGCCACAGAAGCCCTGGTAACTCTTGGTTGCTCAGAACCCCGAACTATGCCTGGGCCAGCATCAACCTCCCTGTGCCTTAACACCCTTGCTGGTAAACTCAGGATGTGTGCACCCTCAAACCAATAACTCCCAGCTGTGTGCGAGAAGTCCTTCTTGGAGGATGACTCACCATACTCAGTGTCACTGTGGGAAGTGTTGCACTCTTTCTGTGACTTTTGGGACTAATAAGAACATAAGAACATAAGAACATAAGAACATAAGAGAAGCCAATGTTGAATCAGGCCAATGGCCCATCTAGTCCAACACTCTGTCACACAGCGGCCAAAAATACCACATGTTATCAGGAGGTCCAGCAGTGGGGCCAGGACACTAGAAGCCCTCCCACTGCTGCCTCCTCCAGCACCAAGAATAGAGTGCATCACCTGCCCCAGACTGAGAGTTCCCATCTATACCCTGTGGCTAATAGCCACTGATGGACTTCTGCGTGATAATGATGCGTGGTATACCTCTTCTTATAGCAGACAGCTCTGCAAAGGGTTCTCCCTGGAGTCGCTGGATGAGATGGATTCCACTGGGGAGTGAAGCCTCCTCCTATGCTTGCCCCTGAGTCTGGGAGAGGCTGGCAACTCAGGGTCCACATTGCCTGAGCCCAGCGGAGATTGCTCAGATAGCCGCTTTAGTGTATGGGCAAACACTAAAAGGATGGATGAATTGTCTGTCAGGCTATTGGAGGGGGAGCCAGGCTATTGTTAGTTGCTGCTTTCATGTGAGCCTGTGTATTTTGGGGCTGCTGCGCTGGGGCTTTGGCATCTACTTTTTTTTGGAGGGAGTGCCCTGGGGAGCATTTTTAGGAGACTTAGAAGCAGTGGATATTGTGCTGCACTGTGACTTGGCTGCACCCTTATTGGAGGTCCTTGATCTAGGGCTGCCAAGTCTTTGCCTTGGTTCCCAGCACATTTGGAAGGCATGATTTGATGATATGAAAGCTCTGCCCCAAATTAGGTTATAGTCAATAAACTGGGTGACCGGAAAAAAGCCCACATGAAAAAACCCCACGGTCATAAATGCTCAAAGGAAAAAAGCCCACATGGAAAAAAGCCCACAAGGAAAAAAGCTCATACACCTAAAAGCCCATACGGAAAGAAGCCCACATGGAAAAATAGCATGTAAAGCACCATAGATATTTATAATTGTGGATAACCATTCATCTCCATTAATGAGAATGAACAGGTATTGTTGCGATTTTATCAAGTATACTCTTAATAATTCCCCTACATATTGGTCATTTCCAGCTCTCCCAGGGGCTGTGCAGTGCACTCCCATCAGTCACTGGCTCATCAACTGTCACTCAGAAGTAATCACATGCCATTGGCTGGGTGCTGGATCCGCTCCTCTTCCCTGCGCACTGCCACCTCAGCCACTGTTCCCTGTCAGAATAACTGCCAAATGGCTGTCTCTCCTGCTTGGATCCTCTGGGACTAACTTTCCCCTCAGTGGCTGTTGTTGGGAACCAAGCTTGGTTCTTTCAGTAAAAAGACAAAGGAATGAAGCCCTTTCCAGGACTTTGTGGGGAACTCTTTGTGGCCAATCCTGACTAGGGTTGCCAGCTCCATGTTGGGAAATTTGAAGGATGGAGCCTGGAGAGGGTGGGATTTGAGGAGGGGTGGGACTTTAGACCGGTACAATGCCATAGACTTCACCCTCGAAACCAGCCATTTCCTCCTGGGGAACCACTGTTGCCAATCTCCAATTGGGGCTGGAGATCAATCAGGATTACAACTGCTCTTTAGGAGGGAGGGGGAGGAGATGGAAAGCTGAAGTCAGGGGGCAGATAAAGGTAGGTTGATGGTTGTCTGGGAGGGAGATAGGGTTGCCATCTCCAGGTTGGGAATTTCCTAGAGATTTGAGGGGTGGAGCCCGGAGAGGGTGGAGTTTGAGGAGGGGTTGGACCTCGGACAGGTACAATGCCATAGACTCCACCCTCCAAACCAGCCATTTCCTCCTGGGGAACCATTGTTGCCAATGTCCAGGTGAGGGATGGAGATCACTCAAAATTACAACTGTTCTTCAGGTAGCAGAGATCAGTTCTTCTGGAGAAAATGGTGGACTCTGTGTCGTTATACCTTGCTGAGGTTGCCACAGCAAATTGATGCTGGCTGAGTTCAGTAACTGGCAATTTGCAGTGGGAGCCAGTCATGGCAAAAAAGCCCCAGGATAAACTGTTCTAGGTTTTCCTGGTCACACGGGGCCGATAGATGCAGGAGCATACTGGGAGGAGGCGCGCGGGAGCATTCAGATTGCTGGCCCAGAGGCGCAGCTGTCAATGGCTTTTTCCTCTATGTGTGTATGTGTGCATATGCGCTCATGCGCATAAGCGCATTCAGCCGATTTGGGGTGGACTCCATTGCTTTGGCACCGCATTGGGTGGTAGAGCGGAGCATAGCCAATCCAATTGCTGCTGCCTTATGCGTGGAAACACCTGGCGCACACTATAGAAGCGGGTTGCTCCCAGTTTTTTGGCTTCGTGTTCACACTTTCGGGAAGCAGAATAACGTGGGATAAAGGCGCTCTGTGGGATTTGCTACCACTTTTGCCAGGTATCTTTTTAACTCTGGAGCGAAGCAGAACAGCACGGGTTGCCTACGGGTGGGGAACGCCAAGCAGATCTGCCTATGTGAACGCCCCCTTTAATCCTCTTGGGAAACGCAGCTGAAAAATGGCTATAGCGGGGCAAATTGCCAGTCTGAACTCAGTCGCTGAGTGCCCAAGTTTGGGGCACTCTCCCAGAGCCTCTTTCTAGAGCTCATTGTATTTATTTCCACAACAGGCCTTATGCCTAGTTAAATAATAATTTTGTTATGTTATTAGTAAAGTACTTCATTACTACACAAAAGTGGCCTCTATGAAGAGGGCTTTAATGCTCTTGAGTGTAAAGTCTTGGAAAGGAAAATACAGGAAATAAAAGTGACCATTTTGTTATCAACAAACTTTATTAAGAAGGAAAAAAATAACAACATAAACTAAACTGTATATAGAAATATTTTTAATAAAATTAAATATTTTTGAACAACAATATGGCTTAAAAGTCTTCAAATAATTAATATCATTTACTTATTGTGTTATTAAATAATAATTTGATTTCCTAGTGACCATGTGACCATGACAAAAGACTACCTAACCCTAATAGTAAAAGCAACAATTATTTAACAACAACATTTAATAACAACAATAATAACAATAATTTAATGACAACAATAATAACTTGGATAATTCTTCATTGCAAATTAGCCAATCTCCTTAATTTATTATCTACCACCTGACCATATTGCTGCACAGAAGTGGCAACCATGTAGTGCCTCATAGTTCCTCTTTTTCACCTTTAGGCGATCTGTCTGTGCATTAGCCAGTGTTAGTTTGTGGCAAGCCAGGTCCCTCTGCAGTCCATCAAACAGAGATCACACACTGGGATTACTGAAGTGGAACAGGGAATGACATGGTTGCTACTTGTGTTATTATTTGTTATTTTATGTTATCTTATGGTTTTGTTATTTTACAGTTTTAATTTTAATAACAAAATAAGTAAATAATATTAAGTATTTTAAGAAATTTAAGCATTATACTTGTTCAAAAGCTGTGTATATTAGACAGTCTATACATATTGTTGAAGGCTTTCACGGCCGAAGTTCATTAGTTGTTGTAGATTTTCTGGGTTGTGCAGCCTTGGTCTTGGCATTGTAGGACCTGACATTTCGCCAGTAGCTGTGACTGGCATCCTCAGAGCTATAACACAGAAAGATGGAGTACTCTCTGTGTCATGGTGAGCAGAAAAATAGTAGGCGGGTAATTTATATCTACCCTGAAAGGTGGGGTAGGGCTGAGTCATTATCTTGTAGTAATTCTCCAGACTATGAACATGCTAATGGAGGAGCTTTCCTGAGGAGGTTCTTTTGTCTATGGATTGTTTCCTGAGGAGGTTTCCTGTTTCCTGAGGAGGTTCTTTTGTGTGTGGAATGGCTATTGAAACGCTAATCTTATCTGTAGTGCCATTGTCAGTTGTAGAGCATTTTGTGTTTTTCAGGATAGGAAACCATGCCCTATTTATTTTTAAACTCTCTTCTTTCCTGTGGAAATTGTGTTTATGTTCATGAATTTCAATGGCTTCCCTATGTAATCTGACATGGTAATCACTGTCTTGGAACCAAATGCTGTGTCCTGTTTGGGATAGGCTATGTTCATCCACTGCTGATTTTTCAGGTTGGCCAAATCTGCAGTGTCTTTCATGCTCTTTTATTCTTGTCTAAATGCTACACTGTGTGGTCCCGATGTAAACTTGTCCACAACTGCATGGTATGTGGTACACTCCTGCAGAAGTGAGAGGGTTTCTTCTGTCTTTTGCCGATCGTAGCATCTGTTGTATTTTTCTAGTGGGTCTGAATACTGTTTGTAGGTTCTGTTTTTTCATAAGTTTCCCCATCTGATCAGTGATTCCTTTGATATATGGCAAAACACCCTTTTCCTGTGAGAGACTGTTTTTCCTCAGGTGTTTGTTTTACCTTTGGTTTAATCGCTCTTCTGATTTCATTCTCAGAGTAGCCGTTTGCTTGAAGTGTGTGGATAAGATGATTTAGTATACCCCCTCACTTTCCTTATGGAGGAGGACACTTTCCCTATGAAGAAAGGTTAAAGCGCTTGGGGATCTTGGCTTTGAGAAACAATGACTCCAGCACTGACATGATAAGAGGTTTACAAGGATTTGCATGGGATAGAGCAGGTAGAGAAAGAAGTACTTTTCACCCTTTCTCACAAGACAAGAACTCATGGGTACTCAATGAAATTGCTGAGCAGTCAGGTTAGAAGTTAGAACAGATGAAATGAAGTATTTCTCCACCCAAACAATGATTAATGCATGGAATTCACTGCCACAGGAGGCTGGAGCAGAGCAGTGGTCCATCAGTGGCTGGTGTTCAGGAGGTGTTTTTTTTTTAAAGTAATCCAGTACTATTAAAAGAGGTGAGGGCGTTGACTCCCATCACTTGCCCCAGAGACCAAGAGTTCTTTCTTATCTATAGCCACTAGCCGCCAGTGTTAATAGGGAAAGTGTCTTCTTCTTATCATTGTAGTTGCCCTTTTCTGCATTTTTTCCAGTGCTATAAATATTCTTTTCTAGGTGTGTGTTATGTGAGTCATCCAATGTGGTCGCACCATCAATCTATACAGGGCAGGGCCTGTATAAATGTTGTTCCTGTTGGTCTTTTGGGGTTTCTGTTTCTGTGTGGCACTGTGTCATGCTTGCACTGCCACAGTGCCACTTGTTCTGGAATGTGCCACTTGTTCTCATGGCAAACAAGCACCTCCCAAGACAGTTCACTTTTCCTGAGATTCTCTGGGAGAGTCTGACTGCTGGTGTTGCCTGCTTGCCTGCCTTAAGTGCTGCTGGCTGGGTTTCCCCATTGGAAACAATGGAGGTAATGGTGGTATCCTGTTTGGGTGCCCATAGAATTGGGCCCACTGGCCCAAGTGCTTTGGGACATGAAGGTTTATGTGGGGAGAGGCTCCTGAAGCTACCCTGAAAATTTGGAGCCTCTTCCTCAAATCCTCTCCCCCCAGAGCTGCTAACAGCACCGTGGGGAAAAAGTAACTTTTCCCCCACCATAGAGAACAATGGAGGGGATGGGGACAACCTATTTGGGGGCCATAGAATTGGACCCCCTGATCCAATGTTCTTGAGACTTGGTGGGTATCTTGAGGAGAGGCTCCAGCAGCTATCCTGTGAGTTTGGAGTCTCTCCCTCAAACCCCCTTCTCTCCAGCCCCCAGAATATGCTCTATGTTTTCGCCATTGACTTCAATGGCCCGTAGGATATAAAGGGGCTGAAATTGACATTCGGCTGGCCAAAAGACTCCCAAATCGGCTCCTACTGCCGAAATTTACATGTGGGAGTCTTTCTGCTTCCGAAACTGATTCTGCCCGATTCGGCTGAATCTGAATCAGGCCAAATTATTATTTTTTTTTGCACACCCCTAGTGCAGACCTTCGTCACACACCAGGCACTTTCAGAGTCAAATGGTTGCAGTTTGGGGTGAGCGTGGCCCCAGGGATCTTCCAGAACTTAATAGACTCTGTTTTGAAAGGCATCCCTGGAGTCCAGCCATTCTTCGACGATGTCCTGATAGCTGCTCCCACAGAAAAGGATTTCACCACCCACCTACACATCGTGCTGCAGCAATTCAGTTCCTCCAGGCTGAAGGTGAAGCGAGAGAAATGTGTCCTGGGGTCCCCCATGTAGAGTTCCTGGGGTTCTCTGTGGACACTGACAGCATCCATTTGGCCCTTGACAAGGTTCGCACCATCACGAATGCACCCACTGCCTACTTTACAAGGCCCTGTGGGTGTGGGGCCAGTGACAGGCTGCCACTTTCCAGGCCATGAGGGAGCTACTCACTTTGAACAACGTCCTCGCCCACTTCGATGAGATGCTGCCGGTCATCTTAGCATGTGACGCTTCTCCCTACGGCATTGGTGCACTACTGGGCCATCAGCTGCCAGATGGGAAAGAGGTGCCGGTGGCCTACTACTCCAGGACCCTGTCGTCAGCTGAGCAGAACTACTCCCAGATCTACAAAGCCTTGCAATCATGGCAGGAGTAAAAAAGTTCCATGATTATCTGTATGGCCGCCCCTTCACCATCACAACCGATCACAAGCCCCTGCTCGATCTCCTCACCCCTGACCACCAGATGCCACAGAGGCTGTCACCCAGGGCCCTGAGCTGGTCCACCTATCAATATGCCCTGCAATACCAGCTGGGAAACTGTTTTTTACGTTGCATAACTTAAACATCATCATGTTACATGTTTATTTGCTGTTAAATCCCTGTCTATAAGTTTAGAACCTCATCTTCCATTCCAATGTATTTGAAAAAGTGTGCCTTACATGAAAGCTCATACTTTGAATAAACCTTTGTTGGTCTTAAAGGTGCCACAGGACTCTAAATTTGTTGTGCTGCTTTAGACCAACATAGCTGACTACCTGGAGCAATGTTTTGAGTCAATGTATAGGTTTTATTGTCTGTATCTCATGACTTTAAGAATACTATCCACCTTTCCCAAATGGTAGCTAACTCTCGGTGTAATCCAGGTGAACTAAGAGTAGGACTTGCCTGAACTAAAGTCAGCCTTCTTCCTTAGGCTAATTTTTCAGACTTGGGCAAGCCCCAATCAGCCCTACAGTGTAGTCCTAAGAAGAATTACATCCTTCTACGTCCGTTGATTAACATGGACAGAAGGGGGTAACCCTGTTTACCATTGTACTGCTGGTGACTTATTTTTTAAATGTGCTTAATAGTAGTCTAGTGGGTTGTTAGGGAGGCAAGGCTGCATCGTATAGCCCAGTCTCATCAGATCTCCAAAGCTGAGCAGGGTTGGTACTTGGATGGGAGACCACCAAGATGACTCTGCAGATGAAGACAGTGACAAACCACCCCTGCTTTTCACTTGTCTTTAAAGCCTATTGCTGGGGTCACATAAAGCAGTTTGTTATACAGTTAACATGACAAAGAAATAAAGGTGTTTTTCAAATTAGAGGAGTTATATAAATTATTGTGTTATGTCCAGATCCCTGCTATTACTTTCATTAAGCCCAAGGGAGCTTTTGATTTTGAGAGTTACGAGTAGGCAAGCAAAGAGCCCTTGAGCATCTAAAATATTTTTTTCTTTCTTGGCCTGTTTTTTAATTTGGTCAGTGCATCTTTAGATAACTATTTCTGTATCACTGTAGGTTTCTAAGTGTTTCCTGGGAGTAAGCCCTATTGCAACTTATTTCCAATTAGAGAAGCTTAGGATTGTTCTATGAATGACTGAATGGTATGTGATTGATCAGAATGAGATATACTAAATGCCTGATTAAAAGTTTTGAAAGTTTGAAAAGTTAATGATTAAACTTTTGACTTCACTACCAGGCTTTATCTCCATGTAACCAGGGCTGCCAAGAGCCATGATGGGCCCTTGGACAAAGATTCTACATGGGCCCCCATATGGCCCTGACCCAAACCAAATATCATAATGAAAACAAATCAATTTGCTTACTGTTGTTACAATGAATTGGTAGTAATAAAAGAATCGGTCTGTCTATCTGTCCATTTTATGGCAGGTGTAACTCATCTCTCCTTATAATAATTATCTTTTGGTTTCGCAAGATTCCATGCGCTCCCATTGGCTGTAAAATGCCCTCCCTCAGCCATTGGCCCATCAGCCGCCACTCAAGAGTACTCGTGTGCCATTGGCTGGGTGCTGGGTCTGCTCCTCTTCCCCACCCACTCCACATTTTGCATGTCAGATTTACTGGCAGACCAGCTCTCTCTCCTGAGGAAGACAGTTCTCTTGACTCCTGTGAGGGACTGTCCCATCAGTGGCTGTTGGTAGGCAGCCAAGCTTGGTTCTGTGAGTAAAAAAACAAAGGACTTTCAGCATAACCCCTCCCCTGCCCATAACCCCCTCCCCAGTGGCCACTTTCCTGTCAGAATAAACGGAAAAAGGGTCTCTTCTCCTGCTTAGCTTCAGCATGGCTGGCTGGCTAATGAGGTGGGCCAGTGACCATCAAACCATTTTCTTCAACTCCCCACTGTGCGGCTGACTTCCCCCTAGGGTTGCCAATCTCCAGGTGGGACCTGGAGATCTCCTACTGTTACGATTGACCTCCAGATGACAGAGATCAGTTCCCTGGGAGAAAATGGTTGCTTTGGAGGGTAGACTCCCTGCTGAGTCCTTCCACACACACCTCAAATGCTGCCCTCCACAGGATCCAGCCCCCCAAATCTCCAGGTATTTCCCTAATCAGAGTTGGCACCTGTACTTTCTCCTCTGTCAGTAAAAGGCCCTTTCCACACCTATGTTGATCTTTGGGAGAAAACTCATTGTGCCCAGTCCTGATTGGGTTGCCAACTCCATGTGGGCAATTCCTGGAGATTTGAGGGATGGAGCCTGGAGAGGGTGAGGTTTGAGGAGGGGTGGCACCTCAGACAGGTACGATGCCATAGACTCCACCTGTCAATCCAGCCATTCCCTGATGTGGAACCATTGTTGCCAATCTCCAGGTGGGGGCTGGAGTTCACTCAAAATTACAACTGCTTGCTAGGAGGGAGGGGGGAGGAGATGGAAAACTAAAGGTAGGTTGATGGTTGGCTGGGAGGGAGATACGGTTATCAACTCCAGGTTGGGAAATTCCTGGAGATTTGAGGGGTCGAACCTGGAGAGGATGAGTGTTGAGGAGGGGTGGGACCTCAGACAGGTACAATGCCATAGACTCCACCCTCCAAACCAGCCACTCCCTCCTGGGGAACCACTGTTACCAATCTTGGGGGTGGGCTGGAGATCACTCAAAATTACTACTGCTCTTCAGGTAGCAAAAATCCTCTGGAGAAAATGATGGACTCTGTCATTATACCCTGCTGAGATTGCCACAGCAAATTGTCACTGAGTGCCCAAAGCCGGGGCACTCTCCCAGAGCCTCTTTCTAGAGCCCGTTGTATTTATTTCCACAATGGGCCTTATTCCTAGTCAGAGAATAAAACTAGGAGACTCAAAAGTGGTCACTAGCTTCAGGATGATTGTGGGAGTTCCAGGGCCAAAATTGAAAGGCATGGGAATAAAGGCCCAGATGAGACATCCCCCTCCCACTATTTGCAATTAAAACTAAGGTTCTCTGTTTGTGGCAGGCATAATTCATCAGAAAATACTACACATTTGAAAACTGGCTACGAACCCCAGAATGATGATAGAAGTTGTAGTGCCAAAAATGAAGGTAATTAGAACACCCTGAACCACCCTATCTTCATGATAGGCAACATGTAATAAGAAAGCTTTTAAGCAACCTGTCACGTGTCTCTAATACTCAGATCCCCAATCCACCATAGATGGTTTCCAGGTGACACACTCTCCCCCAGACCTCCCTCACAAGGTTGTTGTGAGGATAAAATGGAAGACAGGAGAACAATGCAGCTTTGGGTCCTCACTGGGGATAAAGATTGGGTATGATATTAGTTATAAATCTCATGTTTAATAACATTAAAAAGTTTATGTCATTTGTCATGTAGCAAAGTAGCCTTTCCAAACGGCTGCTAGATCTTCCACCAACACAATAATAATGATAACAACCGAGTGCCTGACCTGGGAATTCTAACCTCTGTTCCACATGTATAACCACTAAAACAGATTAATGGTCCATTACCTTGCATGTAGAGGGTGGAAGAGGGGGAAAGTATCTTTTTACTACTTTGCCAGATCATGGGGAAATATTACATCCCCCCTTCTGTTCACAATGCTAATAAAGATTTGCTACTATATTACAATTAAGTACATCATGTTGGCAAGCAGGATAGGGCTTAGAAGAAACTGAGACCAAGACTTGAAAATAAATGGTGGCAGGAGGGGAGGAAGAGATGCAGAAAAAAAATAGGTGGAGGGAGAGAGAAATGAATGAGAAAAGTGTGGAAAAGAGGGAGAGACATTAAGGAAAAGACATTCGCAACCGCTTTGCTTCAGAAACAAACAGAGTCTACCAGATATTTCTTTGTTGTTTTTCGTTCGCACAGTCGAGCCTGACTCTTCGTGATCCCATGGACCACATCACACCCGGCCCTCCTGTCTTCCGCTGTCCTTTGGAGGTTGCTCAATTTCATGTTTGTTGCATCGATGACACTGTCTAACCATCTCATCCTTTGCTGTCCCTTTTGCTGTCTTCTTTTACCCTCAATCTTTCCCAGCATCAGGGTCTTCTCCAGTGAGTGCTCCCTTCTCATTCGATGGCCAAAGTATATATGAGCTTCAGCTTCAGTATCTGGCCTTCCAGGGAGCAGTCAGGGTTGATTTCCTTTAGGATTGACTGATTTGATCTCCTTGCAGTCTAAGGGACTCTCAAGACTCTTCTCCAGCACCATAATTTGAGTACTTTTTACTGTGCTCATTTTCCCCTGCACCCTAGTGGGCTGCCGCTAGAACTGCACCAAAAGGCATTCAGCTGGATGCAGCATAATGCTGGCTTCAGAGGCCCTCCATCTGACTCCCCCCCCCTCAAATTCTGTCTCCCCATTACTTCCCTCTCAGCAGCCCTGCATGTTACAAGTTCTGTTCGAGGGATATAGGAGAGGAGAATTCTTCATAGTATTAAAAAACTTGTAGTCAACTGTAAGGTGAACTAAGAGCATATTTGGGATGGTTTATAATTATTCTAACATCTTGGTTATATTTAACATCCTTTCTTGCTTTTGTTCATGTTGATACTTCAGACACTGAGTAGGAGAGGAGGCTGATCTAAAATGAGTACATGTTCAGTGGGGTGATTAGACAGAAGTAAAATTAGTATTTGAAAAATTTTCAGTCCTTGGTGGCTTAGACATGGCATTATATGTTAACTCAGTAAACAATGCTATGTACCTGGGAGCATTATTATTATTGTGGTTGAAATTTATTGTTGCTAAGGCAATTATAGTAAGGATTATTGCTTACTTTTAACAGATGAGCTCACATAATGTTTGTTAATATGAGCTGTTAGCACATTCCATTTTCTTGTTCTTATTCAACCTCTTTAAACTGAATGACATTAATCTAACCAGTTATCAGCCACCAGTGCTATCAAATGGTGCCAATCAGCACAATGTCTCCATTCTTTTTCCTTGGTTAGATTACTGGGAAGGTAACTGCAATAACATTTGACAAGGCTTCTTAACCCTTCCCATTTATGTCTTAATGCTGTTGTAGTGGTAAAAGCCTTGGTTTATGATAGACCGACTCCTTAAGGCTCTAGATACACAGCTATGTTTAGCATTATTGGCAGTATTCAGTTTCAGGAAATTCCTTTTTCAGCACATGTTGAATACTCCAAGACCTAGCTTGTTTCCCTTTTGTTCCCTTGGTCCCTGTAGAAAATCTGGAGACTGCTTGTTTTCTTTTTTCCTTTCCTTTCTGTCTCAAATAGCTATAAGAACTTAGAAGAAGAAGAAGAAGAAATGAAGGTGGGAGGAGAATTTTTTTTTCTTCCCTTTGGTGAGATTTTTTCACCTTTCTTTGTATTTTCATGTCAATGGAGACATGAGAGAACAAGGAACAATCCAATCCAAAGCACACAAGTGTGTTTGATCAGTGTTTTAGGGCTTTTTATGATGGTACTCATCAGTACTGAGGACTGGCACCTTACTTTGGGCCTCTCCCAAGCCAGTGAAAGAAGACCCTCGGGAACAGCCTAGGGATTTGGAGAGGGATGAAAGTGGGGGGGGGGGATTGGCACAACCATATATATGCATACTGGTACTTTTTATTTAAAAAAGCACTGCTGTTTACTCATTAAATTTCACTTAAGATGTCTTCAGTGTCTGGTGTATAAAACTTTGTAGCTCATTATAGAATTTGTCAATTTATAAAACAAGGGTAGGGTAAGACCAAGAACTAATTAGGGGCCCTGGTCATATGGGCCAGAAAACACTTGTGTGTGTGTGTGCATGGCTGTTTGCCAAATAGAAAAATAAAGCACGGTAGCCCGATCACACGGTCCCCTGAGTTGCCACGCTCCGGCTGTTAGTGCCGATCACACGATGATGCTGAAGCATGGCAAAAAAGCGGCGCTGCACAATCATACAAGCCGTGCTGTTTGTATGTGTGCATGCACCATTGGGGGTGCGGGGGTGCTGTTGGTGTCTTGTTTGTGCGCATGTGCCATTTGGCGTTGGTGCACATCCTATGGAAACCTACAACATCTAGTTTGCTCCGGGATGTGGGTGGGCGCCGGATGCCACGGGGTACTGGCGCTCCCGCGATCAGACACCCACCTTTGCCCCGCGTCTTCCAGAAACTAGTGCTCCGTGTGACCGGGGCCAGGGTTTCTCTATCCAGAAATTAAACAACAACAGTAACAGGCAAAAAGCAAATATATTTCACCTTTCTAGTTATATAGGGCACAATGTCAGCTAATTGTCATGACTAGCCATGGAATGCAAAACATCACAATGTCCATAACTGAAAATGAGTCAGCCTTCATTTTGCTTGTATGTTTAACGTTGCTAAAATGTAGGCTTGCATCAGGTCAGAGAAATTCCTGGTGTCTTTTAATTTGAATCCTTAAACCTCTGATTTCTTTCTCACTGTTCAAAGACTTGTTGGTAAAATCAGTTTTGAGAGGTTTACTGAGACCTTTCCTTCTCTGTGTCAGGCTTTTATACTTCTTTGAACAGTAACACACCTACCCTTCATCAGTTTTGTCACCCGGTCTGTGCTGTTGCCATCCTGCCTTCACCTTGCCTTGCAAGTATACATTTTAAAAATACCTTGATTTAAGTTGAAATCATATCATGCCTTGATGCACACTGTCTTTGAAGTAAATCATGACCATCTAACAAACAGATTGAGTTAAAAGCTGCTTTTATGTGAAAAAGAACTATGGGGAAAATGTCTTAAAAGACTAAGCATTATAAGTTACACATTTAGCTACATATAATTATGGATTGGGTCCAAAGAGCAATAAAGAGCAGTGGAAACAGATGCTAACGCGAGAGCTGGTGCAAGAATTTACGCAATGCTATAAACGGTAGGTCTTACAGCAGGTCTTGTATTTCTGCTTGCATAAGAGATGTGGTAATAGTCTTCTACTTGTAAAAGGGCATTTTGGGACACATTATTTTGTGCTTCCTACTTGTCCTGGGGACTAGAAAGTCATCGCAGGCACTAGGACCCAGGTGATGCCATCCTGTATATTACCAGGATGGTCCATTGAATCCTTTGCTTTGTTTACCTATGTATACATCTCATAGATTCCTTGCAAGGCAGGGGCTGGATGGGGGTGTTTACAACATGCTTTAAAATGACTAAAAGACAGCCAGTAAAAATAATAATGCAAACAATAAGAGTTGTATTTAACTACAAACCACTAGATTTTAACTGTCATAGGAAGGGACAAAGGTGGTTGCTGTAATTCTGCTGTCTTTGCCCACACCCATTTCCCAGTCTGATGATGGAAGAATTATGAGGAACAAGAGTTTGAGAGGCAGGTCCCTTGTGAAGGCTGAAAGTGGAGCCACTGTCCTAGCAGCCCTCAGTCACCGCTGACTAAGGTTATAAATGGCTTATTGTAATGGCCACATTTCTGTGTCCTCTTTTCCCACCTGACTTTACAATCATTTTCTCTTCTGTGCAGCTTATCTGAAGAAGAAGAAGAAGAAGAAGCGTAGAAACTCAACAAGTGATTTCTTTTTGTGCCTTGACAGGAGATGGCAATTATGAAACATTTAACTTCCTAAAAGAAGCATCATTGACAGTACTTGTCTAACCGCTTTCTTTGATGGTGAGGTGCTGGCAGCAGCGCTTCTCCCTAAGACTGACAGTACTACTTGCTGAGTGACAGCCAAACTAAAATAAATCACAATCATAAAACCATTTACAGCGTGCATTTAGGATACACTTTACCAAAGCTAATATGCCCATTTATTAGTAACTTAGTTCCCCCCGCTTGTTACTTTTTTGTTTAAATGAGAAAAAGCAAGATCTTTCTGAGCATGTACCTTCACTTTGTTGATCTATGTAGAGCAGGGGCGTTGAACTCATTTGTTACGAGGGCCGGGTGTGACATAAATTGGACTTCATCGGGCTGGGCCATGTGTGTCATAAAATGTAACTCCAGGTAGCGGAGGTATAAACTTTATAAGGCAGACACAATTAAAGATATTATTTTTAACTTAAAATACAAACATGCTTAAACCATTAACACTCTTGCAATGTTTTGTTTATTTAACAGTCTTTGATAACTGACACCTCTTGCTCTGAATTATTGCATCAAAATCTGAAGACAGTGTCTGGAGTGGGGAGCAAACCCTTTCCCTAGCCTGCTGTCATGATCAATGCTCTAAGCCTCTGACCTAGGGGAAAACATGAAATGGCTGAGCACTGCAAGCTTCCCCCCCCCCAGTCTACTCAGAGTGGCAGTAGCTCTCCAGGGTTTCAGGATGAAATCTTTCTCATAATAAGCCACACTACATAAAGGGAAAATGGAAGCAGCTACTTAAGAGAGTCAGTATGGTGTCTAATTAGGATCTGGGAAAACCTGGGTTCAAATCCTCACTATGTTATGGAAGCTTGCTGGGTGACCTTGGGCCAATCACATACTCTCAACCTAACCTACCTCACAAGGCTGTTGTTGCGATGATCAAATGGAGGAGGGGCTCTTCCTACGCCATTCCTATTACCTTCCTCATTTTTTTTCTAACAACCCTGTGAGGTAAGTTAGGCTGGGAGAGAGGGGCTGGCCCAAGGTTACTTAGAAACTGTACATCTGTATTAACTGATCTCCTCAATGAAGTAACTGTAGGTTCTGTTCTACCACATTTTATCAAGCTAGCTAATCCTGTTGAAATCAAAAACACGTGAGAAAGGCATGCATGAAAGCAGCTATTCTGGCTGCATTTCACACTTGACATTACCTCACTCTTTCATTAGAGGTAGTTAGATTTTACCTAAGAAAAAGGCAGTTTTCCCCTCCATTTCCAAACAGACTTGGTTCACTTTAAAAATAGCCTCCCTAGGAACCATGAAACTTCCACACACTATCCTCTGTCAGAAGCAACACCAGAAATACACAAAACATCAGATATCCATATATTTTTTAAAAAGCTGTTCACAAATCTACATTCCTGAGAAACTGCCAGTGCCAAGGCTTTTCTTTCTCCCCTCATTTGAAACCAAAATGGCTCTAAAAATGATACAAACCAGGCTTCTACACAGGAGAGAGCAGAGCAAGTTTTCACTTTCCATTGTTTTCACTTTCCATTGTTGGTGTACGCAAAATGTATCTTTTACTACACACGTCGGTGCATTCCTGCAGACCAGAAGCGGGGCAGGGGTTCTCCACAGCAGTACATCAGCTTGCAAGCAGTCACTAGAACAGCAGGTCCCCCCTCCCCTGCCTTGCTGTCAGCCAAAGGGAACTACTCCCCCCCACCTCCCCCAGGCTGGATTACAGCCCCAGGTGGGCTGGTTTTTGACACCCCTGATGTAGAGGGCTTTTTTTTTTGCTCCCTAGATAGGGCTGTTGTATGAGAGACTGTTGTTAGCTACTTTGGGGTAATACTGTCCTTTTCTTCAAATTCTTTGTTAGGTTTGGCATTATGGTGTTTAATTGCTCTATAGTTATATATGTTCATTGCGTTTGGTACTGCAAGCACATTTTTCTTCTTATCTGTCTTTGTTGGAAAACGAGTCAGTAGTTTATTGTATGAGCAGGTCAGTCAGAAATCTAGATTTCATAGTATTTTCAATAGGAAAAATTATAACTGAGCATATTACTGAGCATTACATGCTAAGATTTCTTTTCTGATAGAGGCAACAGATAAAAATCACACAGGCATAAGATTAATGATCAAAAACTACTTTCAAAGGATCAGCCAGCCTTGTAGCCCACAAAGGATTATTTTCACAAATCATAGAAAGGTCCAGAGTGAACAAGTGTTTGAGATTTCTAGTACTGCCTTGAGTGGGTAAATTATTAATTCCCAGTAACAGGAAAATTCAGATATGTGATTATACACATTCCTAAACATTTGATATTGGGTTCTAGGACTCTGGTTTTTTTTGTTGTTGTTGGTCCTTTAGGTGCCATTAAACATTAGATGCTGGCAAATAAAAAGCTGGAAGTATTTTTCCAGCCTCCCTCCAGGGCTTATTGTTAATAAAATAACTTTTTACACCCACAAGTGCTATGCAAATGATTTATAATCAAAACCTTAAGGGAGCTGGCTTGGGAAGAGAATATACATTGCATGACTTTGGAAAGCTGTGGAATAAACTGAGGAGCCTTAGTTTGGCTACTGTTCTCTTTGTAGGCAGTGTTTTTGGTAGCTGGCTTAAACTCTAATCATTTTTTAAAAAAATTCAAGTAATCTTCAACTACAGCAACTTTTGTAAAGTTTTAGAACACCCAAAAGAATAATGTACAGTTAGCAAAATTAAACTTCTTCTTGCTTTAAATGCAGTTACTTTGAACTGGAAAGCAGTGGCCTGAGAGATGAAATAAGGTATCACTACAGATTTAACGGACAGTCAAGGACAGAGGTGTTTCCATATCGGCTAGCAGATGGACAGTGGCACAAGATTGCTTTGTCACTCAGTGCATCCCACCTTCTGCTTCATGTGGACTGCAGTAGGTAAGGTGGTTATTTGTTTGTTTTCCTTAAATAGCTTCCCACAGTATCATTTGATGAAATCTGTATATAAGTTCGATCTGCTCTAAAGTTTTCCAGAAGAAGTAAACGTGTCAGAGAGAGGGAACATATTTAAATGACATGTTATGCTTTGATTATGAACAAAAGGCTGATTACTGATTTGGGTTATGAGTGTTAAAAATACCACCATGTTCTGTGGGTTTGAACTGAAGTTGTGTTTGTCTTGATTACATATGTGATGTATTGTGTTGTCTATTTCTTCCCTTTCAAAATCTGAAGGTGTAATTGTAGCTGCTAATTTCTTTTCATGTAATCAAGTGCCTTACTTAAAAAAAACTTTTCTAAGCATACTTTTAAAAGTAGATGTGTCTTAATTGCTCAAAATGTACGCATCTGATTTTCTGCATCTAAATGCTTCATGTTTCTTCTCTGACTGATAGGGGTTTTGTGGCAACTGCTGCAGGTTCAGTTTTCTTTGAAGAAGAGAGCATTGGGACTCATGGTGTTTTTGTAACAATTACATTATTGACACAGGTACTGTAGAACAGATGTTATGAGAGCACAGAAGTAAGCAGACAGCTAGTTCTAGACTCATAGCAATATTGCTGTCCTGAAATTCTCAAAGTTCTCCAGAAACTCTCTTAGCAAGACTGCCTTCTTTGAAGATATAATTTTATTGTCTAATGAAATAATTATAGACAGAAAGCTAACTTTCTGTCAGTTTTTTTAACATTGTATTTCTTTTCTTCACTCAAGGGCACGATTTTAATATATTAAGATCATATACTATTTTTGGTACATTAGAAAATGAGCAGACTAAAAATCTAATATATAAAATAATCATATCATAATAATTTTAGTTTAACCAGAATAATTCATATATGGTGGAAAGAAGAAAAGATCTATAGAGAGAAACATCTGTTGATATCTGACATTTTTTATAGTTCTCCAAATTTTGCATGTATGTGTATCAAAGCATACCATTAAGTTCAGCATGCAGTGGTGTTTTACAGCATTGAAATATTTTTCAGCTATTGCTATTGGCTTTCTGCATAACAGAAGGTAGATTTCATCTATAATGTGGATATTGATGTGTAGAGCCCTATCTTCTCGGGAAATTGTGGCAGAAGCAGGCATAGAAATGTTGAATGTTTGCTAAACTTTTGATTCTATTGTTTTTGTTGAACTATGTAAAATGGTTTGCTTGGCATGTTTATATTATTCAGTACAATATTCTTTTGTGTAGTAGAACTGGAATTTGGAAAGCACTGGAATGCAATTTCTGTAACAGGCATATCAGAATGATAAGGGGAACTATGGAATTTTATTTGGCTATATTGGAGCTTATACAAATCATGAGTGAAATGGTGTAGCTTAACACAGTGTTTCCGTGGTTGCTTTCTGCCCACAGAGCATAATTTTGTGTCTCTCCCCTCTCTACATCTCAAAATGCCTCATGTTCCTGGCACAATATCAGAATGTGCAAGATGTTTGGAATTCAGCTATTTCATTGATAATGGTAAAATAAATACACTGTAAATAGATAATATCTGAATTTGATATGATTACTGTTTCTCCTTACATAAAACCATACACACTTTTTGCAATATGAGATTGTTTTACTAGAACTATTCCCTGCCATGAAAGTAAATTTTGCATTGCATCTATAACTTTTCTTCTCTTGGTATGTTCTAGCATAATATAAATGACTATGTGAGGAACATTTTGCATATGGAGGAATTCCTGATGTAGCACAGAGGAGGGGGAAAGATATTTGCTTATGCAAAACATGTACAAATGCACTCCCTCTGTGGTGTGGATGTTGACTCTCCTATGTCCTTGCTAAATGGCCTTTGGTTAGTTGCCCCAGTACAAATATACGGTGTTGCAAGGATTACACAGCAATGTATGTAAAGTGCTTTGAACATTCTGAAGCAATATATAAATGCTAAATATTATTATGAAACAGGCTATAATGTTCATTCAACTCATAGTTAAGGGGTAGGCAGCAAAGGCCCTAAAGGAAATTTTAAGTATCTGTTGAAATGTGCTACATATTACAGAGAGAGCTTTCCAGATTCCTACTAGATTTCTTCCTGCTTGAAATGTATAAAATATAGTACTGGGCACTTAAGCATAAGCTTTTTTTCAGTCAGACGTGCCACAGTGCTTTTAAGGTCCAAGCTGTTATTTGAGGTGTTATTGAGGTAACCTTCAAAGACTTCAGCATAGGAATACTGAACATAGGAACACAGGTTAGCTTTATCTCCTGTTGACTGAATAAGGAATGCAACTCTGAGTTTGATCAAGCCTTCCATCATCCTTTTAAAATAACAATCTGCACTCTAAGATTTAAGCCTGAATACTGTATTGAAATTATTCATGCTGCCAAAACAGAAATGTCCAATGAGGACCATTTCATGACCACTTATAGTGATAGCATTTACGCTTGTTTGTAGGATTAAACCCCTGTTTAGTGGAGTCTAGGTTTTTTTCTTTTTCTTCTTTCCCTCAGCCATAGCTATTGGGTACCTTAAACTGTAGTTTCAGTACATTGTCAAAAATGACAGTAGCAACATGTTTTTCCAACACAGCAATGCTTAGTGAGTTGCACTTTCCAGTTCTGCAGAGACAAAGGTAAAACTTTTTGAATATCAGTCTCATAATATCACAACAATATTTGTGCTTCTTGGGTGGCGTGCCCTTGTGGAAAAGCTTTGCATGAACTGAAATCTCCTCTGAAGAGTTGAAATGGATCAGAGAGCTGAAATGAATAAACTTAGCAAATGTTGATCTGGTCATCTCAAGGACTGATGTACTCTATGCAGAATGTCTTGTATCTATAATCCTTCTTATGCCTTAAAACACTATCCTTTTTTGGGGACCATAAGGTTTAAATAAAGAACATCAGAGTTAGAATTCGGGACCTAGCTCAGAGACTCAGCTGTGGTCTGTGTCCTTACACCTCAGAATCCTCTTGGGCAGTATACTGAAACAGAAGTGTGAAAAGAGCCCTTGTTCACAGACAATATGGAGACCCTGGATTGATCAGGTCTGGTATAAATAGTAGGAACTGGGGCTTCTGCCTTTTCATGGTTAACATGGTAGAGAATTTTGCCTTCTGCAAGTCAGGTTTTAGCTTTCTGGTCAGGTTGCTTACCTCTGGAGATCCTGACATGAACAGCATGCCATCACTAGATCTCTAGTTTTGTGTGGCTTTCTGTGCTCTGGAAATCTTCTTCCCAGATCAGGAACGCAAAGGAATATGGCTGGTTGATAGGAAAGCTGTTTAAAGAATATTCCAATTGATATTCTGTAAGTATGTACAGTCATCACATTATTTTTCTAGGTAAAAAACATGCACTTGACATTGCTGCACCTATTGAAGAAGACAGCTTAATAACACTGGACTGCTCCATGTATGGAGAGAGAGAGAGATATTTGCACAATGGCACTTGCCCTCTGGCACCTTTCCACTCTTGGCACAGTTTTTGGACTACTGGTCCCTCCACCCTTCCAGTTTAATCTCCCTCTTCTCTTTGTGTGTCTGGATACAGCAGTGAAAGCCTGCAGGGCAAATTCATTCAGATCCTGACATCTTGTAAACACTGTCTTGCAAGACTATATGTGAAGCACAAAAAAAGAGAAGATAATGAACTCAATCCTGCTCTCCTTAGAGTCTTGACTATAATGAAGTGAACTGCTTCTTTCCTAATGCTGAATGATGGCTCGGTTGTCTTTGTCTTTGACAAGCTTATGTACAGTGGAATGCTGCAGTGCCTTTGTTTTGCATGATACAAAAGTTTTCTGTGTGTGCCTTTGTTTTGCATGATACAAAAGTTTTCTGTGTGTTTCTGATATAAGGGTCTTCAGAATTCAGAACTTGGCATTTTCTCTAATAAGAAAGCCCAGTACAATTGTGTTAAATAACTGTCTTGTTTCCTGTAGGATAAGCGTAATGATTCATATGTCTTTTAGACTTTTAGTATTACAATATGCTTTTTCTACATTAATGTATACTGATGGCCAATTGTGTCTTGCCTGTGGGCTGTAGAAACCTTCAGGACTGCTCACTAGATGAATGGCATTGGGTTCTGGGATCAGTGTGGTGCAAGCCACATATTATTGTGCCGTATTTTTGTATCCTACCTCCGTCTGACGGAGAAGCTGTGATTTCTGCTGGAATTCACAGGAGGCAAACTTCTTTCATTCCCATTTACCTAATCTGGTCATGCAGGATGAACCCTGAAAACACAAAAGCTTTCCTCTGCTTCTCGAAATGGTATTGAGCCCTCAAGCAGTTGGTCTTTAAAGAATGAATAAAACTAAAGTTAAAGATGTTAATGAAATGGCATTGAGGGGAGGAAACAGGAGATACATTGATTATGACTAGAAATATTACAGCACTGTTCAGTAAAAGCTATTTTAACTGGATATAATCATCATAAGCAGAATATTTTATGGTATGTTGATCTATACAATATAAATGGATGGGTTCTGAACTAGGAGAGATAGACAGGGAAAGAGATCTTTGAGTTGTAGTGGATAGCTTGATGAAAATGTCGACTCACTGTCCAGCAGCAGTGACAAAGTCAGACTCCATGCTGGGGATTATTAGGGAATGGGGGCAGGGCAACAGCCAATATTGTAATGTCCTGGAACAGCTCTACTAGGTGTCCTTTTGGAATACTGCATACAGTTCTAGTCACTGTGCCACAAAAAAGGTACGGTGGAACTTGAAAATGTACATAAGAGGGCAATCAAGTTGCTGAAGGTATCTGAGCACCTTTCCTCTTTAGTCTCTGTCTTTTCAGTTTAGAGAAAATATAACTGGGAGACGTGATAGAAAGTGGATTCTTTCTCTCCCATAATACTAGAGCTTAGTAGCACCCAATGAAGTTGCTGTGTAATAGATTCAGGATAGACAGAAGAAAATATTTCTTTATGCAATGCCTAATGAAATTGTGAATTCACAATAGTAATGGCCATTAACACAGATAGCTTTTAAGGGGATTAGACAGATTCATGGTCAGTCAGTGGCTAGAGAGAACAATATACAGAGGCTGTAAACCTCTGAAACAGCAGTACTAGGAGGCAATGTTTGTTGACCTTCCAGGGGATCTGGTTGACCGCTGTGTGAAATAGGGTGCTGGACTAGATGGACCTGTGGTCTGACACAGCAGGGTGCTTTATATGTCTGCCATAAGCATCTTGTATGACTTGTTTGGGAGGGCGTATTGTTGAATTAGCCATCGGGGTTGCACTGAAATCAGCAGTATGAGTTTATTTTCCTAGGATTTTGGTGAGGAAAGGCTTAACAGGAAAGTCTTCCAGCTTCCATGGCTCATCTCCAAATACAGGAGGCATGGCTTGGTGGTCAGTTGTCTCTCCAAGGGTGGCCCAAGATCCCTGAGAGATACTTCTTTATTTTCCTGTTGCCAGTAGCCAATAGCAAGTGAATTAGTGATATGCTGTCATCTAGGGAGCCTCTGGGCAGGCTAGAATAGGCCCTGGGTTTCTTGTGTACAGGAAAGGGGAAGAGTGAAGCCAGCGTTTGCTGAGACAAGCCAAGCTTCAATAACTGTGTGTGGGCCAAATCTTGGTTTTACAAATTAACCCATAAAGTGGAAACAAGTTTGCATACAATCCATCCTCTGGTAAGTAATCCACATAGTTTTGAAGCAGTAAAGGTGGCTATATTAACGCTTGTTAGATTCATAACCGTGTCATGTTGTTCTACGATATGCTGTTAGTTAGTTCATTTTCTAACTTAATTTCGTACCCAAACCATGTATTCAAAGAAGAAATGAGTATTTTGTCTCTTCATTTTTTTTAAAAAAACCTGTCTTCTGCTGACACTTCAGTGAATTTCATAAAGCTGTGAAAGTGATTAGCTGTGCCTAACAAAGGGCACGGCAGCCAAGGGCACTGTCGAGAACTGCCAAAGTATCTGAGCTTTCCTAATCTTCAGTGGGAGGAAGGCTGCACTTGAAAGAAAATGTGTGAATCCTGTATTAGGGAAGGCAGATTTTACATATCAATTTCCCCATTTTAGGGTGGCTTAGTAGTTTCATAGACTTACACATGAATTGGGAATGCTTAATGAGAAGCTGTGGTTCTCTGGCTTATTTGAGCAAATTAAGTCACAGAATAAGAGAATGCTATTTTAGTCAATAGATCTGTGGGTTTAGCTGGCTTTGTTATGTTCACTGCTTTTCCTTCCCATAATCACTCCAGATGAACAAAATTCTAGAAACAGATACCTGTTGAAAATTGTAATCTGTCTCAGTTTAAAAGTGTCATAAAGAGGAACCACAGCCATTGTAAATCATGGCATTGTAGCATCAGACAGCTGGGATGGTTTTTTGGGTGGGTGAGACAGGAGTGTATGAAGCAATATGCTTAGCTCTTTCAGACTCTAGAGCCTCCTAACTTGTTCCATTAATTTTGTTTTCCCAGACTCAGGCTAGGAAAAAAGACACAGGTTATGTCACAACAGCTTTATATAAAAGCATATTTTAATCTACAGTCAAACTAGTATGGGCTGAGCGAAGAATTTCCCACTTCAACCCATTCCTCACAATCTTCATGTCTCTTCAATGAATCTTTAAAGTACTAACAAATAAAAAGGATTAGTTTAAAAATCTGCATTTCGACCTCTTTATTTTTAATACACATTTCTGAATCACCTTTAGCATATAAAGCCTTGACTGGCTGTTGATCATATTATTTGCATTTATAGCTGTTAATGGAGATGTGCTATATCATCCAAAAGAGCGCATTCACACCATAATCTAAACAGCATGTACAAGAGAAGACAAAAGTAAGCTTTTGTATTGGGATAATATCCCCAGTTCATATTGATGTTTTCCAAACTGTTCTATATGCAGTACACTGACTCACAGAAACACTTTGACACCTGATGCTTGATTAATCATTGACCTTAGCCATTTAACTAGAGTGTACGATTGTAATTTTAATTTCTGTATATGCAAAGAGTAGGCACTTGAAATATGAGTGGTGTTGTGGAATAAAAAATTATGAGGCCTTTTGCATATGGTATAATTTAACTATGCACTAACGAGATGAAATTAGGAAGGGGGTGGGAATGAGACAAATGTATCAAAGGAAGTGTGTTTGTCCATATGTTGGCCACTTTAGAATCTGTTCTTCCTAAATCCTAATTGTTCTTTTGAATGGCATATCAAAATTCTGAGGAAAATGCAGTAGAACGTTATATTGCATTTATGCTGATATCGGTGAAGACACCTGTTTCCTAGTGGAAAATGCCCAGCTTAAAGAAGGGATTTTTCTTCTGGCATCAACAGATGTTATAATAGTGTCTGAAACAGCAGCAGAAAACATTCATATGTTTTTCAAAAAAATCAATGGCAGATTCTTTGGGACTTCAAAAAAATGCTAGTAATATTTGTACATCATTTACAGCAGAAATGTTATATAAACATTAATAATTATATCCATTAGTCAAGATATATAACTTGGGCACATTATACATGCACATCTTATTGCAGATTTTCAGAGCAGTAAGCCTTTAAGCTTTGGATTCTGTACCCGCCTTATGCACCATGCTTTTTCCTCCAATGCATTTATTCTGCAGCTACAATTTAAAAAACTCACTTTTCTAAAACGGGGTGGAATGTCACTTGTGACATGTGGAGGGGGGATGTCCAAAGTTTTAAAAGAAAATTATGCAGTTGCCCTATTGCAGCTGTGCAGTAGCATCCAGCAAGCACCTTCCTTTTAAAACGTGATCCTGAGCAAACACACGCACACACACACATACATGCTCAAAAGGGTGTAGGGTTTAAAAGAAAAGCTGGTTTTCGCTGGTTCAAAAATGAAAAAACACAGATTGCATAGATGGGAATAAATCTTTAAACTTTTATGCAAATGCAAAAGACAATACATCTGGGGGGGAGAAGAGGTATAAAGGGCACACCCAGTCAAAAGCTACAATGCACACTTACTTGGGGGCAAGAACTGAAATCCTTGGCCCTTACAGCTGAGTAACCAGATTGCAGAAGGGAAATAAAGAGATCCGCACGATGCACGACAGCTCTCTTTATTTTCCAGAGAGAAAAGGCCTTCCCTTAACTCCATTAGCACAACCCCAGCCCACTATCAACAATAAACAACCAAGAATGCTTCCTCTTCCTGTTTCAGGGAAATCAGAGGTGGAGGAATATAATTTGCATTAAGGGAGGGGGGATCTGAGCTACTTGACTGTGGGGAGACAAAGCTCTTGGAAGGGTGTGTGGGGTACAGGTTACTCCAAGCACAAAGGAAGATTGGGTGCCATTGATGAATCTTAGGGAGTCTCCCCAAGATTCTCCCTCCCCCAGCTGGTAGAGCAGGGTACAGCCTCTCCTGTCTCTCCCTCCAGCTCTGTGCTTACAAAGCATTTTCTTTCCCTTTTGACAGACTCTGAGATATGAGTACAGGACTCTTTCTCAGCTTTCCCCCCTCCCCAATACCCTGCAAGATAAACACTGGGGAGAAATAGGGGGAGGGAGGTTGGAGAAAGGTGAGAAACAATAGCCACATGGTCTCTCTTTACATCTCATATCAATATCATTCCACGCTGATGACCCTCCCCTTTAGTTTGTTTGCATGCAGCACTGAATTTTATTTTTTTTTTTTTTGCACTGGGGATGTTATCTCCTCCTGCTGCCCGGTTTAAACTGGTCGACAGGAGAGGGCAGCCCAGCCAGGATTTGTTTCTTTTTCTTTTTGACAGTGAACTGAGACTAGTGTTAGTCTCATAATGCTAGACTCAGATAGCTTATAATTTTTTTAAAAAATGTCAAACTACGAAGGACACACCGCTTTATGGTGAAAGGTATCTGTATGCGTTTGAATTACCTTCATCTTGGAAGCGAAGCAAGGGAAAAATCAGCACAAAAGCATTCTCAGGAAACATGGGGAAACAGTGAACGGAAAGTGAACTGAGTGTTGAAGGGAGGAAAAACAATGCATAATGAAAAAGAAAATCCAATGGACATGCACAGTGAAAGCAAGGCAAATAATAGGCCTTTATGATGGACCCCTGCTCCTTCTGTTCCATGAGGCAGATTTTCCCACCAAAACACTGTTCACCACTCTGATTGAGCAGCCGCTTAGTAGGGTGGTTAAATTATAAACTTATAACTTTCTTTATGTCCCATCCAGTTTTAAAGAAGTTATTTGGCTTTTTCTCAGGCCAGAGATTTTTATTGTAATTCAGCAGGAGCCCTTTTATAAAACTCCTTTGGAAATGGCAGTTGGCACAAAGTAAAGTTTAAACAAAAAAAGGTTGATTTTATGGAATAGGCACAGTTGCAGCAGGAACAAGGAAGGGGATGATGAGTTCTTTAAATTGTAGTTCTTTATAAGAAAATTAGAATATCTTGAATAGGCGATAGAATATACTTAAAGCTTGAATTCTAAGAGACTTGGTTCTTTACTGTGAGAGATTTGTTTGTCTTGGAGATTCCTCATAGCAACAAAGTTTCATAACAATGGCCGAGGACAGACTGGCAATTTGCCCTGGGAAGGGACCCGGGCTGACAACGACTCAATATCGGATTAAATGGAATGTTCAAACAGGCACATCTGCCTGGCGTCCCCCACCCGTAGCCTACCGGTGCTGTTGCGCTTCACTGCCAGATTAAAAAAACACCTGATAAAAGCCATCGCAAATCCAAAAGCCTGCGTTCATCGCGCATTTCTCCGCTTCCGGGGAGTCTGAACGCGCAGGCGAAAAGCCGGGCGGAAGGCACGAGGCAGCAGCACTGTGATTGGCTGCGCTCCGCTCCACTGCCCAATGTGGTGCCGGCATTGCAGGACAAAAAAAAAAAAAATCGGCAAAATGCGCTTATGCGCATGAGCACTCATGCGCACATACACCCATACACCCACAGCCGAATTAATGGGGAAACGGCGAATATAGCACACCTCCGGCGTGGCAGTCTGAATGCTCCCGCGTGCCTCCATCCCATATCTTCCGGCAGCGGCCCCCGCTGTGTGGACGGGAAAACCCGGTATAGTTTAATCCGTTTTTTTTTTGCTGCGACTGGCTCCCGGGGCAAATTGCCAGTCTGTCCTCAGCCAATATCTCAGTTTTCTGGAAGTTGAAACTTTCTTCCTGTATATCAATATTTCCCTTTTGGAATTATAACTTTCCCTTTCTGTACTCTTGAGAAGTCTAAGACTGTTTCCCTTTTTACTTCTCAAACCAGAGGTCCCTTCTGAGTTGAACCGTCTGACTAACTGGGTAAGGACTATCCTCTTTTTCCTAGAAGCAATAACCCTTTTCTGATTGGCAATGCTGGCTGGCTCAGGTACAGGACCACTGTCTTCATTGGATTGAGTTTCAACTAGCTCTGCGGCAACTGACCAGCCATGGCCTCCAGTGTCCTGGTCAGAATCTCTGGGGTGGAGTCTGGGCAGCTGTCCAATAACAGATAGTGTTGGGTGTCATCTGCATATTGGTGACACCCGAACCCAAATCCCCAGATCAACTGGGCAAGGGGGCACATATAGATGTTAAACAATATTGACAAGATGGTCGCCCCCTGCGGCACACCACACTCAAGTGGGTGCTGCGGGGAGACCCTTTCACCAAGCTCCACCCTCTGTCCCTGACTGTGGAGAAAGAAGGAAAACCATTGAAGGGCAGTCCTCCGAACCCCAATGTTGGTAAGGCAGTGGGTCATAAGATTATAATTGACCGTATTGAATTCCGCTGTTAGATCTAACACTAATAGCAGTGCCGACCTGCCCTGATGCAGGTGCCTTTAGAAGTCATCTATAAGGGCAAGCAGCACAGTCTCTGTCCCATGACCAAGGCGGAAACTGGACTGGAAGGGATCAAGGATAGATGCATCATCCAAGAAGACCTGAACATCACCAAACCCGATTAGACGTCCCTTACTGTTTCACAGTATCACATAGTGGTTATGCTTTGGAAAACACAGACTAACTCAAAAGCCGTCTTGCATGTTGTTTAGACCCTGCTTCTTTCTGTGCTATTGCAGATTTTTGGTGGTGGGGTCTGTATTTATAAGCCATGGGTGCATGTAGAATCTTGCATTGATTAGTGTAGTATAGTGGTTAGACGAGGATGTATGGGAGACATGCTCCGTCATGGAAGTTTGATGGGTGACCTTGGGCCAGCCACATATTCTCAGTGAGGGTAAAATGGAGAAGAGAACAATGTAAGCCACTTTGGGTGCTTGGTGGGGAGAAAGGGCAATTGGAATTAATTAATGTGTCACCAAAGATCATGATTCACCTTACCATTTTCCTGGAATTAGGTGCCTTTTGGCCCAGTAAAAGGTGGTCCATAAAACTCCATAATAAAATCTTTAGACCAGTGAATTAGGCCAGTGAATTCCTACTGAGAAACAGCAACTTCGAATGTAGGGAAAAAGACCAGAATTTCAAAGTTCAGTGTGTCGGGTGCGTGGGTCTTGAACAAAAGACCCTTGCTGCTTCATTCATGTGTCACCATTGTACATCACCAGAAGATGGAGCCATAGGTACAGCATGTTAGTTACCTGTTGCTCTTGGGCATTAGCAGAGCAGCTGGTAGGAAGGGGGAAAGATGGTGGATGTACTAAGGCAGTTTCATCTGTGCTTATTTTGTAGAATCTGGAGTGACCTACAGAACCAAACATACATCACTTTACCCTATAAATATGGCAAAGGAGAGCCTTCTAGGTTGTTTTGTGGTTTCAGTGTAGTTTCCTGAAATCCCAGTCAATTGATGTACATTTGTTTCCTATGTTTTACAATATTTTTGAAGCAGTCTTTAAAAGAGCAAAAAATGAAACATGAATCTTGTAGCCTTGTTTTGATGAACAGTATGCTGATTTTTGCTTGTCTGTTGTAGTTTAAACTTGATTCTACATTATATAAACTCTTTATTGGTTAATAAACCAATATTAATATGAGAGAAATAATGTTTGAGAGGGAATATGAGGGAACATTGGTCGTGAAAAAGCAGTCAGTTCATGAATGTTATTTTCACCTTTTCCTTAGGTTTGGATTGCTAGAAACCTTATTAATAATTCCTGCTTGAGAAATTATTAAAACGTGCAGCCTGAACTGCAATCATTGAATAATCCAGCACATTTCCAAAAAGGGAAAATTGATCTCTCTTGTCAGGGCTGCATTTCCTCATGTTAACACCTGCCTAAGTTCTATTTTTGTATTTGATATTTTCAGCCCATGAGCTAACTTGGACAAAACAATGCTTAATACTTTTCTTGCCCAGTAGAGATGGAAATCTGGAAGCCTTTTTAATTTTTTAATCAAACATTGTACATGTTTATGCATATGTAACTGTAGGCGAGGGATGGAACAGAGTGTAAAACTGATTAAAAATAGTACACCATATATTGTCTGTTCCTTTTTATGATTTGCCTGCTAGAGCATAATATTAGAGAATACGTAAAAATGCAGGCATATTGGAACTTGTTTAAATGAGGAAATAATACTGTAGAACAATAAAAAGCCAAATGGAAGAATTCCATTTCTTTGTTTAAAAGTCTCATTTATCATTTTCAAAATTTCTTGCAAATTAGTGAACAAACATAAACTGAAAGACACTAAAAACTGAGCTCCTAATAACTGAATGTTGCATACAGGTTGATAAGGGGAACACCTCCTGGTTGATCCTTCTGGATCTGTTGATCAAATCTGAACTTTCAGCCATTTAGAAGGGTTTTTAGCTCACCTGCATGAGTGCTATAGTACTCTGGCTTTGAATGGCAACTGTTTGGCTGCTATTTTAAGTTTGTGATTACTGGATATTTTAATGTTAATGCTCTAAAGTTTTATTATGTTTTGTTGTTGTTGTTGTTGTTGTTATTATTATTATTATTATTACCCAGCTTTGGTTTCAGTTTTCTGAGGAAAGGCGGGTCTATATAGATTCTAAATAAATAAATACTGTGTGCTAAAAAATTGATGAGAGAACACACAGCTGCTCGAAATCGGTACTCAAAAGTATATGTACCCCTTTTGGCCCAAGACAAGCTTACCTGTCATGCCATTTTAGAGAAGTGAAGTCAGCACATTGGTGATGCCAGGGGGGTGATGCTCTGGTTTTGGGGCAGCATTCTATGGTTTGAGGCCATTTTTACCTTAGAGTTTTGCCCAAAAAGCAGAGCGTTGCCCTCGACACCACTGACACACTGATGTCACTTCTGGGTGATGTCAGTGTGTTGTATGACATTCCCACCCACCCCTGGAATGCCCCCAAATCCCCCACCGGCACAACAAAGGGACCTGGCAACCTTAGGTGATTTAATCCCTCTGCTGGTCATTCTTACCATGCTGTCTCTGGTTTCTCTCTTAATTGCAGCATCTTCAGCTTTTCCCTCTGCCCTGCTTTCTTCCCTTCCACCTGTCCTTCTCAATTCTATCCTCCCTTTGCTATTTTGCCTCAGGTCCTTCTTTCCATTTTCCCTCTGTGTTTTTTCCCCTTTCCCTGCTTTCTTTCCTATTCTCTTTGCCTCCATCTGTTCTTTCCTTCTTCCTCCATTCTTCTTGTCTTTCCGGCCTAATTATCATCGTAATCATACATAGACCTCTATTGGCATGACACAGCAGAGAAGAGAAAGCAATACAGCGAATAGGTTGATGAAGCAAATTAATAAATCATGGCAAGTTACACCAATTTACCAACAGAGGATCATTTTTAAAACTTTTCAGAAGTAGTGAACTCAGTTGGAAGTATATCAATCCAGATGGATGCGAGAAAAAGGTTATGACTTATACACCCTTACCCTTAGCTTCCAAACATAAGCTAACAATTTGGCAACAGATGAGGTCATTGCCGAGGACTTATCAGACAATAAAATTTTAAGAGCATGGTAGAGTAACGGGAGCAATGTAAAAGGATGTGGGCAACTGAATCGGGTTCGCTATGGAGGCAATTACAGGTTCTATTCCTATAAAGGATACCCCTATATTTGCCTGAAACAACAGCCAAAGGAAAGAGATTAAATCTTGCTAGCATAAAAACCCGCCGATAAAGTGGAATTGTTAAATTAGAAATATACAAAGCCATAGAGGCTTGGGGGGGGGAGGTCAAAAAAACGTGGAGAGCAAACTCCACAGCTGCCAGCATTGATTATTTGGGCTTCCATATCCCAAATCTGCCTCCGCACTACCTGCAAAATAACTGTTTCACCACAATTGTACAACGAATCCAAATCAATTCCCATAGTTTTGAATTTATGTGCTATGGTTTGTGACCAAATAGAAATATATGAGTCTGCAAGGAGTTGAGCAATAAGGCTATTGGGGGGCCTAATCACTCTTCCTTAACCTAAACTATCTTTCAGCTTCAAAGATAAAACCGAGGGCCATTTTGGATTGCCTAGGCAACCATGGCTGTGGAGATCTAGTAAAGAAAGCTCTTGAGATCTTGGCATTTTAAAAGTGTCTTATTTTCTTTTACTCCCTTAATTTTTTTATTTAATACATTTTATATCTGCACTCTGGGGTCATGTTCAGAATTAGGTGTATAGATATGTCCTTCATTGCCAATTCAAAAAATGCAATGTTATTGAAGCATAATAGTAGACCATTATGGCAGATATATCTCAGAGGTATTGCTGCAAAAAACAAAGACCATAATGCTTTCATTTAAATATAGTAATACTCTGTTCCTAGATTTATAAGGAAATTTAGAGATAAAAAGTGTGTTCTTAAGGGAAAAAACCCACTCATGTACAATATTCTTGATAGGGATGTCCAACCCTACTTCTGATTGTGCTTATGCAACAAAATTCTGTGGCCATTCATTGGCTAGGATGATCTTAACACAAACAATGCAGCCATGGGTAACTTAGAAACTTAGTTATGGAGTTAACTGTTGGAATGGGATTACATGCTACCTTAAATGCTAGCATACAAGCTATTTATTTGTTTATTGAATTTATACCCTGCCCTCACTGTCAAAGGAGGCTTGGTGCGGCTTATGTTCCTAGCTTTGTCATGCATCCTATGTCAGAATACAAAATGTTCTGTAGGGCAGCCAGGTCTCCTTCTCCAGAGGACAACCTCTAGCCCCAGTCCCCTGCCATCAATGTAGAGTCCTAGAGCACTGCCCCAACATGATGATGTCACTTCAGGTTCCCACCAAAAGTGCTGTCGTGCCATTAGAGTAACGGTAATTTACAGATTCCTACCTCACAGTCTCCTACCAATTGCCAGTCGACTGATTTATAACCCTGGGCTATTAAAATGGTTGCTTGTTAAGTTAGGATGATTGTGCTTGTTTTAGCTTCTGTGTGATGCATTTCAACATTGTGCAATGCAATACATTTTAAAGCATTTTTAAAGATTATTGGACAAGCAGATGTGTAAATTAGCTATATTGTAAGAAATTACAACAGCTTTCATAATGAACAGTGTGGGTTTTTCCTTGCTGAACATTCTGAATTAATGCCTTTTTGCAAGGAAAGGAATAGTTCACTTGTCAAAAAAAGTGAAAAAGTCATTTTATATATTTGATAGAATAAAATATACAGTTTTGGAATACACTACATTCATGTGATAGAATCCTCTGTGGAGCTGTCCCAGCATTCTGTTCTACTTTGCTTTCAGTCTTCCTGGGACATACTCTTCATCTATCTGGATGTTCAGCTGTCCATAGCATAGTGCTGACAGGTAGTGTCTATAGTTTCTAAATGGCTGAGACCTGCACAGGGAATTATAAGACCTTCCATTGTGTGGCAGAAAAATTATTGATGGATAGGTCCATATTATAAATAGGACAGGGATAATATTGTGTTATGCTTTACATGTGACATCTTGTATTCATCTTATTTGTATGCCATTGGTGTGGTGGCAGGAGGAGAAAAGGATGTATAATGATAGAATGAATAATTTTAAATCAAAACTGGCAAGGCTCACATGAGTAATTCAGACATTTGCTAAAGCCTGGAAGCAGATGCATTATCTCAGACTCAAATATTATGTATTTGCCTTTTTCAATGTAACACTACATATTTAGATGTCAGAGCAAAGTGATGAGAAATCTATAAAACACTGTATGGTTCTTAGTGCAGTGTAATGCTGAAGTTTTAGCACAGCAACAGCAAAACAGAAAACTGTCTTTTCTACACGGAATTTTCTATTACATTCCCCAAAACAGATGCAATGAACACAATATAATAGTTGGAAAAGACTGTAAATATGGTTTAGGATTTCCCCCCCACTGTTTAGAAATTGGAATGGATTGGATAGACTAACGAGGGCGGGGAAGGGGGGTGGGGTGTACAGGAAAAGAGAATGTTTTGTCTGAAACTTGATGCTGGAATTCAATCTCATAGCGAGTCACGTAGTCCAATACTAGAGATAAATGTAATGGGAAAAAATGAATGGCTTATTTTGTTATGATCAAGAACAGCTCCAAGCAATTGAACCAATGGCTGCATCTTTTTGTATTTTAAAAGTCTCAGTTTAAACCAGTATGCACTTTGCTACTAAAGCTCCTGTTTCTATAGTAGCCCATTTTTGTCACTGATTTAAATTTGAAAGAATTCTGCTTTAAACCTGATAGTTTCAAAAGCAAGAAGAAATTTTGAGACAGCTGCTTGCAGCTCCAAAGTGATCTAACCTTCAAGACAGAGACAAGGTTGGGGTTCCTCCAGTGACTAATGTTACTAGAGGACCATGTTGACAAGGGTCAGAGCTGCATCTGAAAGTATCTTGCCAGGAGGCAAAAAGTATTTTCTTGCCCGTTTTGCTTCTGTACTGGCATCTTAGTTGCCCAGCAAAGCACCTTAAGGTGTAAAGAATTGTTTTGTTATATAAGAATGTGAAAGAAACAAAGGGCCCTTAATCCTATGCTTCCCTTTTAAAACTAATGTTTTGTGTAGTGGAGCAAACAGCAAACACCCAGTTCCTTTTGGCTGAACACTTCTTTATTAACAGTGTAGGGCAGGTAACTTGGCTGTTGAAATATGGGTTGCCAATACTTAACTAAGCTATTTCTAGAGATCTAGGCCAGGGTTGTTCTGTCTTGTTTCTGCAGATTCTTAGTAGGCCCTGTACCAACCCCTTCACCTGCCAAACTTCCCAGCAGCCTGGGTGGCCCTTCTGCAGGCATTCGGGGCTACCTTGCCTTCTTGGTGGGCCAACATTGCTTAAGCCATGCTGCTGCTGGCCCGAAGGGATTTCATTCTTCCTTCTGGGCCACATGCTGTGCGAGTAAGGGGAGAGCAGAGGAGGGTTAGAGCAATTGCTTTGGGCTGGCAGTGACATGGCACAGCTGCAGATTCGAAAGGGGGTGCAGCCCCATGCGTCACATCACTAGCTATGGCTCTGCACTGCACTGCACTCCTACAGGCTGCTAGCGGGGAGACTGAGAAGAAAAGCACTGAGTCTCTCCTACTTCTGGGCAGCTTTTAGGTGTGGAACAGTGGTCACTGGAGATGTGTGTGGGGAGGTATTTGTGATTTTCCTGCATTGTGCAGGGGGTTGGACTAGATGACCCTGGAGATCCCTTCCAACTCTATGATTCTATGCATTCTGTGTATACTCTACAGCTTGCTCTTAGGATAGCCTCTTAAAGAGACAGTACACAACAAATGGTGAAGCATTTGTAATGAAGAATGGAAGATGTCTTGCTTGCCATGAATCTTCCTTCTTGGTAGTCTGGATGTGGGGCAGTCTGGACCTTTGGGAAGAAGCTCCTCCTCCAGCAAGCAGGGTTGCCACATCTTTTTTGTGATTCCTATAAGGGGGGGCTGCTTCTCTCATCATCTCCAGTTTTGTCCTGAAGGAATAAGAGACCCCTCTCCCAGGAGTTGAGACCTGTCACCACCGTGACCTCTCTGTCACATTGTGTGCCAAGCCAACAGAAATACCTAATGCTAAAATATTAAATCTAATGTGAATGTCCAATGTTCCTCATGGGTCTCACCAGGCCCAGAAAGTGGAGGGGAGCCATAACCAAATATGTCTAGGGAATTACAGCATGCCCCCACTGTGATAGGGCCCATCCTACCATTACCCTCGGGTGGGTGTAGACTGCCCCACCTCCAGACCACCGAGAAGGAAGATTCACTGTGAGATAAATCTTCAGTTCTCCAGTGGTCCTTCAGTGGGGTAGCCTGGACCTTTGGGGCATAGAAAAGCAATTTGTCCCTGGGAGGTAAGGACGGGTTCCTAGACAGAGATGGCATGCTGTAGGACCCTCCATCTGAAGGCGGTCTCTGCTGAGGCCAGCTTCTTGATTCTACAGTGGCTTGCAAAAGAGTGAATGGACCTCCAGAACTTCCCCTTCTTGGTTCTTCTAATGACCCATATGGCAGCTGCCTGTTTTTAAGAGTACTGATGCTGAGGCCTTTTTTCAGCCCTTCCTGTAGGAAGGACAGCAGGTTCCCCACCTTGGCTTTAAGGCGCTTGACCCATTTACCCATACATCAACCTGCCAGGTGTTATTATACGCCCTTTCCTAGAGGCTATTAAGGTATCAATGACCCTGTCTGGGTAATCAAACTCCTTGAACAGTGACCACTCAATTTCCAGGCTGTGAGGTTCAGTAGCTGGGGCCGTGAGTACAGAAGGGACCCCAGGGAAAGAAGGTCCTCCCTTATCGGGAGCTGCCATGGTCCATGACTGACAGTCTCATCAGATCCTGGAACCATGTCCTGCGGGGCCAGAAGGGAGCTGCCAGAACCATCTCCGCCTCAAGGTCTATGATTCTCTGAATCACCCTCTGTATTATCTGCATGGAGGGAAAGGGGTAAAGCGGTTGGTTCAGCCACTCTCAGCTTAGCATGTCTACCCCTATGGCTTGCTGAGATCTTGTCTTCAAGGTGAATCTCAGCACCTGGCAGTTCTGTTCCATTGCAAAGAGGTCCACCGACATCTCTCCAAATCTGTCGCATATCTGTAGGAAGGTCACCCTGTTCAGCATCCACTCCACTTGATCCAGTGCCCTTCTGCTGAGCCAATCCATGACCATATTGGTGTGTCCTTCCACATGCATCACCTTGATTGACTTCTGATGAGTCTCTGGCCATTAAAGCATCAGCTTCGCTTCTGTGTGAAGAGATCTGGATCTGGTGCCCACCTGCCTGTTGACACAGGACTTTGCCATCATATTGTCCACGTGAACTAAGACATGATGACCTGTCAGAATATCCCGGAAGGCCAACAGCCCTAGCCTGATTGCCCTGAGCTCCAGCAGGTTGGTGCTCTGAGATGCTTCCTCCTGGGTCCAGGTTCCCTGTGCCATTCTTTAAATCAGAGGTATCAAACTCATTTGTTATGAGGGGTGGATTTGACATAAATGTCACTTTGTCGGGCCAGGCCATGTGTGCCATAAAATGTAACACAAGGTACTGGAGATATAAACTTTATAAAGGTGATTTCAGATGCTGAATGGTAATAGCAGACATGACTGAGTTAGGTGTGATATGCAGATGGGTGGAGATATCAGCACTGATGTGATATACGGAGGCGTGGAGATATCAGCATTGGTTATGAGACAGGAAACCTAGGTCTCAATTTCGTACAGGAGGATTCAGTCCAGGAGGATGCAAAGAATAAATGGAAATAAATCTGAAGAAGTGAACAGTGACTCACAAAAGCACATATCCTACCACAATTTTATTAGTCTTTAAGATGCTACTGGACTCTTACACTTTCTAGTGCTATCAGAAACCATAACATTCAAAAACCAGTGGGGAACATTTTAGCATTCCAGGAATCAGTTGCTGACCTAAGAGTAGCAGTTCTCTTACAAAGGAATTTCAAAAGGAAATTAGAAAGAGAGATTGGTGAATTGCAACCGATCACGAAGCTCAAGACAATGCAAACTCCTGAACTGAATCGAGACCTTGGTTTCTGTTCTCATTACCAATGCCTGCTTTTGTCATTTGACATCTGAAATAACTTCACTCTCCAAAATATAAGGACAGATGGACTCACATTTCAGCTGTATCTGAAGAAATGAGCAGTGATTCATGAGAGTTCAGGCCCTGCCACAAATTTTGTTAGTCATTAAGGTCCTACTGTACTCTTGCTCCCTTTCACTAATAGGGAATGCATGCTGTGATATTAGGGTTCTCCCCCCCCAATTTGTTAGAAATGGAAAGAGGGATCTCTCCAAGTGCCATGGGACTCCCTCCCCCTCTCTGGCGTGCTGTCTCTGGGTCTTTCCTCCCCCCTTGAAGAATTGTGCTTCAACCTGGAATAAAATGTTTTTGATCTTAAACGCAGCTCTCTCTCTCTCTTTCTGTATTTCTCGTATATCTGGAATAAAATGTTTTTGTCTTAAACACAGAAAACTCTCTCTCTCTCTCTCTCTCTCTCTCTCTCTCTCTCTCTCTCTCACACACACACACACACACACACACACACACACACACACACACACACACACCTGGAATAAAATGTTTTTGGTCTTAAATTCAGGGTTCTCTCTCTGTGTCTCTGTCTCTCTTTCTGGCTCTTTCCCTCCCTCTCTGTCTCTGAAGAAGAAAAAGTGTGCTTGCATACAAAAGCTTATATCTGGAAAAAAAGCTGATTGACTTCTTCAAATTCTGATGAGATGACATTACCCCCCACCGGTTCTTTCCCTCCCTCCCCCTCCCTCCCCAGAGGAGGAGGGGGGATGCTATGTCTGCAGACCGCCACTAGGGCAAAGTGGTCTACACAAGGAGCTTGGCTCCGAGAGAACAATGGGGACTAGGATCCTGAGACTCCTAGTCAGCACCTCTGGGAACTGTGGCGGGAAATTCAAACCTGCCAATGGGACCTGTGGGTGGCACCCGGGAATTGTATATAGTTGTTCGCTTGACCCGTTGGTGTATTCTTGTGTTGTGTACAGTAAAGTGTGAGCTGCTAATCACTCAGCATCTGTTCTCCTTATGCGTCGGACCCACTACGCAACAGGGGAGGAGCCCTCAGCCAATCAAGGGAAGGCTTTTTTTCTCTCCTCTGAAGCAGGAAGTAGCTGTGGTCAAAAGGAGCTGTGATGTTAGAAATAGGAAGCAGTGCACAGCCAGTTGCTCACAGGACAGACTGGAGGCTTGCAGGGGCCGGATCCGGCCCGTGGGCCATATGTTTGACACCCGTGCTTTAAATGCTTTTGGTTAGTGGGGGCCAGGCCTCACACGGCTGAACTTCAGGTGGCATGTTAGAATAGCATATAATAATTTATGAATACTTCCATTGTTAACATGCCTTTCAGTACTTAATTTTCAGAAAATAGTATTTTTTTCCATTATATATCATATTTTTATTGTCTAATGAGAAAAGGAAGTTACAGTTATCCCAATTGTGCTACTAGAGATTGATCTCTCTAGGGATCATATAGGCTGCCAAGAATATATAGAACAGGAAGTAGTAGTAATAAGCTGAGAATTCCATTGGTGTAAAAATGGCTTTAAGTAGAAAAGTAATATCAATTTCATGGAAAGCCATATTCAGAGTTGTAGCATGAGCACTTCACTAATTTGTGAAATTTCCAACTAAAATGACATGGTTAATCAATTTTCAGGCTTCAGGGAGTTAGTTGATTACCATGGGGGTTGAACATTTAGTCTCTTTTGGGAGCTGCTGCTCAATTTGCTAATTACATGATGCTTTTTAAAAGTATTTTTGAATACACCAGGTATTGGCTGTTGCTGCATTTTATGGGTCACTGGGTTAGCATTATGGATCAAAGTGAAGGCAGTGATGCAATTTTAATTTCTAAACACATTGACTCCAATTAGAATTAAACAATACATCCTGGTGGATTTACATTTCACCTGTGAGAGCACTGTGGAAAAGAAAAAAAAAATGCAACAACATTGACTCAGATTAGAATTAAACAATACGTCCTGGTGGATTTACATTTCACCTGGGAGAGCACTGTGGGGAAAAAAATGCAACAATGTTGTGTAAACATCTTCAGATGGCTTCCCTCTCCTGGAGTGCTCAGCTGTTGCAAGACAAGCTTGTGCTGAACTGCAATTGTCACAACATAATTCAGATCTTTTCTCACAATGAAGATAAAAAATCACTGGCCACAATTTTATATAGCATTCAGGAAAAAAACATAATAGTGCAACATCTTGGCTAAAATTCTGTGTCTAAAGTTTCAATTCACTTTTCTCTATGTATCGTGTGCCTTCTGACCTGCTGCAACAACAGAACTCATGTTGCTGAAGGGCTGAAATAGACTCAGTAAAGACAGTCTGTGCTTAAAACATCCAGTAGATGCTTATTCAATACAGCCTTTAACAATCTTTGGCTAACCAAGAAGAATCTTCAAATACAGATTTTTCAAGCATATCGAACATTACCCTGTTAAGACTCCAGAAAACTTGTTCTCACATGTGCTTAATGCAAACGTCATTTCCAGATGTAACGTAACTTCTGTGTCTGATTGCTATTCCTTGTAGCTTGAAGTAATTTATTTGCTCTTATTAAGCATATTAAATAACCCCTTCTGGAGCATTCAGAAGAGGAGCAATTATAGAGAAAGGAATGGCAAAAGTCAAGTTTTGTCTATTTACACAGGAGCAATTAAGTGGATGGAACACCGAATCATGAAACTTCAGGCCAAACTGCAATTTACTGTAGTTGACAGAGTTCTAGCCAACCTAGTTTCTCATATGTTAAAACATAATGTTGAAATAGGCTAAACAGTCAGTGCAGTTCACAACAAGCAGGACACAATCAAGATAGCTATCATCCAGCTGTTTGTGCCCACCATGTGGTATTTAGAGGTGTAAAGTTCTAAAGTAGCCCTTGCAAAAGAAGATGGCATTCATGCTCATGCAAAAAGATCAGTTTCCATGCATTTTCAATCTGTAGCATCCTTCAACGTGTCTCAATGATCTCCCTGACTCTTAGGAAGGGACTGTAGCTATTTCTTTGTGCCATAAAACATAATGCCAGATATCAAAGATATAAACTTTATAAAGGATAGCAGCTGGTAAGCTCCGAATTGGTGTGTCCTCACTGCAAGGCATCATGGGCTATGAGGGAGATGCAGAGGAAGACCTGCATAGGCAGACTGCACAGCCAGTGGTGCAGCGTTGGGCAGATGCCAGTGCTGTGAACCCGGGCACCAGGCTAAAAACCCAAAGGGGCTGGGTGTTGCAAGCTCCCCCCTGCCCCTGAACCACCATGGAAGGGGACTGGAAAGACCAGTTGAACTAACCCCCCACCAGATCCAAGGCCATGTGCACAGCAGGACCCAGGCCAAAGCAAAGCTTGATAAGCCAGAAACAATACTGCGGCAGTGGCCACCTCTGGCCAAGGCCGTCAGTTGATCTATGGTGGGGAAATGCTGGAGGTTCAAGCCGGAGATTGTTGGCAAGCTATGTCACTCCCATGCAGCAGCAGCCACCCTATGCCAAAAGCTGCCACATCATCTGATGGGGAGAGGACACCAAACATACAAGGCTGTGCATGTGGCAGAGGCCCCAGGCCCCCAGTGACCAGTATAACCAGAGATCGCCAGCCCCCCCCCCCACAAGGCAGCTGCCACCTATGGCTGAAGGCCACTGGGTGGGGGAGGAAGGCCTGGCCACCAAGTCGTGTCCTTATGTTTGACACCCCTGGAATAGTGAGCCATTGTAGTGGTTAAGTATGTGGAAGACCCAGGTTTGAGTCTCCACTTGTGCCATTGAAGCTCACTGGATGACCTTGGGCCAGTCATGCTCTCTCAGCCTAACATAACTTACCGGGTTGTCTTGAGGGTAAAATGAAGGAGAGGAGGCTGGGTCCCCATTGGGAAGAAAGACAGGGTATAGATGAATGAATAGAGTTAAGTAGCTAAGAACTGAAGGACAGTAATTATGGAAAATTACAAAACATGCTCTGATCTTCTGAAATGCAGCAACTTCAGCACTCATTTAATGATTGAACATATTTTCTAACATTTCCTGTGTGGTAGGCTAATTGTCTGCTGTCAGTAAGTGTGGTGAAAGTGCACATTCTGCTGTCAGTAAGTATGGTGAAAGTGTGCATTCTCTGCATCCCAGGACATTCATTTTCAGGACTGAGCATATGTGTTTAGATCACTTTCAAAATGTTTAGAATGTCTCTTGGTAGAAGCCATAACTGTGTGACAAGAAATGTATGGAGTGTGACTAAAGAAGATACACACTCTGATTAGCCTGCTCAATTTTTGTTTTGAAAAATTAAAGGCTGTATTTTTAGATTAAAATATCATAAGAGCATGTGCATTGCTATATGGCTTGGACCACGGTGCATTGAATTCAGCATCCTATCCACAACCATTGTCTTTCAAACCACTGACAAGCATGGCAGGAAGATGCTGACTGTATTTGTCCACAGCATCTATAGAAGAATGCCTCCACATTCAGAGGTTTCATCTAGTTATCTTGGCTAGTCACTGCTGGTGATTCTTCCAAATGAATTGTGTTCAGTTTTATAACCATTTAAAGATAAATGTACTTGCTGCATGGAGAGTTGTGATTGTACCTCCCAAAGTTTTCCTTTTTAAAATAAAATAGAGCTGAGATGGGTGAGGCAGGGGTTGCTTGGATGGGGGTATTTTTTGGCCCTTTTCATCTTTCAGCTTTTTCCCAGTTAAATCATATCTACCAAATCAAAAGTGCCCCCCACTCCCAGGTCTTCCGGGAAAAAAGGTGGTCCTCCTGCTTCATATGGCAGTCACTTACCCCCTTCAGAAAGGATAGTCTTCCCCAGCACTCCTGGTTCTATATAAGCAGTTGCATATAATTTTTTAAAATGTCAAAAGAACCAGTCCTGGATATCACATCCAACATGTAGTTTGGTCCTAAGTTCATGGCTATCTCTGTATCTTGGGATAGTGAATGTCATAGTTTTTAGGGTATTGTTTAGTGTATTTTTGTTATCTGTGAACTTAGCGCCAGACAGTCTTGGGTATCTTCAAATATTAGGTAATACTTTTCAGTGAAATACTGGATGGATATACTGGTTGCAGATGTATGCATCATTGGTTTGGGGCAACTCAGAGAAACACAGCACTGCAAGCATAATCTTCAACAGGAGGCATTTCTGCATACACTTTGATTGCAGCTCTCCCTTCTAGGCCTAATGCAATTGCCTTGGACTGCTGGGAAAATCTAGAGGATTCATAGTGTTTTATGAAAATTGCATTATAACCTTTTTTTTTGCAAGTGACCTTTGTAATTTTCAAATTTTAATTTTATTTGTAGGTTGTAATAGAAGGTAATAATATTTCAGTTGTTATCAGTGTATCAAAATACGTTCTTAACACAATTAAATTTGAGAGCTGTTAAAATGACTTTAAACTACAGCAAATCCTTCTTTTATTTGTCTGACATTGTTTTCTTTCTCCCTCTGAGCCAAACAATAAGTTCTTGATTAAATAGTTGACAGGTACTGTTGTTTTCTCCAATTCAATAAGGAAAGTCTCCCTTCAAGATCTAAAATTTTTATCTAAATTGCTTTCTTTTTCTGGTGATGGTGGGTGATTAGAAACTTCTACAGTGTTGCAAGAGTGCGGCATGTAGAAAATAAGAATTTCCCCGAAACAGATTATTTGTTTTCAGAGACTGAAAGCTGAAAATCATATCCATTTTGTTTTCAAAGACTGAAAGCTGAAACTCTTATCCATAATTCAATGAAAATAAAATTGAAGTGATTTCAAAAACCCAACCATGTCTGTAAATACTATTTTAAAAAGCACTCAGTATTAATTTTTTTTATTTGAGATGAAGTTGCTGAATGAACCCAACAATGCTGTCAGGAGCACCACGATTTTTGATGTGAGAAGTAGGATTGCCAACTCTGGATTGGGAAATTCTTGGAGATTTGGGGACGGAGCTTGGGGACTGTGGGGTTTGGTGACAGAAGGGACCTTGAGGGGCATAATGGCATAGAGTTCACATTCCAGTTCTCCCAGGTTAGAGTTCTGTGCTCCTAACCACTATCCAAAGAGACTGCAGCCATTAACTGTTTAGATGAACACTGAACAGTGTGGTTTTTTTGCTTTAAAAAAGAGCATTTGTTTTTGACTGATTTATATAATAGTGACTGATTACTGTGGCTGCATTCAAGAAAGTGAGCCATCGTTTTCCTTGCATTTCCTCCCTGCCATAACACCAGAGGTTTTTTTTTTAAGATCAGTAATTGCTACTGCAGGTATGCTCACTAACATTCTAACAATCTGTTGCCATGACCTCTGAATTTCTTGCTTTAAATTTTCCAAAAAGTTTCTAGAACTTTTCCTTGAAGAGTAGTTGTAATAGAAATGGGTGGTTATTTTCACATGAGATGTGTCTGGTATCCTTTCTGTGTCTTAATGTTTGGAAGTTAGACCGACAGTGGATTTTTTAAAAAAACAACCACTTACCTTCTGATTATCATTTACTATGGTCTAATCACCAAGTTTTGATGGCAGATAAGTGTTTTTGAGATGGTTAGACATTGTCATCGATGCAACGAACATGAAATTGAGCAAACAGCGGAAGACAGGAGGACAGCGGAAGACAGGAGGGCCTGGCGTGATCTGGTCCATGGGGTCACGAAGAGTCGGACTCGACTGTGCGACTGAACAATAACAACAAAGTGGTTTTTTTATATTTCTTGATGTTTCTTCCTTAAATTTTGACCCCTCCTGGGCAGAAAGAGCTCCACATTAGGTATGCATGCTCAGTAACATTCAGACTAAAATACTGTGATGTGCTATTCATTGAAGACTACTTTGTGAAGACTAGGGATGGGCGTGAACCAGGAAAATGGAGGTTTGTCCTGGTTCATGGTTTGTGAGATCACACGAACCTTCATGATCATTCCCATTTACTAAACTGGGTCTGTTTGTGAGATTTGGGGGGAAATCTAAGAGCTTCTTTACCTCCTTTCTGCTGGTAGCAGCTTCCCAAGCCCAGCAGAATGGAAGGGGAGGAACATTCCCTTTAAATGTCTTTTACAAGCAGGTACTGCATGCAAGTGAAGTCCAAGCAGCGAGTTCACCACTTCCAGGTGAACTCACCACTTGGACTTCACTTGTGTGCGGCTTGCAAAAGACATTTAAAGGGAACGTCTGGAAGAGATGGAGGGAACAAAAGGGATCGCTGAAATGGCTTGCATCTATTTCAGCCTAACAGCTGATGGACACACCAGCCCCACTGTTATGCTGAAATGGATGCAAACCTTTTCAATGATCCATCTTGCTTCTCCCCGCTTCCCACCATGAACCCTATGAACCTCCGAAACTATGTGGAAGCTCATGGGATGGTTGTGGATAGGGATGGGCACAAACCTCCAGTTTGTGAACCATGAACTGGCGATGTTTGTCAGGAAACTAGGTTTGTGACATGGCTCATGCCCATCTCTAGAGAAAGACTACCTTTAGATTACAACTGGTTTAGACTGCGGCATCTGGAACAAGGCTTTTGGAATACATGTTGCATGTGTTAAAATCTGTCCCCTGACTTCCACTTTCTTTCTGGACAGAATTCAAAGTGCTGCATTTAACCTATAAAGGTCTAAATGGGCTATGATACTGCAATAAACCCCCTTATTTTAGGGTATGCAGGATCTGGTTCCTTTAACCTTTCTCAGGCTGGAGCAGGTTTATTTTCCACTGACACTGTCTGCCAGCCTCTGTCAACACAGGAACCCACACAGTTTGTCCTTTTTTCAAAACTCAAGCCACTTATTGTCTCTGGGGCTTTTTATGAACACTGCCTTTTTGTAAGATAAAGTTTACTGTTTAACTTTGTCAGATATTGTCAGACACTGAGGCACATGCAACTTGGAACAGTACAACCAACTGAAGAATTTATTTACAAAGTCAGGCAGGAAATATATTTACAAGGGAAAACTTTGATGCTTGTGGATATATAGTTGCAGATGGTATATTTTAACTTTAGGTTAGTTCCTTTATAATCAGTCACTTCAGATGACACAGTACAAATCACTCTTTCTCCAAACTCAACCCTTATGCTGTTTTAGACAGCCAGTTTTTGTGTGGGTTTTCTAGGTACTCTCCACCTTCACAGAGAAATACCTCTGCTGTGCCTTAGTTTGATCCTTGGACATCCACTAGTCCAACAAACACTCCGGCCACACACTAAACCCCTAAACCAGGCTGTTTCTCCAGCAGGGTATAATTTCCAAGGGAGAGGAATGTGTATGTCTTATTTAATCACTAGAAGCTTATTTTTCTGGTTAAGACTCCTTAGTTTTCACTATGGTTTTCACGTTTGGCTTTTCTCGGTTTCCCTTAATATTGGAAACTATATAAATATCTCATTTGTTCCAACAAGACTTGTCAGTCCTCTGGCTCAGTACCAACTGACTAAAAAATCAACTGTCAGTCTCAACTGCCAAACTCCAACTGTCAAGAGTTTGTTTTTTTATTTAGAACTCCCCCTTGAGTTCTGCATCAGGCTTACATCACCAGTGCTAGTCATGTGACTTGCAGGTGTCTGTGCTTGCAGGCTGATCTCAAGCCTGGAATCCATCACAGATACCTAAAGAACTATTTGATCTCATGTAAATCTACCTAGTCTCTATAATTGTCTTCACGTTGTGAGTGCACTCATCATAAAAAAAGGGTGGATGAGCTGGAGTAAGGATGTTTTCTAATGCTGTGATTATGGAGCACCCTTTCCAAAAATGTTCCTTTGATACCTGAGTCTTTACATATCAAGGAAATGATTTTTGAAAGCTTTATTAAGTTGTTGATCTTAATAGCATATTTGCTATTTTTAATAATCAGCTAATCAGAGGTAATGTCATTATGTGCCTTTGTTTGAATTCTATGTTGTATTTTTAAATCACTGTGGAAAACAATTGGTTTTTGGAAAGGCCCAGCAGGTCTGCAACCAAGTTTCCTGAGGGACTGCCTTCAACCATCTGAACTTGCATGGCAGTTCAGAGTATCATTAGGTGCCCCCATCTGAATTCCCAGCCTTTGGAAGTGAGGGGGGAGGCATCTACAAAACACGGTGGGTTTTCTATGCTTGCATTTCATTTGTTGCACTTCTCAAGAGACATTCTTCTAGTGCTGGCACGGAGTGTCCTGTCCTATTTGTTCATGATTTTAGTAGTTGATTCGTTCCCCCCTATTCGTGTTTTATGGCTATGGTGGCTATGGACTTGCTGGTTTTATTTAGTATTGGTCTCTTGGTTTTTATCTGTTCTTCTGTTTTAAATTATTGTCTTAACCATTGTAATTGTGTGTTTACTGTTCCAGTGAGCTATTTTAAATGTCTGTTAGACAGAAAGCATCATAGACATCTTAAAAATAAATAATTTCCCAATTTTCCAGAGGCTAGGCCAAATCAGTGACTGTCTTTGCTGTTTGGCATCCCTGACATATGCAGGTGGAATGCAACATGACACTGTTTTTACTTGACATCTTCTAAATCAATATTAATTTCTGATTTCATAACAATGTAAAATATTGATATAAACAAAAAGGGAATGGCATTAGTGTTCTGCATTTTTTAATCTGAAATTATAAAATGATTATGAAAATATCTTTTATTTATTTACGTTATTTATAGTCCGCCATTTTCACTGGGACTCAAGGCGGATTACACAGAATATGTCTACAATCAACAAGATGGGACATTCAGTAAACAATGAAGTAGGATTAGTTGTATATACAACCAGAAGTCTAAAAAAGAGAACTGAAGCAAAGCATCAGTATTAACATGACACATTAAATGATGCAAAATTAAACAATGGGATTCAGCCATCAGGAAACTATATGCAGTAGTACAAACCACAGTCCCTGGTAATTCATCCACAGTGGCTTGGAGGTTAAGACACTGAGCTGCAGACTGGAAGGTCTGTAGTTTGGCAGTTTGAGACCTAGTGCCTTGTGACAGAGGTCGAATCTGCATTGCATTTTTAAATCAGTTTCGTGCTGCATTTGCATTTTTAAATCAGTTTCGTACTGCTGTGATGCTGTCTTTCTCTATGCTTGACGGCGTCACAGCAGCACAAAACTGATTTAAAAATGCAAATGCAGCACGAAACTGATTTAAAAATGCAAATGCAGATTTGACCTCTGTCACACGGCACTAGGTCTCAAACTGCCAAACTACAGACCTTCCAGTCTGACTGGAGTCAGCTCCCATCTCCGGCCTCAGCTGCTGCCAACCTAGAAGTTCAAAAGCAAGAAAATGCAAGTAGATAAATAGGTACTGCTTCGGTGGGAAGGTAACAGCATTCTGTGCACTTCGGCATTTGGTCACTCGACCACAGAAATGTCTTCGAACAGTGCTGGCTCTTCGGCTTACAAATGGAGATGAGCATCACTCCTACAGTTGGAGTCAACTAGCTTTTGAGCAAGGGAAACCTTTACCTTTACCTTGCTTTGTGAAGCCTTTTGTAACAGTGTTACCCTATTGCCTGTGTCAAAAAATCCTCTTGAATAATTCAGTTTTGTGTAGCTTGTGGAAAGCCAGGAGAATGGTAGCCTTTCTGACTTCCTCAGGCAGGCCATTCTACAAGGTGGGGGCTGCAACAGAGAAGGCTCATGTATGGGCAGTTGTTGATTTTGCCCATTTGCAGGAAGGCACCAGCATAAGGCCTTGCTCAGATGAGTAAAGCTGTCATGTCAAAACATGAGGGAGAGACAATCTCATGGATATGAGGATCCAAGGCCATGAAGGGCTTTGTATGTGATAGCCAATACTTTAAATTGACCCCAGTGACTGATGGGCTGCATGTGGAGTGACTATAGAATGGGAATAATATGTATGCTCCAGTTTTACAATACATGGATACAAAATAAACACATTTTATATATGTTCCCACTAACTCTAGCTTTGGAACTACAGAAGCCATATTTATTTAAATATTTTAAAAATTGCTACTCTAACCAGTAGAGAAGTTAAGAGCAGCGTGCTGCTGAACGATATTTTCTGCTATACCTATTATACGCATGGGTAGGAGATGTACACCTATACATAATTTCTGCACCAAGGGGAAAAATTGGCAACTAAATCTGGTTGAATTATCTGGTGCATACATTAGATGTAGCTTTCTATATTTTTATTGTTTAAATCATCTTCTTCTTAGCTGTTTTGGGGAGGGGGAAAGCTAAAGTTATGTAGAATATTGCTCAAAGTACTGATCATGTTCTCTAACCATTAGAGATCCTCCTCAGTTTCTTAGTAACTTCTGAAATACTAAGCATTGACCACACTCTTTCAAGCCTTCCTTTGCAGCTAAAAGTTCAGAAATAGTCAAGATTGTCATTATACTGAATTTTGAATTGGGTACCAAATGCTGTGTGCTGCAGCATCATAGAAAAAATCTTTGTGTTTGTCTTGTACATGAAGTTCTGATCCACTCACATACTCTCATAGGGTGTTTGACAAAATATACATTTGTGCCAATAAGAGATCAAGGATACATTCTGCCCTGACTTGGATAGCCCAGGCAAGCCTGATATCATCAGATCTTGGAAGCTAAGCATCTTGGCTAGTATTTGGATGGGAGACCTCCAAAGAATACCAGGGCCCGGGAGGCAGTGGCAGACTATCAAGCCACTTTTCTGAATGTCCTCCATGCCCCAGTAGAAGTTGCCAGAGGTCACCATGACTTTTAGGCACACGCACACATGCACATACACACAAATGCAGAAATACAAAAAAAGAATACTTTCTGATATTTCTGTGCAAAAAGAACTTTAGTTTCTTTTGTTTGATGGTTTGTCACATTCCCTGCCATACAGTTGGACATTTATGGCTGTCATTATTTTAGGCCCATTGATTTTTCTACTTTTGTTTTTCTTACTTTACCCCTATTGCTGTCTTTCTCATGTCCTTGTGATTCTCATCTGCTTTATCTGATGCATTTCCTCTCTTAAAGTAATTTTCAGCTACTACATGTCGTCTTCTACTCTCCTTCACATAAAGTCTGCTAAAATGGTCAGTAGTTCAATTAAAGACTCACCCTTCGAACTGCTTGGGAGGGAATTATAGCCCAAGGGAGTAAATATTTCTCAAAGCCCTTTTTTCAGGCTGACTGAAACATAAGCAACATGGCCTAACTTTATTTTTAGCCCTCTTTGGAAGACTTTTCTCTGGTTTTGAAAGGTTTTCATTAGGGTTAAAATTGTATTCAAGCTAGAATCCTGCAAGAGTAGAGTCCCTGTGGCACAAAAGGTTAAATCACCTGCATGGGGTCTAGTCATTTTTATCATGACTTCCACTTATCATTTTTTCCAGCTGTCATCACTCCAAGACCTGTCCATATGTAAGTAAATCAAATTCTTGCAGGGACCTGGCTGTTTCCTCTCTATCTTTCATGCCTTTTCCTACAGTGACAGAGGATGAGACAGGAAGTGAAAAGAATTCTCTTATCTTGCAGGGAAACCATAGCATTAGGTATTCTGTAGGGGTTACTCAAGAAGGGGTTCCTCCTGAACTGCTCTCAGATGTTTTAAAAAATAATGTACAGTATCGAGTCCCTTTCTCTGCTTTCCAAAGATCAAATTCTGTGAAGCCTTTTGCAGATATCATAAAATACCAATTCACTGAGCAACTTACAGTTCAAAGCTCCTTCTGTTTTCTACTGTTAAATGGCTCTAGATCAAGGGTTGCTCGAAGCATCTGGCAGTGACTTGGCAACCATCCTTCTTGCACAACTGGTTAGTTTTCCACTGGCAGTGTTTTTTTTTCTTGTGGGTTGCCAGATGAGGTTTCATTCATGCAGTGGAGACAATAGGAAAGGCTGGTGTTTAACCATCTAGTGCAAAGGATTTTTAAAGAAATTAACAACAGTAAAGTAATTTATTTGCTGTACCAGCCTTGCTGCCAGTTTTAAAAGTTTCATTTTTAGCTCAGGTTGTTCTGTTTCTCAGAAGCAGCTTCTCTGAACACTGCACCTGTCATTTGCTGCCTTTTCTTTTTCTGAGTTTTCTGAGTTGTGCTGGTGCGACCTTGTGTCAGTTACAAGTTCTTTCTATAAACTACAGGTGTTTATACACAAATGCTAGAAGGCTCCTTAGTAAAATCGGGGAGTTGGGATGCTTGGTGTTGGTGGGGGGGAAGAGACATTGTGGGTATTTCAGAAACTTGGTAGGATGAGGAAAATCAGTGGGATATGGTGATTCCTGGTTATAAATTATATTGGAAGGATAGAGGGGGAAGGGTTGGAGATGGGGTGGCTCTGTATGTCAGAGAGGGTATACAGTCCAGTAAGACTGAGAGGGTAAGAGAATTGGATTCGCTTCTGGAAATGCTATGGGTTGAAATAGTGGGTCCAAAAGGAGGCTTAACGGTGGTAGTTATTGCCCACCAGATCAAAAGGTAGAGGAGGATTATAAAATGATGAATGAATTAAAGATAGAGGCTAGATGAAATAACTGTGTTGTAATAACTCAATGAAAATGTCTAGACAGTGTGTAACTGCAATAAAAAAGGCCAACGCTATGCTGGGGATTATTAGGAAAGGAACTGAAAACAAATCAGCCAGTATCATAATTTCCCTGTATAAATCATTGGTGCGACCTCATTTGGAATACTGTATACAGTTCTGGTCGCCACACCTCAAAAAAGATATTATAACATAGGAAAAAGTGCAGAAAAGGGCAACTAGAATGATAAAAAGGTTGGTACACTTTCCCTATGAAGAAAGGTTAAAACACTTGGGGCTCTTTAGCTTGGAGAAATGACGGCTGAGGGGTGACATGATCGAGGTTCATAAGATTATGCATGGGATAGAGCAGGTTGAGAAAGAAGTACTTTTCTCCCAATCTCACAATAGAAGAACTCGTGGGCACTCCATGAAATTGCTGAGCAGTCGGGTTAGAACAAATAAAAGGAAGTACTTCTTCACCCAAAGAGTGATTAACACATGGAATTCACTGCCACAGGAGGTGGTGGCAGCTACAAGCATGGACAGTTTCAAGAGGGAATTAGATAAACATATGAAGCAGTAGTCCATCAGTGGCTATTAGCCACAAAGTATATATAGGAATTCTCAGTCTGGGGCAGGTGATGCACTCTATTCTTGGTGCTGGGGGGGGCAGCAGTGGGAGGGCTTCTAGTGTCCTGGCCCCACTGCTGGACCTCCTGATGGCACCTGGTATATTTTGGCTGCTGTGTGACAGAGTGTTGGACTGGATGGGCCATTGGCCTGATTCAACATTGGCTTCTCTTATGTTTTTATGTTTCAGAGCTGTTCTCTCACAAACAGTTCTCAAAAGAGCTCTCTCAGCCCCACCTACCTTACAGGGTGTCCGTTGTTTGGGTAGTGAAGGGCAGGGTATAAATCTCTCCCTCTCCTCCTCCTCCTAATTAATATTTTATTTATTTATTTATTTAGAATATTTATATACCTTCTTTTCTCCTTAGCATCTCAGGACTCAAGATAGGATCCTCATTTTTTCATGCTGTGCCCTTTGCCTCTGAACTCATGGGTTCCATCATTTGATCCTGTGTAGGTGGGCTCTGGACTGGGCTTTGTCCCTCTGCATAGCCTCTTGTCAGATTTGTACCTTATAAGTTTGTGCCTAGCAAGAAAATCCATGACCTGCTTATTTCCTTTATACAGTGGAGTTGTACTGTGGCTCTGCTACACCATGTTGGAGGCATCAGCACAGCAGTTCAATAGAAGCTTACATACTACTGTAGGTCCGTCATCCAACTCACTAAAATGACCACACATCATAGTATTGCAAGTTGTTCTCCTTGCAGCTGATCCCGAGGCAATTCCAGTGGGGAGCACCAAACTTTTAGAATTCAGATTTTATTGTGTGGCTTCATATGCTTGCTTTGGTCTTACATAATGAATAATTTGCCACTTAATGGGTGCGTTCAGACGGCATGCTGAGAGTGGTTTAAACTGGTCCGGTTCTGACACGATTTTTTTTAATCTGGATAATCACGACCACACTCACCTCCTTATCCCGGCTCACCACGCAGTCACATCACTCTCTGCCATTTACACTACCAATATGCGAGAGCATGTGTCAGTGGTTTTTAAAATTTTTCCTCAGTTTGTGCATGTGCATAGGCAGTCATCTGTAGAATTGGAATCTTCATGCATGCACAGAACAACTAGTTTCCCACCAAAAGCATGCCATGAGGTGTCTCCAACTGCTGTAACAGAACAGTTCTTTAAACTTTTGACCTGAAACTGGCCTCTGTGAGATCCCGAACTCATCTAAATGCTAAAATAAGTCACCATTTAAACTTTGGTTTTATTAACACGGGAGCGGAGCTCCGCTTATGCACATACCGCCGATGCTAAAAAAAAGGTGGACAAAAAGCGGAAGCCTCGGGCCTCTGTGGCAGCTTTCGAGTGGGGAGGGAAATAGCTTGACTCCGGAGTCACCGGAATCACCGGAAATAGCTTGACTCTGGAGGAGCGATCACACAGGGGAAAAATGCAGCTTTAAATGGAAGAACTGAGAAATCACCACGTGGGACCTGGTACCAAAATACTCTGGGTTAAAGGGGGTTTTGAGCCGGAAAGCAACGGCTGGGGATGGGAGGCAGATGTTGACTGTGTGATCATGCATATAAAATCTGTTGCTGAACTGTCACGACACCAGATCAAAGGGCGCATCTGAACGCACCCAATATCACACTGATCCAGTCATGAGTGGAAATAAGCTTCTTCTTGTATAGTATAAGCATAAAGAGATGTTGCTTAGATGGGGTGGAGGTGCATGTACACCTTTGTGTTGTGTTCTTGGATTGTATGTGTATCCCCTGACATGATCCACATTGTTATGCTTCACGGAGAGATCTCCCATTAGGCTTGGAAACTGGATGCCAGAAACAGTTCCCAGGCAGTTTTTTCCCCCTCAGTCCACAAGCAGGTGATCAAAGATGTCAAAACTGTGGAATTGGTATATGTACTTGTAAAGTCACTTTTGGTGCACCCCTGGTTCCCTAACAGAATGTGAATTGCTTACATGTGGTTTTAAATTTCTTTATTAGAAATTACTCCAGAGTGTACAACATTATTGAGAAGGTTTAAGTAATGCAATATGCCATAGAGAAATAAATGTCTTACATAAACATATTTCTTAAAATAATAATAACCTATTGTGCATGAGAAGAGAACCTGCCAAACACTTTCATATTTTGAAAGTGTGTCTGGCCAATTAAGCAATGCATCCATTTAAATGAAAACACAAAAATCTGAGAATCAATATGGTATTTCTGGGCCACAGTTTTAAATTCTGAGAAACACTATTTGTTTGAAGAGTCAAGCTATTTGGAAGCAAGTGGGAGATTTTGGAAATGCCAACTTTTATAATTTTTGAGTTTTGAGTTTTTTGTTTCTAACTTGAAGTTCTATTTTATCATGAAATACCATTTTTTTAAATGCCACATTTTAAGAATGTTGACTTTCTAGTTCTATTTCAGTTTCAGTTATGCTTGGCGTATAAATCTGTCTGTTCCAGGAAAACTGTGTAGAAGTGTTACATTAGGATCTGTGCACACAAGAAGGGGGGAGGAATTCCCCTCTCCTGCAGCATCCCTTCAGCTCCCCCTTGTGTTGCTTCTGTTGGACCCGTTCCCACCAGTGCAGCATTTACACTGGATCCCCAAGCCCTTGTGTTCTTCTGTAGCTATCCCTTGTATGCTTTTTAAGTCTTACATTTTAGGGCCAAATTACATGTTCTGATTTTTAAAGAACTCAGACACAATTCGAGTTCTCCATAGCCACATAGCAGCTGCAGGAAGTGGCTTTTAAGAAATGAAGGAGAGCCCAAACAGCCACAGTGAGGGAGGAAGAACTCCTGCCTTACCCTCCAAGACATTTTCCTGCTCCAAAACAGAACTGGGGGAAATTATTTCCCCATTTTTGCTGCTCCATGCTCACAGAATACTCCACATGGGAAATGGGGAAATACACCCTCCCTTGCACTGTTTCTGCACAGGAAAATGCCTGGTAGGGGGGAGCCAGGAGTCCTTCCTTCTTCCTCCCCCTGTGGCAACATTCCAAGGCTGTTTGGGGTCTCCTTTATTTTTAAAAGAAGAAGAGTAGGTTTTTATACCTCACTTTTCTCTACCCTAAGGAGTCTCAAAACAGTTTATAATCTCCTTCCTTTCCTTTTCCCACAACAGTCACCTTTGTGGTAGGTGGGGCTGAGAAATTTCTAAGAGAACTGTGACTGGCCCAATATCACTCGGCAGGCTTCATGTTGAGGAGTGGGGAATCACACCTGGTTCTCCAGATTAGAATCTGCTGTTCTTAACCACTACACCACACTGGACCCAACACTTAAAAAATACAAATGTGTAGTTTTGCCCTTAGTTCTGGCTAGTAGATCAAATAGACAATATTTTATCTTTCATTGGCTATTACAGTGTGAAATGTTTTAGGATTGTTTTATACCCTGCAATAAAGAAGGCCAACACTATGCTGGGGATTATTAGGAAGGGAATTGAAAACAAATCAGCCACTATCATCATGCCCCTGTATAAATCATTGGTGCAACCTAATTTGGAATACTGTGTACAGTTCTGGTCGCCACACCTCAAAAAGGATATTATAGCATTGGAAAAAGTGCAGAGAAGGGCAACTAGAATGATAAAAGGGTTGAAACACCTTCCCTATGAAGAAAGCTTAAAACGCTTGGGGCTCTTTAGCTTGGAGAAATGATGGCCGAGGGGTGACATGATCAAGGTTCATAAGATTATGCATGGGATAGAGCAGGTTGAGAAAGAAGTACTTTTCTCCCAATCTCACAATAGAAGAACTCGTGGGCACTCCATGAAATTGCTGAGCAGTCGGGTTAGAACAGATAAAAGGAAGTACTTCTTCACCCAAAGAGTGATTAACATATGGAATTCACTGCCACAGGAGATGGTGGCAGCTACAAGCATGGACAGTTTCAAGAGGGAATTAGATAAACATATGGAGCAGAAGTCCATCAGTGGCTATTAGCCACAGGGTATAGATGGGAACTCTCAGTCTGAGGCAGGTGATGCACTCTATTCTTGGTGCTGGAGGGGGCAGCAGTGGAAGGAAGGCCTTCTAGTGTCCTGGCCCCACTGCTGGACCTCCTGATGGCACCTGTTATTTTTGGCCGCTGTGTGACAGAGCGTTGGACTGGATGGGCCATTGGCCTGATTCAACATTGGCTTCTCTTATGTCCTTATGTTCTTATGTACCCATGACACTAGTCTTGGCTGTTTCTGGATACACTGTTATGTGGGCCAGCATAGCAAACATGAAGTTGTCTTATGCTGAATGCTCGGTCCAGTCTCAAGTAGAGCCCCTTTCCCAGGGCTATTACTTACATGTCCTTCCTGCCTGCACTATTGGAGATGTGAGAGATATTTTGACTGCTAAGTATGTGTGAAGTATGGTCTTTTCCTAGCAGGTGAACTGGGTGATCACAGCTAGCCAGCAGCAGTTCTGATGCTCTTTGCAACCTAAAGCATCACTGCCATCCATCCTGGTGACCACCACAGTTCCCTCTAAGCTGCCCTAGTGGGCACTGGTAAAGAACATTTCAGAGGCCAGCTCAGAGGATTTCTGTTCAGTTCACAACCAAGCTTCCATAAGAAACCATGGAGGATGGTGGCACCTCCTTCTGGGGCCCATAGAATTGGACCCCCTGGTCCAGTCATTCTTGAGGAGAGGCACCAGCAGCTATGCTGCAAATTTTGTGCTTCTACCTCAAAAAACAACCCACCCTAGCTCCAGATAACCTCAGATTGATTCTCCATTATAGCCTATAGAGCCCATTAACTATATTGGTCCCCATAGGCTATAATTGAGCCAGGAAACAAAAGATTTTTTTTGGACACCCCTATTTTGCTTTTCAGTATGATTTGTAAGCTGCCTTGAGTCACTGGGAAAAGTGGGATATAAATATCTGAATAAATAAATAATTTGGGCAGGTTGATAACATTAAGCAACTTCCTGATCGTTAGGTTAGGCAGTGTTCTGACAGTGATTGTTCCACCTCTGTTAGACTTGATGTGTAAAGCTGGTTGTCATATTTCACACAAAAAAAAAAGGGGGACTGCAAGAGTTCCCCCCCAAGTGCTGGTATGTTTTCTAAGAGTCAGTGCATGACAATGTTCCAAGGCCAGGTCTACCAATATAGTGGACTGGGCGGGTAGACCTGTTCTCTGGATACCAGGTCTACTGATATAGTGGAAAGGAGTGGTTGGACCTGGTCTCTGGAGGCCAGATCTACCAATATAGTGGAAAGGGTTGGACTGTCCTGTTCTCCTGAGGCCAGATCTCTACCAATATAATGGAAAGGAGCTTGTAGACCTGTTCTCTGGAGGCTTGGTCTACCCTTGTAGGGGACAACATTTTGTGTAATGAAATTTGGCTTGATTCTATTTTCTTTTATAATGTTTAAATTATTTTTAAAATATGGCTTAAATATAGTTTAAAAGAATTCATTCTGAGATTTTTACAAGGTTATGGAAATAATCTTCTAAAAATAATTTGCTCAATACTCAAATGTAGACTTGTTTAATGCTACTTGCTTTTTTCGCTTATGAAGTAGAATGTCTGCTCACAAGACTGGAGCTTAGAGGGAACATTGAATCACGTGCCTTACACAGCATTTCAGTGCACCACGTATATGTATAGTTTCTCTGTATCAGATTTGTAGAGATGCTGCTGTTTTCAGTGCACTTTGTATTATTAGCAAAGTGAACATATAGAATTGGAAAAATAGTATAATCGTTCAAATATATTTTATGTAAAAACTGAAAAGTGACTAGTTTCTACTGGTGATATTCAGATTTCCATGGTTTGTCATACTGCTTTTAATCAGGGGTCATTTCATAGAAAAAGAGGTGCAGGAGCTCATTAGCATAACTCATCAGTATAACTTATTTGCATATGCCACACCCCCTGACATCACCGGAAGTGTGTCAGAAGGCACTTGTTACTCCCGGAACGTTGTTCCTGCCCATTCCTGCTTGAAATGACCCCTCATTTTAATGGCAAGAGTTTCAACAAATGCAGTACGTGCCGGGGGGGGGGGATACAAACTTTCTTGATACCAGTTATATGGGAAAAGGTACAAAAAGCCTATTATATTTAATATGAATGGCTGCCTGAAGAAGAAGGTAGACAGATGCTTCAGAAACATAATTAGACCAGAATGACACTTGGAGAAAAATGAAGAATCCTTTGCCACTTAACACCTACCTTATGAATGGGACTTTCTGAAAGGATGCCAGGAAGGAGGGGTTGTTACAACCTTTCTTCATAAAGGGCAAAGCCTTTGTTAAATTTTCAACAAAGCCGGAGAGAAACCATTTGGGCCTCTGCCTCATTTGTCTTCCTTACATTGTTCTATTGAGCTGCAGCATAATACATGTCGATTTGTATGCTTTACATTGAAAAATTCATTCTTCTTATGTCATTGAAGACAGATATCATACAGTCCCTTTAGAACTTTTTACTAGGCCAGATAAATAAAAATCCAATACTGTCTCGTAAGTAGTGTTGTGGAGAGAAGTACATTCCTTTGTTTTAAGCTTTGGGGCTTTTAGATGTTAACAGTTCTGCATGGAATATTGACTCGTTTTCTGAAAGGGCTAGATGTTTTCCAGTGAGGACCTCCAAGCCATGAATAAAAATATAGGTGCCATACATCTAAGCAGATTTTTGTCCAGTGACTTGTTTGCTCAAAGAGTGGGTCAAAGGCTTTGTTCAGTCTCTCCAAGCAGTATCAGAATAGTGGTTTAATTGTGTATTTGTTCCTGAGGAAATGAGATACTTGCACTTTAAAAGATTGATACAGATAATAAATACTTCCAGAGCTACAATGATCTCTAAAATATAGACTCAAACAATGGTAATATGTTTTGCTGCTCAAAGAGGTTAGCTAAATTTTAAAAAATGTAACTTGCTGCAGCATTGGTATTTCCATCTTTAAAGCTTTTTGTGTGTGTGTGTCTTGGTATTTTGAGAAAGTAGGATTGATTATAATTATAGTGCAGGTAAGCAGTTACTCCCCATAATTATGTGAATAACTCTTTTAAGCTGTGTTAAAGTTCTTAAACCACACATTTTAAATAAAAATATTCCCGGTTTTCTTGTCGATTCCCTTTTAGCTCTCTCCAACCACCTGTCACTCTTTTGTCACTTTTAACTTTTAAAAAACAATTTGAAGCCTGTATATACTTGGATAGCCTTTACTTACTTCTTACAACTAAATGGTTGTTTTCTTAAGGGCCCTTAAAAATCTTGTTTAATGGTCCTTAAAAATCAGAGGTCATTTGGAGTCTCTTAATGTATGTGTTTCCAAATTATGCCAGCACACAAAAAATAGTGATTATGTGTGGTGACCTAACTGAAAGTTAACTGAAGTGTAATGAAAGGATAAAGATGTACTGAGTTGTATTGATTGCCTTATGTCTCTCTTTGGAGACTGCTTCTCATGTATGCTTAAAAATATATAGCTGTGGTGTTGATTTTGGTTGAGGACCATGAGATAAAAGCCTTTCAGCCTTTCATCCAATTCCTGTTAAGTGCACACATTGCCAATGAAAGGAGTTTATGGGATCTTTCCTATACACTTGCCTGTCTCGCTTCTATAGATTTGAAAGTATATGTATGCCCTTGGGATAAAAGTATTTAATCACTTTCTTCAAAGCTTCATTTTAATATTCTTGTTCCAGTATAAGGCAACACTTCATAGTATCCTAGCTATATATATGTAAGGGCTAGGGAATAGGAATTGAGATTGAACAAATGGCTAAAATTCAAAAGAGATATATAACTCTGCTGTTTTGGTTTGCTGAGCTGACTGTATTTTTCCTTGTTTTTTTGTTCACAAACATAGTAACTATTATTCAGTATTGTTTTTTGGGGGTGGGGTTAGAATCTGTAAGAAAATACTGCATGCCAAGTATGTGTTATAGTTTTTCTAGAACTTACATTGAGCATATTGCAAGCAGTAGCATACATGAGCTAATTTTATCTTCTGTAGGCATCTTTGTTATAGAATAGCTCTTTTTATAAACTCTGTTGGCATTTAAAGGGATCTGTATCTTCAGCTGGTCATCTGTGTAGTGATGCTTTCTAGCTGTATCTGCAAATTTGATTCTGTACAGTTGTGGACAGGGCTGTTTTTGGGCAGGAATGCACAGGAACGGAGTTCCGGCTGGCTCCCGAGTTGGCCACAGCAGGAACTCATTAGCATAATAGGTCACACCCAACAGCAGAAACTCATTAGGATTGGCTACATTAGGGGGTATGTGGCCTAACATGCAAAGGAGTTCCTGCTCCAACAAAAGCCCTGGGTTTTGACAACAAACAAGGTAAACAGAATAAGAAGCAAAAGGTGGGTGTGGCTGGATGACCACACTTCTGGTAACATGGGGTGTGTGGCCTGATATGCTAATGAGCTGTGCTGTCAGGGGTGTGGCCTGATATGATAATGAGTTTCTGCTGTTGGGTGTGGCCTATTATGCTAATGAGTTCCTGCTGGGCCTTTTCTACAAAAAAAGCCCTGGTTGTGGAATTAGAAAAAGAGTGTATATAATGAATGATTGTAGGTATGCCTATATATTATTTGTGTGCATACTTATAGGTTTACAGACTTACTTTCATTGGTGAATTTATATTTAAATCTTCTCTAATTCTAAGCAAAACAAAAATTACCCTGAGAGGCTAACTACAGATTTTGCTCTGCAGGGTTTATGAACGTGTTATAGACCCCCCAGAGACAAATTTGACCCCAGGAAGCAATCTGTGGCTTGGACAGCGTAACAGAAAACATGGATTCTTTAAGGTAAGCTTACAAAACTGTAGCATACGGTAATATGTTCATGTTTTGCCTCATAAAGCAGTAAATAGTTCATTAGCATTTCAAAGTTACACAAAAGGTGTGTGCATGTGCAGATGTGTGCTTTTCACTATAGAAATGAACCTGGCTTGCTGAAAAGATTACTTCAGTTTTCAATGATTGTGCATAATGTTTTTCTGATGTGAGTATTTTGAGTCATTTGGGGCAAATGATAAAACTAAACCTTTATACTGATTGATAACTTGCTCTCTGAAGTGAAAGACTGTTCTGGCTATACAAAGATACATGAATTATGAACCACTTGTCTTGTAACTTTACTTTTTATTTCATGCAGAGCTTACTTTAAAACAGAGGTGCCTGCCTAGTGCTTAAGCCCAACTTAAAACCATATTTTCAGATACAGAAGGCTTTGGCTCAATGATTCAAGCAAATTATAAAAAAAGTACACTTATGGCTAAAGTATGGGGTTTTTTTTGCCATGCTCATATGTATCACACCAGGAAGCTGAATAATAGAGTCAACTCTTACATGTTTTACACATGGCTGCAGCCGTAGTACTGCTTCACATGGAGATTTTAAATTGTATAAACCAGACTGCTCTTCCTCATCCCAGACGAGAGTAGATTGCCTACGATACTCCAGTGCTGAGGGGAAGGCGTTCTGCTTTATTGATTAGCATGTTTAAATGCATCTGTTTTAGGGCTGAGGCTTAACAAAAACTTAGCTCTGATTTCTTTTCACAGATGCTATTTTTTTTATCCAGATGAGATTCTCATATTCTCATACCTACAGGGCCAGATCACTGGACTGTGTGTTTCTGCGTGATGTGAAATCTGACTCTTTTTTTAGATCAAGGGCAGATTTAAAATTGGCATAACTTGCTCTAATGCAGAAACTGCATTTTCTTATTTGTTGGAGGGGAGGGGGGCCTTCTTAAATACTAACTACTGTCTTCTTATGTCTTCATGTTCTAAGTAATGCCAGATGGATGTTAAATGTTACTGAAAAATTCATAATGAAATTCATAATAATAATTGTACTTCAATGATACACAACTGTCATATTTGATGTCTTACACAGTGTATCCCTTTGTTGGCAGCATATGTTAAATACACTGACTAGAAAACATTTTGGGCCTTCCAAGTCTGGTTCTCTGATTAACATATTTTCAAGAGATACACTTGCCTGTATTTTCTTGAGATCACCTTGAATTTCCCTTGGCTATATGGCCAATACATTCAGCTTCCATACAAAATGTTCAGCTGCCAAGGAAGCTATGTTTAGTTGGTGGCAGTGACGGAAGTGGCTTTTAGCAAACTAATACAGAATAGCAAATGCAATATTGTCTAGCTGGATCAGTCAGTAAGAATCCGGTAATGGTTTTAATATGATGCAGAAAACTTTTGTGTATTTTTATTTTTTCATGTAAAGAATGTGGAGAAATTGCTCCTTTACCTGGACTTCATTTCTCCATCTTAACAGCTGAGCTGTCACTATGAAGTGAAATTGATGGCAATATTTTATTCTACAGCTGTTGGGTTTTTTTAACCTCAGCTGCTACCCGTAATTCTGCAGATGGTAAACATATGTTTATGGCCGCATAGCAAAACAAAAACAATGGCACTTATATTACTTTTGCCCATCTTTAATTCTTATTTGATACAGACTGCCCTAGAGTCTAAGAACTGAGGGATATTATGCATTTATAAATTAATATTTTTACACATTAACAGTTTGGAAACAGCGGGGTAGCTAATGATATGATAATGAGCTGCCAGTTTTTATTGATCATAATGAAAGTCGACAAGTGTCTTTTTTTTTGCTCTGTGTATGCCTGAATATTTTACTAAGTATCCGCAGGGCAGAAATACATAATTCGTTGTATTTTTAAAGCCTGCTTGTGAGTTTCACAAGCCTTATTTTTGTTGTTGTCACCCACTGAAAAGCTTATGATTTGGGTAGTTTATAAGCTACACACATCCCCTGTTCATATATTTACATGCTCAGCAGGACCTCTTTTCCCTTTTCAAAGCAATTTGTTTCAGTGTTTTAGCATATAAAAACCCTATTTTCCTCAGTGTAAACAGAGATCTGCAGGGAAATAAGAGTGTTAAAAAAGAATTAGTATGTTTCTTTTGTATCTGTAGTGAGTTGTGCTAGAAATTGTGTCTAAAGTCTCTGAATATAATTATGTGCATTGCACTAATAATAGTTATTTCAAATCTATTTGGAGTTTAATAGTATAATTTGCTAATATGTTTACAATGTATCTTCTGCCTTTCTTAAGGGAAAACAAATCTACTAAGATCACATCATTACTGCACACTTGGTGTTATAATCCAGTGTTGTTCTTTTTATACTTTGGTGGAAATTTTCTGATAAGACATCATGTTCCAGTGGTGGTAGAGGTCAAATTTGGATTTTTTTAAAAAAAATACTGATTAGCTTCAGGTTGAATTATATAGGATTTTGTAGCCCTAAATGCTCTTTGTTGGAAGAGAAAAATCTGGCCTTTGTTGGAAGAGAAAAATCTGACCTTGCCTGCTCTACGTATATGTTAGAGCTCTGACTTACCAAGACTCTGACCCTACAAAGGAGTCGTCAACATCAATATAGTTTCATGTTAGTGGTAGGTAAGGGTGCAGAATGAGTGAAGGTGACAGAGTTAGTGAAGAACAAGTAGATTCAAGAAAGAGCAAACATTCCATTTTTGCCTACTCTACAAGGCAAAGTCATGAATTATTATATTAGAAATAGGGTAAAAGACAAAGTATTGTGTGTGTGTCGACCATTCATGTTTTGAGATGGAAGATCTGTGTGAGTACTAGGAACAATATCCATGTCAGAACAGAATAACAAAGCAATTGATGTAAAAGGGAAGGAAAGGATGAGTCTCTTCAGTAGGGTAAAGGCTCTAAAGCACTGTGCTTAAACAAGATAAGGAAATGTCCTGATCTAGGTGATACAGTATTCTGTTGCAAGATCCACTTCTTTGGTAATGCTTTTTCCTGTGAGATAAAATAGAGATTCCACTCTCAGTATATGTTAATGTTTAATTTTCCGAGGGCAGTCTTCAGATCAGAGAACAGAAGTAAACAGGAATATTCCATATATATACTATCAGTACTTATTTTCTGGAGAAATGCAGACTTCCCAAAAAGTCTGTGGCGTGCTTGCTCCTGTTAAGTTCCCTTTTGTGCCTTAACATCTGCTGGGGAGGTCCTGTTGAGAATACCTCTGCTGTTTGCAGTTTGATGAGACATTTACAAAGCCAGGCCCTCGTCATTATTGACACTCTTACAGTGGAAAGTCCATCTGGCCAAATCACTCTTAATAGAAATCTGTTTTTGTTCAGATAGATTGTTGGCTGCTGTACATAGGGTTGCCAGCCTCCGGGTGGGGTCTGGAGATTTCCTGGAATTATAACTGATCTCCAAACTACAGAGATCAGTCCCCCTGGAGGAAATGGTTGCTTTGGAGAGTGGACTCTATGGCATTATACCCTACTGAGGTCTCTCCCTTCCCAAACCCTGCCTTCCCCATACTTTACACCCGAATCTCCAGGAATTTCCCAACCCATAGGTGGCAAATCCACAGTGCATAGAATTTGTTATTTTCAATGTGAACTGTTTTGCTGAGCTGATTCAGTCAAGTCAGTTTATTAATTTAAAACAGATATTAATTTTGTTGGATTGCGTATTGCTTTATTGTAAAGGCTGATCTGGCAATAACAGTGATAAAGTAGAAAAAAGTTGTAAACAGCTGTATCAACCTATGCAAAATTCAGAACAAAAGACAAAATCCATGTGATACCTTTATTAGGGCCAGCCAAAATAGCACAAAACCTCATGTGGGCTTTTGAGCTCTCCAGATCTCTCTATTTTACGACAAATAAGGCTGCTTTTCAGGTCAAGCCCTACTACTATTTCAAGATCTTAATGTTTTGTCACTTCTGATTTGTTTATGAATTCTTATGAGCTTGAAAGCTTGCACATTGTTTTATTTCATTTTGATCAGCCCTAATGAAAGTTATTACATGGATTTTGTTTTTTGATCTGGCAGTAATGCTGCCATTGAAACCAAGTAGGAATGTCATTGGGTTTATTTAGATAAAATGGTAGCAGCCTGCATTATCCCAATCCAAAGACTTTTATTGGCATATATATAAGGATACAATAGTCTAGATACAAAATCAAGATTGCAGAGTAACATCACAGAGTGACAACGTAGTAAGAGTAGCATCATAATAAAACCTAGTTCATAATATCACTTATCATAAAACCATGGCACTGCAGAGAAACTTTGCTACTATTTCAGTTATTTCTGTATCTGTGTTGTCAAGCTTAAAATCATCAGGGATCTCTAAAATTTGGCTTAATATGGGGTACAGAAGATCCTGACGGGACGCCAAGTAGAGAGGGCAGTGGAGGAGGGCATGTGCAACAGTTTCAACACAGTCCTTCATACAAGGACAACACCTGCTAGGATAGGGAATCCCTTGGAATCTGCCAGATAAGATAGCTGAAGGAAGAACATTAAATGTAGCCAAGGATATGGCTCTACGCAAATTTGGAGCTATGAATTGATAAAGGCACACTGCTGGAAAGTTTGCATTAGGAACAATCCCCAAATTTAAGGGAGAACAGGTTCTGTTAGCCAGGCTATAAAGAGTTTGTAGCTCTGATCCCAATAAACTAGGTTTTATTTTTAGAAAGGCCTCAGACTCAGAAAGCATATATAAGGATTCTAGAGATAAATTCAGGGAACTTATTTTGGCCTCAGTGTAAGATAGCCAGCTGGAATTAACAGATTCAGAAAGTAGTTGGTACATATAACTGAAAGGGTCAGAGTTGAAATGGAGTCATAGCCAAAATTTAATAGTGTGGATCCATGCCTTAGTAGCCAGCAAATTCTGACCACACTCCAAACATAAAGTGGCATATGGAACACACATAGGTACCCCCATGATCTTTTGCAGAAAGGTAGAGTGGACACGTTCAACTGAAATATCCATTGTGTCAATCCAGCCTGCATTATAATCTCAGAATAATATGGGTTACCTAATAAATACCACTGTGTTTCCAGAAACTCTTCATTTTGCTTGCTTATTCTCTGCCCATCCACCAACTGCTTACTCTCTGCAGGTCCCATGGATTCAGTAAATAGAGTTTCTAGCCATTTCCAATGCAAAAAGGAAAAGAAAATAAGACTGTGCCTAACTCAGTCAGGTTAATTGGTGTGGAATAGCCTGTCTCTAGGAAAAACCATACTTTGCCCAATATCTGGCCATCAGATTATTAATCAAGGCCTCTTTGTGATTAAGGTGCGCTTTAGCATATACAAACAAAACAATTTCCCCCTCAAAACTCGAAAGTACTTTCTGTCTAAGACTTACTATCATGAGGATCTAATTTAGATTATTGTAATTGCTCTGCAAATCCATTTCTGTCCACAGACCAAAACTGCCTCTAAACCTACCCACTCCCTTCTCTTCTGGATACCTCACTGATCCCTTGTTTGGAAGTATTCCAGGGTGCCTGAATCCACTACTTTGCCCTTTCCTGTTTTTAAGCTTGAAAAGAAAAGGATATCATGGCTTTGGACTCATTTTGGTTTTGCTTGTCCTATAATTGAAGCCAGAATCGTTTCCAAAAGTGAGATTGTGCCTGTCCCAGAACTACACTGTTTGTGAGTTATGAGACATTAGTAGACTCACAACACATGTCCATGCTCTTCACCTTTGGTTTATTTGCTGCACACACTCTTGGGCTCCTGCCTTGGTGTTTGGATCCTTGTGCAAACCTTCAAGGCATATGTAGCTATAGTCCTTTCTGCCTTCGTCTTTCTGCCCTCTTTCTTCCCCTCTTGAATGGAGTAACTTGCACACTGCATGTCTTCAGTGACTGGCTTCTTAACTAGGCCTTTTAAAATGGATGCTTGATAATAGTTTGATTGGTTGGGTTTGCTGTTTCTCCAGCCTAGATATTTGTATGATTCTTCTCAGTAAACTATGTTTCTCATTTCATTCTGTACAGATATTCAGTGCCCCTTCAAGCCTGTAGAGTGCATTGCTGCTTAGTCAAAGACATTGTACAGCTGCTGTGTATGTCACTAGATTGGAAGCATTCTATGAGTTTGGTACAATTTAAGGCAGTGACTTCTTTAGTTAGGAATAACAGTTGGTGACATGAAGGTAGATTTCTTAAACTGAGGCTATTTTAATAATGGATTTGGGCCCAAATAGGAAAGTGAACTACATTTACAGTGATATATGTCTAGGGTACATGTTTTTTCTTGACTATACATCATAACATAGTAAAATAACAAGAAACAGTGATGCTACAAAATGAAACTTGTACACTGTTGACAGATGAACAGCTGATTCCTGTGGTCCAGTGATAATCTTAAATTCTAATAGTCAAACATGGGTCCATCTGTGGATACTTAAAGGTGCAGATTGGGCCCACACAGACAGAAAACTTGGGAGACCCCCCCAGGTTTGCAGAAAAATCTGCATTGGGTTTTTAAAATAAAATAAACATTAAAATAAAACAATACATTGGGTTTTCAAAAACCTCACACAACAATGTTATCTGCACATGGACAGATAACTCAGCAGATGCTGCCAGACTTCAGACAGTCTCTTCCATCGTCTCTCTAATTGTGTCTCCTGATGACCAGGCTGCTGCCAGCATGTCACCCAGAGGCCTCCACTGATGAGAAAAGATAAGAGAGGGAGGATGGACAGAGAAGGTGTGAGGGAGAAATAGAGGGGGTGAGAGAAGAGTAACAGAAAAGAATTAGGAGGAGAAAGATTTTGCAGAGAAGGGGAAGAGGGAAGAAAGCAAAGACAGGGAGAAGGAGATGTCCCCTCCCCACATGTTTGTTGAAGGTCCCCACTTGTTAATAAAGGTAAATGTAAAGGTTTCCCTTGCTCAAAAGCTAGTCAAATCCAACTCCAATTAATGATTTCACAATATTTACCTCATTTCCCCATTCTTACTCATCACCGACACAATCCCTGCATACAGCTCCTGTTTCTTCTACTCTTTTGTGCTTTTGCAATTGAAGAGAAGGCCACACAGTACTTTTGGAATTCTATTTGCTTCCTCTGCTGTCATATTACACTGGCACCTGGCATAGTTATAGCAGTCTTTGTCCCTCTATGTGCCTAACAATGCTATCTTTTATTACAGTTTCTACTAATTTGCCTGGGATAGACGTTAGTCTGACTGGCCTGTAATTTCCTGTTTTCCCTTTTTATAAAATCCCTTTATAAAAATTAGTGTCACATTTGCTCCTCTCCAGTCTTCTAGTACAGCAGCTGAATTTAGTGATAGCTTACATATCTTCTCTTCCTCTACGTATAGGGGTTAGTAGGTCAACGATGTCACATTTGAGTTCCTTAAGAACCTTCAGGTGTATGCCATCAAGACCTGGAGACATTAGTTTTCAATTTCCCCAGTAGGCCTAGAATTTCATCTCTGGGCACCTCAATTGGGCTCAGTTCTTCAGACTCCCTTTCTGAAAATAGGGACTGTGGCATAGGTATGTACCCCACACTTTCCACAGTGAACACAGAAGCAAAAAAGTCATTGAACTTCTCTGCCATCTCCACATCTTCCTTTAGCAATCCCTTTATTCCTTTGTCATCCAAAGGCCCCACTGCTTGTGCTGTGGTTTGGTCCTGTTGAGCTTGCACTGCCATAGTGGCATTAGGTTCTGCTGGGCATTCCATACATTGCTGGACATTCTGTACATTGCTATTTGCTTTGCTGGGCTTGGATTTGTTCTGTTGTTATTCTCTGGTTTGACATTAGTCCAGTTGAGCTTGTGCTGCTACAGTGGCACTGGGTTCTACTAGACATTCTGTACATTTTCTTATGTTCTTATGTTCTGCTGGGCTTGCTGAAGCACCCCCCCCTTCAGTTTCTACTGTAGAGACTCTGATTTGACTTTGGTTCTGTTGGGCTTGCAGTGCTATAGTGGTAATGAGTTCTATTGGGCTTCTGCGCATTGCAGTTTGTTCTGCTGGGCTTGAAAAAGTGACCCTGTTCAATTTCTATTGTAGAGATTCTTTGGTTTGATTTTAAATTCTGTTGGGCTTGGCTCGTTGGTTTGTTGTTCTACTGTTGAGCTTCTTGTTGGGAGACATTTGATAGTGGTTGATGCTTGCAGGCATAGCTTTTGCCATGGAAATAGCTTGGAGGTTCCCCCCTTTTATAGGAAATAATGAAGGATGGGGGCACCTTGTTCAGGAGCCCATAGAATTGGATCCCTTGGCCCAAACCACTTGAAACTTGGTATTTATATAAAGAACATGCACCAGCAGCTTTGCTGTAATTTTGGGTGGTGATATCTGTTAAAAAAAAAAAAACCACCCTTGTCCCAAGGACAGGGCAGCACAACACAAAATTAAACAAAACCCTGGAGTATGTATCCACACACCCCAGTCACCAACCCTTTGAGTCTATCTCACCAGTCAGAAGCCAAAGGGCAAACTTCTAACCTTTTCCAGGATTTAACCAGAAATTTAGCCCTGCAAGTAGGCCACGCAGAATGAGTTTCCACAAGAATAGTTAACCCAGTAGGTGAGCGCTAGGGTCAAGGTACCTCGATTTAGATTGAAGCCATTTGAATTTCAAAACACCACAGAATATATTTAAAGAGAATTTATTTTTAAAAGGTGCAACAATTTCAAAAGGAGCTTGGCAATGAATAATCAAAACATCAATCTAAATTCAAGAACTAGCTATACAGTAAAACATTGGTTCAAAAGTTCCAGATGTTACCATTCCAAAAGCTGATGCAGTTCCAGCAGTCAGAGTCCAAAATCCAAAGTCAGCAAAGGTCCAACAGAGTGTTTGGCCCATAGCAAACAATTAAGCCTGCATCAAGATGCCATCCAGCTTGAAGACCTTAATTTCAGAAGCTTAGTAACAAGTCAAAAAGCTAACCACTTTATGGCTGTGATCCAACATGGTCTTAGGCCCTTTAGACCAATCAGATCTCAGTTTACTTATGTCTTTTGTTGGTATGATCTAAGCAGGTGACCTAAGTGAGGTAGGCGAAAGCTGCAGTCTACCTTCCCATGTCCACCAGGTGTAAATCATAGACTCTAATTGAATGGAATGCAACTAATGGGTTACTAGGCACCATGGCTCTGAGAACCCAAGGAAGTCAAAGTAAGCACTGTTTTGCTCCCTGCAGCTGGGCTGTTATCTAAGTTTCACAAGGTCAGGGTGCCCAAACTTCCCAAGAACAAGAACAGTGATCTTTTTCCCATTTAGAATTTGCAACTTCAACTCAGGCCTAGCATTTAGAAGTAAGGCCTGAACCAATGTTTGAAGAAAAAACAAGAAATTCAATTTCTTGAAATTTAAAAACACCCTCCCCCAGCCACAAGAAACTTGGATACCTGGGAAAAAGAACAAATCCAAATACCACACTGGCAATGCTCCCTCTAAGTGGTAGAGTCTTGTGAGCAAAAATTCTACTTTATGAGTTACTGGCATTAAAGTTGTGAGCAAGCAATTTGGCCACTGCATAAATTAGTTTGCTCTGGAGTTATCCTTCCTGAGCTAGGACAAAAATGTGTGAGCTGGAGGCTAAAAAACTGTGAGCTGGCTCACAGTAACTCAGCTTAGAGGGAACACTGCACACTGGTATTTGGAATTTGGGAACATCTGGAATACTGTTATTTGCTGGTCCAGTATACTGGAACCTGAAAAAAAAAGTTGGGGTTTTTTTTGCGCATCCCTAGTTGGAACAGCCACTGTCAAATTTCACACAACGCTCAGTTGTGTAAATATTATCCCCACCCCTGTGAAAAGCTGCAGTCTATACAAGATTACAGGGAAGGGCACTTCTTTCGCAGGTCATTTTTCTAGTCAAAATTATTCTCCTGAAAACTGTTTTATTTTTATTTATTTATCTAGACATTTATACTAAGTTTTTCTCCCCAAGGTAATCCAAAGTGGCTAATGACATTGATCTCTCATGTTCCATTTTATCCTCAAAACAACAACCCTGTGGGGCAGGTTAGGCAGAGAGTGACTGGCGCAAGATCTCCCGGAGAGTTTCCATAGCGTAGTAGGAATTTGGAACTGAGCCTCTAGTATAAACTGACAATCTAACCCCCACCTATGTTTAAAAGTCCTGACTTAGATGGGCCCAGGCTAGCCCATTCTTATCAGATCTTGTAAGCAAGATCAGCCCTGGTTAGTATTGGATGGGAGACCATTAAGGAATTCCAGAGTGACTATGCAGAAGAAGGCAATGCCAAACCACCTCTGTTAGTCTTTTGACGTGAAAACCCTATGGGATCGCTAGAAGTCAACTGTGACTTGACAGCACTTCTCACACACAAACACGCACATTTAACAAAATTATTCAGGGGTATTTGGAGGTCATAATGACTCATAATGAAATAGCCTGTAGATAATTAATTTCTGCTTTCATGGTTGTCTGCCTCAGATTGCAGCTGTGCCCATGGCTTCTTGGGGTGTGTAGTTAAGCATGCATCAGAGGAACAGTGTGGGAGGCAGCAGATGGAAAAGGAAGGGCAGATGGAGTTTTACTCTAGGCAAACTGTACATAATGGAGCAAACTATACCCTACTATTCCATATCTTGCCGAACCCTATTACTTCAAGCCCTTTTATTCCAGCACTGCTCTGGTACTCAGGTAGACTGCAAAGAAAAGTGCTTAATGCAGTAGAGCTCAGCAAGATGAAGGCTGAATGGGTATGGTTTAATCATTACATCCAGTTTGTCTACAATGGAACTATGTTATAACAGCAAATAGGGGGTAGTTGTTACCCATACCTATACTTCTAGCTATTGTAATCATAATGAATTAAGTTATAGGCTTAAAGTCATAAACTTTCTTGTTATTTCTGTGGTTTAACTCAACCTGCTGCACAGACCTCTCATTGGTGCTCTGACTGATCCTTTCTGAAAGCTGTTTCTTACACTCATCGAATCTGAAACCTGCCAATGGTCTGTGTTAATAAACTAATTAACGTACACAACGAGAAGGCACACAGTTTAAAGTTTATAGTTCAGTGCTTGAAAGCAGCGAACCATTAACCGACTTGTGGGTAGTAAACAAGCTGGCAAAGTATTAATTGTGCCCTTTTCTAAACTGGCATACTAAACAAGTTCAAAATTTAGACAGTAAGTGAACAAATTTGGGAACATTTGTTGGAAAATATCAAGTGCTCCATAGATGTGTAATAGCCCGAAATGTAAAGAAATACTCAAGTACAGTAAAGTTTTGAGCCAGTAGAGGAAATTGGCATATATTCTTAAACAGAAGTGAACAAAGTCTTATTAGTGAACCAGTGTGGAGTAATGGTTAGGATGTCAGGCTAGGAGACCCAGGACTGAATCCCTGCTGTTTGGAAGCTTGCCGGGTGGAAGCTTGCCGGGTTGTTGTGGAAGCTTGCCAGGTGACCTTTGGCCAGTCATGCACACTCAGCCTAGAGTACCTCATGGGGTGGTGGTGGTGAGGATAAAACTATAATGTCAGCTCTTTGGGGTCCCCATTGGGGAGATGGGTGGGGTATAAACAAAGTCATTAAAGTGAAATAATAGATCACTTCAGAAATAACATATAGGGCAATTAAGCAAAATTATGTCAACCCACAGAGTATAATTTACAAAAGTATCAAAGCACTTTTTGAGCCTTCTGGTTCCCTGTAGAGGAATACTTAACAGAAAGAGAAATAATCCCTAAAAATCCATGTCATTGAGACTTAATCTATTTTTGAAAGTAAAACAATCAAAGAGTTCAAGCTATGTCTTCACCTACTGTTTTGGGTAAAATTCTCATTAGATATTTATGTGGAAGAAAGTATGCTCAATATTTGTCATTTAACAATAAAGCATTAGTATTACAAGAATTCGACTAAATGCAGCTTGTTCAGCTATGTTTAATAGTTGCCATATTTTAATATTCTCAAATTTTGCTGTTGTTATTCATTTTGTTACAGTTGTTATTCTTGTTTAATTGTTATATTGAAAATTTGAAAATAAAAAATATATTTGGAAAAAAATGTAGGGCGATTTTTACTCAGGCTCTTAATTAGGAGGTTTATTTTACAATTTTTAATTGTCTGTTTCTTTTTATGAGGAGTTTTAATGCTGTTTAAGTACAATGACTTGTTTTTATATTGTTACATTTTTTAAATTTGTGAGCTGCCTTGAGTAAGACTCTGTCAAAGTGGCATACAGATATCCTATATTAAATAAACGAATAACTGCTACTGTACTCAGATGTACCTTTTTAAAACATTAAAGTTTCATAAATTAATATATGATTATATCATGCCTGTCAACAGTGATTTGTGAATTATTTTGTACAGTTTTAATTGTATGACTATAATCTATATTACCAGCTATCTCTTCTGTTACAAAGGGTATCATTCAAGATGCGAATGTTGTCTTTATGCCTAATGGATATATAACACAATGTCCTAATCTAAATCGCAGTAAGTAGCAACTTTGTTTACTTTAATAAGTTATTATTTTAAAGTATGCATATAGCTCTTCTAATGTAGAGTATGTATTACATTTCTGAATGGCTGTTGTATAAGCATGTGAGGCTAATCTTTTAATAATCTTATTTTTACATATGCTGAACTAAGACAATGATTTGACAACTGCCTCTAGTAAATCCAGGTTTGGAAACTGCAGAGAGACCTTCAGATTCCAAATGATATTTCAGTTCTGTTTTATTGCATTATAGTCAGATGTGCATAGTCATTTTTTTGTTCATTTAAACTGTCTGTATTAGAGGTACCAAAATTATGTTACCCTCATTGCCTGACCTTGAGGGTTTAGCAGTGATACCCATTGGTCTTATCATGTGAGATCAGCTTGAATTTGCCTGTTAAAAATTCTGATCACTCCTTTGCATATAGCAGAAGCACTTTAGTTATTTATTTATAAAAATTTTATCCCGCCTTTCTACCTTTATCAGGTGGCTAACAGAGTAAAAACATACATAATAAAAGCATGTTCTTAAAGACCATTATACCAAACAATAACACATCATTAAAAGCAAGGCTAAAATTAAAAAAAAACATAAAAAGAACAATTAAAACATAGGACAGGAAGGAGGAATCACTGACAGAACACCAGACAAAACAAAAAAGTGAAAGATGGCAGCAGAAAGAGCCAGATAAGCCTCCCTGGGGAGAGAGCTCCAGAGTTTTGATGCCATGACTGAGAAGATGCCCATAGTGGTCATGTAGGGTTATACAGGAGTAGGCTATATGCTGGTCCCAAGCCATATAAACCAGCATTTTGAACTGTGCCCAGAAACAGATTGGGAGCCAAGGTAGGTGGGCCAAGACTGGAGTTATATGGTCACTAGAACCCAGTCCAATCAGGATCCTGGCTGCTTTATTCTGCACCAATTGAATTTTCTGGACACTTTTTAAGAGCGGCTCTATGTAGAGTACATTGAACGAAAGTCCACCACTGACTTCCCAGTCAAAGCTGGTAACAGGCATTCCTGGTAGGGTTGCCAGGTCCCTCTTTGCTCCAGCAGGGGGATTTGGGAGGCATTCTGGGGGTGGATGGGGATGCCCCAAGCCCTGCCCCAAGCCACACCGCAAGAGTGACCACCCACCTGGCTTCCCATCCCTCCCCTCCTGCCCGATTTAAAGGGCTTCAGCTGATTGGCAGGGACCACGTGGCCTGCCAACCAGCTGGAGGGCCCTTTAAATCTAGTAGGAGGGAGGGAGAGGGATGGTTGTGGTTGCAGGCTTGGATTGCAAAAAGACCCTTTAAAGAATCTTTTTGTGAGCTGAGTCTGTGACCATGACTGCCCCTCTCCCTCCCTCCTGCTAGATTTAAAGGGCCCTCCAGCTGGTCGGCAGGCCACGTGGTCCCCGCCAATCAGCTGAATCCCTTTAAATCGAGCAGTAGGGGAGTGTTATGTATTGGAATGTGAATCTGGGCTATACATTCCTATGTTAAGCTTGATTTCAAATGTGGCTCTTCAGCTGCGGCATTACTATTGGCTGGTTTCTAAGAAACCTCTGTACAGAACCAATCATCTTGTAAATATGTTGCAAAGAGGGAACAGTCCTGATTGGCCTTTATCCCTGTGTTATGATTGGCCTTTATCTCTGTGTTGTGACTGGCCTTTATCCCTGTGTTATGATTGGCCTTTATCTCTGTGTTGTGATTGGCCTTTATCTCTGTGTTGTGATTGGCCTTTAGCTAACTGTGGGTGTGGCTTTGTCAGCCCGGTAGAGTTTAAAAAGGGAGCTGTGCTCCACTTGTTTGTTGTGTGTTCCTGAGTTGAAGTCTTGCTGTTAAATAAAGCTGAAATCACTTTTTGCTGAATCCTGTTGTTGAGTCTCATACTTAACAATTGGCGACGAGGATGGGATGCTAGAGCGGGTAGGCAGCCCCGCTGAACCGACACCATAATGGCAGATGAGGACACACACCCGGCCGAGCCGACTGGGGTTCCACGAGCAGCAGTGGTCACACCCCCCAGTCAAGATGGCCGTCAACCCAGCGTTTGAGGCATTCGACCCGGCAATGGAGGCCTGGGACTCTTACCTGGCACGGTTCGAGTTCCACCTCCAGGCTAATCAGATCACCGATGAGGCGAGGAAGAAGGCAACGCTCCTAAGCTCCTGTGGCAAGGCCGTCTTCGACATCGCCCAGTCCCTGGTCGCGCCTACCGAATTGAGTGCGGCCACATGGGCTGATATCACGGCCAAACTCAAAGGCCATTTTTCGCCGCAACCATCAAAGATCGCATGTCGGTATGCTTTTTACAAGCGGTGCCAAGGGCCATCGGAGTCGATAGCTGAATTCGTCACCGCCTTGCAGAAGGCGGCCAGAACGTGTGGCTTCACTGACCTGGAAGAGGCCCTTCTCGACCGTCTGGTGTGTGGTTTATGGGATGAATGCCTTCAGCAGCGTCTCTTCGCCCACACCGAGCTCACGTATGCAGTGGCCTACGCTGAGGCCATCGCCACAGAAGCCGCTGAGAGGTCAACTTGAGAGGTTCGACAGCGGCAGACCCCAGTCAGCAAGGAGCCAGCAGTTCACCAGCAGGCCGCCAGTGAGTCCGACAGCGACGCTGACGGTGTGTGCAGAACTCGAGAGACACGTCCAACACGGACCAGACCGAGAACTACAGCAGCACGTTCCTGTGCCGGCTGTGGTGGTAAGCATGAGAGGGACCTCTGTTGGGCGAAAGAGCTGACCTGTCGCTCCTGTGGAAAGTGAGGTCATCTGGCCCAAGTTTGTTGAGTGGCCAGGAAATCTCCTCCGTCTTCACGACGTGCAGACCCCAAGGTGCAGCCCCGAGATGGCAACGAGACGTCCGACTGTCATCAGACCGACATCTGCTGCTGCCCATCTACTGTCCTGACTACCGGTAACAAGCCCAGCCGGAAGATCCACGTCACGCTTCGGTTAGATGGCGTGCCCTGCACGATGGAGGTGGACTCTGGATCATCCGTCACGGTCATCTCTACGCAGACATGGCAGCGCTTGTTCCTGAGGCGGAGTCGCCGGCGGTTGTCACCAGTGTCGACCCGCCTAACCGACTTTCAGGGAAGGCGTATTCCGTTGGCGGGAAAGGCGACCTTCCAAGTGGAGTTCAAGAATCGTAAGGCTGAGCTGTCTCTCTTGGTTGCAGAAGGTGAGAGGGTCAGCCTGTTGGGCCTCGATTGGTTTGAGGCACTGGGCATTGCTGTTACTGGTGTGAACCAAATATGCGCAAATAAAAGGGACTCATTGTATAGCGAGTTTCCTGAGGTGTTTGGGGAAGGGCTTGGCACGTACACTGGCCCCCCGGTTTCTTTTGATTTAGACCTTTAAGGCTGAAGTATAGGAAGGTACCGCTCGCCTTAAAAGCGAAAATTGAGTCTGAATTGGACAAATTGGTTAAACAGGGCATTCTTGAACAGGTGCCCTATGGTAAATGGGAGACTCCCATTGTCATGCCTGTCAAGACCGACAGCTCCATTCGTATCTGCACTGATTATAAGTGTACTGTTAACAAGGCTCTGCAGCAACTCTCCTACCCAGTGCCTGTGATCAGTCATGTGTTGGCATCACTGGGAGGAGGAAAGGTTTTTGCTAAGCTTGACCTAGCTCAAGCTTATCAGCAGCTGCCCGTGGATGACACAACTGCTGACACCCAAACAATCGTGACCCACAAAGGGGCATTTAAAGTCAAATGCTTGCAATTTGGGGTGAATGTAGCCCCGGGTATTTTTCAGGGTTTGATGGAGGGGCTCCTGCGTGAGCTACCTGGGGTCGTATCCTAGTTCGATGATGTATTAATTGCAGGAAAAGATGAGTGTGAACTGATGGCTCGCCTGAGAGCAGTGTTAAATCGTTTTAAAGATGCGGGGCTGAGGGTGAAAAGGTCCAAATGTGTTGTTGGGGTGAGCAAGGTTGAATTCTTGGGGTTCCTCATTGACGCGAATGGGATCCACCCCACACCGGACAAGGTCGCCGCCATCAAGAGAGCACCCCCACCTAAGAGAGCACCCCCACCAAGAAGGACCCCCACTGGAGGTCCTTCTTGGGCATCTTAAATTTTTATCACTCATTTCTGCCACACAAGGCATCGGTGGCAGAGCCCCTGCACGCCTTGCTTCACAAGAGTGCCAAATGGGAGTGGGGTGAGCGACAGAGGCGAGCATTTGAGGCGGTGAAGGACCTACTCTCGTCAAACGCAGTGCTGACGCACTATGACGAGGACAAACTGTTGGTGTTGGCAGCTGACACGTCCCCTTATGGGGTGGGCGCCGTACTAAGTCATTTGATGCCGGACGGCACTGAGGCGCCAATCGCCTTCTATTCACGGTCCCTCACTGCGGCAGAGAAAAACTATGCCCAGATCGACAAGGAGGGCCTCGCCCTTATTGCGGGAGTTAAAAAATTCCATGACTTTGTGTACGGGCGACGGTTCCTCCTTGTGACAGATCATAAGCCGCTTCTGGGCATCTTCTCTCCAGACAGACAGACTCCCAATATCCTTTCGCCAAGGATGTTGAGGTGGGCAGTGTTTTTGTCCGCCTACGACTATGAACTGGAGCACCGCCCAGGGAAGGCTATTGGGCATGCCGACGCCCTTAGCCGTTGTCCTGAGCCCACTACGGACATTGACACTGACCAGGACTTGGATGTTTTGGCCCTGGAGGAACTCCCAGAAGCACCAGTCACCTCTGCAGACATTGCTGCTGCATCGGCAAAAGACCCGGTGCTTGCCTGTGTTCTGAATTGGGCATGGAGGGAGTGGCCGGCAGGAAAACAAGGGCCGGAGTTTAAGCCGTATACTTCCCGCCAAAACGAACTGTCTGTTTCCAAAGGTTGCCTGCTTTGGGGGAGTCAGGTGGTGATTCCTTCTAGGCTGAGGGAGAGGGTCCTGGAGGCCCTGCATGCTGGTCATCCAGGAATTGTTCATATGAAAGCCCTCTCCCGTGGGTATGTGTGGTGGCCCAACCTTGATGCAGACATAGAGGTGTGGGTGAAGAACTGCATGGCTTGTCAACAATCACACCCAGAACCACCACAGGCTCCCATCCAGCCATGGGAGAAGTCTAGGAGGCCGTGGTCCCGCCTCCATATAGACTTTGTGGGCCCTTTTCATGGGCAAATGTTTCTAATATGTGTGGACGCTTACTCTAAATGGTTGGAGGTTGTAAATATGTATTCGACTGGGTCCGGGGCTGTGATCAAGGCCCTCCGCAAACTGATTGCAACACATGGGCTGCCGGACTGTGTGGTCTCCAACAACAGGCCACAGTTCGTGTCGGCCGAGTTTGAGGGGTTTTTGCGAGACAACCTCATCCGCCATGTGACTTCTGCCCCATTCCATCCGGCCTCTAACAGACAGGCTGAACGGATGGTTCAGACGGCAAAGGAGTCACTTGGGCGTCTGACTTGTGGGGACTGGAGCCAGAAACTTGCCTCATTCCTCTTGAGGCAACACATCACCCCGTGTTCGACAACGGGGAGGAGCCCAGCTGAACTTCTAATGGGCCAAAAGCTAGCTTCACTTCTTGACCGCTTGCACCCTGACCTCGACCAGTCGAAGCAGCGGTCAGAGCCCCCAGCGCAGGGGAGAGTCTTCGTTGTGGGGGACAAAGTATTTGCCCGCAACTATGCGGAAGGTCATCGGTGGCTACCAGCCGTAGTCACCAAAATTACAGGATCCAGGCTGTACGTGGTCCGGCTTCCCAGCGGACGGGAGATACGCCGCCACGTAGACCAGCTCAGAGAGCGCTGGGCAGACTCAAGCGTCAAGTCACTGCCTGACTCTGAGCTGGTCCCCGAGCAGGAGGGGCCTCCCGCCGAGGAGGTGAGTGCTGCAGAAGGGAATTCGGAGTCTGGGCAGACCCCAGCTCCAGAGCCTGGGACCCCTGTCTTTGTTCCCCCTTCTCCTGCGAGAGAAGTGACCAGGGTCCCTGAAGTGTGTGCCGCTCCAATTCCACCATTGGAGCAGAGACCGCTGCGACGGTCAAGCCGAAGTCGTTGTGCCCCCTCCTATCTGAAGGATTATGTTTGGCAGGGTAATGCGCCATCTTAGGGGGGAGGAATTGTTATGTATTGGAATGTGAATCTGGGCTATACATTCTTATGTTAAGCTTGATTTCAAATGTGGCTCTTCAGCTGCGGCATTACTATTGGCTGGTTTCTAAGAAACCTCTGTACAGAACCAATCATCTTGTAAATATGTTGCAAAGAGGGAACAGTCCTGATTGGCCTTTATCCCTGTGTTATGATTGGTCTTTATCTCAGTGTTGTGATTGGCCTTTATCCCTGTGTTATGATTGGCCTTTATCTCTGTGTTGTGATTGGCCTTTATCTCTGTGTTGTGATTGGCCTTTAGCTAACTGTGGGTGTGGCTTTGACAGCCCGGGAGAGTTTAAAAAGGGACCTGTGCTCCACTTGTTTGTTGTGTGTTCCTGAGTTGAAGTCTTGCTGTTAAATAAAGCTGAAATCACTTTTTGCTGAATCCTGTTGTTGAGTCTCATACTTAACAGGGAGGGACAGGGGTGGCCAGGCGGGTGGTCGCTCTTGGGGGTGGGACTTCCCTGGCTGGCTGGCTGATCCACCCAGAATGGAAGCCCCCAGAAGGGGGGGAACTCCCCACCTGGACCTGCGGGCTGGCAACCCTAATTCCTGGGCATAGCTGCCACCGGCTTATCCAGCAGTAAGCCTAGTCTGAAGAACAAAGGGAGTGCATCCCCATCCAGAACAGGTGACTCCTTAAATCCCAGGTCAGACCTTCTGCTCACCAGTATTGCTTCAACCTTTTTTGGTTTAAACTTCAGTTTATTAGCCTGCAGCCACTCCAAAACTGCCTCCTCACATTAGTTCAGGGTTCAGGAAATTGCAGTCTTTCTCACTCACACGAGGAATGGTCACTGGCTGCTTTCCTGTAGCTTTTGGTTTTGGCCAACTCTTTATCCTTATAGCTAATTATTTCTGCTCCTATAGTTCCCAGTTTTAAGGGAATATCAGTTGCTGAGAGGAATGTGGACACTACCAACAGATATAGAAAAGGAAGCCAGAGGTAGCTCTATCTGCACAGGTGTGTGTGTTGTGATCTCCTCCAGCTTTCCCTGCCTGTACATGAAAGAGCTGTCTGAACTGGTAACCATCAGAGCAGAGATACTGTCATGGAGTGAGCATATGTAGCCTGGTTCTTAGTCTGCAAACATATAATTGAAGAGCCATGAAATCCTGGAAGGGATTTTATGCCCTGGAGTAAAATGGACTTTCTAAGGTTTCACCGAATGTCAGTCACGGGCAGTAGAGCTGCTGAATCTGAGTGCAAAAATATGCTTCATGCCAGCAATGGAAAAAAATGGGAAAAATGAATGGACAATGCTTGCTTAGTGATCTGGAGATAAAGTCAACCAGTTTAAAGAAAGTGAAGAAAATTTCTGGAAAATGAAAGGCCACAGCCCCAAACTACCACTATATTTTAAAACTATATATATAAAACAGTAGATTGGGTCTCATGGAAGATTTCTGTTGCCTCCCCTCCCAATACAATCCAAAGTAGCTCCACAAAGTCTTGCTTCAGGACCCAGGGAAATAATAAGTTGCCAACCTCCAGGTGGTAGCTGGAGATCAGTTTACCTGGATGAAATGGCTGCTTTGGAAGGTGGACTCTATGGTATTGTACCCCATTGAAGTTCCTCCCCCCCCCAAACCCCTACCTACCTCAGGCTCCACTCCCAAAATCTCCAAGTGTTTCCCAACCCAGAGCTGGCAAACCTGATCATGAGGGAGCAGTCGGAGGCCTGTTGCAGGAGGGAGGAACTGGCAAAAACCATTGCTTCCATCAGCAGGAAGACTCTGTGGGGAAAAAACCCACTGATCTCTTTTTAATGTTGCCTTAGTCCCTGCTTCAGTTCAGTTCAGTTTTTAGTCTTTTCCTGTATTCAAGAATAAAAATTAAAAGATGCACTTTAATACATTGGGTGACAAAAACAGAAACCTAGAAAACTAAATCAATCAAGGACAATATCTAACACCATGAACAGTGCGTAAATACAATGACTAAATAAAATATGAATGCATTTTAGAAGCGGAAATCAAATGGAATTACTCAGAGAAACTTTAAATAATTTACACGTAACAAACATTTGTGTGGTGCTTACCAAATCACACTCCTCAGTTGGTTTTTTATAAAAGGAAATACTTAGAGTCAAGCTCTTTTGACTTGCTTTGACTTTTTGAAAGTCTCAGTTGGTAGGTTAATTTTCCATTACCATAATAACTATTTATTGATGAGGATTACTCTTCCAGTGTTTAGCAGCTTTTATTTGTGGTAAATGATGGGGTTAAATTTTGTGAAAACAGAGCTTGAATGTTATCACATTCGATAGTAAATTAAAATAAGTCTGTGATCACAAACATTTAGTTTTTCCATGATAGTTTCTGTTTCTCTTAGAACTTTTATTTCAAAATATGCTAGGGAGCCAGGTCTCCTCCTATTGTGGGAAACCTCCCAGCCTAGGCCTCCTGTTATCCAGTGCCATTCAATAGAGCAGTGGGGGGGAAATGGTGGAATGATTTGGCATTGCAACAATATATGAGGTCACTTCTGGCATGAACTAGAAATGACATTATTGTGTCAGAGTTTATAGGGTTAACCATAGACCTTTTGGTGAATCCTACAGCGTCATCTGGACACAATGACATCACTTCTAATTCTGTGCCAGGAGTGATGCTTCCTGTTAGTACAATGTCAAACAGCTTGTTCCCACTCCCCAAATTCTCCTGCAGGGCTGCCAGCTAGGGCACAAGAATAACACGTTTATTTAATATGCATCCTACCTTCATGGAGCTCAAGGTTGTCTATGTAGTGTTGCCAAGAGGTCTCCTGTTCAGTGAGTCTGCGATTAGACCAAGTCATTTTAATTTCTGCAAAGCTGCTACATCAGATGCCTTCAGACCACATTTGGCCCTACTTCTAACATATGATAAAAACTGCCATGTTCATTTCAACCTCTGTTCCCTTAGATGACTCAAATAACATACTAATCTTATTTTAACTGATCAGATGTATATAAAAAAAAAGTCTCCTGTGTGTGCACACACGAGGATTCTGTCAGAAGTTTTATCCCAAACTTTCCTATTTGGACGACTTGAATCAACCAATGTCTTCCTGCTATTTCCTATAGCTATTTGATCCCGGCACGAATCCTTTAATAGTGTATGTGTGATATTATAGGGATGGCAGCCTCCATGTGGGATTTGGGGATTCCCTGGAATTACAGGTTATCTCTGAACAACAGCAATCAGTTCCTTCAGAAAAAAAGCCAGATGCTTTGGAGGGTGGACTTTATGGCATTATGCCCCACTCAGGTCCCTGTCCTCTCCAGGCTCCATCCCCAAATCTCCAGGAGTTTCCCAACCTGGATCTGGCAACCCAACCCCCCCATCTCCCACTAGTGACTGGGGGGATCTGGCAACCCTATATGTAATATAGCTTTCTGTTTTCAATTTCTTATTCTATTTTTATAACAACTCCCAGATTTATTAATTCTACTGTAATCTGTTATAATACTGTAAAATTACTGCATTATACAAACAAATAGCTGCTTGATCTCTTTATGTTATTAAAAATATAGTATTTCTTTTTTACAATATAGTATTTATTTGTTGTTTTCCTTTCTTCCTTTATTGAGCCTGTCCAACATGTAGTGATTTCTTAAGCCTGGTACAAGGAATTATGGATTTGCAAGAGCTTCTGGCTAAAATGACAGCAAAAGTAGGTACCTGACCATTGTTATTAGTTTTCTATACAGGCTCATGTTTGATTCATATATGGGCCACCATGTAACATATTCTTCTGGTTATGTCACTTGATTTATTTCATTATATTGAAGAAATAACTCATACTGCAAACAGAGAATTAACTGAATATTATATCAATATCACCAAGATTATACCTTGCTAGTTTATGTAGTTCATGGTATTGCATACTAATATGCACTAATTGAAAGACAAGAAAGGGAAAGAAAACCAGTTGGGAGTGAATTGCTGCCTGTACTAATGGATGATGGTTACTTTAAGGGTTGCTTCATATGTTGCTTTGTGCGTGTGTATGTATAATGCACATATTTTTTTGCCTCTTACAAGTCAATAGGTTGTAAAATCAATAGCATGCATTGCTTCCTAATTTATATTCCTGTTACATGCAGAAATATTCATGTTGCACTTAAAATGATACGAAATACTCATGTTTTCTAACATAGTGTTTCTTAACTATTTAAAGTGGTAACACTGAAGTTGTCCTTAAGAGGTGGTACAATTGGTTGTTTTGGCTGATGATTTACATTGAGGCCAGGTTCATAGTCTGCAGACATGGTGGGGAAACATGATTGCACATAATATGTGTGATGTCTTTGTTTATAGGGGAGACGGTTTTACCTTTAAACCACCCTCTGTGTACATAAACTTGGTAGTTTTCTGCTGTCACCAGAAATTAAAAATTTCAAATCTCTCTCTTTTGGTAGTATGACCTAGGGTCTGGGCACTTCAGAGGACTATGTGGCCCTGAGGAAGTACTGTACTGATTTCTGAGCTGATAAAAGCAATGTTAGTTCAGCAAAGGATTTGCAGCTGAAGAGGCTATTGCATTAGTTAGGGGCTTATTGTAAAGAAGAAGCTCTCACTATAAATTTTGATAAGACCAAGGCCATGGTTTTTAGGAACACGGCAAAAACCACCTCTTGGAATATTCTTGGAAATCCAATCAAGCAATGCAATTCATTTAAATACCTTGGCATTACCTTTAGAGAGTCTTTAAACTGGACTACTCATGCTGCTTCGGTCAAATCATCAGCACTAAGACTGATTGGGTCTATTTTGAACTTCTACTACAAGGGAGGTTGCCTGATAGACCCGGTTCTGAAACTATACAAGAGCAAGGTTATACCCCATCTCTTGTATGGAGTCAAAGTATGGGGATGGAACGATGTCATCTTGTCCAGCCTTGAAGTAGTCCGGAGTAATTTTTAAGGCACATTTTAGCACTTCTCAAGGGGTCCCCAGCTGCCCTGATGAGAGCTGAAACTGGTATTCCTTCTCTTAAGGCTCAGGCACACCTTATAATTATCAGATACTGGAAAAGAAAGGAAAATTCACATTCTAATTCCCTCAGTCACCAATTTTTTAATCTGCTTTAGCTAAAGACTTGCAGCGCCTTGACTTTCTTAACAACATATGTTCAAGATACTCTATTCCTGATGATCTTTTGGGAATATCAGTTGATAAATCCCAATTGAGAAACCGGATTTATGACTTTGACGCTCGGCTAGACCACTCTTTAATATTAAAATCAAAAGTGGCACCAGGTACAAATTAATTAAATCGGACCACACTAGAACTCCATACTTAGTTAATATCTCTAAACATGTACTTAGAGCGTCCTTTACCTCTCTATGGTTTCAATCAGTGCCAATTGCAATTTTGGAGGGCTGATTCAATCACACTCCATTGGCCCATTGTCTATATATTTGTGGTACCCACAAACTTGAGGATTCACCTCACTATATTCTCTTTTGCCCATTGTATTCTAGTCTGAGGGCTAAATTTTTAGCAAGTATTTTATCTGGTCTTAGTGCTTACCCAGTTGAGGAAAAATTTTCATTTTTGTTGTCTGACATTGATGCATATGTCTCTTATAAAGTTTCACTATTTGCCCTTGCTGCAAAGCATATATATTCCAAGGTGGCATCGGGAAGGGGCATTATTTAGGCTACTGTATTCAATTAGTCATATTTTGTTACTGATCTCTGGTGTTTTTGCATATTCTGACTCTTAACCTATAGCTTGTTTACAATTTGTGTTTTGTAATTTTGCAACGACCAATGGCTAATTACAATAAATTAAACTGAACAGAAACTGAGCTGCTGTTATAGAATTAGGGATGCCTGTTATAATTCAGGTTTGCTCTTGGTATCCCTGTAAGGTCGAATTGTAATGCATTTAGGAATGCTTAATAATTCTTTCTTGTAGAAAGGCTGATATAGTTTTTTTTGAAAGTGTAGCTTCCATCCATAGGTAATTAAGTATTTAATCTGATATTTTGTTTTGTTAGATTGAAAAAATGTCTCACCTATGGGTAAGGCAGCCAACAAGTAGAAATGAAGCCTTTTCACATGTGGCACAAGGATATCCTTGGAAAGTCCTATCTTTGGTAGCCCCCTAGCTGCCCAACGTATTTTCTTTCTGTGCTGACTAACCTGCCTCTTATTCTTCCTCACTGGTGAAATTTTGAACCCTGATCCTGCTGCTCATGATTTAATTGTACTGAATGTTTTCATAAATATTTTAAATTTTGATGGCTGAGTCTGTTGCAATTTTAAATGGTTTAAAGTTTTACTTTTAGTGGTTTCCTGTTGGCTTACCGTTTTAGAATTATTTTTACATCTGAGGAACTGAGAGGTAGTAATTTACATTTGTGCAACTTCAGTATTTGAATCATATCAATTAATTTTGTGAGCTGGCTCGATTGGAGAACAGGATATAAATGCCTGTAGATAAACAAACACTGAAAGTAATAGAGAATGGATTTATCAAGACACTTACCATGAAAGTTAAAAGTAAACCTGCATGTTCAGAGGACCAGTGTGGTGAGTGGTTAAGAGTGTTGAACTAGTTTCTGGAAGACCCAGGTTTGAATCCCCACTCTGTTAAGGAAGCTCATTGGGTGACCTTGGACCAGTCACACTCTCTCAGCCTAGCCTACCTCACAGGGTTGCTGTGAGGATAAAATGGAGGAGAGGAGAATGATGTAAGTCACTTGGGGTCCCCATTGGGAAGAAAGGTGGGATGCAAATGAATTAAAGAAATACATCATGAATAAAATGTTCCATATAAATATTATGAGATAGTAGGGACAAACAACAGCACACAGTCATAATATGTAAGGTCTTCTAGAAGTATCTGACCCTTTGCTCTTGGAGTTGGACTGTTAGGAGAGATGAAGCCTGGTCAGAAACAGCAACCCCATTCTTCTATTCTTAGCATTTCATGTCTTTGTAATTTCTAAACATGAATTGTGTGGAGGGCTGTCCTAGATTTCTACTTAAAACACAAAGTGCTTTATTCTGCTTCCTGTTAGGGATAAGCCTTTGGCAACAAATTATGTGAGTTTCCCATTGTTCTGGCTGGTTTTCTAAATTGTAGGCAATGATGTATTCTCTACCAAGATTTTCAGCATCTTCTAGCAGAATAAGTGATGTATAGTTTTATTCTGCTCTGGTTAACCTAGAGTATTGTGTTCAGTTTTGGGCACCACAATTTAAGAAGGATATAGACAGGCTGGAACATGTCCAGAGGAGGGCAACAAAGATGGTGAGAGGTCTGGAGACCAAGTCCTATGAGCAGCCCCATAGCTAGAGATTTTTTGGGGAGGGGGCCTTAAGGGGGCCCACCAGCTAATTATATCAAAGGCTCCAGGGCAAAGGGGGGTCTGCACCCACACAGCCCCCACTAGAGCCTACCTCTGAGGCGAGCCAGAATCCCTATGTTAATAGACACTAAAAGGTCTAGGAAAGCTGCCATGTTGTTGTTTTTTTTAAAGGAGAGTGGAGATCAAGCTTCCTCCCTCCCTCACATACACACACAGACCTTTATTGGCATTACTCCCCCATCCCTCCTTCCCTGAGCCGATGATCTTTTCTGAAGCCTGGCGCAGAAAATCCAACAAGAGGAGCTAACTGCTGCAATCTGACCAATGTGTCTGTGACTCAGTCAACCACCGGTTGCTGCCGGGTCCTAAAGAGACTCAGTTCATCACAGATGAGCTCAAACAGAGATGCCAGCTCAGATTGATCACGGGGTGAGGGAGCCGGAGGGAGGGAGGGGGAGCTGAGGATCGGGTGATGGGCCCGCAAAAACAGTGGGGGGACGGGCCCCATGTTAGCTACAGGTCTGCCTATGAGGAAAGGTTGAAGAAGCTGGGTATGTTTAGCCTGGAGAGGAGATGACTGAGAGATGAGATGATAACCATCTTCAAGTACTTGAAGGGCTGTCATACAGAGGATGGTGTGGAGTTGTTTTCTTTTGCCCCAGAAGGTTGGACCAGAACCAGTGGGTTCAAATTAAATCAGAAGAGTTTTCGGCTAAACTTCCTGACAGAGCAGTTCCTCAATGGAACAGGCTTCCTTAGGAGGTGGTGGGCTCTCTTTCTTTGGAGGTTTTTAAACACAGGCTAGATGGCCATCTGACAACAATGCTGATTCTGTGAACTTAGGCAGGTCATGAGAAGGAGGGCAGAAAGGGTTGTATTAGTGCTTAGTTCTTGGGGCCCTTTCTTGCACACACAGGGAAATGCTGATTGCCACTTTGAGGTCAGGCAGCAATTTTTCTCCAGGCCAGTTTGGCTGGAGATCCTGGACATTTTTTTGCCATCTGAGTGTGTGTGTGCACATGCGGGGGGGGGGAGAATTTGTGAATTTCCTGCATTGTGCAGGGGGTTGGACCAGATGACCCTGGAGGTCCCTTCCAACTCTATGATTCTATATTAAGTATATTTGTATCCTTTTATGTATACTCTTTTACTTGTGATAGTTCACTATGTATTTAAGATTTCAGCTTTCCAATAATCTTGTTTTCATGCCATGGAGTTGTGTGATGACAATGAAGATGATGACAATGATGATTGTAGTGCATGGAGACTGGGATTATAATACCAGTAAAGATGAATGTGTGGGAAGTGTAACTGGCTTGGATGTGCTCTAGTGCAGGGGTGTCAAACATAAGGTCCGGGGGCCAGAACCGGCCTATCCAGGGCTCTTATGCAGCCCGTGAGCAGCTGATGCAAGGGAAGGAAGATAGCTCAGGGAGGGGAGTGGGTGAAGCCACTCCAATTGTGTCTTCAGCACGGTGGAACAACCTCATCTGCAGCAGTGTGGGAGCGTCTTCCCAGTGCTTTCCAGTCCACCCATGTGGGTTTTCCTCTACACCCCCTCGTAGCCCATAGGGCCTTGCAGTGAGGATACACCAACTCAGAGCTTATGAGCTGCTGTCCTTTATACAGTTTATATCTCTGATACCTGGCATTACATTTTATGGCATATGTGGCCCAGCCCAACAAAGTGACATTTATGTCAGATCCAGTCCTTGTAACAAATGAGTTTGACACCTCTGCTCTTGGGGGCTATGTTGAACTAGTAAAGAACATACAGCTATGGAAAGAAGGGGGTTGCAGAGAAGATATTATAGATTTCCCTCTCTTCCAAGCCTGTCTAAACCATATTCTGGTTTTTGAACTGCTTGCTCTTATTTTATTTAAAACTCATCTCACTTCTTCCACATTCTTGAGCAGCTCATAATAAAAGTGCAACCTAAAATAGCCTCCAACTATACAACACAGAATTCTGTAGAAGAGTAATAAAAAATAATAGCACAAATATACAGAATCTAAAGCTTCTTTTAAAAATAATGACTGAATCTAACAGCTCTGACCTTTACTGTCCAAAAGCTTTATTGAAAAAGGTCTTTCTACTCACATATCATGTGTTTTAAAACATTACCACATTCATGATTAGAATCTTGGGGTATCATCCAGCCAAAAGTAAACACTTTTAAGTCCTATTGATTTCAATGGGAGAATTAAGCCTATAATTAAATCTCTCTCATTGAAATCAATAGGTCTTAAAATTTCCTGGTGTTTGGCTGAATCATGTCCTTGCCTTTTCTTGGGCTTGTTTTTGAATGAAAGCTGCAAAGGGAGCTTTTTAAATAGAATATGCCCTGGTTTTGATGTTCTATGTTCATTTTACTGCCTGCTAGTCTCTGAGGCAGTGTGTTTTGGCCAATGATCTACTTGAGAATGAGAAATGTTAAGTTTCGGTTCATTTTACTGCAGTAAAGTGAGATAATGATTCTGAGGCATGCTGGTGGTCTTAGTAGGTGCCAATTAAGAAGTATATTGAGTGACTTGTTCTTGCTGCTGTTAATTATATAGTATTCTTGCTGGTACATATATACAGACAGATAGATGAGGTGATTAACAGTCTGAAGGTTACATGAACGCTCGCAAGAGGAACACTCTTGTACTTCATTTCCATATTCCCAACAATATCTTCTTGTTTTCATTTACCATGCATAAAAAGCATATTTTGTTGCATTAATGTGAGAACATGTCCTAAGGGATTGTTTAATTGTTAGAGAAAAGCAGATTGAATGTAAAGTAAATTGTATTTCTTGCTAAATGTATGTATTATGTGTTTCATTTCTAAATGAGAGCTGCCAGTCCTGCCTGCTTATCTGGCAGCCACATCTTGAACTGGAAGGCTACATCCATGGTATCAGGTGTGTATGAGCAAAGTGCACTCTGCACATGCTCAGTGGGGCTAGCTCTATTTTATTAGCTGATACGTTGCAAAGTCCCAACATTAAAGTTGTTTCCTGTCTAAGTCCTGTATATATGTTGTTATTTTACTTACTTGAATGCTGTAGTAGCTAAACGCAGGCTGCGATCACATGCAATAGTTACCTCGGGAGTCCGACGAGTGGCAGGCAGATTTTACGGGTGCATTCACACTGGCACATCTGGCCAGCATCCTGCACCTGTCAGAGACCCGTAGGAGGGAGGCAAAGAAGCACACTTAAAAAACACTACGGAAACTGCAGTATCAAGTGACTGTGCGATGGCCGAGGACGGAGTTCCTGGGGTGATCGCCCCAGCACACTCCGGTGACGTCATTGAGCCCCTAAGGAAGCAGGCTGGCATCGCTGAGCCCTGGAGGGAGCAGGCTGCACGATAACTACACCACCTCACCCGCCATTGCGTGGGATCATGCAGCGGTGGGTCAAATTACCGCGCTACCAATAGCCTCCCTCCCCCGCGCGTTAGCTGGCACGTCTGACCGGGGCCACACTCAAGTTTGTACCATTAAATAGAAACAAAGACAGGGCTATATTCTTTTGATATTTCTTTTAAGGAAGCTAAAGGTGATATAAGGCCACATTACCTGATAGAGACTTGAGCTTCTAGCAACTGGTGGATTAATCACTCATTCCGGTATATAACCATGAAATACTTTTAACATAGTTCTTTTCACAGAGCAACAACTCAGCTGGTTTGGCTTGTGAAACCAAAAAGGGTACCTATAAAAGTTTAGTTTGTTGGTTGCTGTGGTGGTAGCCTACAATTTTCTCTGCCACCCATGAGTGATGTGCAAGGAAAGGTAGACCAAACTGAAGACAAAATCCATTGTTTTATACTTAATGGCAAAACCCATTCTTTCCCCTGTTTTATGTAGAGGTATTCACTGGCCTTTTTAGCAGGCCAGTGGGTAACTCTGTAGATTTGGGGTTCATACATGAAATTCTGGCCTTTGATTTCTTCTTAGCTGATCTTCTTTGTTTTCAACTACTGCTTAGTGGAAGTTAGGATGGATAAAGAGGATTTCTCCACAGTATTGACAGGAGCCCATGTGATAGAGAGAAGAAAAAAAATCCAGTTGAAGAGTAAGTGAGATCCAACAACCAATGAGAGCCAAGGGCTGGGAAGCAGGGACAGTCAGTGAACTAACAGTGGAGTGATTTTGGTCAGTTGTAGGGGTCAAATAATTCATTTATTTCCCATATGCTATCCATGAAGTGAAAGATCTACAAGTAAGTTATGGATGGAATGTGATCTGTATGGATCAGCAGCTTTCAGAGAGATCCCAGAGCAGGAACACATTTGAAAGGCTATATATGGTCACATGACAGTGGTGACCATCCTTTACATTCTTCTGCAGGGTAAGTAAGACAACTCTAAAATGCTACAAAACATATTGGCATTCATATAACAATAGCTAGATTCTCTGACTGTAGGTAGTGATGGAGCCATCAAGGGAAACATGTTCCTTACTAGTATATGCCCTGAAGGAACATAGTATTTTGAAAAGATATCCAGTGGGAAGAAAATGAACCTGTATTTAAAGTCATATCTCTCCTCTCTCTGTTTTGGGGTGAATGTCCCACACGCTCCCACAGCATTTGGCTCACTGACCGACGGTGTGCCAATCCAGTGGCTGCATTGCTGGAGTTAGCTCCCATTGACTGTGCAGAGTGGTTCCATCAGTCATTGGGCCGTGGGCCACCACTCAAGAATACTCGCGTGCCATTGGCCAGGTGCTGGATCTGCTCCTCTTCCCTGCCCATTTTCAGTTCAGCCCCTGTTCCCTGTCAGATTTATTAGCAGACAGCTCTCTCTACTGAGGAAGACACTTCTCTCGGCTCCTGTGTGGGAATAACTCTCCCCTCAGTAGCTGTTGGTAGGCAACCAAGCTTGCTTCTGTCAGTAAAAAGATAAAAGACTTTCAGCATAACCCCCTCCCCCACCCATTGCCAGCTTGGCCACTTTCCTGTCAGAATAAACTGAAAACAGCTCTCTCTCCTTTTTGTCTCCACCATGGCTGGCTGGCTAATGAGGTGAGCCAGCAGCCATCAAGCCATTCTCTTCAACCCCCTGCTTTTTGGCTGACTTTCCCCTAGGGTTGCCAGTCACCAGGTGGGACCTGGAGATCTCCCACTGTTACAATTGATCTCCAGATGGCAGAGATCAGTTCCCCTGGAGAAAATTGCTGCTTTGGAGGGTAGACCCTATGGCATTGTACCCTGATGAGTCCTTCCATCCCACCCAAATGCTGCCCTCCACAGGATCCACCCCCCAAATCTTAAGGTATTTCCCTAATCAGAGCTGGCAACTGTACTTTCTCCTCAGTGCCTGTTCCTATGCAACCAAGCTTGGTTCTGTGAGTAAAAGGCCCTTTCCACACCTATATTGGCCTTTGGGAGAAAACTCATTGGGGCCAGTCATGATAGGGTTGCCAACTCCAAGTGGGAAATTCCTAGAGATTTGAGAGATGTAGCCTGGAGAGTGTGAGGCTTGAGGACCTCAGACAGGTACAATGCCATAGATGCCACCCTCCAAACCAGCCATTCCTTCCTGGGTAACCATTGTTGCCAATCTCCAGGTGAGGGCTGGAGATCACTGAAAATTACAACTGCTCTTCAGGTAGCAGAGATCAGTTCCTTGGGAGAAAATGGTGGACTTGGTGTCATTATACCCTGCTGAGGTCACCACAGCAAATTATCATTGAGTGCCCAAAGCCAGGGCACTCTCCCAGAGCCTCTTTCTAGAGCTCATTGTGTTTATTTCCACAACGGGCCTTATTCCTAGTTCACCTATAAAGATATGATAGAAATAATGCTGCTATCTATATGATCACTCAGGGCATATAATTAGGATTTTAATCTGACAGTTTTTGAAGTCATTGAACCTATGATATGACCATTACCTCTACTATTTTGCGGCTTCTTAAGTGTTCATCAGTGCAATATACGTGTGTTTCACCAAATATATGCAAAGTGAACTAACTGAGATGTACAAAAACAGTGGAGATAAGAACCTTCGAGCAACTCCAAGTTAGATGCCAATTACTTGGCTTGGGTATTAACAATAATAATATTGAAGCAGCCTAACCTACATTATTTTAATTTCAAGGTTCACTACCCTGTGCACTGTTCTTGTATTGTATTTATACCAGAAATCAGTAATGGCTCATATTTTTGGATTTTAAAAAATTCTTTGTACAGTATTTTGCTTTGTAGCAACTGTGATTTTCATTTGACACCGTAAACCCATATCTGATGTGACTTTAGTGTAATAAAACAAGAATCTTATCTTATACAACAGCATAATTCAGTCAAAGATACAGATCATGCATAGCTGAAATTCATAATCTGTATGATCTAATGAACAAAACTGAGGCCAAAACTGGGAGGAGGAGGGGAGGAGCCTCATCCAGTGCAAGGAACAGAAGCTTGCTTATCTATCTCTCCCATGCAATTGAGAGAGTCTGGTAAAGCAAGCTGAGATGCAGCAGCAGCAGCAACAGCAGCAGAACTGGAGAAAGAAGCAGGAGACAGTCAGTTCCTTGTGGGCCAGCCCTCTGATGGTCTGATCTGGCTCATGGGTGTCATGTTTGACACGCTTGACACATTGTAGGGCATAAGGTTTATGCTGCTTCTGCCTTGGCTTTCCATGTGAGTAATTATGAAGCCATAATGGGAAGGTACCAGTTGCTCCTATGGAAAAAAACTTAGTCCTTATCAGGGCTGTTTTTGTAGCAGGAACTCCTTTGCCTATTAGGCGACACCCCCCAATGTAGCCAGTCCTCCAAGAGCTTACAGTAGCTCCTGTCAGAAGAGCGCTGTAAGCTCTTGGAGGATTGGCTACATTAGGGGTCTGCTGCCTAATATACAAAGGAGTTCCTGCTACAAAAAGAGCCCTGGTTCTTATCTTGACCTGATCCAACAACACAAAAGACAGCTGGCTAAATTATTGTAAACAGAGGCCCTCAGGTTGTCTAAGCAATGAATTAACATGTCCTATAGCTCACTGCTCCTCCAGGTCAATAGCCTGTGTGATAACTTTGAGGAAGGATGTCTGGTTGAGATCTAGGGTAGAAGATTTACCTTTTGAAGGGACTGACCTTTTTAGCTCTACCACAGATGCTGTCTGTGATGTACTGACTTGCAGGATGCTTAGTGCATCAAATTCAGGGAGCTGGGAGTTAAAAGGGTTAATGCCTCACTGGGAAGCACAGGTTGATTGACAGGCTGATGCCTGCATGCATCCCCTTCTTTCTGATTGGTCAGCACCAGCTGAGGAGAGCTTTAAGAGCAGCTGAGTGCTGAGGAAAAGTCTTGCTTCATCCCTCCAGAAAAGGGCTACTGATGGGAACTAATTGAATTGTGCATAGTACCCCTGTATAAAATGCTTACATTTGGTTATCTAAGGGTTTCCAGGTTCAAGGTGCTGGGTCTTACATTTAAAGCCCTTTGTGACTTTGGACTCAAAAGACTCTTGTGAACTAGTGGGAGGGCTATTGAGGATGGTTAAAGTTAGCTGACAGTTAGTTGGATCAATTGACTGGCTCTATACATAATTCTGCTGATGATTATTGATGTAAAATATTTGTTGTATGATACATTGGCATACCAAGGGGGGTACGGGGGCTGACCCACCCTGGATACTATCGCCTCCTTCTCTTTTGTCCTTCCAGCCTCCAAAGAGCTCGGCTGCCCGGCTTGACTTGCGGCTTGTGCTTTGCATTTGTCAGATTTACTCTACGTTGGCAGCTCTAAGCTTGGGCATGCAGCTTTCATTTCCCTCTCACATGTGCACACAAGGGAAGGTTTGGTTTAGGGGTCATGGCCAAATGTAGCACAGCTCTAAAGATGCAAAACACACAAAAGTTGGGGGTGGAGAGTAGGAGAAGCTTGGCCACCCAGGACTAAGTTTGGTTTGGGGGTTGTGGCCAAATGCAGCACAGCTCTAAAGAAGGAAAATACACAAAAGTTCGGGTGAACAGTGGGAGAAGCTTGACCACCCAGGACTAGGTTTGGTTTGGGGGTCATGGCCAAATGCAGCACAGCTCTAAAGAAGAAAAAGACACAAAGTTGGGGGTGGAGAGTGGGAGAAGCTCAGCTACCCGGGACTAGGAGTTTACCAATGGTCCCAGCCTGGTGGGAGTGCACTTTAAAAGAAGGCTGTGTGTTTGCAATCCAGCTGAGCCCTTAGCATTGCATATACATGCAATATCCCAAAGCTACCTGATTCAGCCTAGTCTTTCTCTTCCTGGGCTGGGAGGAGGCCCTCTCCATTGCCAAAGAGGAAGAACCATCAACTCCTTCCTTAATAGTAGGTAAACAGGGTGGCTTTGGACTCCTTGATAAGGGGGGAGGGGGAGATCGCTTGCAAGGATGGACCTTGCAGAGCAGGCCTATAACTACTGTGGGGCCCTGGGGGCATTGCCCCTCAAATCTACCCTGCCCCCGAATCTTCCCTGACTGTTGAATTTGACCAGGCCTGCATTGTGATTTCACATATGTGCTCCTTCTGGGTTTACTCCAATTTCCTGATTAGCTCCTCCTTGCAGCGGGCAGCAGAAAAACCTTGCAGCGGGCAGTGCCGGTGGCTGAGTAAGTGGTTCCTGCACTGATGGCTGGGGCTAGCATTGCACAGTACCAGTCCCCTGTGGCTGCACATATTTGCCTATCCTGCTGGGAAGATGGCAGCACCAGCAGAGCCCAGCCGCCATATCCACCCACTGCTGCCTGGGCTGTTGGGAGGTAGGTGCTGCTGCCTCAGACCCCTGTGAAATAGGCCAGGGGCTGCCTTGGTGCAACAGGTAGGTGCAGCACAGCACAGGGAGCTCGGCCTGGCCAATGACCTTCTCTGCCGACATTGGCCTTGTTGAGAGACACGGGTGCCCCCCTGTGGCATACCAAATGCAACCAGAAGGTTCAGAAAGGTGTCAGGGTAGGGAGGAGAGAAAGGGACCGCCGGTGGAGAGCCCACTTGCAAATCAGAAAACCTAGTAAGTAACAAGAAAACAGGCGTAACCCATCAACATGCCTATGCCATTTCTGGAAGTGACATTGGAAGTGATGTAAGCATGTGGGGGCAGTGCTCCCCTACTGAAAATTGTCTAGCCATCTCTCTCTCTCTCTCCCCCTCCCTCCCCCTCTCTCTCACTCACACACACACTTGGGAGAAAAAACAAAGATGCCTCAGCCCCTCCCCCTCCAGAAAAACAGAGCCGCTGTAGTTAGCTTAATTAAACCATGGATTTTGCAGATAGATTCAGGTGGGTAGCCGGGTTAGTCTGAAGCAGCAAAGTTTTATTTTGAGTGTAAGGTTTCATGTGTGTGCATATGAAAGCTTATACCCAGAATAAAACTTTATTGTTCTTAAAGTTGCCACTGCACTCAGACTTTGTTCTCATGGGTTTTGCATTTTGTCTGTACTGAGCCCATGCCTAACAAACCATGAACAGCATTTCATTGGAATCCACCATCCTTGTAATGCATTAAAGTTGCTTTTTGCAGTTATAGTACAAAGGGGAACTACTAAATAAGGAGCAAGTGGCAAATCTCCCTCTGAGAGTTGTCAAATCCCTTCAGGCGGCTAGGGGTGCTATTCATGGTGTTGGAACTACACCCTCTGGTTTTAAGGCAGTGGCTGGGCTCCCCAGAAATGGATCGGCACTGCGGAAGGGAGGTTTATTCCCCCCCCCCACCAACAACACACACCATGTGCCTCACTGGTTGAAATGTCCCGGAGCTGTTTTAAGCCTTAATGGGAACAGAAGTCTCTATACTTTAGGTTCTTTCCTCCCTACCTGAACTTAAGTGGGATTTTTGGTCAAGTGAATGGCATGGGGAGGGTATTCCAAAGCACTGGAAACCCCAGTCTGTATTCTCCCACTGCGGCTGTTTTGTAGGGTTAAAGGACACCTATGCTGTTGCAGTCCTAGAATGCCAGCTTCACAGGAGGGTTTGGCCTTGAGCTTCATACCTGTCCCTTCCGGGGGGGGGGGTATCATTGGCCAAGCCACACAGTCTGTGGCTCCCATCCTCCTGGCTGTGCACGTGTTTTGCATCAGTATAGGGGAGAAGAGGCTTACCACGGAGGAGGGACATTTGAAGAAGTAGCAATAATTATAATAATTATAATAATTCAGGGCAAACCTGAAGATTCAAAGGAGTGTGTCTTTCCCATGCAATGGACACCCTTCCCCTGGCTTATGAAAAAATGAAGCCTCCTTGGCCTAACAAAGTCAGTCTGGTCTACTCAGACCAGCAGGGGCTCTCCGGTGGTTCAGACAGAGTATATCATCATTTCCTACCTGATCTTTTTTACTGGGGAAACCAGGAATTAGACCTACCCCATGCCAAGCAGATGGTGTAGTCCCTGGACACAGTTGGCAGTGATGCAGGAAGGAATGCCAGCCTTTTTCTGGGTGACACATGCCCAGGGCCGACTCGAGGTGCTTCTGCGCCCTAGGCGGGCACAGATGCCAACCTCCTGGTGGGGCCTGGAGTCCCCACTCTGGCCATCTCTTCCTCCACCCAAAGGGGGAGGGGGAGGGTGGCCAGTTGTGGCACCGCCTCCTGTGCCCCGGCCAGCTGGTCTTTTACTGGCAGCGGCAGCGAGCCCCCGCTGGCTGCCGCCATGCCACCGAGGGGGAGGTGGGCAAGTCCCCGCGCTGGCTGCCGCCTCCTCCTCCACCACCCAAGGGGGGTGGGGGGTCCTTTTACTGGCAACAATTTTTCTTGGCCGGGTGTCCTTTTACTGGGTGGCAGGGGCGGGGAGTCCCTGCGCTGGCTGCCACCTCCCCCTACCCCCACACTGGCCACCGCCTCCCCCCTGAGTGGGGAGAGGGAGAGTGGGAGGTGCCACATCCTGCACCCCGGTCCATTTACTGGCGGTGACAGTCTTTTTACTGGTGGCAATTTTTCTTGGCTGGGCAGCGATGGCAGCGGGGAGTCCCCACGCTGGCTGCCACCTCCCCCCCGCGCTGGCCACCGCATGTGAGAATGCTGCCCCTTCGGGGCCCACCTCACCACCCCTCAGAGACAGCACCGGGGCCTCGGGGCTGAGACTGCCCACGTCTTGATGGTGCATGTCAACAGGCCGGCAACCAGCCCTCCCCCCTGCAGGGTCTGGCCCCCTGAGCTTGACGGGGGGGCATGCTCGGGACCGAGTCTGCCGAGCCCTTCTGACTGGCTGGCATCCAGGGCGAGTCCCTCCCGAAAGGCACTCCTCCAATCCTGCAGCCCAGCAGCCTCCGATCTGTCCTGTTTGTCCCCGAGGTCAGTCCAGCACCTCCGCAGCTGCCGAGGGGGGAGGGCGGGTGATCTGCGGGGGCACGGGGGCACCCCGGCTGGGGCAGTTTGCCACCCCTGAGGGCCGGTGCACCCTAGGTGAGCACCTAGCTCGCCTAGCGGGTGAGCCAGCCCTGCACATGCCTTTGGTGCAGTGGAACCCTCCTTGCCTGGAGGTCTTCTGGTATTACAATTCATCTCCAGAAGACAGAAAAAATGGCTGCTTTGTTTGGAGGGACAAGTCCATGGCATCCTACCTTGCTGAGGTCCCTGCCCTCCCCAGACTCCGCCTTACCTAGGCTCCACCCCCTAAATGACCTGGTATTTCCCAACACAGAGCTGGCAACTCTATCACTGTGCCATCTGAAGTGGTTTTCTGGATGGCTTGGCTGGACAGCTGGCGTCCCTCCGAGTGCATACAACCACAGGCGCATTCCCAGTATGTTCACTCAAAGGTGAAAAAGGGTGCAATCCTAAAGACAATTTCTTGGGAATAAGCCCCATTTAATAATATGGGATTTACTTCCAAGTAGATCCACTTAGGATTGCTCTCAGAGAGCATCCTGTTAAGCGAAGTGGTTTCAAAGTCTAGGAGTAGAGAAAACAGGTTGTCTTGCCCTCCAAGGAAAATGACTAGTCCCAGATCCATCTGAACCTTCTAAGGCCCTCTCTGCCTACAGACTCTGCTTCAGTGAATGTTTCAGAATCCCAGCCCTATCAGGGGCTGCACTGGTTGCAGTGGAACACTTGTGGCACCCAAAAGACTAACACAGTTTTAAACCCCCCCCCAACAGTCTTTCAGTTTGGTGTAGTGGTTAAGTGTGTGGACTCTGATCTGGGAGAACTGGGTTTGATTCCCCAATCCTCCACTTGCAGCTGCTGGATGTCCTTGGGCAAGCCACAGTTGTGTCAGAGCTGTTCTCTCAAGGACAGTTCTCTCAGAGCTCTCTTAGCCCCAACTACCTCACAGAGTGTTCGTTGTGGGGACGGGAAGGGAAAGGAGTTTGTAAGCCACTCTGAGACATACTTCTGAGTCTTACTTCACTGTAAAGACTACCTTGATTCCTGTGGGAGGGCCCCTTGCGTCACCCAGGATAGAGGAGGGGTGTGTGTTAAAAAATTATCTGTCCCAGGTGCCAAATCGGTTAAATGTGCTACTGGTATGACATTTTCACTCTGGTGTTAAGTGGTACTGTGCACTCTTTTTTTGGTTGCTTTGAGCCTGTAGGGGTTAAAGTAAGAATATAAAAGCTTTAAATAAATACAAATGTTCTGCTTGCACTGTAATTTATAGCAACAGCTGTATTGTAGCCCTAAATATTTGTGATGCCCTTTCTTTCTGTAATGACATTGTAGTGGTCCTACGATTTTTCAGTAGTGCAGTTCTGGGCATGCATTTCCTGGCATAGTAGGAGTTGAGGCTGAAGTACTGAAAACAGATTGCTTCTCTTTATTTCCACAAAATAGTACTCTGAACTATAAAGAGCATCAGGGTACAAAACATTTGTTGAACTCTCCTTTAATTAAAATACATTGTTGGATAGCTTCATGTCTGTAAAACTGAAGCTAAAAGATTTTCTAAACATTTACAAAGAGAAATGCAAGAACATATTTTTTATATTTCTTAGTAGAGTCATGAATTCATGAATTTAAATATAACAGCATACTGTACATGCCAAGGAATATAATTTTTAAGAAAATCAGTGTTAGTGTTAGCTTCTGGGCTTTTTAAAATGAAATCTCTTAAAATATTTTTAATATAATTCTCGTCTTCTCTCCATTTGTTATGCATTGGCCTTAAATAAAGAAAATTAAGGGATGGGGTTGGTGTTCACAAAATGTATTTTAGTTTTAAACACTGTAAGAATAAAAATTCTGAAGCAGCTTCAAATACAACTTCAGTTAAATGAAAAGTATATGCTATTTGTATTGTTGCAAAACTTGGAGTCACTGGGCTAGGGTGGTTTTTTTTAACTTTAAAATGCAATATTTTTGAAGGATCCAAAGAGATACAAAATGTTCATT